>OY365800.1:20834194-21453301 GCA_959347355.1 Napeogenes inachia | reverse complement strand
GTCTTACCCTGTCACAAACAGAGGAAGCCTCATTGTACTTATTAATAGCCCGGTGCACAAACATTTGACTAATACCAAATGTATGGAGAGTTTTCAAAATTGCCTTTGGCTCCATACCTACTTTGTGTAATGCAATCACAGCGATTCTGTTCTCTTTATCAAACCACTCCATTTTAATATCGCAAAATATTGTACAATGTATTGGCGCCAAAATGAGAAAACACAATGAACAATCGTATAAAAATAACATATTCCAAATTCAAATGTAATATTTTTTATTTTTAATTGTAAAAGTATTTATAGCCAGACTAAGTATACAAATTTAAAAGATTTTCACCTAGTTTCAAAACAACAACTTCACAGTGTATAATAATTCTAGAAACAAACTGTGAAAACTTAAAATTGATACCCTGCTTAAATTTGAGGATGGAAAGTTCAACCCTAATTCTAATTATGGTTATGTAAAAGGTTTATTTTGTGTACTATATTGTCTGCAATACTGACGCTGGCAGAGCAACCACGCTTCACACAGCTCCACCAAGTTTTAAGTCCGTATGTAGAAGTTCGTTTGTATCTGTTGCTGCCAAGTATCAAATCAGGGTTGCCTCGAGCAGATAATCCGAAAATGACTGTAGACAAAATAGTTACGTATGATTATTTACTTTATTTAGGGGATCCCTAGGCCTACTTAGGCCCTGTGTGAGTATCCTTTGATCAACCATCAAACTAAGTGGAGATATTTGATTCTAATTATATTACCATGTATATTTAATTTCTTATAGTTATAAAATAATTCACTAAGCAAAGCTATCAAGAACAGACGTTTTATATATTTAAGGATAATTAGAAGTGTTAAGAAAAAAATGGTCAGTGAAAGTAGTATACATATTTTTTTATTAAATTCTTTACGATATTTAATTTATCTAAAGATAGGTTATTTTAGATAAATAAATTTCTACAAACTAATTAAATTCACGAATTATATTATAAGAGACAAATGTAATCTAGAAATATTAGATCAAATATAATGTTTGAAAATATCTATAAACATGTATAGCCATGTTAAGCGTATTTAAATTTATATAAATATAGATTTATTTTTCATTGCATATTTATATAAATTTAGATAAAATATAATAAAACATCCATAAATACAATAATAAGATAAATTATTAAACTTTTTAAGAATGGTTATGTTCGTTTTTAGTTCTAATAATTTCATTTTCAAATGTGACGATGGACATCTTGCATCCGAGCGGTGCCTTGTTACAGGACCAGTAAGTCTTGGGACCGGCGTTATGTTTACAGTTGAAACGGAAACCGTCGATTTGAAGGAGAGGCTTCCCGCGCTTCGTCCTCAAGATATGAGCTGAAACATACATAACATTGTTGGTAATTTCACAAACAAAAAAAATTAATTAACATTAATATTCTTAAATATATTAGATAAGTTATAAATTAAATTATTTGTGTGTTTATGTTTATTAATAGATTTAATTTGCTTATACCTAGATTTAGCTAAAACTAAAGACATAAAAGACAAAAGAAAATGGTAATTAAACGTCAATCATATTTATAAGTATTGCAACTTTAATAAACATCGTCACTTATCAGTGATTATGAATGGTCTTTTCGCGAACGATGACGTCATTAATGGTGGTGATGGATGCACGGCATCCGGAGCTGACTCTGCAACAAACCCACAAGGCCCTGGGTCCTGAGCTGCGGTTGTTCCGATTAAACCTGAACTTCCCTACCTGGATAGCTGGTTTGCCAAACCTCGTCGTGGTAAACCTGTGAACTGATAATTATAAGATTTATATAAAAGCACATAAAATAAAACAACCGATTGTTGCTGTTGTTAGAAATAATGCTTTATATTTTATTTTAATAATATGTCTATATTGATAAATAATAAAGAATACCTATGTATCAGTTTGAATATAAGAATCGATAATCTTAAATAAAACTCTTTATTTTCAATATCCAATATATTACCCAAAAAAAAGTGTAACCCAAGTGTATATTAGTAAACAATAGATGTGTGTTAGTCAGTGGTTGTGTTCATTTTTGACGTCAATGATTATCCCATCGACGACAATGACGGAGGCCTTGCAGGCTGGTTTGTTGCTGTTCTTATAACAGAACCACGTGGCCTTCCTCCCTCGACTTCTGTTGTTCCTGTAGTACCGATAACAGCCAATTTGAAGGACAGCTCTCCCGTTAGTGGTCGTCGTAAACATTGGTTCTAGAAAAATTTTAAATCCAATCACTTCCGAAAAATATATATTGATATATGTATTTATTTACTTGTATGTCCTATTTTTGATTAATTATCTTTACACTCATAGTTTTAGAAATTTGAAATAATCATAAAAGTGATGGAAGTGTAACTTAATATCGATGGAACCAAAATATTTAAAATTTTAGCATTTAACTTCTAAAATATAATAGTTGATAGAAATCTTAGTACCAAACAAAGCATAGTATTATTTTTTGCATCTAAATCTACGAATAAAGTAAAAATAAATCTTACAATTTTTTTACGATATTGGTCGTAGTGCAAGAGGTTACTAAAACAGGGAGCGTGCTTATATTATTTAAAATTTCATATATAGATAATTGAGGCATGTGTTTGTCAGCGGTCACCGCTACGAGTCCTGCTCGTATCAATGTATATTTCATTATATATTTATTTAAATTTAACCTTAACATTAAGTACCTTTCGGTATTTTAAAGATTAACCGTTAATGATCATAATAAAGAAATACCCGGATGAGTTTGTTGTATGATTCTTTTCAGATCAGGACGCGCTTGGAATTCTCGTAGCTTTAATTTTAAATTCAAGAATGTCTTTATGGAAGGGCTTATCTCGATAAGTATCGTATCAAAATAGGCCTTTTTGAAACTTTTAATTGAAGTACACAAGTGATCTCTGGTATTGATCCAAAGTGGAAAAAATATATATTAAAAAAATGAAAACAGAGTTTAGAAATAGTTTTATATGTTTAAAAAAATATTATGGTCTAAGGACAAAAAAATGATAAGTCCGAAACGTAACATAGAATTGCTGAGCTGAGCATTTTTTTGATAACTTATACTATGATAACGCTTAAAAATGGCTGTGTTGATTTTTTGTTACAACTATTTTTCCTTCACAGGTGATAATAGTCATCCTGCATTTCAGTGACCCCTTGTTACAGGTCCAATATGATGTTGGTCCATTACAACGTTTCAAGTTGAACTGATAACCATTGAGTTGCAGAACCGGCTTCTTACCCATCCTCTCCAAAATACGATACTCTGTAAACAATAAAATTATTTAAAAAACAAAAGAATTCTTCCTTAAGAATTTAAAAACACTCGTTCAGTGTACTTCAAAAGTCGTTTATTATAAAAAATATTACATGTTCCTTAAAAAATAAAAAAAAAATCCAAATATTATTATTTAATGATTATGAAAATTATTTATTTTGAGGACAGTTTGATCGCAGACGAAGACAGACGCCTTACATCCCAAGCGTCGGTATTTGCAGTACCACGTGGCTTTAATACCAACAATCTTTGTATCCTTGTAATATCTATTTCCATAAAAATCAAGCACAACTCCGCCTTTTCTTGAAGTGGAAAAAACTGCATCTAGTAAGAGAACTTGTAGTCAATATCAAAGTTATACTTTGAATCCTGACACCTGTGCCACAGTCTAACTAAACAGGTTTGTTAATATTTTAATTACTAAATTATTATTTGCTATAATTGATAATTATTAATGAATAGTATGATTCCGTTATTTTTAATGTATATGAAATTATATCTATAATTAACTCTAACTTCTCCATCTCTTGATATTATCTTTAAACTAATTAATATTAATAAAGATTTTAACATGATTTTTAACATAAGGTTATTATAGTTACTTTCAATGACTCTGGTATTAATCACTCTATAGTCGTGTGGACTAATATTATCTTACATAAAACGAAACTACCTTCTGGATCAGATAATAAGACACGGTCAAGCACTGCAATTCTATATTCTTCTGTTCTGACTTGAAAATGTTAGAACTAGGTTTTAAAGATGTGAAATGGAATACTTTAATATTACAGACTTTTTATATAAACACCGAACATCATTATATCAAAACCTTTTCAATTCATTTAATAAAAAGGGATAAGAAGGCAATCACTCGGTATAAGATTCATTTCTTCTAGAAGATAATTGGTTCTAGAAATGGTTGTGATAATTATTCATCTTAAGAATAGTGTGTTCATAAACTAAAACTGATGCTTTACACCCAGCTTGTTTCAGTTTACAGAACCAGGTCGCCTTCACTCCCATACTCCTATTGTTCTTATAGTATCTGTTCCTTCCAATGTCCAAAACGTATCCGCCGTTCTTAGTTACAGAAAACACAGCATCTTCAACATAAATATATACATATATATTTTTTTTTGAATAGTTTAAGAGATATTTAAAAAGTAGACTAGCAATACCTAGTTTTTTATATTATAATACTTCAATCAGTCAATAAGGAATAAAATACAAATATTAAGTCCGTCTTCATTAGTAGTTTTAGATCAGTTTAATTTTAAATTAACATATTTACAGATACACTAATATATTTTACTAAATAAGTCTACTATAATATTTAATACATGAGATTTAAACAACTTATACTATTTGGAAAGTTAAATTATTTAATTAAACTTAAATATTTAATAATACCGAATCAAAATATTTTTTAATTAATTATAAATAATGTAAAAAGAACAATTATGAATTAATCAGTATCAGTTAAATTGTAATTCAGTTATTTATAACTGCTATCTTAATAGATATCTATTCATAAGGACTGTGAGAATGATTATTTTTCACGTAAATCACTCTATCTTCAACCACAACAACAGAAGCCTTACACACGCCGCCCTTCCTGCCCTTAGCACAGAACCAGACAGACTTACATCCCCGACTGCGATTGTTCTTGTAATACCTGTATCCCCCCATTTCCAAAATTGGTCGACCGTATTTTGAAGTAATAAAGCTGTAATCTGCAATAATTGTAATAATTATTATAAACTTATGTAACCTTATGTAACGTGTTCAAAATTGTCTATAAGATTAGTTACATTATTTTATTAAATGTTTCATACATCCGGTTTGATAAAAAACCGTCCAGATACAAATAATAGTATATAGAATGGTGCAATTACGTAGGTAAGGGTAGCTCAGTTAGCAGTGTCTGGCGGACTTCCAAAGGTTGCAGGTTCGAGTCAAGCCCTGGTAGTAAATGCAAGTAAGGTAAATTTTTCATTCTAAACATCTTTAAATGTGTTTAACACGTGATTATATAACATTATATTATAAAAAAATTCACATACTTCCAAATTGATACTAAAATACTTTGATGGGGAAAAATAAAAAATATTTAAAACTGCAACAGATTTTTATACCGTTTTCACTTCTATTCAAGTTTTTAATTGTATTTTTAATTTAAATAAATATTTAAAAAACATAATAAATAAACGTGATATAATTATCTACAACTTTTAAAACGACAATTTACTAACAATTATGATATATAAAGTATTAGTGTTTATAATAAACTATGATATTAATTATAATAACTATTATTATTCATAACATTGATCACATAGTTTCCGAGTGTAAGCATGGTTGCAACACACATACTTTTCACATTTTTGACATTTGGCGGTTGTTTTTCTGTCAACATTTCTTGGGCAAATGTGACAGCGACCGCGTTTTATTTTCGGAGGACTCACACTGATGATTGAAGAAAGATGTGACCCGAGAACTTCCCTTCCTATTCTACACGGCTTAATTTTTTTTAATGTTTTGACAAACATTGCTTTATGATGTTGGTAACCTGCAAAGAAAAGTTTTTAATGTAATAGCATGTTTCATATATCTACCTAGGCCTCTTTAAATGAGCGAAGTTTATTAGAGTTTATGTTTATTTAGGTACCTACATTTATATAATAGTTTATTACACGTACTAACACATAATAACTTTAAATTAACGCATCTATATATTTATTATAGTATAAAACAATAACAAGCTATACTAACGAAAATTAAATTAAAAATAACTTTGTACTCAAGGAACTATCTTAATCACTATAGGAAACAAATTTTTATCACATATCCCACAAATCTAAGCATTTTAAATTATTTGTTATATCTATGTATATGTTCATTTTTTGTGAGCAAAATTTCGTCTCCAATAGTAATAACTGAAGCGCGGCAACCGAGCGACCACTTGGTGCACAGCCACTGCGCCCGCGCACCCTTGCAGCCGCTGCGCCGGTTGAATCTATATTCACCTATCTGAATCACTGGCTTGCCGTATTTGGACACCGTGTACACGGGATCATCTGCAATATTACTAACATTATCAAGAAATAGTTATCATTATTTTTATAAAACATTTTTTTTAATACACAAGATAAATTAAATAAATATCTAAAAACAAACAAATTTCAGATTACATATTTTTTTAAAATGAAGAATATTAATAACTATGTTAATTCTTAAACAGATATAATATATTATTAATATATAAATGTCTTCCTTTGGGATTAACAGTAGGTATATTTACAAAATATAATAAGAGAAAGGAAAATATAAATATAGCAATAAAAGTCAAATATTAATAACATTTATTTTATTAAAAACATTATAAATATTTACAAATAGTTAAAAAAATATTAGTAATAACCACCGCTTGAGGAAAAATAATAAATTATCCTATATATAGAATCTGTAAGGAAAGATATGAAGGAAGGACGGTTTAGATTAAGTGGAAAAAAAGTTTTTTTCCTTAGTAGAGTTCTAAAAAATGAAAACTTTGTTTTCTGTTTTATACTTTAAGAGATTTGGAACAAATTTGAGTTAAGATTCTATTATGATATCTATTTTCTGGATGCGGTATAATTCTATAACAATTAGAAAATAATTCCCAAAGCTTATCTTAAAAATCGTCCAATACATATTGAACCAAAACACTGGTCTTTATGAAGAATGATTAATTATTGAGTTTTATATTTTTTTTTTAGGATAGTAAGTTCCGCATGGTTAGAAAATGTTGGAGCTATAATATATAAAATGAATCTTAACATAAATAAAATATATCATATATTTCAAATTGAAGTAAATCAAACATTATTAACTATAACTATAATCAACAAACAAACAACAACAGTAACAAGTAAAAACATTTAATGATTATGACAAAAACTACTCAAAACTATTTCCTGGTTTATAGTGATGAGGGCTGCCTTACAGCCAGTAGTCCTTCGTTTGTTGCAGAGCCACTTCGTTCTTCCACCCTTCGACCTGAACTGCTGGTTATAGCGGTATCTGCTGACCTCCAGCGCAGGTTTCCCGTTCCTCGATAACGTAAATATCGCTGTTAAAACAAACATTATTTCAATAAATTTAACAAAGTTAAAAACGGTTTAAATTTTGTGAGATGAGGCAAATGACGTAATAAAATATTACACAATAGATTAAACTATTTCTATTTACACCATACTAATGATAGTATTTAATATTGTGTCTAATTATTTTATTGTCAACAGTGACCAACATGTACCGACAGACCCATTTCCGGCCGCACATCCTTACTGAATTCTAGAACTTTTACAACTCTTCTTGATAGTATAGTATCTATTTTAAACAATCCTCTTCCTCCTCAGAATTTCCTCAGTGATATTCCAAGTTTTTTGGTGTGGAAAAAAGTTTACGTTTTACTTTGCTCGTGAATGTCGTTTTACTATGTCGATTTTTTTTTCCTACATATAAGGTTTTGAATACGTCGACTTAACTGAAACTAAATATCCCAAACCAACAGTTTAATAAATAATAACATATTATTAAAATAAACAGATTGTAACAAAGCACAGCCTCACAAAAAACAAACATCCATAGATTAATGATTATGTTCGTTGGTAATTTTGACGATCTGATCTTCAAACGTAGTGACGGAGGCTCTGCAGCAGGTGGTGGTCTTCTTACAGCACATCCACTGCACCCTGGGACCCTTGCTATTAGCTCGCTGATTGTACCGGTATATGCCTATTTGAATCACTGGTCTTCCATATCTAGATACTGTGAACATTGGGTCTATAACAAAAAGGAAGGGAAATGTTAAACTTCTAAAAGAACCATTCTTTCAACTTATTTTTATGACGTTCATGTAAAATTTCGATTTAAGACATACTGACATACAAATAAAATAAAATATATATAGTACTTTTTATAATTTTATTTAATAAAATATAATATTAATTAATGGTTATGAAAATTCCTAATTTTTATTATTAAATCATCAAAGGTCGTAACTGAAGCCCTGCAGTCCCTGCTGGTCCACTTACAGCAGAGCCACTGGACCTTGGGTCCCGTGCAGCGACTGTGTCGATTATAACGGTATCCGTCTAATAAGATCACTGGTTTCCCGTACTTAGATTTACAAAATGTTGGTTCTAAAATTAAAATAAACACTTTCAAAATTAAACACATTACAATGTCAAAATAGCGAGTAATATATAAGAATTGGAAGTAATTAAAAGTCATTTTAATTTAAAACTTTATTTCAAAAAAAACAAAATACTGTCCTAACTTCACACAATATCTTTATAGTAGATATATATAAATTAATGTTTATGAATATTTTTAACCCTCACGATCTCATTGTCAAAAGTGGTCAGAGAAGCCCTGCATCCTTGGCTCCACTTGGTGCAAACCCATTGAGCTTTGGGACCCTTTGAGCGGCTAAACCTGTTGTACCGGTACCCCCCTAACAATATCACCGGCTTACCAAACTTTGACAAAGAAAATACCGGACCTGAAACATATAACAAGTATATGTATACTTGAATCAGAATCGTTACACTTATTTATATAATTTTATCATTAATTATAAGTCACGAAATAAAATCAATAAATTTTACGTCATTCAATATATTTGTTCATTTAGACCTTTAATAGTATTAATTTTATACATAATTAGTTTAATGATTGTGTACATTTTTTATTTTGACTATTTCATTCGCGAATGTAATGACCGACGCTCTGCAGCCAGTCACCGCCCACTTCACACACGGCCACAACACTTTGATTCCTTTATACCTACTGTGTTTGCTGTATCTGTAGTTACCGATCTGAATAACAGGGTTTCCTCGGCGGGATGTTGTGAAGACCGCCCCTGAAAAAAGTAATCATTAATCAACATATAATATATTATATCATTTCAATCTATAACATGCTTACATATTGTTAGTGTATAAAAAATATTTTGTAATAAAACTGATAATGTAAATGATTTCAATATTGTCTTGGGCTATTTTAAATAATTAAAAAAAAAGTTTAAATATAACTAATTATGGATGTATTCAGTGGCTATGTACATTGGTTGAGTTAACAATTACGTTTTCAATAGTTATTATTTTAGCTCGACACTTAGCCGAAGTCCACTTCACACAATGCCAGAAGACCTTAGAACCTCTAGAACGAGAGTTTCTGAAATATCTATAACATCCAAACTGAATTATTGGTTTGCCGTGTGCTGAAGTCGTAAAATATCCTGGAAACATAACAAATTTATTAATATATATATATATGTCGGAGATAGAAGGCATATTAGTGGCTTGTTCGTTCTTGATGACGTCTTCTGGTACAGGATCCGAGGGGCAGGTCTCAGGCAATTAAACCACACAGATACAATATGACAATTCTGGTATTAAATGTAGGTAATCAATTATCACAAATTACTTTGTTGGTATAGAATTATCAGAGTTGCGTGAACCACCGGTCCCGTATGGGGGGTCCGGACTATAAGGCTCACACTAATCAATGATCCTCTCGTCTCGATGCTCTCGGATATTTAAAATGTCTCCGGTGCCCCTTCAAACGATTCCGATCACGTGACTCAATACGTCACGGCGTTCAGTGTTACAATTGAGTTACTAATTATCGTTAAATTATCGTGATCTGCGAATTATAAATTATATATTGTACATATCCTAGCTTTTCCCAACTTATCAAGATATCAGTATTTTTTCCTGCATCGAATCATCAATTCTGCCAGTCTTCTTTAGACACAAAATAAAACCTTAAACACAATCTTTCAATTCTTATTATTATTCAGATTCTTAAATAAAAGACGCCGTATTTGATATAACATTTATATAAAAATATATGTTATAACGTTTAAAATGACATATTAGTGATTATGAATATTATTCACCCTAACAATTTTATCAAATATGAAGTTAACAGCCGCGGTGCAGCCGCTGTATCTCTTATTACATATCCAGCGAGTTCTGCCGTTGTTCCTCTTGTAACTGCTGTGTCTATAGAATCTATATTCTCCTATTTGTAATATTGGTTTTCCTTGCCTAGATTCTGTCATTATAAGACCTGTAAAAAAATATTTGCCATTATCTCATATTTACATTTAAACACATTTATTATGATGTATTATCAAGATTTACAAACTATATATAAATATTAAATACATATTAATCATTTAATATTGAAGTCAAAAGTGTGTCATCAAATGAAAGCGTTTATTAAATAAATAAGTAATCAAAAATAAACTATATTTATATAAAAAAGCGAATATTTTTCCAGGGAAATGAAATTGAAACGAAATGCTTTATAATTATTATATATTTTAGTTTTGTCATTGTTGTTTGTGGAGAATTTAAGGTTCTTAAATCTCACTGTGTACTGGCTGTAGTTAAATATATAACCTATTTGCTATTATATGTAACTGTAATACGCATAACTTTGTAAGGTTAATTTAATTTCTACTGTTCTTTTTGATTCTTATATGTTGTTAGTTTCATCAAATATTTTCAAATCAAGTTTACAAGCACTAATAGATTATATTATTAAAAAGTTATTAAAAAATAGGAAAATCACTTTAATGTTAATTTTAACATATCTTTCCTACATGGCATAATAGAAAGAATGAAAGAATACTGACTTCTTAAACCATGAACACTAAGCTTCAATAGGGAAAAAATATATAAGTTTTACATATTTATAGAAAATCTCACTTCTTAAATATAAATTTTGGAAAAAAATATAAATGGCAGCAACGACAACTGAATTCAGAAAATTATTCTGATATATAACTAGTTTCATACAACAAAAATATATTGATATAATACTTAAATAAGCAAAGCTACGAAAAAACATGATACTTATAATATAATTCATTATTTACATTTTAAAAACTACAATTTAAGACAGCTGGTACATTTAGTCAATAACTATTTGTGGTTGTGGTTATTTATCTTGACAATTTCATCTCCAAATGAGGTCAATGAACCTCGACATCCACTGCACCACTTAATACAGACCCAAAGACATTTCGGACTACCTTCCTTGTAACTACTGTGTCTGTAGTAACGAAACCTCCCCATTTGAATAATCGGCTTCCCAGATCTCGACTTGGTGATTATTATATCTGTAATCAAATACTTTTTAATGCTATTAAAAAAATACAATACAAAAAAATATTTTAAAATTGTCTCCAATCATAGGTCATTGAACTCAGGAATAGTATAAAAAAATAGAATAGAATAGAATAGAAAAAATAGAATAGGAATATATAAAAGTAATCAAATCTTAAATCAATCGAAGCACATTTATTAAAACAGTATTTTAGCATATTAATTAAAATAGCCTATTACATTATTATCTTACAAGTAATAAAAAAGAATAACGTATTAATGTTTTTTTACAGAACACGTAGAACATAATCTTGTGTGAAAAAGATTTCCTTTTTTCAGATTTATAAAAAAAATTCAGTACTAATCGTTTGCTCATAATAATAAAATCTTTCTCATACCCTTAGTCTGGCCATAAATACTGCTACAATTAAAAATAAAAAAATATTAAATTTGAATTTGGAATCTGTCATTTTTAACCCTCGACTAAAAAGAGGGGCGTTATAAGTTTGACCTGTCGATCTGTGTATCTCTGTATCTGTGTGTCTGTTTGTGGCAATGCAGTCGCCAAACGTGTGGACGGAATTGAATGCGGTTTTTTTAATCGAAAGCTATGTTCGTCGTGATGGTTCTTAGCTATGATTAGTCGAAATAGAAGCAGTCGTCTTTAAGATATTGACGTTTTATTGGTGAAAGGATCTTATGCAATAATTAGCTGTTCCCAGCGGCTTCGCCCGCGCTATTTAGGAAAAATAGCCTTGTTATGTAGGCCAAAAGGTTTTTACACTTATTTACTCAGGTATAGTATTATCCGTGACTGTAAAAAATATATTTATAGTGCTTATGATTGTAGTCATAAAGAGTCCCGGGCAACAACTAGTGATATTATAAATCCCTTCATCATAGTGTTATAAGTAATATTAGTGATGATGATGATAATGATGATTATAAAATATAGCCTATGTTCATCAGGCCAATTCAATTCCAACAAACAAACAAATCTTTCCTCTTTATAATATTAATAGAACTTATACAACTTAAAATGGGTGTGTAGGTTCATTTAGTACAATTAAGAAACCAGTAACATAACTTTGAAAGGCATAAAAAAAATATTAAATTTTAAAAATCCCCGATACAAAAATACCTCTAAAGAAATAATAATATTATTATGTCCTTATTGAAGTTATTGCGTTCGGGGGACCGTTTAATAAAGGAAGAAATTAAAATGCAAGTAAGTTAACAAGGCAAATAAAGAAATTCCGATATCGAAGCATATAGTCTAAGTCCTGAATGATTAACTTCGTAAAATAGACACCATTGTCAACGTACGTACAACGGTCCCCCGACGCAACAACTTCAGTAAGTACGTACGTAATATTATTTTATTCTTTTTAGGCGTCTTTTTGTATTTTTTTTTTAATTTTTAATTTAATTTATATACGATTGTTCATTGTGTTTTCTCAATATGGCGTCAATACATTGTACAATATTTTGCGATATTAAAATGGAGTGGTTTGATAAAGAGAACAGAATCGCTGTGATTGCATTACACAAAGTAGGTATGAAGCCAAAGGCAATTTTGAAAACTCTCCATACACTTGGTATTAGTCAAATGTTTGTGCACCGGGATATTAATAAGTACAGTGAGACTTCCTCTGTTTGTGACAGGGTAAGATTTGACCGTCCACGTAGTGTTTGTACGACAAAGGTGATCAAAGCAGAAAGGGAAAGAATTCGAATAACTCCTGTCCGAAAGTAAAAGATTTTAACTCGAGAAATGAAGATAGAACCTAGAACCATGTCGCGTATTTTAAGAGATGACTTAGGACTTGCAGCCTATCAGAGACGCACTGGTCATTTCTTAAATGATAAATTAAAGATGAATAGGGTGGTAAAATTGAAACAACTACTGAAGCGGTACGCAAGGGAGGTTTAAAAAGGAGGTTTTACACAGAAAATAATTGTTTACGGATGAGAACATTTTTACAATTGAGCTACATTTTAACAAACAAAATGACCGTATTTATGCTCAAAGCTCTAAGAAAACTTCCCAATTAGTCGCCAGATTATGATTTATGGTCAGTTTTAGAAAGTAAAAAAGCTTGCTCTTAACGCCATGATAATTTCTAGTCCCTAAAACAATCCCTACGATTGGCAGTGAAGATTCCCCATTGAAAGAGCGCGTGATTCTATTGCTAACTGGCCTTAACCTTTAAAGGACTGTGTTGCAGCCAATGGACACCACTTCGAATAAGCTTTTTATATTTTTAATTGTTTTATATTTGTGTACTAATCTACCACATTGCAATTAAAAATTTTTTTTTTCTTTGTTACAATATTTATGACAAGACTAGGTATATTAAATGTAAGTTTCCATTCGTTTCGGAAAGTTTAGGTCAATGAACTTTATCTTAAAACTGATATTAATGATTATGTTGTCTAGAATTGGATACTGCGACCACATCGCCTGTCACAGTGTTGATGGTAGCTACCACAGCGCGGCACTGGCCTTTCCTCCACTTCTGACATCTCCAGACGGACTTGAAGTCCCTTATTTGATGAATGTTGTATTTATAATTACCAAGCAATAGCAACGGTCGACCCGCTCTTGACTTCCCGATTGAAACTGAAATAAGTAATATGATTTTACTGCAAGAATATAATAATTATAATACATGAATAAAAAACATAATATTGTATAGGATTTTATAGCCATAAGTGTATTTTTATAAATAAAATTCAACTAAAAGTAGAGTTAACGTTTTAATAGACAATTATATAAACAAAAATAAAAATTGAAAGTTTTACAAGTTTTAGGTTCATATTATATTTTATATAAACTCAATATTATAATTACTTAAATGAATAAATATACAATTATTATTGCATAATATTGTACATTATTTCTATAATGTACAATAAAATGCAATAATAATAAAATATACAAAAATAATTAAAGAGACAAAAACAATTACAAATTATATAACAGCTCTGGGATAAGAAGCTAACATTTTCACATTATGACGAAAATATAAAAATTATTAAGAAAATCAACACATTATTATACATACAAACTTATTAGAAATTTACTAATGGTTATGTTTATTAGTAGTTTTGATAATAACATCCTCAAGAGTTATCAGAGTCACTCTGCAGCCCTTGGCCCAGCTGCTGCACACCCAGCGCTTCTTTATTCCTGAATTTCTTTTGTGCAGACTGAAGTTATACCGACCCATTTGTATCATCTGGTTTCCACGGTTAGATGTTACGAATTGTAACTGTTCTGTAAAACCTGCGACAACAGTTAATAAAATTATTACATCAAATATAAAACATACTTAATACTTTAAATCATATTTGTAAAAACAAGTAGTGAATCTTAACAATAACACAAACAGTAGAAAAAGAATTGTTTCAATGTACATTTTTAAATTGCATGAAATAAATTTATATTTTGAATAAAATATAGATTGATCAAGTAACAACTAAAATATAATTATTTTGATGTTTATAAGGAAAAAGAAGCTTCGATAAGAGAAACCTTGTAAGTTTTCTGTTTTAAAATAATTATTCAATTTCTTATCTATAATTGATTACTTTGGACATAAAAGGAACTGGCCTTCAGACATTTGTCTTGTTTTTAAAATAATTTAGTATAAATATATTTTTTATAAAAGATAAATACTATGTTAAATATTTAAATAAAATAAATACATTAGATTAAACAAATCATGTACACGATTCAGGAGT
The DNA here is from genome assembly GCA_959347355.1 of Napeogenes inachia. Lineage (NCBI taxonomy): Eukaryota > Metazoa > Arthropoda > Insecta > Lepidoptera > Nymphalidae > Napeogenes > Napeogenes inachia. The sequence goes on along the minus strand of OY365800.1, from coordinate 21,438,074 downwards.
CTGCGACCTCTTTCAAGACACCGCATATTCGTGTTTAAGTCATTTCAACATATTCTTTAGTCTTTCTTATATAAATATTAATTGTCTAAGTTATAGTGCAAGGTAATTTCATAACAATGGTAACATATTATATTGTCTCATTTTGTTTTGTTTTTGACATTTATTTAGTTTTATAAAAATGATGATTTTAAATACGTAATATTAATTTGTTCATTTTTTATATCAACAATAGATCTACATCGATCTTTATTAGAACATTAAACAAAAATCCGCTCTTATAAAGTTAATGTTAATATTTTTTTAGTATAGTTTCAGCAGCTTTATTACCAATATCCAAGGACACTTTCTTGATAAGTTGTAAGGATAATAAGTACCTACAATAATTATAAAAAGATATAAAAATCAAATGAAATATAATAATTTACTTAAAAACATTCTAATGGTTATGTTTATTGGCTGATACTTTGACAATAACATCCTCAAGAGTTTTGAGGGAAACTCTGCACCCCCTGGCCCATCTGCTGCAAACCCAGCGCTTCTTAACTCCTATGGTACTTCCTTTGTGCAGACTAAAGTTGTATCCTCCCAAATGGATCATCTGATTCCCTCGGTTGGATGTTACAAACTGTATCCGCTCTGGGACCCAGACTACAACTGATAAAAGAACAACCCAATTATTTGGTGTACGAGTATTTTAAGAATTTTTAAAATATAAATTTTAATCAAATCAATTTAAAAAGTTTCTGAATTAATTTTAAATTAAATAAAAACGGAAACAGTGTTTGTAAAAGAATCAAGTTTTAATAAATTACCTAAACCTGAAGCTTCTTGATCTCGTCTAGGAAAAATAACAGCAGAAAACCAAATTATCGTATCGTATCATTATTGAATAAAAATATAACTGCATGTTAAATATTAAAATAACGACCATTACATGTATCATGAATCTCTATAATGTATGGATTAAAAAGATTTTCGAAAATATTATCCAAATGTTTAAAAAAATTATAAAAAGTAAAAAACTATAAAACTCGATTTGAGAGTTTGGTCGAGACCCCTAAAAGCCAGCTAATTGACCACCCTTCATACCTAAATGCCTTAAACTTGCCGGATGTACCTTCTCAGATTCTTAAGGACAATTCTGGCTGGCATCAGGTCAGGACAGATGAATGATGATGGGAGTACGTTAGTCTTAAGAGAAAGTATCGTGTGTTTTCTTGCTCGGAAGTATCAAAATTAGCAACCTTGGCATAAGTGTCAATGTCACTAAGCGGGTTTAGGTTATATCGAGACAATGGTAATAGCAATCGATGTCATTAAGAAAGCTTGAGATCGAAGTATAATATTCAAACACTTCTTATAAATATGAGGTATTTATTACACTATAGAATACAACAACATGAACAACCAAACTACTTAAAGTATTATGTATGGTTATGTACATTTCTGTATTTAAGAACAAAGGAGTCGACAGTAATAATAGAGGCCCTGCATCCATTAGCACGACTGCACACCCATCTCTTTTTTATCCCATGACTATCGCCCTTCACATTGCTGAAGTTATAACCATCTAGTTGGATCATTATATTACCACGCGATGATGTTATGTATGTCGGTATTGCTAAAAATAACAGATTACTATTACTCTTATGATATTTTGTATAGACTACTAGCAATTGCAATAGTTTGCAAACTGTTGCAAACTTGAAGAGTGCACTGATTCTAAGCAGCTAAAATGCATAATGTAAGTTCAAAATATACATCATAACCACCTGTCTGTCTTCACAAGTCACTCATTAGATGAAAAAAAATACGTTAAAATTCATATGTACTAAACTCGTATTTGCTATTCATGGATTGTATACTCAGCATAATTTGAAACTATTGACAAATAAAAATATTTTATTCCAAATGACAACAATCGTCTTACAAAATTACACATGTGATTTGTTATTACATTAAAATGACAAAGAGTCCTCAATGGTTATGGTTCCCAACATATTTCACTACGACATCATCTATGGTGGTGACTCCAGCTCGACATCCTCGCCCGCAGTTGCTGCACACCCATCTTATTTTTGGAGGTCTGCTTCCTCGATGAAGACAGAACTTGTAGCCGTCTATCAGAAGCATGCGATTCCCGCGTCTAGATGTTATGAACCGAAGAAGTCCTGGAATTTTATAGAATTTAATTTACATTTATATTTTGTTAATCATTTGTTTCTAAATGAATAAAAAGCAAATTTCAGTGGATAAATATATTAATTTTATCAATGCGTGTGACAATTATTCATTTTAATGATAACATTATCTATCGTACTGAGGGTAGCTTTACAGCCTGTCCTGGTCTTCTTCGAGCAGACCCATATACCCTTGGATCCTTTACTTCTGCAATATTTGTTGTACCGGTAACATCCAATCTCTATGACAGGATTCCCAAAACGTGAAGTTTTGAAAACCGCTATAAAGATAAACAATAATTATGTACTAATATAGTACAAAAACATCTAATTACATTAAAGTATTTTACGAAAATCGAAATAGGGTAATAAGAAAATAACCTCAATTTATAAAAGTTTAATGCGTGTGGTAGTTTTTTACTTTTACTATGATATCATCAACCGTGGTAATAGTGACGCGACACTGTTTGCTCTTAGATTTACTACACAACCATAAAGACTTAGGATGAGGTCCTCTGCCCCTCCAGTTTTTGTTGAAGCGGTGGCTTCCTACTAATAAAACCGGATTCCCAAACCGTGAAGTTGTGAAAACGGGTCCTGCAAAATAAACTGTATCAAATGTATATTCTATATGATTTGGTAATAATAGACCATTAAAACGTTCTATTTATTTATTTATGTAGCAGATACATGACAAAAAATAGAAAAAATACACATCAACCAAAAACAAGAAATACAAGAATTGAGGTAATCCTGACACACATGTGTTAATGTTAGATTTCAGAATAATAATATATTTACCATTATACACACGTTATTAACTAAACATATTAAAATATAATAACATAACTCTACATATTTGTAGAAATATTACAAACAACACAAATGAATAAAATACAACCAAACTGGTATCTGACCAAAAATATGGTGTTTTATGAATTAAAAGAACTGTTTTATCTAAAATATTTTGTTAAGGAAATCCGTAAACAATTTTCTTTAAAGTAAAACATTTAAAGAATAAAAAAATATTACTAATACACTAGAACCTCGATAATCTTAAAAACTTCTACAATAACTAAACAATTTATTTTTCCCCCATCTCAGAGCCCAAAATCTCTGTAATTAAAAACACACACTGTGTATCTTAGATTTATAATTTCAGAATTAAATCGCAGTAATTAAAACTCTTCAATAACATCAACTATATTTATGACTTAAAGTGCAACACAAAAAAATGTTGTAATGTATCACTTGCTTGTTTAATGTACTAGTTAACGTAAATAGTAAGCGCTCACGGATTGTTTCTTTAAAGGTTAAAGTTACAAACTAACTAACTATTAAAAGTCACTTAAGAAGTAAACTCCATTCTAAACGTAACAGCATCTACGAGACTTAAATAAAAAAAAGCCCACTTCTTTACAGTAAAGATTAGATAAAGTTTTTCTTTTATGTCACATATATGTATTTAATTTTATTTTACTCTTTATACATTTGAAGGAAATTGGTACATATAATCCCTTATAAGTTCAAGACGAACCACTTGAATACCATCATTAGAAAACATAAGAACTACATATACATTACTCATTCCTAACAAGTTTTTGACTGCCTGCAAGTCTTGACAAACCTTGACTGCACCGACTTAGAAAATGCAAAAACAAAATGGAGCCGGTTTTACTAAACAAATTCACTACTTTTATTAACAATATGTTACACTTAAAACATAAAAAGGAAAATAAAAACCATTAAAAATAAAACACTCGATAACTTGTAAAGGTTCTGTCCTTTATGTAATAAAAGGGTTAACATTTAATGGTTATGTTCTTTGTTTCGTTTTATGATGAAGTTATCAACAGTGGTGAGTGTAGACTTGCAGCCGGTGGACGTCTTAGTGCAGATCCACATAGCTTTAGGACCTGTGCACCTCCAGTATTTATTATATCGGTATCCATCTAATAGTATTACTGGTTTTCCATATCTTGAAACTGTGAAAACTGGCTCTAGAAAAATAGTCTTTATTAAAATGTTATCTAAAGCTTATAAACTCTGTTAAAAACTAAGCTACAATTATATTAAGGTTTTAATAAATGAATATACGTCCTGTTTTTGGTAATATTGTAATTATTTAAAGCTAATTTACATTCAGTTAACAATGAAATAAACAAACTAACATTGATATAAATAAACAAACATTAATAGATATAATATACAGCTTAAACGTTATTTATATAATATAAAACCTAGTGTACATGTTCATAGTTTTTTTGAATGACAACATTGTTAAAAGTGACTATGGTCGCTTTACAGCCGGTGCTGGACCTCTTGGTACACCTCCATAAACTCCTTGGCCCTCTGCTTCCCTTGCTAATGTTGTATCTATGAGGTCCTATTATTATTACGGGTGCTCCATACCTCGACGTTGAGTAGACCGCCTCTAAAATAATATATAGATAAAAAATATTTGATATAATCATTTCATTGTTGACATGGCTGTAGTAAGTTATAGAAGGCGGTTTTTTGATTATGTAAAATCCATTATTTCAACAAAACCTCCCTTTAGCAGTATTTGGGTTTCTATAACTTACAATGTATTTTATAATCATAAAATATATACAAATACTAATCATACTTATTATGGCGATTTAAAAATAAAGTATTTGTGAGATAGATGGATATCGCCATATAAACATCCACCATAGAGTTGACGATGTGTTGTCGTCCTCGAGAAGATTGAAATTTATAACACACACACACACACAGGAAGGGACAGTGGAACATACAGTTATAATTCCTTCCTTATAAGAAGATGAGCACAATAACCCAACAAGGTAGCAAGGGTACCAAAGGAAAATTTCCCTTAAGAAAAGCAACCAATCAATTCATGTTTATATAAATTAAAACCAAAGAAATCACACATGGTTATGGCTGCGTGTAACTTTAACAATAATATTGTCAATGGTAGTAATCGTGGCTTGACAGTGTCCTGATGTTCTTCTGGAACACTTCCAAAATGCTTTTCTTCCTTGTCTTCCATTGTTATTGAACCGATGACCGTCGAGCACAATTATTGGGTTGCCGAATCGCGATGTAGTGAATGTTGCATCTTTGTAATAGTCTATAAACATGTAAGCCATGTTAATGTTTTTTAAATATTAAAAAAAAATTACACAATATCCCAGAGCTACTTAAGGTCAGAGAGATTTGAGTATATCCGGTGTTGATAAACAAAAAAATGCCCTAATGTATAAAATTAATGCGGTGCAAAAGGAAATAAATGATAATCTTATATATATATTAAGGCAGTACAAATCGAGTGTCTGTACATTCAATATTTTTCCAAAAAACGGATAGGGAACAATTAAAGACGAGTAACAGAAACCAAAAAAAAAATTTTGGAATTTTGGTCTGTCTGTCTAGTACGTTATAACGTCGAATCTATTCAACGAATTTAAACGCGGTTTTCTCAGGTGGATTACATACAATCTGGAGCGTTGTCAAAACTTTGTTTCGTCAAAATCGGTTAAGAGAAAAAGAAGTTATGGTAAATTGAAAATTTACTTCAAGCACGGTTTCAAAACTTTTAAACAGAATTGAATGCGTTTTACATAAACGTATTTAATTTCTATAAAGCTAGAATTTCTACTTTGTGTTATCTTAATTTTAATAAAATAACAAATTGAATATTAGTATTTTTAATTTAGTTACATAAAATCTCAATAGATGGTTCTGACTTTTTTTAGAACTCGTTATAATTATGTTTTCACATATGGTATAGCAGTTTAAAATTCTACAAAGAAATTATTTTATTGAACATTACTCAAAAACATAATATTTGGTAAAAAATTTTCGTATTCTTTTGCTTTATTACGTATATCTGAATAATATCCATTATCCTGGCTGTGTGTGTGGGATGTGTATGTATGTTATTATTTTCAGTTGGATGTCGTAGCAATGTAATGCCTATGTATATAAAATTACCACGGGAATAGAATAAACTATAGAATTAACTATAAGTCTATCATAGCGAGTGAGGTGTCAAATGACCCAATTTTAAACTGTTAGTTAAAAAAAATAAAAAGAGTTTCACGCCCGAATCGAACCTACTCCTCGACTAATGTAAACAAGCGCGCGCCAGCTTAACTCAATGCAAACCATTGAAAATCATTTTTGGTAGATTATTTCTCAAGGACGTGACCTATTGCCGATTTTTATAACTCTTACCGATTTTGTAGACCTATTACCGTTTTGCTATAACCGATTAAAAAATGAATGAAATCGGTTCAATAATTACAGAAGTTCGGTGACATAGAATGTATTTGACCTAAAAATTGGCTCGCTGAGAAAAATATATATTATTGTTCGTGACCGATTCAAGGTCCGTAAGGTATAAAAAAAATCTAAATCAAGGTTGATGCTGATTGGTTTATTAATAACTATTGAGCTAGTTTGTATATTGTATATTTAATGTATATAACACATTCTATTATAGCATACATATCATCTATCTACCGTTATTTTCGTATAAGCTGAACATTCAGTGGGAATGGTTATCATTGACTTTAATAATTACATCATCGAAAGTTGTAAGCGTCGCTCGGCATCCTCTTGAGGTCTTCGTGCAGACCCATAAAGCTTTCCGGCCCTTGCTCCTACAGTACTTATTAAACCTGTGAGGACCTATCGTAATCACCGGTTTGCCGTACCTCGAAGTAGCGAACAGGACACCTGAAATGCAACAGATCGATAAATAATAACATATATTTTAAAGTTACTAGTAATGTTACCCTTGTGCCTTTACAATTGGTGATCCGATTGCATTTTTTGTTAATTTTGAAGGAGTAAACAGAAAAAAAATGATGGACGAAATCAAATATCATGTTTTATTTCAAGGGATCACTAGAAGTTAAAGAATTAAATTAAAAGATAAAATTAAAATGGAACAAGATAAATATTTTATTGGCTAAAATACATGTACACAATACTGTAATTTAAATTAATCCTATTAAAACTTGTGTAGGATAAGAATAAACTACTCTTCGAAGACAATTTAGTCTGTTGAATTACTTTTACTTAGATAAGTATTCAACAAATTAAATATGAGATCATAAAAGAAAAACTAAGAATAATCTATTGATTGAGCACAGAGCCAGTGGTCTACTATAAAGTTGCCAAGCTTTTCCAAACGTATAGCTGACGTTTTTCTAATATATATTCTTTTTATCAGTAGAATATGTAATATACAACAACCAGCAAACCTTGCTGTATCTTACTTTAGCTTTCTTAGTATCTTTAATCAACTTTACTATCACAATAGGTAGGTAATGCTGTTGGGAAGTGTTCAATTATTATTTAGATACTCCGGAGCTGTAAAGCACGCTCACTTCCTGACAGACTAGGCGATCAGGCAGCAAGCCTACTCAACAGTCGGGGGCATGATAGATGTCAACACCTTTATCTAAGCAGAGGCTACCCGAACCACAATGGCCCCCGAAGGGATCTCAGTAGATATGGTATAATATATATACAAAGTTTGGGATGATGGTTTCGAATTAACGCAGTAGATTTAACTAACAAAACATTCGCTCTTCTTATCAGATAAAGAAAAATAAAAAAACAGCTGCCGACTAGTTGAGAAGAAATTGTCCAACCTAAGACTCTCGGAGAAGGCAGATAAATAGAGAAGTGTATCAATCAAAAGAACAGTCTATGTTTTTTAAGCAGTTGGCGAACTGCATAAGACTCAAAATAAAATAACAGCACGAGTAATTTCATCCTATCACATACGCCGTCATTAGTGCATACCGTTTTTCTTTTACATATGTGAATGATAATTTTTAGCTTTGATAATCACATTATCAAAAGTGATAAGAGTTGCTCGACAACCTCTAGAAGTTTTCGAACACTTCCACAAGGCCTTCGGACCTTTACTCCTGCAGTGTTTGTTAAATCTGTGTGCTCCCATCATCATCACCGGCTTGCCGAACCTCGAAGTAGTAAACAAAATGTCTGGAATTTGACAAAATTTACCTAAATATTAGATTATCATATGTATGTACCTATTTGAGCTAAATGCTTAAGGTTAAAAAAAAAACGAACATGATATATGAATATTATACTTCTAGAACACCCTGTTTTATTTAATACTTTCTGATAAACACCAAATTTTCTTACTTTTTTCTAATTTACATAATATTCTATCTACAAATATCTTGCCGTCAATAAAAGATTAAGAATTATGTAATTTTTTTAATAATATCTTTGGGAACAACTATATGAGGGTTTCATCCTACTATATTCAATGAGAATGTTGATTTTTGGCTTTAATAATCACGTCATTAAAAGTGACAAGTGATGCTCGGCAGCCTCTGGTTTTCCTGGAACACATCCAAAGCGCCTTTGGTCCCCTGCTTCGACAATATTTGTTAAATCTGTGAGGTCCCATCATAATAACTGGATTGCCGTATCTTGAAGTAGTAAAATTTACTCCTGGAATTGAAAATAGTTCTTAATTTCTCATTTTTTGTCATTGCTTTCGGCAAAGATAAACAATGAACAGTAAAAAATATATATAATCGTATTTTTATATAACATCAGTATTTTTTTTACAAAACTATAATAGGCAATATTCAGTAAAACGACGAAAATATGAATAATAAAATTTAAATAATCCAATTACAACATCATCATTATTCTTCTTCACAATTAATATTGTCAAAATTGTTAATGGTTGTGTGGGTTTTGTCGAACAATTGTATCTTGGAAGGTGATGAGGGTAGCTTGACAACCAGAGTGCACCTTGACGCAAATCCATCTCATCCTAGCCTTGCCCTGACTCCCGCTCCACAAGTTAAAACGATATGGACCTATTTGTATCACGGGTCTGCCGGTACGAGATGTGAGGTATTGAGCTAAAAAAACAGTTTCATATGAATAAAGATATGATGTAAAAAAATATATATACATATGCGCAAATTATTGTGGTTTAGAACGAAAAATATTGCGATTTAAAATGCAAACTATTATGGTTTAGGAAGCAAAAAATATTGTAGTTTTCTTTGCTGTGTAAGAACTGTAGTTACATTTCAGTACTATTAAGAATAACTTTAAAATCATATTAAAAGTTGATATGATAAAATTATATGTTGGTATATGGTGTTATATAGACATACATTTTTAACTCTTTAAATACCTACATCATGTTAAAGACTAATCACAGTTTTATTCTAAAACCCTCGTGCCAGAAAGTAAATACACAAGATTTAAAAAATACAGATTATAATATTTTGGTTCTAACACGCTCCGAAGGTTTTGAAACAATAATAAACTGGTTCTAACTTAAGAACGAAATTTTGAACTGTTTGCCTGATGTGAAGTGACGTAATAGCAACTCCTAAAAAAACTACTTAATTGAAGGTGAGATCATTTATTTCCATTGATCATAAACAGGCTTAATAACAGTCTTAATAATAGTATTATAGTTGAGTAGTATGTGTACTAATGAAACTAATACTACTACTACTAATATTTAAGTAATTAGATATAAAGTTATTAATTTCAATGACAGTGGTCTGTTGCTTGCACGATCACTCCATCCACGGTGACTATCTTGGCCCGACACCCCGCAGACCTCTCTTTGACGCACACCCATCTTATTTTAGGACCCATTTGTATTTTCTGATTGTAACGATACCCATCCACCTCCATAACTGGTTTGCCAAACCTTGATACTGTGTAAGTGACGCCTGTAAAATTAATCTATTAATACAGGCAGGAAGTACATATTATACATATTCAATGATGGGGATTGAGATATGGGAATAGATATAGAGAAGAAATGCATAATTATTTTATTTATTTTAATCCTACAATTAAATAAAAATTTGTTCATACAAACAAAACATACAATAAACTCAAAAACAGCACTACTAGGTATTTAGATTTGAAATACAGAGACATTCCTAGTTATATAAAATGAATCTAAATTACATGACAACATTTTATATCTAATAAAAACAATTCTTCAACTTGTATAATTATCACAAGAATGTATATTATAACAGGTAACAATAGAGTTAGCAATAGTGACTATTTTTGCTTGGCAACCCTTGTACGCACGCACACATACCCAGCGAGTTCGTTGACCTTTAGTATCAGAGTACTTCTTATTAAAACGTCGACGACCTATCAGTATTACTGGTTGACCATACCTAGATGTACTAAAAACGGCTTCTGAAAGTAACAAATAATATAAAGAATAAAAAACAGAGACAAATTGTTATAATGTACAGCATTTGAAGGAATAAAACTAGCTTCTTATAAACTATATCAAATAGTATTTTATTATATTAATAAAAATCAACAGCATATACTAAGTGTCACAGATTTAAGTCTTAAAAATATAAGAAAATAAATAAACATTAATATATTCGATGAATTAAAGACAGCAGTAAGATAATAATATAAAAATAATAATAATTAATGATTGTGCTGGTCCGCGTAATAAATAATTTCATCGTTTACGGTGACAGCCCTAGCTTTACATCCTTTATTGTCGCAAATACAAATCCAACGAAACTTAGGACCAGAACACCGTGTATACTTGCGCAGCCTGTACCTGCCTATCTGTAAAATAGGGTTGCCAAAACGGGAACGAAGATAAACTGCCTCTGTAATATAAATATATTTTCAGAATAGAGAAAATAGCAAGTGGCTACATAGTCTTAGTCAGAAGAAACATTTGATTTTGACTTTTTTTAAAGATAATACTTACTTTAATATAATAGTTAACAGAATGACTACTTTATATTAATTCGATATTCGTTTTTTTGTCTTTAACATTTTTGTAGCAATGTATCATGGCAGCACTGACGACATAAATAGAGACATATTTTAAGTCATTGTGTACTTGATCATATTGACTCATTTCAAATCAAACACGTAATATCTCACGCACTTTATGTATTTATAATGACTAAAGCAATAATTATTTAACAATATTCGAGAACATATCAAAAGCCCAAAGATATCAGTGGTTATGTTCATAATTAAATCTAACAATGACTTCATCTTCAGTTAGGATCTTAGCCCTACAGCCCTTGTGGTCTCTGGTACAGATCCATCTAACTTTAGCACCCTTACTGCCGCTCCAGCGGTTAAACCTGTACTGACCCAACTGTATCACAGGGTTTCCGAAGCGAGATAACACAAATACTGGAACTGGAAATAAATCTAGGTTATTATAATATTTATAATAATATTGACCTATTTATTAGGAATCTTTTGATAACGAAACCGCCTCGTTGGTTGAGTGGGTTCGACTCCTGCAGGGACAAGCATGTATATGATGAGCATAGACGTCTGTATTTCTGGGTTTGGTCATTTATTATATGAGATGAAGCTTCTCAGCATTCCATAGATTCACCGAGCGGGTGCCGGACCCATCGCGTTGCAAGGAGAGGAGTGCAAAAAGTGCCTGGGACTTGCGACCCAGGAGGTTTAAAGGGCCCCTTTCTTATGCGCAAAAACGCTCGCCTTCACCCTCTACACTCCTCTCCCTACCCAACCAAATTTGGAAAGAACCAATGCCAATGCCGCCTTTGAAATACGTTCTAGAAATGAACCGGTGCTTGTTCTAGAAAGACCAAGGTCTTTAAGTAGGTTATTGAGAAATTTTGCTGTTATACCTCTCGCTCCATCTTCTACTTCCCTACTAAACTAACTATAAATTTATTCCTGGATAGTTCGTTGGTCAGTTCGTAATACTTATTAAGCTTGAATGTGTGATCCCTGGAGATGTTTGTTTCCCAAGAAACAGTAAGCTCCACAAGTATCACGGGCCTCAGATGTTTAGAATATAGGAATAAGTCCGGTCTGGACGACGAAACACTCACATCCCCAGGGATTTTGTAATGTTTTTCATACGTGTCCATCATGAAAGTCCAATCAGGAGCCACGCCTAAAACTAAATAAGGCTTCGGTATTGATTTTTTGGAGCAGCTTTCTTTTACGAATTCTACAGATCGTTTGGTGGTTGTTATATCCTTTCGCGCTCTTGCTACTGAAATACTAACCGCTTCCCGTATAATTTCTAATAGCTTATCGTGGTGATGCGAGTATAGTACGCGAGTATTTATAATGTGCATTTCTATGTATTTGTATTGTTGTCTAACACCCTTAACACAAACAAAATAATTTGCTTACTTAGGGGTTAGGTCAATGTATGTAATCTGTCCAACGATATTATTATTATTTATACCGCTCTATATTTTAGCAAATAATACATTTGAACTTAAATTTTAAATGTATATTTATAATATTTATTCAGAAGCATTACAAACATATTTTTAGGCGTAACAAATTATCAATGATTATGTTCTCCTTGACAATTTACGACGATCCCTTGAAGAGTCAAGACCTTCGCAGTGCAGCCATTATTATTCCTGTTGCAAATCCAACGAGCCCTATAATCCTTGTTGCCAGTCCATTTACGGTACTTGTATTTACCAATTTGAAGAACAGGATTACCTTGGCGCGATAGTACGAAAACAGCTGAAACAAATCATTTTCCCTTATGTCCTTATAAGGTAATAAAATCCATCGTTCCATTATGGATCACACAACGCACATACAAATGTGTATTATAAATATAAACTAAACGTTGTGTTTGATATAATTTATTCAGTGGGTGTGTTCGTGTGAGAACTTTACAATTTCATCGTGGAGAGTGATCATGGTGGCTCTGCACCCAGTCTTCACGCACACCCATCTGGCCCTCGGCCCCTTGGAGCCACTCCACTTATTGTACCTGTATTCCCCAATCTGAATCACCGGCTTGCCGAACCTGGATGTAGTGTAAATCACCTCCTTGGATAGCAAGCCTTGAATAACAATTTAGTATATTAGTATAAATACTTTATTATAATACTCATATAGTATAATACTCGCAAGTATAATAATAAACATGTGAATTTTTAAATTAGAGAGTTTGTAAAGAAAAATGTTGTCTCTCTTTATATGGTATATTATTAATAATTCTTATATATAATGTTTTATACTAATTATTTTATACACATTGCATTTATCACTTAAAACTACTAAAAGAAATCACGAGGCGAAAATTCATAATAACTATATATTATGCCGAAAAATACGAAATTCTGTTGATAAAAATAAAAATAATATCTCGCAATATTTTACTTTTCAGAGATATTTAATATTAAAAAAAAGCACTTATTTTTGTATTATTTTAATACAAAGACCTAAATATTGCAACAAGTTGATAGTTTACTAAGTCTATAAGTAAGTTACAAATTGTGTTAAATAAAAGTAGTGGAACTATAGTACCTTCGAGACACGTATAAAAATATTATTAGCTAAAAAATAATAATCACATAATATTTTATACTCACACTTTAATTAATACATTATATACTTAATAATTTACGTCAATTTAAACAGCCTTTAAATAATACTTAGTTTAAAATGTATCTATTAAAAGCATTTTGCCAACTCTAAACATTTGCATATCTACGAATTAGTTATGATTCATTAATCTACAAAATAATTATGCCAAATGATGTTGTTAAAATTTGTATGTCAATAATATAATATAGTTATTTGTTGAGATTGTTTAGTAGGTGAATTCATTTTATTTAACCTATAATTAACCCCAAAAATCATAGGTTATCAATCTTAACAGACTCATTAGAATAATATTTTAAAATAACTATAGAATGAAAAATAAACCGATACAGGCAGGAAGTGGAACCCGCAACCTCTGGGTAACGGTTCCCTCGCTCTACCAATTGAGCTACCGAATCTATATAGAATACACGTATAGAATGCTTAATTCACCGAGCTTCGGTGAATTAATCATGAAACAGGTATTACACCTTTACATGCTTTAATAATATCACATATATCTAAATAAAATATAAACAATAACATAAAATCACTAAACCAAAAAAAAATAAAGTATCATTTAAATAAAAGAAAAATAATAATTTGATAATCAATAATGCAAAAAAAAAAGAAATAAATAATAGAATCACAATAAATACTGGTATAATTACAAGCTGACTAGGCATGTTTTATTATATTTTATTACTATAAAAAATCAGGAGTGTGTATGAAAGTTTCTGGCGCGGATAATAATGTTGTTGATGGTGGTGATGGTGGCTCGGCAGCCGTTCTGGTTCTTCACACAGGTCCATCGTGTGTGAGGACCCTTACTGTAGCTCCATCTATTATATCGGTACCTGCCTAACACCATCACTGGGTTTCCAAACCGCGTCTGTTCGAACCGCACTGCGAAATAATATGATAGTTAGGATTTGTATTTACTATTAGAATATCATAAACGTTATTGTTATCGTTACGTTAATTAAATAAATGAATAACATGTTGTTTATAAAACTTTATATTTTTCTATCTTAATTAATCGATCGGTACAAAGATACCCGTGTGATTTGAAATACATAATCCTCTTCTTTTTATGTAACCAGTGTATATAATACAACTTTAACATCTCGATTCGCACACACACAACCCTAGTTATATTTGAATATTGTGTTTTTTACACGTGTGTTCCGAAACAAAATTAATTACAGTTTTGATAAATAATATATTAAACTTTTCATTATCATCATTGATTAAAAGTTTACGTTTCATCACCTTTTAATAAAAGTTGTATCATTCATCTGACCTTCATGGTTGTGTTCCATCATCAATGGTTGTGATTACTTTTTATGACAACCACCTCATTGTCCATGGTCACTATGCTGGCTCTGCAACCACAGGACGCCCGGGTACAATTCCAGCTGCCCCGGGGTCCTTTGCTGTCGCTTCTTCTGTTATATCTATACCCGCCCAATAATATCACGGGCTTACCAAACCTCGACACCGTGAATATTGGTTCTGCAAGTTTTATTCAAGTTATAACACTTCTTTATTATTATAAAAATGTGTGTATTTTAAGTAAAAATTTGAAAATTGTAATAACTATTTATTGGTAGGAATTCTTAAACTAAAACTAACTAAATATTTTATAAGTCTAAGTTACTTCACTAGTGGGTGTGGTAGTGGTTGGTCTTCACGACAATATTCTCTATGGTGACCACGGTGGCGCGACATCCAGAACTCTTCTTGGTACAGATCCATGTAGTTTTTGGGCCAATGGGTCTGTTATGAATACCATAACGATATTTCCCAATACATAAAATTTGTCTTCCTTTTGTTGATGGTATAAAATGCAGCACTAAAATTAAAGACTGCTTTATTAATAATTAATAAATTTATAATAAAAACAGGGCAACATTTGGCTGTTAATGAATTTAATAGAATCTTTAATGAAAATAATTATAACAAAACAGGAGATTCAAAAAATATTTTATCAACACAAAAATGATTTTAATATCGAAATAGCATAGCAATTTAACAAACAAAAAGGTGAATAAAAAAATATTTTGTACTTCTTATAACGAATAAGAAAATGGACGTATTTAAAAAAAATAAAGAAATAAACAAAAAATGTTTGCTCTTTTAAAACATGCCAAAAACTATATAACACTTTAAGAAATAAAATATTTAACTACAATAAAGACACAACATATGCTGTCTTATAAAATAAAAATATAAACTGTCTTCGACGATCAGTCGACTTTAATAACAAATACTAATAATAGAAATTATTCTAAACTATAATTTATTGGCGCTCTTTGGGAGAGGTCTAGGTCAAAAAAAATATCACAATAATATAATAAAAAAAAATCCAAAACTTAACAATAATCTACTCAAAAATGCTGGTTAAATGCTTAAAGTTTAAATCGAAACGTAATAAAACCAAATCTTCAAAACAATGACTTAAAATTAAAATTTTCAATGATGATGATCACTGTATGTCTTAACTATGAAATCATTTTTAGTAAATAAAGCAGCCCTGCAACCCCTACCAGTGCAGACCCAACGCACACTAGAACGTGTTAGTTGACTTGATCTAAACTTATACTTCCCCACCTTAATCATTGGATTCCCGAGCCGGCTCTTAATATATACAGGAACTGAAAAATAAATCCCATGCGGATATGCACAAAAATGCACAAATGATATCAAGCATAATAATCAACATTATCATTTTTGTATTTAAACTTTCGAGAACTATGATGGTTATTAAATATATTTTTACCCGGCTATAATTATGTGATTTAATCGTAATTTGCCGGACTAGTTTCGAACCTATTCATGTTCTCGAAGCATGGCGGACTCTCGGCGTGAACTCTTCACTGATCGGCAAATTCCGATTAAATTACGTGATTATAGGCGGATAAATATATATTTAATAACCATTATCATTGGATAGTTTTTACTTAAATTAATCTAAGTTCTAAGTAAGCAAATTATTTGCTTGTTTTTGGTTGCTAGACAACGATACAAATACATAGCTATACACATTATAAATACTACAAATATATTTAATAATTGGCAAAACCTACAAATAAGGACAGTTATGCTGATCACATACATGCATGTCATTGTCGTGAACCGAACCCGAGCCCCTTTATGCCCCTATACGTTACACGTCTGCGCAAACCATTCGCCGGGCGGTTATAAGGTTATACAGGGTTATTTTTAATTAAATGACCACCTCTTGCAGGCAGCCTCTCTAGATAAATCCTAACAACTTTTTAATTTTAATAAAGTTTTTAAAATTTGAGTTTTCTCATACAAAATTAATTTATTTTCTCTGAACTGACATTAACTCTGAGCGTAGGTATGGTGCCTGGTCGTTGACCTTTAAAGCACTTCTTACAAAATACAGAGTAATAAGTAAAAGAGCTAGCGATTTCTTTTTTTGTTTCGTGTTTATTGTGTTGTTTATTAAAAATTTTAAAGAGTCTTAGAATAAATGTTGTTGAGATTGATGCAGGGAGGCTGCCTGCAAGAGGTGGTCGACTAATTACAAATAACCCTGTATAGATATAATCGATTAAGAATGATAAGGTCTTATGTTAATAAAAAACCATTAAATTATTTTAAATATATTTAATAACATGATATAGAATTCGAAAACCATAATACAGCGTGTCAAAAAATAACAAATGTCTATTAATAAAAAATAACTTCTTAATAAAATAGATAAAACTTTATTAAAATTAATATTTAATATAATAACAATTATATATATATCAAATTACAATATTAATATACTTAAAGACATATTTTTAGATAAAAGGTATTACAAATACAGTTATAGCTCTTTGAATACATTTTTTAAGAGAAAGTCTATGGGAATATAAAAAAGAAAAAAGAAAATATTAATTAATAATTAATAAAAAAGTCATCATTGAATATTAATATAACTAAATCCTTGTAAATCCTTCTTATTAATTCTATCTCATATATTCGGATTATTACCGAAACTCGATGTTCAATTATTGAAAAAGTATACAACTATTTATATTTTTATTCACTATTTTCTGTACCACATATTGGGTCAAACAAATGTCACATGATAACTGATACTCAAACAATTCATAATAATGGGCAACACTGGGCAATGTTCGCCCAACATCCAGACTCGGTGTGATATGTCAGTGGTTATGTTCTCTATCCAAGGTGATAATTTTATCCTCCAGTGTGTAAACAGTTGCCCTACACCCTGAAGGATTCCTGGAACATCTCCACCTATATTTCGGACCCTTGCTATTCACTTTGTTATATCGATATGGTCCGATTAAAATGGCAATATTACCAAACCTCGTTGGCACAAACATTGGAGCTGATTCTGTAATTTAAACCAACCAGTTTACATTATTAATAAAATAACTTGTGACTGATAATAATAAAAAAATGTTTAAATAAAAAAAAATCAGCAAAAATTAATTTTATTTATGATATATGTACAATGTTTGTCAAGCTGACAGAATCACTAAATTAATATTTGTTTATTTTTTCTAAAAATTGATGTCTAGTACAGTTTATGTCTATTTATATATAAATATATAAAAATCCAAACCTATGACGTTCTTCAATATTTGTTTACTAAATTCAAAGTATTACACTTGCATATTAACTTCTAAACGCACACATGAACATGGGCGTACCGAAAGGCGGCAGAGGGGGGCAGCTGCCCCCCTCCCCTGGACATCGTTAACTCACTACTACCTGCTATTGTACATTACAAATGGTATTTTACATTAAAAAATGAATCCAATTAAGTTTTAAAAATTAAGGAGAGTTTAGAAATCACCAGCGTTTGGTCTTTAATTGTTAAACCATGCTCAGAAAATTAAAATTACAGTTTCAAAATTATAAAAATATACTAAAGAAATCTGGTTTGCCCCCTTCTAGCACAGAATCTGGGTACGCCCATGCACATGAACTATAACTATTTTACATACTAAAATATTTAATAATTAAAAGAATCAGACCGTAGGCACATGTTCCACCGTGGTGCTTAGGACAATTAACTTGTATATTTCTAATATACTAAAAAACGTTAAATCAATGTTATAAAAAAATAGAAACATTGGTTAGTGTACTTTTAAAAGAAAAACATTTCGGACCTATAAATAGCTAAATTCATCAAGCTTGGTAACACGTCAACTCAAATTGCATGTTAGAGGAGACAGTATCCCAGAAATGGCAGGTTCGATTTCTGTCTATGTATAGAATTAAAAAATACTAAAAAAAACTTATCATGGCTAACAAGTTAAAAGCCAATTTCTAACAACTTTAACATTAACTAACGTTATTCTATATCATGATTGTCATGATGTCAATGATTATGCTCTTTGATAGTTTTAATGATGACGTCATCAACGGTATACAGCGCTGCTCGACAACCCTGGGGTGCCTTTACACAGTTCCACCTGGTTTTAGGTCCTTTGGTACGACTACCCTTATTGAAGCGGTAAGAACCCACCATGATAACGGGGTTACCTGCACGTGTTTTCCCAAATATTGGAACTAAAACAAAATAACTATATTAAAAATCTTAAAAACTTTTGTGACATAACATAAGTAAATAACGTTCAAGATAGTTTGGATCATCTTTTGAATTAACATATGAAAGACATGTTTGAATAAACTTAATATGTAAATAAACAAAAAACATATTTGTAATTGTTTTAATTTTATTATAAATTATAATACTATTTTTAAATCATCTAACGACCTAAGAAGTTGTGAATGATCAAGGTATAATTCAATCAAATATCTTTATTGGATGTTCAAAAAATTGGATGTTAAAAATTAAGAAAACCCCCGATACAAAAAGACTTCTAAAAAGGATAAAACATACACAGGTCAAACTTATAACACCCCTCTTTTTGGGTCGGGGGTCAAAAACATATTACTAAAAAGATCTACGCAATGGAACATCAATGATTGTGCATATTCATAGTTTTAATGATAACATTATCAAAAGTGTACACTGACGCGCGGCAACCCAATGGTGTTTTGACACAGGTCCATCGTACCTTAGGTCCCTTGCAACGGTTCACTTTATTAAACCGATGAACTCCCACTATCATAACAGGGTTGCCAGTGTGAGTTTTGCCAAATATTGGAACTAAAACAAACATATTTAAAAATATTTTTCGAAATGACGAGCACTAATGCTCTTTATTATTACTTATATTTATTTTAGGTTAGATAAAAAGAACACCATTTTTGTATTTTACGTGTTTAATGATTATGATGATTTAAAATTTTTGTAATAACATTTTCAACAGTATTAATGGCAGCTCGACATCCAAGAGGATTTTTCACGCAGGTCCATCTGATCTTAGGTCCCTTGCATCTGTTGACTCTGTTGAAGCGATAACCTCCCAACGTGATGACGAGGTTACCTTTGCGTGTTCTGCCAAAAACTGGAACTAATAAAAAAAGCCGCTTTAGAATATATGACCTTATTAAAAAACAAACCCATGTCATATTTTCTTAAGGGTTTATCGTTTGTGTCGTATAATCCTCTGGTCAGTTTTAACTTTTATATATATTTATTCAATGAGTAATTAACAAAACAAGTTCAACTTATACAAAGTAAATTAAATCCCCCTCTCCCCCCGCCCGCAGTCAGTGGTTATGATCTAGAGTTGTGGCTACAATCATGCCCTCAATAGTTTTTACACACGCCTTACACCTGGTCCGTGACTTCTGGGAGCATTGCCACCTAATTCTCACTCCAGATTCCTTCTCCTTATAGAAACGATGTCCTCCAACTAAAAGCATCT
The DNA here is from genome assembly GCA_959347355.1 of Napeogenes inachia. Lineage (NCBI taxonomy): Eukaryota > Metazoa > Arthropoda > Insecta > Lepidoptera > Nymphalidae > Napeogenes > Napeogenes inachia. The sequence continues at coordinate 21,417,661 of OY365800.1, read as the reverse complement.
GTGTCCCTCTGTTCGTTAGAATTATTCTCACTGGTAATAGAAAAAATACTTTGTTTGGTAACAATTAATAACAGTTATAGTTGAAATAAAGTTCATAAAAAACAAAATAGTTTTTAAAATCACCTAAAGGTAATAGAAAATCTCGTCTGTCACACAAAAGAAATCAAGTGATTTTCTTACTTTTTAATGGTATTTACTTAATTAAATTGTTATATTCAAGAGATGATAATCATTAAACATGAAGATGAGGTCATGAGGTAATGAAAAAAAACGACATGTAAAAATCAATAATACACATATATGTTGTACGAAGCCAAAAATCAGACAAGATAATGTAAACATTACTCATGTGATTAATGATTAAATATGAATAAAAGCCGTTAACTATTTATCCACCACCAAACCTTAAGTAACATTTAGTTATTAGTTAGTTGTTCTGTGTATTACGGTTCTAATGATAACCTAAATGATAAAACTATTATTAACGCTTATCATAACCAACCCATTAAAATAACAAAATGGAAATCTATCCTAAAACTATAATTCATATTATACTATTAATATTATTATTATCAATAATTTCGCTCTCGTGACTCAATTATTAATATTGCAAGAGCATTTGCTAGGAAAAGCACCGTTTTGTTGCCTAATAAAATATTCATGATTTGGTATTCGATGAGTCATGTAAATACTTTTCAGAATTATTTCTTATACTTGGGTCATTCTATGTCAAATCGATAAAATCGATCTCTCCCGATTTGGATGACTTTTAGTTTTTTTTAATCACTAAACAAAATCAGACGTAAATATACTTAAAAAAAGAAGTATTTTGGAATTTTTTTTTTTTTTTTGGAATGGACATGGAATGACCCATTTTAAATGTGACAATCTTTAAAATGCTAACAAAAACCGTGTTTCTTAGCACAACTTCTGGACAGCTCAAAAAAACGCTGAGATCATATTTTTTTATCATCACTGAGTAAACCAGTACTTACTATGACGTCAAACCTACATGAGATAAATTACACAACTTTCTTTCATTTAAACTACTGATCAACATCAACTTAAATCTACCTAAGATAATAAATTAAGTATGTAATAGATAAAACTGTATTTTTAATTGACGTCATACCAATTTTATATTTAATTTGGGTGTTTTGTAAAAAAATACTATTGTTCTTGACACAATCTCAATAATATTATTAATACTTTATCTTCATAGGCACATTGATTTTTCCTTCTCTTAGAAATAAGACAGCGTGCTCAAATATTTTTTTTCTTAACGAAAAATAATCCAACATTCTAAAAATCTTTGCAAAATTAATATTTTCAGCATCAAAGATTTTATATTAATACTGTCTTGAGTACCGCATGTCCCAAATGTCAGCACGAAAATTCTAAAACCGGTTCGCACTTGTATGTGCCATGGGGTCGTGGAAACCCCATACTCTTACAATGGCGTTATCCATAGTGTGCAAAGAAGCTCTGCATCCGGCTTTGGCCTTCACACAGACCCATCTGGTTCGGCTTCCATACTTGTTGACACGGTTGAAGCGATACTGGCCAATCATTATCACTGGGTTACCACGCTGGGACTGAGCGAATACTGGGTTTAAATCTGAAAAAAGTCCTATTGTTAATATGTGTTAAGTACCCAGAAGCAGTAGCATTAAATTGAAGGAAAAGTCAGTATTAAAACAATACATAAATGATTAAAATGTTTATTTAAACAAGCTATAGTCACGAGACAATCGATTCAATGACAATTATAATAATTACTCATCAGACAACCCTGTCGTTATCTAATGTTTAAGCTAATTTAAGCTAACTTATTAATGATTTACAAAATACATTTAACCTACCTTCAATTACAAAAAGATCAGCTCTCGAGATTCTAAAAATAACTAGTTGAAACACTTCGTTACTAAACATAACATTACTTAATTTCATTATCTTTAGGATTTGATATTTTAACAAAAGGTTTTAAAAATTATCAACAAGACAAATAATATGTTTTATGGCTAATTAAAATAGATGTAAAATGAGTTTTAATAAAAACTATCTTTAAACAAATTAAGATAAGGTCAAACAAAACACTTAATGATTGTGACAACCGAGTGTCTTGATGATGACGTTGTCAACGGTCGTGATAGCAGCAGTACAGCCGGACTTCTTCTTGATGCAGGTCCACCTGACCTTGGAACCCCAACAGGCGTGCTTGTTAAAACGCCAATCACCAATTTGTACCACAAGGTTACCTCTTTGCGATAAACCGAATTTAGGTTCTGAAAGCATAACGATCCTTAGTAACGTGAAATATGTTATTTTTAATATATTGGTACAAGGGTGAGCTAATTATTAAATAATACAAGCAGAGAAGATAAAACTAATTTTAATTTATCTAAAGTTAAGTTTACATTATTAAAATCTTAATAAAATATCTTAACTTAATTTAATAAAATAAAGGACTATAAATAGATGAAATACTAATATGATAGGTAATCATTTGTATTAATTACCAAATAGTCGAAATAAAGTTTATTGCCCTAGAAATGTGGTTGGTGTAAGAGAAGAGGGTGACTGAAGTAGTCCTGGATATAGTGCGTGGAAAAAGTTAGGGGAAGGAGACAAATCTCTGCTAAGATGACATCGAAGTGACATGACTGCATAGAAGAATTAAATTGACATATTGAGTGGACCCCAAATAAGAAGAATGAGGGTTAGGTGAATTAGAAATCACAAAAACCTCGGTTATATAAAATGCAGGTAAAAAAATACTAAAAACTACATGAAGTAATAGTAAGAAATGCACAATTATGTGTAATGCATTAAAATCTTAAGATAATAAAAAAAAATACATTCAAAAACGTTCCATAAAGACAAAACACCAGGGGAATAAAGAATTGCTAATTTAATTTATCTACTTACGAGACCAACACTATTTTTTTACAAATATTTATGTTTTTTTCTAGAAATACCGTAGAAAAGGGTCTTTGAAGTTAAAACTTTAACTCTGAGTGAGATTTACGTGAAGTGGGATTTTAGATCAGATATTATCATTATATTCTGCCTCCCATTAATTTATTCAAACGTACATTGGAATAAAACTTTAAAATTAATTTATATTTATCTACTATTTCCATTATGGTTTTTAACGTCTAACTTATTATTAAAACAAAACTCATACCAAATATAGACTCGGATAATATGCAAATACAAGAATAGTATAAAAAAATATGTAAAATATTTTCAAACAAAGTTTTCCTTAAGTACAATAATAATTTTAATTCAAAAATCTCCGACAGTGTAAAAAAATTCATTTAAATTTATAATCATTAGTAATGAACTGAGCCAAATAAAGTTAACTTTTACTTGTCTCTAATGTAATAAATATCTATATATTTCCTAAATTTTCACAAAACAATATTTACATAAAACTATCTTGAACAGAGTTAATCTGATACATTTTAACAAGTTCTATTTTTTTCCGAAAATAACTTGCAAATAGACAGATAAGACGCGATTCAAAAACCATTAAGTAAGTTTTGTTTCTGACTCATTTAAGTTGTTAAATTTTCAATGATTGTGCCACCCGTTGAGTTTCATGAGCCGGTTGTCAACAGTCACAGCGACGCAGCGACACCCGCAACTCTTTCTCGCAGTACACTCCCACCACGTCTTCAGACGTCGAGACAATTTCTTTATAAACCGGTAATTCCCCCACGTTATCGTGGGATTCCCAAACTTGGTGGTTTCAAACTTAATAGCACCGGGTCGATCCATAACTGAAAGGAAAAACATTTAAAATTCGTTCTTTATTTTGGAATACTATTTATTTATGAAATAATACATTAAAGGAGAAAAGATAATCATAATAAAAAAATAACTGATTTACACTTTATTGCAAGTAGTAAACAAACGCTAATAATTAAAGAATACAACTTTTCTCTTAATTATGTAATAAACTAGTGATTATGGTTATTATTGACTTTGACAATAATCTCGTCCAGAGTGGCGATCCTGGCGCGGCACCCGCCCCACTGTCGAACACATCGCCAGTGCTGCTTAGGACCAGTCTTTGGACATTCACTGAACCGGTGCTGTCCGTAACATAAATGAAGTTTCCCCAATTTTGATAATGTTAATCTTATTTTCTCTGTACCTTTAAAACAATAAGTATGAAAAAAATATTATATACATACCATACATAACCTCCCAAGGTGTATTGAGTTATAAATAAAATATTACAATGAATATAAGATATCTTTAATAAAACACATTATTACATACACTCGAAAATATAATTTAAACAATACAGTCACAGTTAAAATAAATATTACAATGAAAATGAGATACCTTTAATAAAACGCATTATTACATACACTCCAAAATATAATTAAAAAAAATAAATGACAGTTAAAATAAATATTACAATTATTATAAGATATCTTTAATAAAACGCATTTATTACATACACTCGAAAATATAGTTTACACAATAAAGTCACAACGTTATATTTAAATAGACATTTACAAAAATATTTCAGACGTATAGGATTCATTTAAGGCGTAGGCATATCAGCGTGATTGTGGTTGTTTTTTATTGCAACTATTACACCATCGATTGTGTTGATACGTGCGATGCACCCCGCCTTATTGCACTTCCAGGATATCCTGCTGCCATTTTGATAATTCTTTGAAAAACGGATTCCTTCATAAACCAAACGTATCTTGCCCTTCTCGCTCCGAAAGAACATAGGACCTGCATACACACCGTCTCATTACAACTATATAGTACCCCCTAAACGATTGTCTTCAAAAAAAACTATTGGTTTTTCATATAAACTTTATTTGTATTCCTTGAACAATCAATTTATAAACTCTGAAAATATTTCATAAGTAAGAAGTATTTTAAAAAAGGATATTATTATTGATAATTAGTATATCTAGTTAACTATTCACAAAAATATATTGGGAATAATTTGTTTGATATGAATATGAATTAGAAAGGATATGTAACTTAAGAAAGACCAAAAATGGGATGGACAGTGTTAATGACCTGATGAATGATGAAATAAATAAATTAACCGCCCCGTTATTCGAGTGATTAGCGCAGACGCCAACTTATTGCGGCGCAAAGGGGCTCGGGTTCGATTCCCGACAGGGACAGGCATATAAATGGTATTTGGATCGTTGTCTAACAACCTTCCTTAATACAAACAAATAATTTTCTTACTTAGGGGTTAGCCGATTTGTATAATTTGTCCTGTTATATTATTATTATTAAATAGAGACGTAGCTGATGATGAGAGGATAGAGAGGGGAGATAGAGCAAGAAAAATTGTGTCGTTGTTGAAAACATCTTGAACAGAATAAGAAGAATAAGGAAGGCGATAGTAATGAGCTTGGTCTGTCAATGTTTGTGTTTATTTCTGATAGCAGAAAGTTTTAAGGCCATAGTGATAGCAGTAGCAGGGCATCCTCGTTTGATACATCGCCAGGATATACGATCGCCTGACTCATATTCTTTTCTAAAACTTTGTCCGTCCATGTATAAACCGATGTTTCCTCGACTGTTTTTACGAAACTCTATATCTGCAACAAGATATTTAATATGACCTTAATTATTATAATGTATATACAATATTAGTATTTCTGATTGTACAAAAGAACTCATTTTGAGAAAAGAAAGCAATATAAACACGTTGAAAGCTACATTTGTAGACATAATGGATCTTTAACAGGGATTTAATTTAAATTATATTAAAACCATTCATACTTATGTTACTCTGTGTACAAATATGTACTTCATATATATACATAACATAAAGCCCACTAACCACCACGTAGTATGATAAATAATCTTGACAACTATTTATGAGCACTTTTTTCTAGTAAAAATATTTTTCTGGCTGGTAATGGCGTGATATTTTAAGACTAGATTTGTATTCTCTTCTAAAACTATATTTCTCATGATAATACACACATTGATTTTCACTATCTATGTGAAGACAATATATTTACAGTAACTACATAACGCTCTCACGAGAGGGGTAAGCAGAGACTAATGGAGCGCCACTTCACTTTGTCCCGACACAATTCTTTTACTTCTTTCACATCCACAATTTTCATACAACTCTTTTTATTCTCGCCACTTCTAACCCTAGCTTTTTTTGAAGCCGTCGCTAATTTGACAGCAGTATGTATATGTCCATCTGGAACGACCTCTTAAGACTCTTCCATCCAATTAATGTTATAAACCCCATTTGTTATTTTTCTATCGTTCACCCGCTCTACATTGCCAAACCATCGCGACATTCATCTCTCTATTTTGGTCACTGCATACACTTACAGTAAATAAAACCACCAATTATAAATAATATAAAAGACGTAATTGTGTAAGCAAAATTTTAATCATATACGTAGCAGTCTATAATAAAATAATAAAAAAATACATACAAAACGATATTCGAAGATAACTTGTGTAGGTAAAAAATACATTCTAATGAATGAATATATAATAGAGTTCATAATTTACTTTCTAAAAATATCACCAAATTACGTATCGTATCAATATATCACCGAAAGCTAAAGCCTATAAAGTCTAAATAGCACAGCTCTTCGAAATATTTACATAAACTTTTGGAGATCATAAAAATAATAGGTATACATTCTTATCATATAACATAATAATGTTGATCAACAATTTACAAAATATTTCAAAATATAATATATAACTAGTAATAATTCGCACCATCTGTAAACATTTCATTGATGTTCCGTTTCATTATCTCATTTAAAATAACATAAAATTATTTCGAAGCTACCTACACCTATGTACCTACAATCCTAATGATCTTTTTTCTCCTCACTCGGTCGCAGCCAGAGGTCGGTTTTGGGTAAAATTCTTGGGAAGTTTAAGGCGTGAAGAGCTAATGAAGCTGCACGTGGTGACGTCAGAGGAGAAGAGAGGATAGCCGAAGTGACAGGAGGGAGACTGTGAGCTTGAGATCTAGGTCGCAGTTGAACGAAGGCACCATTCCCACATCTTGCATGTGAGGGTGGTGCGTGGTTGTGAGCATCACCAGAAGCCACCAGCTTGCCTGATATGAGACGGACTCGAGCTCTACAACCCATGTGTTTTGAAGAACAATAGAAGAATCTTCCTCCAACCTGGGAGTATGTAAAACCTTTCAAAACCAGAATGTACTTGCCCTTTTCAGTGGGAATAAACTGCACGTCTGAAATAAAACATATATTATAATAACTTGATGTACCTTCAAATATAACTTTATATTAAATTAACATACTAGTGTTTGTTAAGTGACTTTAAGAAAATAAAAAAGAACTTGTACAAGCATAAGTTTATTTTACAAACATTAAAATAAACACAAAAAAATAAGCGCGACAATTTAAATATCAAATACAAATGACAGTTTCAAAATATTTAAGAAAGCCAAAACAAACTACTCACTAATAAGAACTGTCTTAAAAGTAATATTTTGATAGGGGTGACGAGCTCTACAGACGCAGCCAGCACACTATGGTTGATATATAAGTAAGTATAAGCATTGGTCATTGACCCTCTTATATCTCCTGAATGAAATCTTTACCGCTTGATCTGAATGTATAGTTATTTTAGTCTAACATTACTTCTTGCCATCTCTTTTACTTATTTTTTTTATTCAGCTATTATAACCAACGGCATCAATATTTCACTATAAATAACTAATTCATGTTTCAAACTACAATTTAATAATACAAAAAGAGAACTAAAGTTTAATTATTTTATTATTATAAATGTAGAATACATGTTAGGAAATATGAATTAATACAAAAAATTCATTAATCGAAACACCTTACTTATAGAGTAGGTAATAATACTTATTTTTTAATAACTACAGCTTTATGTAACTCCCGTTCTTTACTATATATCTGGGTGGGGGGTGAGAGTGGTCGGTGCAGACCTTCATGATCACTCCGTCTTCCGAGCGACGGATCCTCGCTGAGCAACCTTGGGCTTTGGACGAGCAAAACCAGTGGTTACTATAGTTAATCTGCGAGTATGTGTATCCGTCGAGCATTAACAAGTACTTCTTGCCGCTTCTCGTCGGAATCATGATTGCTTCATCATCTGAAATCAAATTAATGAATTGTTGAAAGAGACTGTAAATATATTCTAAAGTAATATCTTAGTAAAAGGTCACAGTGTCTCGGCGTCGAGTACATTTATTGCCTCATTTATTGGAACCCTGCAGCAGCCTTAATGTAGAATTACACAACCCACTACAAAAAAAAATAAACAAGAATAAATCTTCATTAAATATTAATCAAAATAAACCTACCCCCACATCTAAGTAACATTTAATTCAGTTAATAAAAGTATAATAACAAATAAAATATTATTGATATCTAATTAAAAACGACAAACAAAACAAATAGAATTGAATAAAAAATGTGCCGTTACATGAAAAATAAACTTAATTTATTTAATCTACCTATATTCATTACTATGTATAATGTTTTTGATTTAAACAGTTTATAAAACGCCTTGTAAGTACAGTACAGGTACAATGATAAGCGCCATCATTCCCTTCTACATATATCGAGTGCGAGTGTCTAACAAATAATAAAAGAGGGAAGATGAGAAACCCATACTTATCTTTGTCTTATCACACAAAAAAAGAGATTTAATTATTTGATTCTCTCCTCCTCTCCTTATTGGGTTTCATGTAAATATTCAAAGAGAATATCGAATTATTGACTGGAATGGAGGACTCTAAAATATAGTCTGGTGTAGTTACACCGAAGAAGTCATCTCGACACAAGTCGTTAAGAAAGACGAGTGTTATTGTACAATGAAACAGCAAAATCACAATTAAATTATAATACTGTTATAATTATTAATGTTGTTATATAGTTAAATGGTAGATTGTAGTTCGATCTTAAAATGTAAAAGAAACATTTTCACCCACAACAATATTAAAAATTAATTTTATTAAAAATTATTAAAACTTTATAATTTAAAGTAATTCCCGTCATTGACAATATACCGAGGTGGCGGGTGGGTGTGCTCGACACACACCATCTTTATCTGTCCGGTTTCAGATCTTCTTAATCGCGCTGGACACCTCTTACGGGACTTTGAAGAACAGACCCAGCGATTACTATAGTTGATCTGAGAGTAGGTATAACTATCCAGCATCATTAGGAACTTCTTGCCGCTTCTTGTCGGTATCATGATGGCCTCGCTAACTGAAAACCATCGTATTTAGTAATAGCAACAAAACATTAAATAAATATTTTATATTTACAGTACCTTTTTCTATATTGTTCGTATATCTTGTACCTAAGCAAAGTAAATATTAATATGTAAGATTGTAAGATACTAAATAAAACATTAAAATAAGGATAATATAATTTATTGCAAAATCATTAAAAAATATTTCAACGTATAAAATAATTTTAAGTAAATATTAATACTCTAGGAACTTTAGGACTGGGATATTTTGACCGTATACTAAATATTCTTATAATACGCTGGAAGCTTTTTTAAGACACATTAAGTTTACTTGCCTTAAGTCATATTTAATACTATAATACTTTTAAAACAATGGCGACTTGTGGCGTTCTTACTTAGTTCTTATAAAAAATTAAAAGTACAGCAATTATAAACATTTGGTTTGATTTTTACTAAATTAAAAATAATATATAATAATCGTAATATAAGATATGTTGCTAATTTATAAAAAAAATACGATCTATTATTGTCATTAAACAATATTCTTATACAGGGTGTTTTCTAGAGGGTCCGACAAACGAAGTGAGCGTGTTCAGGTACCTATTTAGAGAATACAAGTTGGCCAAAAAAAAATCCTAGACCTCCTATTTTTTTTTAAAGATTTGTTTTGTATTCTTTTTCTATTTCACCGAAATGGTACCTTATTACTTAAATAACATTTCTAAAATCAAATATTCAAAGAAAATATCGAATTATGGACCCGAATGGAGAACTCTAAGCTATAGTCTGGTGTAGTTACGCCGAAGAAGTCATCTCGACACAAGTCTTTAAGAAAGTAGAGTGTTATTTTTATTTTACAATGAAACAGCAATATCCGAATCACAATTTAATTATAATACTGTTATAATTATTAATGTTGTTATATAGTTAAAGATAGATTGTATTTTGATCTTAAAATGTAAAAGAAACATTTTACGTGATCCACAACAACATACAAAATTCATTTTTTTTTTAAATTAATACTTTATAATTTAAAGTAATTTCCGTCTTTGACAATATACCGAGGTGGCGGGTGGGTGTGCTCGACACACACCATCTTTATCTGTCCGGTTTCAGATCTTCTTATTCGCGCTGGACAGCTCTGACGGACCTTTGAAGAACAGACCCAGTGGTTACTGTAGTTGATCTGAGAGTAGGTATAACTATCCAGCATCATTAAGAACTTCTTGCCACTTCTTGTCGGTATCATGATGGCCTCGCTAACTGAAAACCATGGTATTTAGTAATAGCAACAAAAACATTATATAGAGACAGTCGAAGCTTCTTAGCATTCCATGCATTCACCGTGCGGGTGTCGGGCCCATCGCGTTGCAAGGAGAGGAGTGCAAGCAGTGAGTGGGACTGGCGACCCAGGAGTAGGTTTAAGGGGCCCCTTTATTGTGCGCAAAACGCTTACCTTCACCCTCCATACTCCTCTCCCTACCTAACCAAATTTGGAAAGAACCTACTAAAGCCGCCTTTGAAATACGTTCTAGTAATGAACCGATGCTTGTTCTAGAAAGGCCAAGGTCTTTAATAGGCTATAGGTAGGCTATAGAGAGATTTTGCTGTTATACTACTCGCTCCTACTTCTACCGCGTACAAATATAATATACTAATAGGTGTTTCGCGGTTCCTATTGCCTCCCCAAAGATGTTGCAAGAGTTTTCGGTGGCTTTGCCCCATCTTACTAAATTACTTTGATCTGGGAGAGTCATTTGGAATGCATTAAGATAGAATTTTAATAATTCTGGGGACCAATCATAAATTAAAGTGCGCCACATCAAAGCTAGTGGAATACAAAAATCTCCTATGGTCACCCATTCGTTATGAATTTCTAGGCTCATATGTCTATGTCTTGAACTTTCCTACTTAATCCTAGCCCTACTTTATTCGTTTGAGCACCTATCATAATTTTTTTATGGAATTGAAGTCGTAACTCGAGCTATAGCTATAGCTATAATATATATATATATATATATATATATATATATATATATATATATATATATATATATATATATATATATATATATATATATATATATATATATATATATGTGTATGTATACATATATGTGTATATATATATATTATATTTACAGTACCTTTTTTTATATTGTTCGTATATCTTATGCCTAAGCAAAGTAAATATTAATATGTAAGATTGTAAGATACTAAATAAAAAATTAAAATAAGGATAATATAATTTATTGCAAAATAATTAAAAAATATTTCAACATATAAAATAATATTAAGTAAATATTAATACTCTAGGAACTTTAGGACTAGGATATTTTAACCGTATACTAAATATTCTTATAATACGCTGGAAGCCTTTTTAAGACACATTAAGTTTTCTTGCCTTAAGCCATATTTAATACTATAATACTTTTAAAACAATGGCGACTTGTGGCGTTCTTACTTAGTTCTTATAAAGAATTAAAAGTACAGCAATTGTAAACATTTGGTACGATTTTTACTAAATTAAAAATAATATATAATAATCGTAGTATCAGATATGTTGCTAATTTATAAACAAATACGATCTATTATTGTCATTAAACAATATTCTTTTATAATAGGAATTCAATACCTGAGTAATAAATAGTTCGCTTGACGAAAACTAAATACATATTTAGAGTTGACAAGTAGGTATAATCTTATTCTTAATGATAGAATAGTATAATTAAATGTCTGCTTAAAATACTTTTTGTTTATACTTTGTTGATAAAAGTAAAATAACCTGAAAATAGCAGTACATGATAATATAAAACAATTGTTGACGTCACAACCCAGTATTGTTAATAAAATGCTAATCTGCAAAAAAGTATTACTTATAAAAAAATACTTTCCTATGAAACTAAATCTATAAAAAAACACTTAACTTACCAAGAGTTAGAACTCGCTCAATATTCCAATCACTCGGGTAAATTAACTTAAAATGCTGATTATTGATCATCAATAAATTAATATTGCTTACGTATGTCTTTTGTATATTTTACTTTTCTTAATTAAACCATTTGACGAAAGATAAGTTATCTTTAAAAGTGTTTTGTCTTTTTAACATTATTAAGATATAATATATATCCTAACATAAGGAATGATTCTGAATCTTTTGTTGATTATTTGAATAGTGTGTAACAACTGTGTTATAGTCCAGGGGTGTTCAATCAGGTCGATCGCGGCCGCTAGTCGAGTCGATTCCGGCGAGGCAAAAACTATTTAAAATTTTAAAGTTATAATTAAGATTTACCTGCCCTAAAGGTCTCTTAAAATATCAGGAAGTAAGTAATTCTTAAAAATAAATAAAGTAGATCTAACAGCTGTTCGTCGGTATGAAGTCGATCTTAGTTCTGATTAAGTTGGCCACCCCTGGTATAGTCTTAGTCGTTAGAACAATCGTGTAAGGCCATTTCCAAATCATAAAATGAAAACTGCCGGTTCCTCATGCCTCTGAACTCTTTAATATTTAAATCGTCTGAAAACAAAACATACATACAAAATATATAAATAAAATTATTTACTAAGTTATGGGATGTGTTAAGATATTGTAGGGTAGTTTAAAAATACATTGACAGTTGTAATGATTTATTGTGTTTCATACTTTGACATATTTTTTAACAATTTAAAATAACTTTTGTTCGATTTAATTATTCATATATAAATATTATTCCTATGAATTACTATATCATATTAATAATATTTATGGTTTTTACACAAATTATTTTTTTATCTACTATTATTATTTATTTAACTAATTGGTCCCTTAAACTAATTATCAAGTATATCTATTAAGTTTATATTTTAATAATTAAGTGGAAATTGATCACATTACAGAAATAGAAAATTAACTCAGTAAAATAAGTATTTCTCACTTAATTCTTGAGTTATAGATTAATAACGGTTTTAATAAATATATTAAAAATAAACATTACGACAAATGATTGCTTAAAAACAAACTATACAAAGTTACAAATAAACAAAACATGCAAATTATCTGTTGATCCGAGTGATATAGAAGAGAACAGTCTAAGGAGTTTATTTTTCCTCATACTTCGCCCCTTCTGGATACTGTTGTATCAAATATATTAAAATAGAAAACAAATGTCTGTATGTTCGTAAAACTGGATGTCTCGATTTACTGTTTTGAAATTGTTTTAACCTTAGGTTTACATCAGGAGTATTTAAAATATAGCAGTATATTTAACATAACATCAAAAATAGCATATAAAAAAAATTGTATACTAGTACGGACATACACTCAATTTAAGAAATGCAAATTAAATTCCAACCATAATAACATTTTACCTATTTATACAGAAAATTTATAACAACAATGTGCTTCTATATATATTAATTAATAACAGCACCTAAGTTCAATATTTAAAATAAAGAGCACCAAACTATCGAGACATATGGTATTTGGGTTTAAAAACCCATTGAAACCATCGCTAGCTGTGGTTATGGAAGCCATAACTCTTCACCAACACTCCATCAACAGTAGTCAAGCTGGCAATACACTGTCGCCTTCTCTTTCTTCCGCATACCCATCGCGTTCTCTCCCCTCTCGTTCTCTCTCGTATAAAATTCACTCCGTTGTACACTATCATCGGGTTCCCACGTCGTGATATGATGTACCGGGCATCTGTAAAATATAATCTTGATATTTCATTGCTTGTAAAACAATCAATATAATTAAAACATATCTCTGAAATCTGAATGAATGAAGGAATGGTTGGACGAATGATTTTTTTTATTTTTAAATATACAGGACGAAATCTGAACAAAAGTTAGTGTTTTATCCAAATGTGTCTGAGCAGTTTGTAACCGGAAATCCATATTTATCGGCTGTGAATCATTAGTTTGAGGAAAGAACTTAAATATAATAAGAAAATATATAAACGAGCCTCTAAACTTAGACAGAACTTCAATAAACACATGTTAACGTAAATAAATGAATTTCAGTAGTCCTACACGATGTGATCCAAAAACTTTCTTGGTTTTAAGATTAACAATGTATGTACAGCCATTATTATTACTATTATTATGTTATCTAATTATTGTTAATCAATTACTGTTATTACCTTATGTATATTGTATAATGGAAGCCAATCACGGTAATATTGAATATTGGCGCAAAAGTAACTTATCTTCACTAAGTGTTATATATAACTTTATTTTTGTACTTATTTACGACTCTTCAATTTGATATATGATAACTTTTCTTTCTGGTGTAGGTGTAAGTTCAATAAAACTTTCAATACTTTAACTTTATCTTAACAGTATGTAGTTTATTTTTATTTAAAAACAGCCAACGCCATCTGCCGTCGAGAGGACACTGCGCTTGACACGCCCGCTATGTATTTAACGTACAGCCAAACTTTTTGTTATTTTCTTTGAGGGCGCTGTAGTCAATCTGTAGCTTGCAATGTTTTTTCAGATGAATATATAATTCTATTTCTGTTGGGTTTCAATGAAATCATGACCCCTTTAGAAACTGTAAGATACACCGGATGTTGTTTAGGTAAATTTAAATCAATATTTTACTCAATGTTCATTTTTCATTGATGAAATATTTAGGCTATACTTATTGTAAAAACAATATTTACAATATTTGTATAGTTTCCTAGAATTATAGACAATAATACTACATATTACACAATAATTATATCGAAACCTTCAAAATCCACGTGTTTGAGGTAAGTAGAACAATATATAACGGATTTCTTGATGTGAATGCGTTTCTTACAAATGTTAATAACTCGTCTTCATTCTCACGGAACGATACACACGTCTTCTTTATTTAAATATTTTTTTATCTTTGCCCGCAACACAATATTAAGATAAATTGAATACTAAGTTAGGAATTAAGGAAAGATGAATCATAAGATAACTATGTAAGATGAGGTAGTTATTAAATTGGATATGAATAATCGAATTTATATATAATATTTGTTTTTTCCTATTACCTATTACTATTATTGTATTTACAATACTGACTGATATATTCAAAATGTTTTTTTCCTTAATTTTGTAACATGTTTAATTCTAAATATTCAAATAAACTTTGATGGTCTATTAAAATATAATTAGTGAGTCGCTTCCTTCATTTATATCTAATTATAACTATTGCAATGATTATGTTAATTTTATTTATTTAATTAACTACAGTACTGAATGATAGGCTTTCTTTACTGGGATATTATGAAATAATAATAGAATAATTAAATATTATATATAAATTCACGATTAACGAAAGGACAGATATGTTATTTCAGTAATGCTGGAAAAGGTATAATTAAAGAATTTAATCATTTTCAATATAAAATTCTTCCCACGCTGTGTTTCAACGCCCACTTATAAAACATAATCTATAAAGAAAATTTAAATTAAAAATTAAAAAAAAACCCCAAAACAAAAAGACCTCTAAAAAGAATAAAAATAATATTATTATGTACTTATTGAAGTCGTTGCGTCGGGGACCGTTGTAGGTACGTTGATAGTGTATATATTACGAAGTTAATCATTGAGGACTTAGACTATACGATTCGATATCGTAATTTCTTTATTTGTCTTGTTAGCTTACTTGTTTTTTTTTTCATCTTTTATTAAACGGCCCCCCGACGCAACGAATTCAATAAGTACATAATAATATTGTTTTTATTCTTTTTAGAGATCTTTTTGTATTGGGTGTTTATTAAATTTTTAATAATTTTTTTCTGCTTTTTAAAGTTATGTCGCTGGTTTCTATATTATACTAACTGAACCTACAAACACACTGATTTTCACTCATTTAGGTATTTACATACTATAAATATTGCATAAGAAACTTTCGCCATCACCAATAAAGCTCAACATCTTGGAGACGACTGTTTCTATTTCGACCAAACATAGCTAAGAACCATCTCGACGAACCAGGCTTAAGATAAAAAAAAACCGCAATCAAATCCGTCCACGCGTTTGGCTGCTACATTGCCACAGTCATACACAGATACACAGATCGACAGGTCAATCATATAACTCTCTTTTTGAATAACTCTTTTTGATCTCACTCTTTTTGAATCGGGAGTTAACAATATACTTATACTTCGTTGTTGAAATAGTTCTTGTATTGAATAAATATATTAAGTAATCTTTAAATTTATCATAAATATCTCGAATAATTTCCACGAACACAAAACAAACTTACCAACATGACAATATAAGTTTCAAGTGGATTTAACTTTAGTAATATCAAAGCAATTAGTTAACTAGTACCAACATCACCAAGTGAATATATAATGTATATTGCCTTCTATAATCTAGTCTCAGAGATGAATAAAACAAAAACTAATATTATCATTACTTTCGATAAAGATTTTCTATCCGAGATTAGAATTTTGATAAGTTTAATATCATTAATATACTAAGTATTTCGTTTCGTTCTCTAGTTATGAAAACGTAAATGAATGAATTATTAATAATATTTAGAAATAACTAATGTAAAGATACATCGAGTCTGATAACTGTAGGTACTTCCAATAAATAAGCCCAATAAAGTTAGTCTTCTAAAACCAGTTACCGTCAAAAGGTTGTTTAACCGCATTCCCGTTACTAATACCGCGTATTACATCAGGTATTAGTTTTTTATTTAAATATGGGTAAGGGCTAGACAAAAAGTAGCAAAAAGTATTCAATCTTACATCAATAAATGTTAAGATACCCTAAACTAAGTATTAAAATGTGATGCCCAGAGGTTGTCTACCTGCATTGGCTTCAGCATTCAAAGCAGTCACTTCAACAAAAACCGTTTAAATAGAAATACATCAAAAGACAGGACGTCTAGACGTTTTTTTAGTTCTCAGAAGCAGCAGGTAGATTACGTACGACCCTAGCTTCGTCCGGGGATGGTTTTGATTTAAAAATATATACTTTTAAAACATGTATTATTCAAGAATACAATTTGGCACATAATTATTCACAATATAAAATAAAAACAAATTGACTAAACTCATATAACATATGTATATGGCAACTCCACAGGAATTATATTTTCTTTTGTACTTCTTATTAAATTCACATTTAATTACATAACTATGGCATTTATACAAATTATAAAAGCATTTTAATAAATTATTTAAAAAACAAATTTTTAATATTATCAGGACTAGAACAATTGATAAATTTACATCATATCCAATTAATACTTCAAATAAATGAAAAAAATGGAATGCATAAAATATTAACATTTCTGTTACAAAACACTTACAAACTATCTTATTAAATGTGTTTTGAATAACAGTGAGTCCATAAAAATAAAGTATTTGGCCTAATGTTACATTTTGGAACGGTGGAGAATTCATTATTCGGTTAGAAATTCGCTAATCGTAGCAGCGCTGAAGCCGCTGGATACTTTAGGCGGGTGAGTGTGTTGAGGAGGCTGACCCAGCACTCTGTCGTAGAGAGTGAGGATTGAGGCCGGACAGTTTCGAGATTTCCTCGAGGAACAATACCATAGTACCCGTGCTTTTTCGCGCTTTTTTCTCGAGTTGACGAAATAAGTATTTCCCTCGTAGAAGAGCAACTTCCCGCCTCTCGGAGTGTACAGGAAGCGGGCTCCACCTTGTAATACATTCACTTGTTAAAGAAAGTTATCTGTATTTACAACAAAGCAAAGGAACAAAAACACATACCTTCAGCTAAGACGGTTACACGCTATGTCGTCGGTGGCGTGTTTGAAAATTATTAAGTCAATAATAAATTGTAAGTAGTAACCGCGTGAATATTTAAAATATTACACTCCACCGACGACACACAATGTTAAAAGATATCAAATATCAACCAGTACATGTAATTGTAACAATATTTATTTATATAGATTTACAAATTAATTATTAACATTTCTAAGGGTGTTTTAACAGAAGCTTTGTACTGTAGTGTATAATTATACATATGGCACTGCGAGGCGATTGTAATGTACTGAAAAGCTGTCTTAAGCAAATTATAAATAGGGACGTAACATCGTACTGCTAGTTATATTGGTCTCTGATTTATATATATCGCACTATCGCAACTACATACGGCCGTTATCAATAACTTGCAAAACAAAATTGATAGCCATCTGTGATAGAGTAGTTTTTATCCAATTTAAAATGATTCACGAATTACGTTGTTATAAATCCATCCTTTACTTCAATAAGTTAACCAGAGAAAGATACTGAAAACGGACCATATGTTTTTGCGATTTATATGCTGTCTAGATCCGTAGTTTCAGTCGCAGCAGACAGTCACACTGCTGTCGCGGCAGCACGGCGATGCTGCACGTGGCGGCGTGCATCTTGCTGTTGCTGCGACGACGCCACACCAACGTCGAGCCACGCTGACCCCACACTACAATGATATCCTAGTTACCTAACTTTGAACACAAAGATCCTATTGGCTGATTATAATTAAGTAATTACTCTATTATGTTACTCTAGCGCCAAAACAGTTGATACATCTTGGAAGCGAGATTCCTAGATCAATAGATTTTTCTAGATATGATTCTCTATTAACCTTAGATGAAGGTCAGATGCAGATAAGTATAATAAAGAAAAAACGTACATAGCGTTTCAAAGATTTTTGTAATATAAATCTATGTCACTAAGGCGAATAATAGTAACCCAACTTCCTACATCGTAACACAAGTTGTAAATGTAAGATAATATTTAAAGGTAGGCGGAAATAGGGAGTTATTGCGTATGTTTTGATGGGAGCGAAAACTGAGTGGGATGCTGTTATCGATTACCCCACGAGCTAGTCGCGCATGCCTCGCGCTGGGGCGGCTGGGGCTCGTGCACCACCTCGCCACCTCACCACCTCACCACCCCCCCGACACACCCCCACGCACTAGACTTCATAATTTTGATACAAATTTATGTTCGCAATGCGTTGCGTATTGATTTAAGATTAGATTTTTATTACTTTAGGGCTGGTTTGAAAAAAATAACTTGCATTATATCTACCACTAGTGGTACAAGATTCACAACTATCTTTAATCTTCATTATAAATACTAAAACATACATCTGAAATCTTAGAACATATATTAAGAAATGTTACCCCTGAAATACGCCACCCAATTCAAACAACATTCAAAAATCTATATTTAGAAGAGAATAAAATACAAAATATCCAGCCATTAGGCATCTTAAACATAATAACAGAGCAAAGAGGTCGCGTCGTTTTCCTCATAGCACGCACACATCCACAACGTGAAGGGACGTACGTCAAAATTAGGGCATACAGGGCGTAACTAGGCTGTAGCGAGAGACAGCACACACCCGTGCGATCCCCGAGCCTGCCGAACTTTCTTCTTTCATAACTTTGTAGTATTGATCCATCAGAACTGCGCAATTCATACAAGTGATATTGCAACATCGGGAAACTACTTCAAAGTAAACCGCGGCTTCCGATGCGTAGCGGATGACGAGTCGTACGCAAAATTGAGCTTTGGAATATTAGCTGCCTGCGTTGGTTATGGAATTTAGTTTTCACATAGCATTAAAAAAATATATTTTTTTAAATGATATAAAAATAATAAAAACATTTTTTCCTTAAATAATTACTTTTCAAAAAGGTTTTTCTATACTTCTATATCTGACCTCAATATATAAAAATAAGAAAAACCCAGAATTTTATATATTTCCTCTTCCTGTTGTTACAAATCATTTTAATCAAATGAACATTATTCTTATAATGGCAGAAAAAACAGAATATAATATAAAATTAAAAACATATATTTGTTACAATATTTAATCACTTTCTTCTATCATTAACAAATTCATCAATAAAATTAATGTTTATTTTCTGTTCAAATAAATTTTGTTAAATTTCTAGTTAAGATCAAGGCTCCGTATATTTTTGTACATTTTAATTATTTTATAAAATTTAACACTACTTAACATAAATCAACTCTATTAACTAAAGTTTAATCACTTGCATTTTATAAAAGTTAAAAATTTAATTAAAATAATCATTTCTAGTATCTTCCTTTATTATAAATACTAAAGAACGCCTAATTTTTGAAAAATATATTTTAATTTGTTTTTAAAGTTTGTTTAATATTACTTTCAGACTTTGTCCGTTTTTCGATACAAAAACTTTGTTAAAAATTGTAAAAAAATAATAAAAAATGTTATATTAAAAATAAGTCTATTAGTGATTCATAAAAGACGTCTTGTATAAGATGTATTGTACTCCTGATTAAAAATATTAAGTACATACCGATTAAAAAAAAATAAAAAAACCGTTAAATAACTGTAATAACATTAAGATCAAAATTCCAAAAAAAAATATTCGAATGATAGCAAACATAAAATGATACAAAAATATTTAAAAAAAATTAAGTAGAGAATAATACAGGAATTTGTAATACATAACTATTTTGCTACCTGTACCTATGATAGGCGTCTTTACGCCTAACATACTTGCCATCGGGGGTGAAATAGTAGCTGGGCGGTGCGTGTATGTGGCGCCCGCGCACGAGGAACAGTATATCACCATCGCCGGAGCGGGCGGGGGCGGTGATGACGTCAGCACGACAGCCTGCCATGTCGCGGGACGAACAGTACCACTGCTTCCTTCCATTTGCTTGCAGGTTCTTCAGATAGAATGTGTACCCGTCGTGCAGCAGCAACGACTTCCCAGTCCTCGAGGGCACGTACACCGCCGGTGCAGACTCTGAACCCATTTGACATAATCAGCATGCACCGAAAATTAAATATATTTCTAACGCGTAATGTGTAACTATTTATGATTAGTTGAATCAAAACATCAATAAAAATTTTAAATATTTATATCAGTTACATATTTACAGAAAAAAGTGTCAGAAAAACTACTTAGATAAGTATAGAAGAGTACAATTTTATGAAAATAAATATTTAAACATTGTTTACCTACTCATAGTTATAACCATAAGCATTTTCGTCATTTTGTACTCGTTAATATAAAAATACACCATTCATAACAAGGTGTAGTTAATACAACAAACAACCACCTCCTATAACATTATGTAGATTAAAAACTAATTAATTAACAATTTAACAATAAAAATTTAACGTATAGAGTCGTCAGATCGCCGCACGCGCACGTCAGCGCTTATGATTGTGAGTATCTTTTACAATCACCACTTCACCATTGTAAGTTCGTATAATAGCTGGACACTGGTATTTATTCCGAGCCCCACAATACCACAACATCTTGGGATGGTTCCGATAGGCGTTGTGGGGTCTAAAGTAATAACCGTTTAACACCATCTTCGGATAACCCTTCTCGTTATAAATGATCTGAGCTGCAACATTCATGGAAGTTAATTTAAAATTATTACTTTGTCTAATGATTATTTGATGGTGATTAAATGAATTACGTACCTCAGTACAAGATTATTTTTTTATATAGATATTATATAAAACGATTACAGAATAATAAAAATAACATCTCGAAATATAAAACAATAAATTCTTCAATCATAAAGAAGTAAATGTTCTATAAATCACAAAACTTTCTTTATTAAAAATACGAAAGAAAAGATGGAACTAACCAACAGATTAGAACCCAACAGTAAAAGTAACAGTCTGACCGAATTACAAGCCAATTAGGGTTCTAATTATATAAAACAGCTTCTCTTAAAGTCGAAACTAGTTTTATAAACCCACGATCATTTGAGACACAGCATAGGTTGAATAATGTATTCGGATCGTATTATAACTACAATAAAACTGTAGTGGTCTAAATAGAAAACTAAATAGATTAAGCAATAGTGTTAGTTTTTGAAATTGTAATACAATTTGTTTTAAATAAACAGCAGACATTTAAGCAGTTACAAATTACGAGTCGTTTGTTATTATATGTATCTATATGTCAACCATATCCAATGTAAAGTCCTTTCATAATTTACAAACATCTTATCAATTATACTTTATAACTTCAATAACAATGCTCGAATTTAATATTACCAGGATATTTATGTTTATAATTATATTACACGAGGAAATTATTCTCAGCATAACATATAAAAACACTTTAAAAAATACATTTACCATCAATACTTAAATCTTAAACATATTGAAATTGTCATGCATTTGCTTTATTTCATTAAACGGTGAGATAATCAAATAGAACATGACTGTTCAAACAAGTATTATTTAATAAAATAAACATTTAAAAATAAGTACTGATTTGATAAATCATACATAAAACTAAGAAACAAGATAAAAAAAATAATCTTAGGTCTAAATCTTGTAGTTACTTAAATCCCTATGACCGGGTCGGTGGGTTACTCTTTAAAGAATTTAGTCTAGGGTTTCCTCACTATATTTCCTTCACCGACCATCAACAATATTTTTTCTCAAATTTGGGAAAACCTGACTAATGACTATGTCGAGGTGACGTTACACATGTGAATAACAAAATACAACATAAAATACTCGGACTAAGTTGAATAACTTAGGTTTCCGTAACTCTAAACTCAAGTCAAATTAGTAACTTTTTGTAAAAAGTACTAACGCTCCCGCTCCGCATTAAATCCAAATTCGATATAATTTGTAGTTTAAAAGAAAACTGTCGGAATTCAGTTATCAAACTAGGATGTAGGCAGGATTTATTTAGAGCGTTATTTTATCGGAGTGACCGACGATGAGTTTTCACTTATCATTAAAGATTAAAAAGCTGTTGGTTTAAATAGTATAGTTCTGGTGTCTGCACCGGTGTCGCAGCTCAGAGAACACCAATCGTTTCCCGCTAGTGTGTATGCGAGCGCCGCAGCCGCGTGCGCAGGTCCACCGCCGCTTGCTGCGGTAACAGGAATCCAATTTGTACCAGTAACCGCCCATCTTCAGAAGCTGATCCTCTGCCGTTTGACTTGATAGAAACACTGCGTGGAACCATAATTGAAAAAATAATAAATAAAAACGGTTTGTCCTGAATAAGGAAAAGTATTAGTAACGGGTTGTAAATAAAAAAATATACTGAATATAATTTCATTTATGAATATAAACAAGTACCACAACAGTATAAATGATGTAAAATAAAATATAAAAGTAACACTAATAAACAGACTACAGTTATTTTTTAGACGTCATCGACACCGCTATGCGTGTTAAGGTAATCAAAATGAGAATGATAACGAAATCTTTGGTATGCAGTTAGACTACACACAACTGGATAACTTTGAATACAAAATTACTATACATAACTAGCCTACGAGAGGTCATCTATATGATACCTACGGAACAGTTGTCTATTCATCTCCCATTCGTATAATTCTCTAATATAAAAACTATCGCTCGTTATATTTCGTAAGCTATTTAAAAGCTGGTATTAGGTATACGTAACACCTACACTATGCTAAGTCTAAATCTAGATACAAATCATATATATTGGAGTATTCGATAACATTGTCTATCAGTCGGACCGCACTACGCTGCGGTCAATAAATAGAATTTCGTAAAAAAGCTTCAACAAGACGGCTACACTATCATTAAAGCTATACACTTTGTATACATAACTTCTAAATATTTTTGGTAATAGAATATTGCACACCATTTTATATAGTTTTTATATGATTTTTCATATTAATTGTTCGTTTCTTATTTCTATAATAAATATTATAGCCGCTAAGGCATTGGTACAAGGCGACCGTGAGGCGACTAAATATCTAAATATCATATTTCTAAATTTATGAAAAATATAGTCCCCCAAGCAACCTACTCAGAAATATCTAAGTAAGCATTATGTATATAGGCCACACCAATAAACAGATAAATGATAAAAAATACTACAACTTTGGCATATTTCTACTTAGACAGTCTTTTAAGTATAGGTATGTATATTATAAACGACTGAGAAAATAACACTAAAACTAAAGGGCATTGAACAATCAAAAGGTACAAAGTAATTTTAAATTTGGTATTGTTTAAGTTTGCGACTCTCCGAATTCGAATCATTGTCTCCTATCCAGAAGACCGCGAACGAGGAGGTCGCGCCAGGCCTATAGGAGCAGCGCGGCGTGCGGTGCGGGGGGCGGGAGGGGCGCGGGGGCCGCCACCAGCGTGCGGGGGGCGGAACTCTCCACGATCTTATACTTCCCCATCGGATCTACCTCAAATCTCCTAGACTCGTGCTTAGCAGGATTGTATGTCGCGGGATGATTGTGAGATCCACGAAAATACACTAGACGTCCGTCTCTAAGACACAACGCTACTTGACACCTTTCCGCCTTTTGATACGACCGAGCGCACCTCCAGGTGACCCGGCGTGGATGAGAACCACCGTCCTCATAGAAGATATGACCGTCGGCTACTAAATGTAGGCCGCCGCGAGCCGAGCGTATGTAAAACCACCCTGGAACAAGCAAGACACTATACTATTTGATTTGATACCACTTCAAAATATTAAGATCTTATTATTAGGTACTTATTTTAATACAGATAGGAATTTTATAAATAAATAATCTACCTTTTGTAGGCCTAAAATACACTCTTCGCCGCACTCACATACAACTCTTTTCTAGCAACAGACGTAATGATATTCTTTAGCTTTAGCAAAATCTAGACGGCTTAATTTTTTTTTTTAAATTCTAGATGGTTTATAAAGCATGAACATTCAAATCAAATTTGAATTTTATATTATTTTTTTAGAAAAACATTGTAGAGATTTACCTTTTTCATTGCCAGCAATAATTGATTATTCTTCAAAAGACTATAAAGAATAAATACATTTACAAAGGGACCCCGTGATAATAAAACTCATTGGATGACAGCAGCGCAATATAATATCATTTCTTTGTACCTACACAGAGAGAACATTTCTCACTACCAGTACTCACTACAGCGTATACATTCACCACAGGCGACCCTCACCGTGGCTAACTTTATCCATTAATACTTTCCACTAAAATAATATAAAATATCTTATCACATACAAAATAATACTTCAAGAATAATACTCCAAAGGTTAACTTAAACATAGATTCGTATACAATATGGTACTCACTCGTATATAGTAATATGGTTAACATTGTGCGGTATAAATCTATTGATCCAAAAATAAATCTTTGTGTAAGTACAGCCAAGGCTATATAGAATCTTTAATAAAATATGGTATTTAAGTACTAACTAAAAGTAATAATAAAACATAATCTTAATAAAGGTAAAAATAAAAATAAAACATCTCACTAAAAAAACAAAAGCTTACACTTAAACGTATACATTGAGTATTATAATTAAGTAATTTGTTCAATAAATGCAGCTTCCTACCTTAACAAGTTGTTAGACTAACCTAGTAACATCGTATACATGTCATGACTTGATATTAACAATCTCTTCTCAACGGAACAACACATCGACTATTCGCAAACAGAAACCACCCAGGATACTTCTCAACAATCCTTTTATGTACATTAATCGAATAAAATTGTAAAAAAATATGTAAAAGTAATATATAAAAATACTTATATCATAAGAGAACTATCACTTTGTACAACAAACTACATCTCGGACCGTCACGCGGAATATCTAGACTGAAACGCAGGTAAGAATAAACTTCCTTCACGCTCAGCTCATACAAAAAATATTCTCTGTATAAATGCATTGTGATAAAGACTGTAAAAAAATACTGGCCTTCAATATTTGTCATTGATATACTTATTTCTTATTATGCACTTCTAAACTCTTAGATAAATTCTAAATTGAGAAAGAACATTCGTGTAAACGCTGCCTTAGTACAACCATAAAAAATATTTTACAAACGGTCTCACTTACTTACCCTTCATAATAAATGCACATCGAGCAGGCATTATAAGTGACCGCGAAAGGCCAAGATGTGTTCAAATCCACACAAACTTCATGTTTGGTTCTTGTAATGACGGTACACCTACTCGGAACACATTTATTGTGACTGGGGTCCAATATAATATGTACTATAACTAGAATCGTATACTTTACACAGACCTTGTACTTAAACTAATTCATTTGTCTGTATTCTCTTTGGATAAGTAATAAAGCAAACTAATGTCTGCATAATATCATCAAAGAAAACACATTTGATGACCGTCGGCACAAAGGCACAAAACATTATTTAAATCATTCCTTTTGAAGAAAATATTTCTAGCCAGCTAAGATTACGACACGATTCCGCCAACTCACTACACCAAATAAAATAGCTCTATTGAGATCTCTTACTGTGCCACCGCAATATTACTACCGCTGGCCATCAAATGATTGTCACTAAAGGTGACATGGACTATTGTAAATAGATTTTAAAACATGGGTCTGAGAGGAGTAGCGCGGACTCCACAAGTATGGGCACTGTTCATCTGTACGACCCTCAATCCAAAAGTGTGAACAGCAGCTCTGCAACGTGGATTTCTGGAGCAACGCCACCAGACTTTTCCGCTGGCAGCGCGTCCATTGAAGCAAAATCTGTGCGCCCCCACTTCAATAGCTGGTTTTCCCCGTTTGCTGAGACAATACCGGAACTGTCCGGGAAAACATGGGAAAGGGAATGGCAAACCCAGTGTCGGAGGCGCGTCCGGTTGTGAAACTATGCCTGCAACTAAAAACTTTTCAAGTTAGTAACTGCCGAGGAGACAACATTCAATAACAATTTACTAAAATTATACAAGGTATATTGAAAAGCAAATACCAAGAAATCTTATATTTTAAGCAAAAACCTTATAAATATAATGACTAATACAAGAATTTATGATCTTATATATATATGAATTAATTTATTTACAGTATTTCTGCAACTCTTATTTAATTATGAAAGTTTAATAATCTCAATACAACTTTAAACCAATATTGGGCTACAAAGGAAAATGTTATAGATGGTAGTTTATAACAATCACTTGGAGTTCACGTAGATATTACCTATCTTATCACAACTTATTAAAATTTTAAAAATATAAACGACAAGTCAAACTTTTTGTTCTAAAAAATATAACAAAAGACAATAAAAATGGCAAAAAGACTAAAAATAGTTAAATCTCAACTAACACATAATTCAACAGATCACAATTTCATTTCTAACTTTTCGAAATAGCGACTTCTTTCTACTCCTTTTTCTTATTAGTTTAGTGTTGTGGTAGGAGTGAGGGTAGCCCATCCCCACCACATGGTTGAGCTGCGTGATGGCGTACGACTTGCAGCCGTGGTCAGACTTGATGCAACGCCACACTCCCCTGCCATACACTATTTGACCAATGCGCCGGTACCTGTGACCAGCTATAACCAACACTGGATTGCCATATCGGGAAACACTCCATTCAACTGAAATAAGAGCATACTACCATTCTACTAGCACGGGTTTGATAACATAAATTTAACAAACTTTCATAATCAATCAAATATATTTTATGTAAATCAATGGTAATAAAAAAATAGTAAGACATTCAGTTACTTAGATCGCTTTCGTTAGAGAGAATCGATTACAAAATATAAATACGAAAAAAAAATTAAAATAATAATAATAAAAATATTGAAAAAATAGTTTATTTCTTATAACACAAAATACTGGTGGACTTAATACATAATTTGTCTTAACGCTGGTGCCGTTATATACTCTGTATCTTAATATAACTTGTTTATATGAAACCGAATAAAAATTGCGTAAATAACATCGACCCATCATCATGATATTTATGAATACAAATAATCACCTAAGCAATAAACTAACTTCGTTTAACAAAGCTTGCAGCGAAACTACTATGATTTTTAATTCAACATTTATTTCAACTGAATCTTTATTTTAATCTAATATCTTACGAATATTGAACTGCTTAGTTATATTTGGTAATGTACATATAGATTGTAATTATTAACATCGATATATTCCTAAAATTTATTCAAAAATATATTATTTCTAATTAAAATTCCATTTATATTGATTTCTTTTAAGAGATTTAGGTTGAGATCAAAACGGAATGATAATTAATTTAAAACAATGGAAATAATCAATGTCAATTCAGTTTACAAATTATTAACTAAAATCTTAAGCAAATCACATAATTCTAAACACACGATAATGTGAGTATTACTAATGATAATACTCAAATAAAATAATGAAAATAAAACTACAGTATAATAAACAGGAATGCGACAAAGGGAATAAGAAAATCTATAATATCCGAGTCCCAATTCTAACAACAAATATTTAAAATAATATTTCGATCAAATCCCATTGTCGAAACATATCAATACTAACGAAATTGAACATTCAGTTTTATCAATAGTTTAGACTCTTACAGAGTAGATATCTGTGACCTTTAGAACACTGAGATTAGAACGAAATCAAATTTTAAATATTTATACGTGAAATTCGGTCTAAGGTCACAGCCGCACAAGCCACTCATTAAAGTTATTAATTGTTTCTTATTATAACACTGTTTCTGCGTTTTTGGGCACACTGCTAGGTGCTCTTGAGGGGAGTGTGCCAATCAGTTAGTGGCTTCTCAGTAGGAGTTGGAGCATCAAAGTTGAAAGGTGTAAAATTTGGTTCGTGGTTATGTCCTCCCTTGATGCGAATAAACCTGCCGTTCATAGTAGTTTGAACTCTGCATAAGCACCCTTTGGTATCTTTGTCTCGGCAGGCCCAGTTCAATTTGTCCCGATATTGGTTGTTGACCCAAAATTTATTTGATTGGAATATTAATACTGACTTTCCAGCCCGCGACGGTAAGAAGAATGCTTCTGAAAAATTTAACAAACTTAATAACAAGGTACATACCAAAATTGTTTATTTTTTTTAATAATACGATAATGATGAATAAAAAAAGCCATTGAAGAAAAATAGTACATTTTATTATCTGATTTTTAGACGGAGACCAAAAAAATGTTGATATAAAAAAAAAGTAATATACAAATCAAGTCATGATATAACCACAATCCTTTTAGTAGATTTTTGATAAAAACGCGGCTTTTCGTGATTATGTTGATTGTGATAGGCTATCACTTCTCCTTTTGTGTTTGTCTTCGCTTTGGCCGTACATCCTAAATTCTTTCGACGCGAGCACACCCAGTACGTCGGAGTAGTCTCGTTAAAAGAAAATCCGTTCAAAACCAGATGTTGCTTACCTCTCCCAGTTGGGACATATACCGCATTTATAGTTTCTAAAAGCAATACAATACTATAAGAAAAGCCGTTAATACTACTGAATATTTGGGAAACAAAATATTTTTTATAATTATTTACAGCTTTTATAACAAAAATATTATGTCTTATGAGACTTATAGCGGTTGACCACTTACAAAATATAGCACATATTTTTGATTTATCATTTCGAAGCGTTGTACACATATTAACTTAACACTAACAGGTCTGTATGATGCATCAATAATAACTTTGATAATCTGTGATACATATAAAAATATCTAAGTAATTTTAAATTACATTTTTAGGTAAATATATATAAATCATATACGATAATTTGTTGATCAATATATATCAAATATAGATTTACTCTCAAATATACTATATAGAATTGTAAGGACTACAAACTAATCATGGTCATGTTTATCATAGAATAGTATAACATCATTATCTATGGTGTATATATTAGCGCGGCAGGAACCCGACGCGTGCGCACATCGCCAGCGAGTACGTCCGTACGGCAACTCTATGTCCTTCTCATACTCGTACCCCCCCGATATGATCTTTGCCTTTTGACGCTTGCCGCCACTGAATTTAAACTGTCCAATGTCGTCGCAATCAATAACTAACAAACAACAAAGTATATTTAGATACATACTTTTAATATTTATAAATTAGAAATTTAAAATAATTTTACTTAATTAAATAAAATACCAAGTAATATAAACATATTTAATATTTAGATAAACCTTAATGAGTAATACTCTTCATAAAATCAACGAGCTCTAATCTATTATAATTTTAATTACATAAGTATTGTATAATGTAAAGCCAATTTAAAATAAGGAATGTTCAGTACAAATATTTAATATTAATAATTGACAATAGTTTTATTGATAAGGCACTTAATTAAAACGTAGAAATATCTAGAAAAATACATTCTAACGACAAACATATAAGTACTCTACTGATAAGATTAAAAGTTTAATAAAATGGTCCCATATAAACACTATCACAAGCCGATTATTGCGGAATCGAAGATATTTTTAATGTTACAGTATCCTATTCTAT
The DNA here is from genome assembly GCA_959347355.1 of Napeogenes inachia. Classification (NCBI taxonomy): domain Eukaryota; kingdom Metazoa; phylum Arthropoda; class Insecta; order Lepidoptera; family Nymphalidae; genus Napeogenes; species Napeogenes inachia. The sequence continues at coordinate 21,387,204 of OY365800.1, read as the reverse complement.
AGTTATCTTTATAAATCCTTAGATGCTATTTTACTGAATGTATCCTAATTAGAACTTCGTTCATAACAGTACCAGGCTATCAGAAGTAACTCAAAGCACCCGAATCTAATAAGCTTAACAATAATAATGGAATGATATAATTACTCGTGACGTTCAACTTACGTAATGTCTTCGAATATCAACATAATATACATATTCTATTTTTCTACCATCATGTCTTACATTTCATTATAATATCGAATATAGTTTAATACTTATTTTTAATGGAGCACTGTATTACTAAATAAATAATAATACTCGTACGTAGAGAAAAAATAATTAACATTTGTTGAACCTATGATATCTTAGCATATTATTGACGGTCCGTAATAGTTGATTACGAATTCGCTTTGCGCTTTTAATTGAAAAGTATCTTTTTTATTTTGCAATGTTGTGAACACTTCGAACCCTGAAGAAAATTTAATATCATCATAAAGCACTAATACTTTTTAATTCATCTTAAAACAAACAAAACCCTACAACTAGCGTCGTTACTACAACTGATATCTTATCAAAGCTTATAATAATAACAGCAACTTACATTTGTATGGAATATTAAAATAGCTAATTTGTGCGTCCAGACATAAAAGATATAGAAAGAAAAGAAATCTAAAAAGAAAAGCATGTAAAAAAAAGATATATAGCATCAAGAGGATGGTGTTCGCGGAGGGTGGTTATGCATGCCCTTAACAGCAACTACGTTGGTTCCCAACATGTGTATACGCGCCTTACAGTTTGTCTTCTTCGAGGTGCAGCGCCAGATTACCTTATCCCTCAACTTGGACTCCTCACAGAACGGGAAGGTATTCACCATCATTATAACTTTGCCTCGCCGAGATTTCAGATACTTGATACCTGCGAGAAAATATATAGTTTGAATTGAGTCGAACAATCTTTTGACATACCACCACCTTGTACAACCCGGGATACCAAACATGGATTAAACACAAAATAAAACCAGCGATTATTGATAAGTACAATTTAATATTTCACAAAACATACCCCATACAAGAACCCAAAAAATCTTATTATATATTGGTAAATATAAAATTACACTATAAGACTTGAGGTATACAATAGTAACAGAATGAGGTAGATAAGTATTGATAGGCTCGAGCCTGAACCGTAGCGACCCCGCTACACTACTATGAGATTCACAAAGAACAACTATACAGAGCATCGCAAATACTACATACAAGTACTTGCATTTATATAAGTGATAATATATTAATTCCAAATAGGATTCAGATAATGTGCGCAAATTCAATAATAGTGTGTGTTACAAGTAATTGACGTATATTGTCATTGCTTGAAAATATGTAAAATACAATGGTTATAAATGTGCTCAATGGAATTATACATACAAGTCGCCACGGGTTCACGTAATTTGGCGTATAGTTTGTATCAGGTACTATAGAACATGTCAAAATACCCTAAAATCTCATGCTATTCACCATAACGTTATCTTATTAGAAATAAGTCGATTTACGGTGAGGAGAATTACATACAATCCGATATTTTGATATTTACATAATTGTAAATTACACTGTGACATGATCTATGACTAATCCTAACAAACGCTCAGCGCATAGCTCACGCATTCATTAAGACCCCGTAGTTAACTAGGTTATCTAAATAACAATTAAAATTAGTCAAATTTGTACTTAATTCAGAGTCTTAGAGATAAGTGGGGCTAAATTCTTATTGAAAAAATAATTTGATAAGCAACAAATCATTCCATTAAAATAAAACAATCAATAAAATATATTAAGACAATGTCTCAAAAGAGCGTATTTATATTACAGTCATCAACAGCCAACGCCGGAGTACAAGTTAAAACTATGTAAAGAGGTAGTTGAGTTTCAATAAGAGGTAAGAGGGCGCGCCGGACCCTGCGCGGCGAGCCGCCCCGGCGTGCCGAACTAGCCTAGCCTAGCCTAACTTAATCTAAACACCTTACTCGAGTAAAGCTTCTGAGTATTTATTCATGTATATAAAATTGTATAATTAAACTAATCTGTAAAACCCGTATAAAAAGTGAAGAGGTAGTTGATTGAGCTTAAGTACTTAAAATCAATCCTAAAGGGCAGAACAACATCGACTGTAGTCTGCACCTCGACGAGTGCCGTGCAAAAGCAAGCGTTCACACTCGAAGGTAGGTACTTTGATATCGAACATCTCTGAAAAACTACTGCCACTTCTTAAAGATAAAGAGGCGGACGTCTAATTGTCTAAGTAGCAAAATCTGAAACTTGTAAAAGTTAAATCTCTCAAAATAAAATTAATATTTCTAAATACAGTCGAGGGATCCTATATTGCTTATTTCGGAACAGAGTTCGCGCGTCAGTCGCCATCGCGTTGTCGGCGGCTCGAAGCCACCTGACCATTTCTACGCACCCGTTTCGATCGCAAGTTCCCTACGGTCCTTCCCGTGTTCGTGTTCTAACCTACCCCATGTGCAGTTCAACTTGCCCAGTACCTCGTGTTAATGCTACCCGTCTCTTATGGTGCTGCTCTGATAGATCGAGCCGACATTGTAAATTAAATATTTCAATGGGCCAATTTCCGGATAATAACCATCTATGTAAACTTGATATCAATACATGCGCATACCATTACTGGTCTTTAATGTAGGAACCGGTGCGGTATTCTTTTACTGCAATCCTACAATTCATTCCACCCTCCGTGCAAGTAAAAACACGCACCTGCTCCCTTTAAAGACCCGTTGCAAATCATTCAGAAAGATCTTACTTACTTATTTAAACATCTTTAACTCTCTATTCTTTTCATAAATAACCCACACCTATACGAATAACATTATACACCTCGAAAAGACCGCCTAACCTAGCACATTACGACAGTAATCCTTCCATTGCTGTTACTTATATTATTTGGTCGTCGCAATCAATACAGCACAACATCTAATTCTGAGGTTTAATATAACACATATCCGACGATAGATAAATCCAACAATGCCATCGCAAGTATACGCCATTCTATCCCCATATAACCTACATAATATTATTAATAATAATAGTTATTCTAAAACATAAATTACGCTATAATTAGAGTGCAAAAGACTTTCAAAATATCAGCTGATCGATATTTCATTGTCATTCCAAAAGATTTCGAGAATTTTACAAACGAACAGCGCTCAGACGTTTGAAGACAGCCATAGTGCCATCGAAGATGTTTTTTATTAGTCGTGTATGATTTAATCTTCCTCATTACAAGGAGTATCCACAAGAAGTGGTTTCGTCGCTGGTGTGTGTTGAGCGGTGGAAGGAAGGGCGTTGGGCGATGGTTGTTGCCCGCTCCCAGTGGCGGCAGAAACCGCGGCCGAAGCGTTAGCCGTAGCGGTAGCATGAGCAGTTGCAGCATAGAGAGCTAAAGCATGCTGCAGTTGTAGCAGCTGTTGGTGGGGATCCAGAGGAGCCGGAGCCCTATGCCCGCTCTGATGCGGGGTGCGTACAACATACCGACCATCGGCGAAACGACGCACGTTGGGAGGAGCGTGGTTGTGAGCGTAGCGAGAACGCACGATGCGTTCGAATCCTTCCGGACCTTCGGTATTGACGTCGGCTAAGCATCGAGATGTAAGTCGAGATGAACAGTACCACTGTTTACGTCCATGTGCCAAGTTATTCTTCAAGCGGAAAGTGTATCCGCGGTGCAGCAGTAGACGACCTTTTCCCGCTCGTATAAATCGCGCTGAAACAAAAATTAATTTTAGTACCAGCTTTGGGGAGAAGAAATTTTAATAAAAGTGATCTTAATAAGGAAAATAAATTAAAAGCACTTTCATTAAAATTACATTTACCCTAAATATCACACAAATATCAATCTAGAGGATTTGAAATAACTAAACTTTATGTTTTTGTTGTTTAATGATTAAGAATATTCCCTTAGTTCTTTAAAAAGAATATCTTACAAACTCACTTGAACGCAAGTAAGCACTCACATTCGCTAGTCTCTAGGAGAATTGGAAATGAGCAAAAACATTTTGGCACAGTTTACAATTCAAGGTATTAAATATACCTTCTTATGTAAAAATCATTTTAAATAATCATGGCACGCTCTTTGACTTCTACAATACAATATAACAAATAAAATAAAGGAAGCACTATACACATTAAAAGTATTTAAACTTATTTTAACTACATGAGCATTAAAATCTATAGAAACATTAATATTACTTAAAATACAATAAATCTTTAATATTTGGCATCAATTGTGTATAATAAGATTGAGATCATAATTATTAAACTATCTGAATTACATTAGAAAAAACTTTCTAAATGTTATTTACATTTTGACTAGTAATAAATACATGTTCTGTTTTGGCACTCGGCAGTGTGGTAACACTTCGTCTCCGGTTTAACAAAAAAACTGATTTAGTTGTTCTTAACATTCAAGATATTAATATCCCCTTCATGAGCTATACACAACACAAATATACAAAATTCGAATGTAAATGTCATAATTAAGTAAAAGACGACCTATATTATCTATTTCTAGATTCTTATTTAACCGAAACTACAATCCTCCAACTTTAGACCGTTACTAGTATCTGGTAACCCATGCATTCGGATCAAAGTTGTCGAAATCAAGATGAGGCATTCTCGGAAGCAACAGTGGGGTTGGTGGTGAGTTTGCTGGTAATGTTTTAATCTTAGATCGACGTCCACATCGACCGGCGTGGTTATGTTCGCCGACGAGCTTGTGAAGTTTGCCCTTCTGGGTGTAAGCCTTACACCCGCAGCCGCCCATAGTGCAGCGCCAACGAACTATACCGGAACGCATCGTGTGTGCCGCATAAAAACTTCTACCCTTCACCCAGAGACGAGGCCGCCCTCCGGGACCCACACAAAGCCGTACAAATTTCTCTGAAATAATCACATATTTGTAGAACGAATTACATATGATTAGTTCTGCAAGCTGAATTTATTTTATAAATATATACTTATTTTTTACTTAGTTAACAGCAAGTAAGCGTACAGGTTCATAGATATTGATCAAGGTTTATTGATATTGTTGTAGGCAATATAATAATATCTAGTTTCGCTCATTTTGTTACAGCAATTTATTGATATTGTTTTAAAATGTATTCGATTTACATGTTTATATATTATATTGAAAATTATTTTGATAAGTGATAAGTGTTTCAACTACATTACTTAACAATTATTAACTGTACCAACAACACACTACTTATTTTAAAACAAGCTCTATTGCATATCATTACATCATACACTTGTTTGATTGTTAATTATTGCTAAATTATTAATAAATAAATTAAGTCTAATTATTTTAAAATACATTACACCATCACATCATCTTAAATACTAGCATGTGAACTCCTGAGAACGCTGCAGACTCCATTATGATTTTCATTCGATGACTAGAGTGTGACTAGATTTTCGTTTATAATAATAATTATGTACTATTGTTGTTTTATATGTTTGTGCAAAATAAATAACCTAACCTAAATAAAGCACAATTGTTGAGTAATAATCATCAAAAAATATTAAACAATACTCGTGTATTCATAGTTTAAGAAAACCTAAGTTTTCTCGCGTTGATTCAAATGCTACAAATGCAACCTTCTACAATAAACAACTTAACACCTACAATCGTGTCTTTCAAGAATTAAGAGTACATTTTTAACATAGACAGCACTTGCATAAATAAAATTGCGCAACAATTACAAAGAGTAGCGATTAAGAAAAATTAATCATCAAGAACAGCCTTAGCCTGCGTAGCGATGGCGGCATGAGTGAACGCCCTGTAGGGGGCCGAGGCGCCGGCCGAGGGGGCCAGCGCGGGCGGCTCGTGGGAGTGCACGTTGCTGAGCGCGAAGATCCTATCGTGCAGCGTGTGCGCGTACGCACGGCAAGTTCGGCGCGTGCAGCGCCACCGCACCTTGCTCTTCTCCGGAAAAACTTTCTCCGCATAAAAAGAAAACCCACCGAGCCGCATATGACGTCGACCGCGATTCGATATCACGAACTCCACTGCAAAACATCGTCCAATTCATTATCCATTCTTACATTACTCGTTATCCGTCAACCAAACTTAAGATTAATTAATATTTCACCAAAATGAAACGATTTCCCCACTGTTGTAACATTTATTTTTCTATCGATACAATTTCAATGAGGCTCTCGATACGGTTTAGTTCCGTTTGTTTGTGGGGCGGGTGATTGTGTTGTAGATGACGGGTAGCGAGCCGACCCTGGTTGGTAAGGGCACGGGCGGAGCACCCAGAGGAATTGCGGCTGCGGCAGGTCCAGTAAACGCGAGCCCCGCGCCGTTTGCGAGCTACGAAACCGTAGCCACCCACAACTAGACATGGAGCCCCGCGCTGCGTCACGGAGTACCGCACGTCCTCCGGCTCGCCGCTACCACCTGCCGCGTCAAGACCATAGCAAAACCAACACAATACAAAGTAACGAAGTTTGAAATAATAAAACATTTTATTAAATTACATTTTATTATGGTATTCGATCACATTCCATTTTACACTCACTACAAAATATGAATGAATTCATTATATGAAAGTCAACTAGATCAGACTTCGTTTCTACACACCGACGAAGTCTTACATAATTAATTCATTAAATATTTATTTTATTACAGAATTATTTCTAGTCTTAGTTAAAAGTCAGCCCTTAAGGTCTTTGTAATGAATACATCTTCTGTAATATTTTAAAAAACATAGTCAAAAACATTTAGGCCTCCTTACATATGAAACACACACACACATAAAACATAAAATGAACAGAAATATGAGACCTTATACTGTTGGGCAAGTAACTACTTCACCTAGTTCATACTTGCGAGCAATTTTTCTCATATGATCATCGCTGTGATTATGAACAGGATTTGTAATTCTCAAGACGTTATTTTTAGACGTAATCCTCGCCCGACATTGCTTGCTATACGACATACACCTCCAAAATGTCCGTCCACTCCTCACACTATCAGTTACAAAAATATAGGGTTCATAAATCAACTGCAGATGTCCACTTTTAGTTTGTATGAAATGAAGATCACCCTTTATGCCGCTGTTTATGTTTCCTATAACTGAACAAAATAAAATATGTTAATATACACCCATGGTAAAAATTTTAATTACAATAACAATACAAGGAACAATAAAACTATCCTTATTTTTCAAACTTTTAATATTACAAAAAACTTCCCTAATAGCAATTAAATTAGTAATTGACACATGAAATAATATGTATATTAACCATCTACAAAATAATCAAAGTTAGAACTATCTCTAGAACCTAAAGTACTCTATTTTAGTTTACAACTTTATTGACTCCTTTTTCCATTATTTTACAAGATGCTTGTTCATTTAAATCCTATATTAACAATGATTCATCATAGTAATAAGTTTATTTAAGAACAGACAGAAACTCTTATAACTTAACAAATTAATATGTATATATATTATAATTATAGTATAGTATAATTAAGTAGGTAGACAACATATATACAAATTAACATGTTCTAAAATATTTCAAATGAAATTTAAATATTATTATAATATATTAAAATATTTCAAATAACTGTGTTAATGGTAAACTAGAAGTATAAAGAATCATTGCCATAATATTCTAAGGAAACAACTAACTAAAACAAAGATTAAATATCATGTTCCATACCTGTGTGTGTGTGGATATATATCTAAAATATAGTAAATTTACAAAATGAGTACTACACAATACTATATACTTGTACTTATGGAAGCTAAATAAAATTATGATGTTCTCTTCCAACTTTTCAAAACATTCTTCTTAAACAGTTTTGTTAAAAAGAAATGAAGAAAGAGTGAAAGTAGGTCATTAAAGCACTAACATTACTTAATTTGCTTATATTTTAACAGGCTGGGGATTAATATTTGCAGTACCAAAAAATAAATATTTAAATGATAAATCACTAAATAAGCATTACATTTATTTCAGTATTAATATATTACACTGCAAATTGCAGTTGCAAATTGAATCATGCATAATCACATACGGTATTTAAAAATAATAATAATCATTGTAAGTTTCATTGAAAGAAATAAATTGTCAATCAAATAATAATTAATGTTGGAATTGTGACTGAATTATCTTACCAAGTGAATAACAAACTTCTTTTATGGCATAAGATGGCTAGATACAAAAATGACTAGTATGATGTTCTATAAATACCTATTTTAAAGACACTGATAATAAATTACTTTGACCTGAAAATATATAGGTTAATATTAATTTGTCACAATAGTTATATTTTTGCTATCAAATAGTTAGTAACAAGAAAGTTATTTCATAATTCATTATTATGGATAAAATATTGCTATAATATACACAGTTCTTTTAAAAAGTAGGATTTTTTATTATTAATATGAAAAATGCTGGCTCGTTATTATTGCTTTTTTTACATATCACTTCCAATATGTTACGGTAATTCTAGACCAGAATTTGTTAATGGCTTCTTTATAACAAGAAATACTAATATTCATGAGGGCTATTTGGTCAAATAATAATTTATTAGCAAAATGGTGTTATATATATTTATTACTCCAATTTTTGTTCAATAATGTTGCTTAGGCCAAATAGGCCTGGAACCTGAATTATGAAAAAAATAGTATCATAATACTTATTTACATTACGCACATATCAATCATCACCAAATTACATGATATTTATAAATATAATAGGGTCGAATTAAAAAGACAAAAATAAGTCTAAATAAAAAAATAAATTTCTTAGTTAAAAAAAATAAATAAAGATCAACTATTAAAATGTCAACTAGATATATTCACAAATATTAAACCTAGTGTTAATGCCATGCTTTTGTTTTCAAAGATATGATAGATATCTAAATACATACATTATCATTCTACCTATATCTTTAATGTTTATAATACAAGATGTGCTATTTTGATCAGCAGCCATTCAGAAAAAAAACCTTAGATGAAACTCATTTCTCTCAAGTATTAGTCTCAAAGACTAATATTTTTTTTTACTATTGTTATATGATGATACACTATAATTAAAAATAATAGGACTATTGTAAGACTGTTACATATTAAGAGCCTAGAAACAGATTCATCACTTATAAAACATACAGATATCTTAAAGCACTTTTTCTATTAATTAACTTCTATAATAGCAGTCTAGTTTTAATATTTATATTCATTCAAATTCAACAGATATGTAAACTTAATTGTATGATATGTAAAAGTTAATAAAGAGGTTGTGTTAACTTATAGTGCAATAGGTCTTACAAAATTCGAAACAGAGCTTTAACTGTAAAGATAGTTGTTAATTAGATTATTTTCATTTAATAGAAGGTGAGATTGTAAGTCATATATTACTATAATTAAAATATATGAATTGAACAATAATAAATAAAGTAGCAAAAATCCAAACACTATTTAAATGTACCAAGTAAACGAGAGCTTCTTTAGGTAATGTCAAGTTGTATTTTATTATGAGAAACATTAATTTGAATTAAAGAGATCATCATTTTCACAAAATGTTTTTGGAATGTTATGTGAAACATTTTGTAGGTTATGTTTACAAATAACGCGCGCAAAATATCCAGCTGAACATTAATGTAAGGTTTACAGTTAAAAAATATTTAATTTCAAAAATGCATCAGTAATGTTAATTTTTTTAATCTGAGGAAAAACTGAATACTAAATTTTTTATACTCCATAGTGGGTTGACAACCTGGATTCGTTTGGTGTCGTGCAACTTTAACAACCTCGTATTATTCAATAACGACTAATAATAAACTTGTACATACCGAAATAAAATCCATAGTAAATTTTATTTTTTATTTATCCTACACTGCACAAAAAACCACTTTCAAATCACAAAATAATATACAACACTTGACGTAAACACGTTTAAAGTAACAACGGCACCAATAATAAAGCTCAAAAAACGTGTACACAAAATATATCTCAGTCAGCATTCAATAAATCACTAGTATTATTATTGATAGTCTAAACAAGCACTACATTTTTACTATTTCTCAAAATAGTAAACAATCCGTAAATGACACATTTGCGACCATAGATCTCACGGCGTTTAGACGGCAACCACAAATAACGGAATCCCATTCCTTTACACGCATTTTACATTATAACATGAATAAAAAGCTGAATTCTAAAAAATAGAAAAATAAAGTCTAAGTTACAATATTATTTTTTTATATATTATAACTTAGCCCTGGTGTTTTTTTGTGAGTATGCGATAAGCTATATAAAAAGATGTGGTTTTCAAGAGTTAAGTAAATGATAATTCTTCTCTTTCTTCTACCTAGGATTTATGTTATTAATTTCAACCCTTCATTGATTTCTTTTTAAACATTTGGTTACATTCTTTTTAATTTAAATGTATGGTAACTTTATATAAACAATAATAGTAATAATAATATAACATAATATCACATGACAACAAAAAATAATAATTTATAATAATTATTTAAATTGAGTCACTTTATTATTTGCGTAGCCCATATTACGATTATCTGTCTTATAACTTTTTACAATGAAATCATTAATTACAACTAAAACCACAATCCACCTGTAAATGAATAGTAATAATGTACAGCAGTCGTATACCCTGCTGCCATCTATGAATCATAGATTAAATTTCGTCGAAACATATATTATTTTATTTGTTTTATTTCCCATTACAAGCTAGCAAGCTAGTTATAAAACTCATTAAAAGTAATTAAATATTTTTATAGAGATAAAGTCACTAATTAAAAGTATTTCGTGAAGCTTTGGTGATGCCATCTCTGGATGAGAAGCGGTTAACTTGAATAAATTTCTCATGTTTGTTTTCATATTAGCTTTAATACAAATCTAAGATTTACCTAACCGTTTTTTTTTTTCAAAAATCAGTAACTACTAACCACTCACACTCATCTTAATATTATATTTTACTAATTTCGGCGAATATAGTTTTATTTTAGAAGGGCAAAACGTAACTCATATAATTATGTACTTAGGTACTAATATATTATTGTAGTTTTGTCGAAGAACAAAGAAACAATTCTTACTGCCGGGACAATTGTTTGATCGAAGTGAAGTATTTGTATTCTGGGCTTACTTGTATTAGTGACTGTTAATGCCATCTATTATCATGATAATGAGTTTAGTCAAATTTACTTTAAAATATGTTGACCGTATTATTACCCTTCTATAAATATACAGATAATCCTTAAATAATAAATTTATTATGAAATTTTGTCGAATCTGATTGTTTGTTATAATTTCTATCATTCCAAATTGAGTAAATCACGTGAGTTTGAAGTTCTGTAAATCTATCCAATTTTATTTGCTTGTTAAAGGGCACTTAAATATCTCCTTTCCTAGTTTGTTCTAGATCTGGCTTATTTTTTTTTGACGAGTTCCTAGAGGATCTCAAGAAACCCACCCTTATCCACAGCCATGAATTAATCCGTCAACATTTTATCTTGGCACTGTAATTTTAATGAGTAAAAGTATAACTTAACTTAAATAATATATATTTTTAAGCGTTCTATATTTCTTAAACGGTTTTTATAAGAAATAATATATTGAGACAAAAGAATATTAGCAGTTCTAGTTGTAGTTGTTGTTTCTGATTTACTTCACTACTCTCATTCCCTACACTTATAATTAATATATAGGTCGTGGAAAAAGTCTTTTCGCATTTAGTATGTATGAACTTGTAATAAAAAAATCATTGGCTGTACTATTTACATGTGTTTTAATAACATTACATTTTAAAAAAGGAAATAATCAAGTAAAATGTTGATTTCTGCCATTATTCATTTGTTTTTCTTTCTGTCAAAATGAGTGAGTTTAATGAAGAAATTCGGTACATTTTAAAGTTTTGTTACAAAAAAGGATAAAATGTGATGCAAGCCGCGAAACTAAATTGTGACGTTTATGGACCTTATGCAGTATCAATATAACTAGCACCAAATTGAATTTTGATGTCAAAAGTGCACCTTGCTCTGGACTCCTTGTTACAAATACTATGGACACATTTTTGGAAAAGTAAACGAAGACCGGCATGTCAGTAGTTACGACCTAGTTGAAGAAGTGGATATAGACGAAAAAAGGTTTTGACCCATTTAAAAAACGCTGGGTACACAAAAAAGGTTCATATTTGGGTGCCACACGAGCTCACTGAAAGGAATCTAATGAACCGTGTACTCAAGGGTCGGTCAGGCTACACATTCTGGGAAAACCCGAGTTAACTCGCAATTAGGTGATGCTTTATGTATGGTGGGAGTTGAAGAGCATTGTTCATTATGAGCTTTTACCGCCACCCGAACCATCAATTCGATTTTTTTACTGCACACAGCCGATGACATTAAAACAAGAACTTTAAAAAAAACGGCCGGTATTAATCAACAATAATAATAATAATAATTTATTTCCAAAATCTTTAAAAGATACAATAAAATATTAAAACAATAGGGTACCAAAATATTTTTGCCGAATACAATGTGGGTGTCTTCAAGAGAAGAGTGAATAGGTTGTTAGGATAATGTGCCTTACCATCTATGACTACATCTCCACTCTCCATCAGGTGGAATGTAGTCAAGCATTAACCTAGTTTTGTATAAAAAAAAAATATGGTAAGACAAGGTATATATATATATATTATATTTTGCCTCACATATCTTTAGATAATTGCCTCTTCTATTATATTGCACTGGTCTACAAAATTTAACTCTTTCTTGCCTTTTGAAAAAATGATTTTTTATTTATTAATTTCGGGTCACTGAATACCAAAATAAAAACCAAATTTTAAAGTTAGCACTTATTTTAAAAATATTGTTGGTATTGAAGTAAGTTAAGATTTCATAGAATATAAATCATTTAGTAAAGAAAAAGATATGTTTCATTACTTTTTATTAAACTTTTTACATGAACCTGAGTATTTTAATATATTTACGAGGTATTTAACCTTTTATTTTAAGATTTTTTTTTTATCGTTTTTTGTAATCAACTTTACGAGTATCTTTAATCAAGTTGCAGCAGTAGTCCGCCGACATTAAACCATTCCATCGGCCGTTGTATCTCTTTTCCATTGTCGATATGTCTTGGTGAAATCGTTTACCATGTGAATCACTCATATCACCCCAGGTAGGAGGGATAACATCGAGATGAGAATAAAGAAAGTGATTTTTTAGGGACGTATTGCAGACCATTGGATGATATTTTTGTAGAAGGTTATTCACAAGCTCGTCGTAATTTTCATATCTTCTATTGCCCAAAAAATGCACGAACACTGCTCTAATAGATTCTCATGCTTTTTCCAATGTTCTGTAAAATAAAATCAAAGTTTTGGTTCTTATAAATCTCTCGGTTTGAGGTCTGACGAAAATTCCATTTTTTATTTTTTTTGTGACATTTATGTGGAAATTTACGTTTTAGGTGTTAGGGCTGGTTCATCTTTGTTAAGAGCTTTCACAAAGTTCTAAATTAATTCTAATTTTATATACAAGTTATACCAAGTTGTCCGGTATTATCTTAAATATCCCATAAATTAATAATTAGAGGTAACTTTTAATTTTAAGTTCGATATTTAGATTATAGTGGACAATTACTAAATATATAGTGCAGTTTCAAGTAAAAGGCAATTTTCATGATTGATCAGTGCTATTGTAATTACTATAGTTGTAATTATAATTAAACAATTGAGTGTGCAATTTTTGCATATAATACTTATTTTATTGCTCAACAGTAAGAAAAAATGTGATTAAATAAATCATATAATAAATCAAAGTTAAAAAAAATCCAATTACATTCCTGAAATTTTTCAAAGTTAAAAAATATAATCACTATAATTTAAACAATAAATGTTAACTGTTAACATGTGACTATTAAAAGAAAAAAAATAAAATGCAATGTTTTTAACATTGTTACAATATCAATAGAATCATAGTTGTAATATCAATATTAAGTGTAGTATTTATATCACTAAATTCTTAAATTTCTTTCTTTTATGCTTGTAAATTGTCCTATGGTTGTTGACTAACAGACATATCAAAAAAAGAAAACAATCAATATTTTTATACCTGCAAAAATAAATAATGAATAAAAACTACTTGAAATTTTTAACAAAGTTTTATTAACCATTTTATTCTCCACAAAAATACTTTTTTGCAAAAATTTTAGGTATACAGAACATGGAAAATTTTGTAATAATTTGCAAATGATAAAAACGACTACTTACAATACAAAATAAATTGATTTGTTTCTTTGATAATAACCGTTTTCTTTATAATATGTAAATACTACATATTTGAATTAAATACATATAATTATATATATATATTTTTTATTTATTTAATTTATGTTTCTGGTTACTTTTGTACTAAATGAACCAACGAACCTACGAATACACAAATTTTACCTTGTTTAGGTTTTTACAATGAATATTGCATAAAAACCTTTTACCAGCACCAATAAAAGCTCAATATTTTCGAAACGACTACTTTTATTTCGTCCAAATATAGCTAAGAACCGTCTCGACGACCAGGCTTTCGATTAAGAAAAACCACAATTAAATCCGTCCACGAGTTTGACTGTTACGATGCCACACAGATACACAGGTCAAACTCATAACACCCCTCTTTTTGGGTAGTGTGTTAAAAACCATTAAAACTTTAAGATTATGGGTAGTATGGTATGTTTACAAAATAACTAATAAGTATTTATCACTAAATTAGTAATTAATATCAGTCAGCAAAATGCCTTAACATTGTATTTTTTTTATTTGTCTACAATTTAAAATATAATTAACAGTTTTCATAATCTTATCTTTTACTATGAAGATTAAAAAGTTGTAAAGTAATTTGTAATTAGATAAAATATATTTTTTTATTTATTCTTTACTTTTGTTATTGCCAGTTGCAGCTAACTTTTTATTTTTCAATTGACACGGCTGAGAACCATATCGTTGGCTGCCTAGACGGAACCAATTTATGCCAGTTTTTCCAAATTCTGAACTATTCCAAGTGGGATATTTTTTCAGAATTACTTCTGAAATGTTAGAAAAGTTTCAAATAAACAAAATCTAAAGAAAATGTAGTTTTTATTATATTCGCATTGTTTAAGAATATTTAATTAATGTTGGTATACTAGTAATTCATGTTTTTTATTCAAAAACTTTTCTTTAACTACAATAAAAAAAAAATCTTTTTGTAGATACATATTATCTATAAACTCGAAATTAAAAATTTAAAGTGTCACAAGATCTATATCAAATGAGTTTAGAAAGTGTTAAAAGTACTATGCAAATTGTGTGAATATAAATAATTCATACCTTCTACAATTGCAATCAATGTTAACTTTTTAACATTATATTTATTTATCTTTCCTTCCCAAGTATTATTCTTAGCAAATAGAGGTGAAAATATTGTTGCTAGTATCCTTTCTGTAAAGTCTTTGGCATTTGATCCTCCAACTTGGTGTATGATTCTCAGCTAAATATATATTAAAATATAAATTTTTAGATATAATAATAAGGTATAATTAAATAAATGGTACAGGATATATATTTATGAATTTTACCATCATATTTATGGCTGATATATTAACAATTTTATTTCATTTTAGACATAATTACAATTATAAGTAAAACAACAAAAAGTTAATAAAGAAGTAAGACAGCAAGAAATTACTTACAAACTCTCGATAATACTGCTCCTCAGTAAGCAGCTTTTCGAAAGCAGCAACAGCTTCTTGAGTTTCAAGTGGCAATGAACTTTTAAGTTTTTTGATATATTCTAAATTATCAGAGTCAGTGTAATCAATAAAGTCATTGTTTCTTAACATTACACGTTGTTTTAAATCAATTATTTCATATAGTATCTTTCCAACAAGATTCAATGTTGAATTTGAGTTCACTGAAAACAATGAACATGTATAGAATATGAAATACTCTACTAAACTATACTCTATAAATATATTTTATGGAATGAACAAAACACTTATATCATTATAAATATGAAGTATTAAGAATTAATCATTTAGAAATTCTTTTCAAAATATAAAAATATAAATTTATATTACTTTTTATTACAAAAATATATGAATATGTTTAAAGTCAAAAAGGCAATTATCATTTTTTAATATTTAAAATATATGGAAGTAGATTCAAATGAGATAACTTTCTTGTGATAAATTAATTATTAAATAAATTTAATAAAAACTAATAATTTTTCAAAGTTACCTTCCAAAACCTGCAGGAGTTCATGGTCATTTCTATCAATGACATCTTCAGGACCACATATTTCAACCGATATTTTTTGCAATTTTGCAGACTGATCACCTAGAATAGAGCAACTACTATTAATTTTATTGTCATGATCACACACATCTAACTTCAAGGTTATAAAGTTGTTTAACTTTGGCATGTTAAAAGAAAGTTAATCCTTCCCTCTTAAACAAACTGTTTCCAAATGTATGGTTCTTACATTCTTACTTATTTAGGAATATTTTGGTAAGGTTATGATTAAAGGAGGTTAAATGTAAAGAATTGGTAAAAAAATATGATCTCTATAATAATTGCAATTTTATTAAGTTAAATCTTAAATAGATTTTATGTTATCTGGGTTTACATCAGCTGATAATGTTATGCTTAAGACTATAATGAAAATATTTGTTATTGAGTGACATTTTTAATTTTTCTGTCTATGTTTTTATTTTGTGCAACCTCTTCCAGGTCTAAGAATCTTCAAAGTTTCAATAGTGGAGTTCATATAGTCTTCTCACCCTTTCTCTCCTATTGTGTACTGCAACAATATTTTTTTTTCTGATAGCTCTTCCTTCATAGGTATAGGTTACCTTTACACAAACTTTTCTTTGAAATACAGTTTTCATTTTTCTAAAACAAATATTTAAATTTAAATATAATAGATATCACAATACGGAATTCCTTAAACTAAAAAAGTTTTTGTGCCAGCTAGAAAATAACACTTGGATAAGTAATATGTATCAACATTTCTTACTTCAAATTTAACTACATTTACAGAAAAAGTTAGTGCTTCATTAGCATAAGTGACTTTTTAACCAATAATCAAGTTTATGATATATTTTTCATTAATTTGAGGATTACTAAAACTTTTAAGATATAAAAACTAACAAATGAGTTACAAAAAAATTACAATCCTTAGCGGACTACGAATCACATCACAAATCACGATTCACGGCTAAGAAGTATGATTTATGAACTGTCATCAGTGATCAGTCATTTGTCAAAACTCAAGTGTCAAGTTTCACTTCAATGTCTTAAATATTTGTAATGCCGCTCGACAGTTTTTACCCCCGACTCAAAAAGAGGAGTGTTATAAGTTTAACCTGCCGATCTGTGTATCTGTGTGTCTGTCTGTGGCAATGTAGCAGCCAAACCAAAGCCAAAGTTTTTTTCAATCGAAAGCCTGGTTCGTCGAGATGGTTCTTAGCTATGTTTGGTCGAAATAGATCCAGTCGTCTCCAAGATATTAAGGTTTTATTGG
This sequence comes from Napeogenes inachia, assembly GCA_959347355.1. Lineage (NCBI taxonomy): Eukaryota > Metazoa > Arthropoda > Insecta > Lepidoptera > Nymphalidae > Napeogenes > Napeogenes inachia. Next base: position 21,369,624 of record OY365800.1, on the reverse strand, counting down.
TGCAGGTGAAAGGTTCTTATGCAATATTGATAGAATTACTTAATCCAGTAAAAAATTGTGTCCGTAGTTTCATTTATTACAATAATGAAACCAGTAACAGGCAGAAAAAAAAATAAAAAACCCCGATAAAAAGAATAAGAATAATATTATTATGTACTTATTGAAACGTTGCGTCGGGGGACCGTTGTACGTACGTTGGCGATGGTGTCTATTTTACGAAGTTACGAGGGCTTAGATTATACGATTCGATATCCTTTCTTTGGATTCGATATCGCTTTGGTAACCTACATGCATTTTAATTTCTTCCTTTATTAAGCGGTTCTCCGACTCAACGACTTCAATAAGTACATAGTCATATTATTTTTATTATTTTTAGAGGTATCGGGGGTTTTTTAAACTTTTAATTTAATTTTCATTCTATATACCTGATTTTAGCACGTGAAAGTATGAATTTCGAAACTTCATTAAACTATTTATTAGATAACATTAAATTACAATCAAAACGAATATTGAGTATCTAAAATCACAATGCAATTTTAGATCTCAATGGGTAATTTTTATAGCATATAACACTAATATGACGGATTTGTTTTTACATTCTCCTTCCCCTTTGGACATCCATAGTGTAATTCGTAAATCCATAATTAATAAAAGAATACTCATTTATTAATTATATATGCTATACAAAATTGTTATAGCCGGTAAATCTAGACCATATTATGCAATGCAATGATGGTAATTCGTTCATACTTTAACAGAAATACAGTTTTCGAGAGCTGCAGCGAGAGAGATATTTAGGTTGCAAAGACAAGTCACTACTTCCAGTTAATGATGATGATGCTATACCAGCTGATGATGATGCCCCCAGTTGCAGCTACCGCCTTGGTGAGGGAGAAGGATGACCCCTTTCACCCCCGTTAGGCTTACGTCGTGCGGCATCCCATTAAGGCGATGAAACCAACCGTTGGTTTTTTTAGTAGAAACCCTTAAAAATTACGGTAGTCCCACGTAAACCGCCGGTCATCACCAGCTTTGCCAATGGGTTTTTCCAAAAAGACTTTTAAAAAAAAAAAAAAGTTCTTACACGGCTTTGGTTTAAATTTGAATTATGTAATAGGTACTTATATTACATGAGCTATTATTCTTTTTCTGTTACTGTCACTTTGACTTTTTTAGTTGTATGCGTTTAATTATTATTATTATCACAATTATACCTTGAAATGAGATAAGTTTAAAAATATATATTTTCCCATTTATTGTGGATTTTTTTTATTATTTTTTTTATTGTTAGGTATTTGTAAAAACGTATGTATATTGTACATGAAATACAAATACTGTTTGTTAGTATCACTAATAATAAAAAACTGGCTATTAATTATTTTTTGTGTCAGCCATTTTAATGATTTTTTGTGTGTTTAAATAATAAATTGGCGTTGCAATCTGTTTTTTATATTTCCTTACCAAATATTCAATATTGTAATCCAATAAGTTGTACACCTCACCTTTGTTTGTGTAAGGTTTAATAAAACATACAGAATCTAATTTGACTGTAAATCTCCATCAGATAGGGCGGCTTTATTATACATACAATGTAATACATTTATAATTTATTACATTGTCGAAATTTTCACGCGGATCCTTATTTTTTCTCGTATTAAATATAACCTATGTCCATCAGAGGGATAATGTAGGATTCTAAAGGTAAAATATTTTATTAAATCGGTCCAGTAGTTTTAGAGCCTATTCAATTAAAACAAACAAACAATCAAATCTTTTCTCTTTATAATATTAGTAATGATGATGATGATTATAAAATATAGCCTATGTTCATCAGGGATAATGTAGGATTCTAATGCTAAAATGTTTCGGAGCCTATTCAATTCAAAGAAACAAACAAATCTTTCCTCTTTGTAATATTTGGGTAGATAAATAGAAATACTTAAACAACTTAAAATTTGTGTGTCTGTGGATTCATTTAGTACAATTAAGATACCTACTAGTAACATAACTTTAAAAGCAGAAAAAAAAAATAATTAAAAATTAAAAAAACCTCCGATACAAACAGTCTTCTAAAAAGAACAAATATAATATTGTCCTTATTAAAGTCATTGCGTCATTGATGGACTCATCTGGTACAGGATCCGTGGCGTAGGTCTCAGGCAATTAAAACACTAAGACACAGTATGATAATTCTTGTATTAATCGTGAACCATTGGTACCGTTTGAAGGATCCGAACTGTATTGTTCTTTCAAATGAATTCCAACATAGAGTATCAATGTACACTACTCTCCAATATTTAAAGTGTAACATTTACGATTCAAACTATTCCGATCATGTTACTCGTTACAGCACGGCATTCATACCCTACAGTCATAACAATATCAATTGAGTTACTAATTATCGTAAGCGACGTCCAGTATTAATATTATATTTTATATGTATAATAATCAAAATATAAAACTAGGTAGGTGTGCTATTTTGTGTTGTGATTCTGACCACTCTATTCAACACCCTTTTGAGACTCTTAGTTATGCTCCAAGGGCAAAATTTCGGATTAATTGACGTGAATACAGCCTGATAAATTTGTATATTTGGTTATCGAAAGCCTAAATATATTATTATATGTATAGATTTTCAGTGTTCATACGTCCGGTAGATAGACAATGCCTTCCCCATACATACTGAACAGTGTGCGTTGACTAAAATAAAAAAAAATATGGTAGGTATATATTCACCCGGACGAATTCACGTAGGTACCTAAATTACAACCGTATTTACCCTACTTCTTTCACACCTATTCGGAGATTCATGAGATCGAAGCATGTCGGACTTAGGGCTTGAACTGTTAAATTGAACAATACTTTATTTTTATTGATAAATGTTTATGGTCTGTCCTAGTTGTTCTAGCAATTGTTACGATTAACACAAAAATGGTGAAATCGGTTAAGTAGTTCTCAAGTTATTACTTTTTGTGAGACATATATTTACTTTACGTATTTTCAGTTTCGTTTCGTTCGTTTACGTATATTCCGTTGGTTTATAACAACTACATAGATACTTTCTAGGTAAATTATGAATCGGAAAGCGGATAAAAAAAATAGCTTATAATGAAGTCCTTTCCTTTGTTCAGCTATATAGGCTAATAAATATTCGATTTGATGATTCTATTATTGCACCTCTGTCGAAACTTACGAGTATTTAAAAAAAAATAACCTATTAATCTTCAGCATAACGCTAGGCGTTGAGATATAGCAACAGTGAGATTGCTTTCTGTTGACTCCACACCATCCTTGTTTAGCAGCATTGCAGCAATTGGCTTATTTGTATTTCAATTTATTGAATGATGAAATGTAGAACATATTAGAATTGAAAAATATGTTGTGTATGAAAGGTATATTATTCATTATATTATTACTGGTTTTGCAGTTCGATGTAAAAAAAATATTTCCCTTGAGAATTCAGATGTTGATCAGTCAGTGTACAATTGAAAATTGCATCACGCTTGAACACTCCGTCTATAAGTCTCTGAAGACAGAATGATGCGAATTTTCGACTTCCCTCTCGACCCTTTTCAAATGATTTTTACTATATAGGCACATTCTTTTAATAAAATGACCTAAGTTCAAAACAAAAAAATATCATTATTATCATATTATCATTAGGTATCATCTACAATGTTTTTATAAAAAAATAATTCTTATAAATCTTTTTCAAATGATAAAAGTATCACTCATATAGGCTAAGGGCCCCAAAACGGGCACCATAACTTTTAGTGACAGAAAAACGTACTACATAACTACTAATAATACAAAAATTTTATTAATACTACGTATTAATACATAAATGAAAAATACTTTGAATGGTATTGAATGTCATATTTATTCTAGTTTCATACCCAATATATATTTTATTTTGTATGTGTCAAGAATATTAAACTACGATCCAAAATATGGAATGCTGTCTTTGCCCTATCGAATGCTGGCTTTGCCCGGAGGCTGGCCTAAAGCGGGCATGAGCATAAGGGCAAAACGAGCATTCTTCTATTTTATTATCTAGTTTACAGATAAGAAAAAAAATATTTATAAAAACATCAGTAGGTTAGTAAGAAATGATAATGAATCCTTATTGCACAATAACATCATCAGGAATATAATTTTAATATTACCTATTATATTATATATGAATATTATAACTATTATAGATAGGTACATAAACTTTATGTAAAATCAACATTCTTATAATTACTCAGTCGTCATTACTAATATTGCAGTCCTATTTTCATAAATCTGTTGAAAAAATCATCAGTGACCCATTTTCCGGAATTTGGGCACTTTTAAGCACATATCATACCGGAGTATGATGTGCATTTAAAATGAGCCCACATTTTACAATCATTATATTGGATCCAGTCTCCTTATTTAGAGGAAATAATAAATTAGCATCATTTCAAAGCAATCGACAAAAGGCATAGCAAACCTGACACCGAGGGCAAAAGTCAGCATGCTCGCTTTGCACCTTTACGTCGTGCAAGAGGGCAGGCCTTTACGTCGAGCCCACGTTTTCATCAGACCTACCCTAAAATTGGCTTCCATATTTAGATGCAAGTATGATTACTTTTGTCTGTTAATTTAATGTGTTGGATTCTGCATTATAAAAAAATATTATAATACACAATACACTAATAACTTTTGGACCTTTCAAACATTTTTTTAATAAGAAAAACAAAAATTTAGGTTTTAATTACAATTAAAACTAACGAGCGCGGTATTACGTGCAATTTAGTGTGGTATTTACTTATCAAACTTTACCTTTTACTCCCGAAAAAAAAGGTTATTGCCAGAGTAAAACCACAAAGATAGCAATAATATAAAAACAAATAGATTCGTTTAAATTCGACTTGTTTCTTGACGAAATGGACAGATGATCTCTTCGAACAAACACGATTACATACTATCACAAAGTAGACCAAGACTAGATTCAAAACAGAGTCGGTGAGTTTTGTTTAAAATCTTAACATGTATTGAAAAATAAATTTCAAGGAAAACTATCAAGTTGGTTCTCTCGTTTGCTTTCATTTCATCAATGTTTAGTTCGGTACTAGATAAAAACAATTTGACTACCAATTAAGAATTTTTTCCGTGCTAAATATATTTTCTCACTGATGTAAACGGCAGACGACACATTTTAAAAATATTTGGAACTTACCAGTGAAATCTTGCCCAAGCACATTCTTAGAACGAGATACCAGTGCGACGTAGCATCGCAAAAATTAGACTACGAGAAGACTCGATTTAAGTTTTGCGATGAGACGTCGCACCGCAGTATCGTGTACAAGGCATTATTATTTCATTCATTTACCATCCTAGTTCGAAGTTTCAATCTGGTTTGCCTTAATATGCATATTTACCCAATGATTGTACAGTAGTACATAGCTAGCAAGTTTGAGTGTTCCACAAGGAAACCATAGGAACGCATCCAAATCAGTTGTACTGCAATATTCACATTGAATATAACGCATCCAAAACTTAACAGGGTCATACTAGTACACTAACACGCCTCCAGCCCTCCGGTATCCATCGATAATAGTAGGGTGTCATGAATATAGATTACGTCGTCAGTTAGGAAAGTTCGCTTAGTAAAAGCAAACTACCTAGTTTCGTAGCCCTTTTACAATACGCAGTTAATTGGGTAATGAACATCCAATCAATAAATTACCTACTGTATAACCACCACTTCGCAGCCCTCCCCCCACATAGGGAATGCTTACTATTAGAGACCTATATACCTGCGATATTGCAATTACTGAACAAGACCATCCGAAAAATCTTTCAACATTTTAATTGGCCTTCAAGCAGTCCCCCCACTAGGCTATATAACGTTATTAATTAGATATAATAAACTACACCACCGTGCATACTTTACGGTGCTGCAGTAGATATTAAGTCTAAGATAAGAGCTGACACTTTAAAATCTTTTTTTCCGCTTGCTCGTTTTAAGACCTCTTAATCACTTACTTTAAGACTTTACCTTTTACCTCTACCATTTACCACCTTCGAACCGATTACCTTTTAAGACTTGAACCTCGATACCTTTAAACAATAGTAAAACCAGGTTTTATAACATCTAGAATAAAGCATGGCTTTACACAAGGCACATTACCCTGTAGTAAATAAGTTCTTAAACTAGATACTAATTCTAACTTACAAATTTCATTTTAATCTAGAAACATACAGGATACTCTTGCTATGATTTGATGAATTTGTAAAACTAAAAAAAACATCGTGTATGTTTTAATTACAAAGGAAGGCAATGTTAATGAAGTACTTAACACTGACTTGCCACATTAAAAATAATAAACCTACCTTGTGCGTCACCCACAGCTCCACCCTCCCCTCCGCCAGTTAAATTGCCATCACCAGTCGTTGAACCATCAAAACCTATAAGTGTTTAACATAAATAAATCGTTTTAAAGAAAAATTACCAGACAGAAAAAGGCTAAAAAGGTTACCAGTCATTTCCATATTAGAGTCATCTTCGCCAAAGTTAGTTTCATCATTATTCGTGCCATCGTCGTCTTCGTCCCATAAACTTTCATTAACAAATTCTGGTTCCATTTTGGGGGCTACAGCGTTATTTTCGTCTTCGTCAGGTATCGTAACAAATTCCTCTTTGGCCGATCCTGACGGGCCAGCTTCTAAGGGGTCTACACATTTTCGTTTCGCAGGTCCACTTTGAGATGACGAAGAATTATTTGATGCTATTGATGGCCTATTTGGTCTCTTAATTGCTACTGGAGTTGAGGAGGGCTTAGAATCTAAATCAGTCTCTAACTTAGTCATAACAGATTGCCTTTGTTGTGACGACCTCGGGCCTGGCCTCGAAGTCGGCTTTGGTTTGGATGGCGTAGAACTTTCTTCATTTTGATTACCGGTTAAACCTTTAACTTGAAGTTGTTCCGCGGTACTAATAAACGACGCTAATTCCTCTTGCTTAACATTAACTTCACCTTGATACATAAACTGTAATAAGTCTCTAAGCGCTGAATGACTAACATCTTTTAAAAATACTGAAACAAAAACAACAATTAATGCACGTCAAATTATTAACATTATCAAGACACGTTTGAAATAAACTTACCTATGGGATGTTTAGTGGGGTTCATTTTGAACATTTCTTGAAAATAGGGAGAACATACTGATAAGACTAATTTGTGTGCCTGTAGTAATCTACCTTCGGCAGCCAAAGTTACATCTACTAAATCCCCACGAGACAGCAGGCCGTGAAAGCCTGCTGACATATTCGCATGGAAATTGTTCCAACATAGCGAAAACTGTTCGTCCGACGCCATGATGGCGGCGACCGCGAAGAAAACCTAAAAATCAAAGCAACTACTTAATAAGGACTACTCATTTATATAATTAAAACAAAACTAGAATAATAATATTTTACCTATCCTATAACTTTTGTACTTAAAATTTCAATATTAGAAACATTTGAAGAAAAATATAAGTTTCTAATGCAGCACTATACACTCTTTCATCCCACGTCCTTCCCGTTTGAGCGCTGTTCACGGTATGATGACGCAGACGCGACGTACAGTGTGTCGTCACAGTGTGGTAATGCTCAACTTAAATTGCACAGAAATGTTATTAATTTTTATCTTCAATAATAACTTCAAAAGTTTATTTCTTCTTGCACAGTTGTGTTTGTAATAATACTGCACATAAGGTTTTGCCCATTAAAATATTTTTATCAACTAAAACTCTTTGTTAAAGTATTGATCGTGCACTTATGACTTTTTGTGTGGTAGTGTCCCATCCAACTTAATGTGTATCATTGAAAAACTTAATTTTAATAACTTGAGTAGTTACAAAATTTTATAATTATATATTATTGTGTTAAACCATACAATAAAATTGAAAAGTAATATAATATTTGTTTGAAAAAGAATATAAATTTTATTTCAGTCATTGCTTTTATGTATTTTTTGTATGCCTCCAAAGAATAATACCTACCTTGATTTTTAAATTAAAAAACTTTTCTATGAAAAAGTGCTATTTATAAAGTGCACTTCCAATAAAAAATTGAGACTTTAAAAAACAGGCATGTATGTGATGGATGAGCATAGATGCCTGTATATCTGGATTTAGTCGTTTATTAATTATATTATTAGTATTTATAATGTGTATTTCTATGTATTTGTATCGTTGTCTTACCCTTAACACCCTTAACACAAGCAAATAAATTAATTGCTTACTTAGGGGTTAGATCAATGTATGTAACTTGTCCTACATTATTATTATTTTTTATATTATTATAATTATTGAGATGATTAATGTAGTTTTGGACTTTTGAGTAACTTGCAACTAGTAATAAACTAAGTTGACCCTTTCAGTGTATTATCCCTTAGAAAACTCAGTACTACATACCTACACCAATTAATATGTAAATGTTTCTGTTTTTGTAATTACGAAGTAATAAATTTATAATTCATTTAAATATTATTCACAATGATTATTTCAATGATATTTTATAGCAATAAGCAACAGTTAATATTTTTTTTAATTTTCATTACATTGTAACTTTGTATACGATTGCTAGTAAAACTAAAATGATGATGGTATTGGTCAGAATTAGGTTTCTGGATTAATAAAAAAAATATAAATATAATTATTTATATAGCATTATTTTACACAATTTATACATAATATAACTTTTATTCTAATATTATTATTATACATTTGTATTTAAAAAAATTTAGTAACGCAAACTTGTTCTGAAATCCCCCACGATTAGAAAGAGAACGACAAGAACTAAGGAAATAAGATAAATGGTTAAGGATTATAAACCTTATTACATGAGCAGCAAAGTAAAAAACGTTTTACATTAGTTTGCATAAAAGTATTGCCAGATGTAAAGTATTGTGGTTATATTTGTGCAAAAATATACAATACGAATATAAATTAATATTACGCATTTATTTAAGCCATAACTACAGTGTTAAAAATAAAAAATTAAAACTAAAACCCCGATAGCAGCTACGCAAAGCATGTAATTAAAATCAGTAACAATAGGGTATATGCATAAAATTTAAAATGGTTTTAATTTTTTTTCCTCGGTTACTTATTACCATCTTATTATAATAAAAATATATTTTTTTATCTACTAATTATTTAAGACCGTAAAATAATTTGTGAAAAGTGTAAATTAAGGAAGCGAGATTCGAATTTCCAAAACACACCACCATTTGTCGAAAGGAAACGTCACGTCAGTTGACATGCGTCGAAGTTCATATTATGGTAGGTACTTTACTGGCACTGTGGCACAACTGAAAGCCATTAAAACAATCTATCTCATACTGTGGTATTAGTGTTTCTGAGAAAAATAAATAATTTAAACTATATTTTTATGCTTAAAAGTTTTATTAAATGATACGATTGTTTAGGTAATCCTAAAAACATATTCTCAATTCTCAAACAACTCTAATAAAATAACTACAAACTCTTTTTCATCATTCTACTTTGTTATATCTGATTTTTAATAAAATAACAATTTAAATATTAGCATATACCTATTTTAAATTTAGTTACATAAGATCTCAACAGATGGCGCTGATTGTTTTAGAACTCGCTATGATTATGTTTTCGCTTATAGTACAGCGGTTTGGAATTCTACAAAGAAATTAATAACTGCACATCGTTCAAAAACATAATATTGGGTAAAAAATATTTCGTTTTTATATGCTTTATTACGTATATCTGAACAATGTCCTGGCTTTTTGTGTGTGTAATGTGTATGTATGTTATTATTTTCAGTTTGATATCGTAGCAATGTAATACCTATATGTATAAAGTTGCCACGGGAATAGGATACTATAAAATTAACTATAAGTCTATTGTAGTTCTAGATTTTTGTAGTTCCCACAGATTACGCGAAAAGCGATCTACTCGCGGGGGGAGCCGCGGGCAGCAGCTAGTTGATAATATTGTTAATGTTGTTAACACGTTCGTTAACATGTCGCGATGTGTTTTTGCAGCGATCTCACCTCACCTCTCAGCGATCAGCGGACCCAGAATCAAGACGAAGGATTTTCGTGAAGTTATATAGTTTCATGTATTGCAATAATTGCTGAGATTCTGTCACAGGAGCGGAAATAAACTAGTAATTAGGATTATTTTATCTTAAAATTAAGATTAAATTTAGTGTATACCGGGATCTTTTGTATTAGTGTTTTGTTATTCTGTATTATATCTGTAACTCGTCCACATGGAGTGCCACAGACTAAGTTTTTTGAGTAATCCTCATTGACTTTGTGGGACGCTTTGGGATGATATAGGATACTCCTAGTCCTTTTTTTATTCGGTAAGTATATATAGGTCATAATTTGACAGAACGAAACAAAGAAATAAAATTTACGATTTGTTTTATGCAAAACATTAAATGGTTTTTTTTATAAAGTTTCTAGATTTGTCAGAAATTATAAATTTATCATACATTCGAATTACACATAACTTTATTAGTAGATCAAATAAGTTCTAATTTAAGTTTATAGTTTATACAATAATAGACAAAACCATAAAATTGCTTCGTTCTATAAATGTACTACATCACACATTTTAGAATATAGTTCCAACAGTGATTCGACCTCGGAGTCATAAACTAAAACATGCCCGATAATATGAGTTGTCCGTTTAGGATTTCATAAAATATATACATATCAAAATATATATACGTAAATAATTTGCCCGTCCTGCTAAAAATACACTAAAAATCAAATGATCTGACATTCTATATTTTCTCATAAAATAATGACTGAGTTATGAGTAGGTAGATGTTAAGGACGCGTTTCAAAACTGAGGGGTATCAAATCACATCACTACACTGAAAATGACAATTTTGACTACGCACACATACGCAGGTATAGTGCGGGAGCAATGTGTAAATAAAACCTATTTTGATAGTTTAAATTTATTGTTTTTTCCTAATTTATATTTTAATTAGCTAAATGATTGTTATATTCTGGCATGGCTTTGTAGATATTGCGTATGTGATATTATGTTTATATGTTATTATTATATGATATAAGTATTATTTTTACTGTGATGTTATGGTACACAACTCGTTGCTATTACTCTGCTAGCTAGTAAGGTGCTACTGGACCTCCTTGACATGAACTTAAAGTCTTAGTAGCTAGTTACATTCGTCTCATTCAGTAGTCCATCCATCATTGTACCATCAAGTTACTATTTCAAGTCTATGTAAATTGTTAATAATCCTTAAATGTAGCAAAACTAAAAAATAATACAGCATAATGTGTAAAGTATCAAGTTTTGTATTTGTCATCAATCTTTATCAACAGAAATGTATTGAAAATTATTTATTCCAATACATTAAATTTATTTAACGGCAAATATGTGAATAAAGGAAACAATTTATTTTATTTTGAGCAAATAAATAAAGATTAATTTATATATTTTTTAATTAATTTTTTTTTATTTTTACTTATATAAAGTATTACATATAATGATTTTTTTTCATTTTTAAATTTATGGTAATAATTATAGGTACCGAAAAAACTGTTACTGCAAAATATGTGTGAAGAAATGACGAAAAATAGTGTTTTTTAAAATTAATACTTAGTTGATTTTTTCGGTATAACTGACACCGCGTCCTTCATAGACCCCGAAATAAATGTTTTATTTTTTGTCTGCTTATTGTTGAATTACTTGACTCATTTTCATGGAATTTTGTGTTATTAATTAATTAAGTGATGGTCAGAATAAAGTCTTTTTTTCAAAATTATTTGACTGATTTTTCAACATAAAGAGTGCATTTTAGAAATTCCCACAGTTTCTCAAGATAATATAGAAATTTGATTTAGATCCCTAGACTTTATAATAGGGAACATGCAAAAAAAATTAAATGGTCTCATATATTTTTTTTTCGATTACTTTTTATCATCTTATTATCATAAAATCATTTTTTTTAAATTTACTAATCATTTAAGGCCATAAAATAATTTATGAAAAGTGTAAATTTAGGGAGCGAAATTCAAAATTCCAAAACGCGCCACCATTGGTCGAAAGGAAATGTGACGTCATTTGACACACCATTCAATATATCAACGTTTAAGTTCATACTGGAGTATCAGTGTGACTGAGAAAAATAAATAATTTAAACCTATATTTTCGTGCTTAAAGGTTTTATTAAATGATACAATTGTTTAGGTAATCTTAAAAACATTTTCTAAATACTAAAACAACTCTAACAAAACAAATACCTACAAACTCTTTTTGAATAGCAGTTAGCATGCTACTACACAATACATTTTTAAAATGTTTCTGCCTCTGAATCATTTTTCACTTCACTTGACTCAGATAAATAACTTGGTTGATAATCAGCAGATATAGAAGATATAAGATGCTATAGAAGTATTATCAGCTGTGTTTTCAGTAAACAATTTTCTTTTTAAAACAGATAGTTTTACTTTTAAAACTGTTGTGTAACAATGTTGTGTGTTAAATGAGGAAATGGTGACAATGCTACATTTTGTTTTTCAGCAGGTATATTTACATTGACACCTTTACTTCCATACTTCGGTTTAATATTAACTTGCACAGCTTAGTCACTTGGTAATTTATCTTTAATATGCGAAAAGCAAGGCTCTGCCTTATGATCATCACATTCAATAGGAGAAGTACTGAGTCTTGGCTGATTAATATCACAGACATTTGTATGGGCAGCACTAGGACTTACTTAGAGTATATCACTTCTTTATGAAGGTCATCATTTTTTAAACACTACTTTTGATAACTAACTCTGAAAAGACTTCATTAACCGATGTCAATCTTTGCCTTTTGACTATGCACATTCTCATTCTATCAGCTGGTGTTTTTGCCACAAAAATATATAAGGAACGACTCCTTTCTTCAAACTTAGATTACATCTTTCTCCTTGTTGTTTCGTTACACATATTATATTCAATACAATTTGCTGTATCTTCCTTAACCTGAAATAAATCGACAGACCATAAAAATTGCGTAAAACAAAAAAAGATTACGGTTTTTATAGAAAGTTATACTGAACTTTTGTAAGCTAGGTTAGGTTAACTTTAAACTCAAATTTTCTAATGTTCAATTCGTAAGTATAAATTTAAACTATTAGATTAAACTTATTATAAATAAAATATACTTACGTTAAATTTACCTTCACAACAATATAAACACGATTTAGGACATATATTATCCCTTTTAATTACCATACACCATTGTTATTGTATTTTCGCATCTCTTGGAATACAAAAAACACTTTGTCGGGTGTTTTTCTAATACTATTTTTGCACTCCGGTACTATACAATATTTGTAAGATGACTTTTATCTTCTTCCATGACTTGTAAAGCAATTAAAACTTAAAATATGTATGAAGTAACTAAAAAGTGCATAGTAAACATTCACTGGATGTGTCATTTGACGTCACGCAAAGCGCGCGCAAAATGACGGCGTTTGAACGGCTCAAATTTATTACAAGTTTTAATTTTTAATTTGAAGAAAAACTAGAATCTTTTCAAACCTATTTATATTTTTTTTTACGATATATAGAGGTAAATGATTAATTTACGTCAAAAAAAAATTACATGAATGTTCCCTATTGTTCCGGTTTAAAAGGACTGCGTTTGGCGCTTCTAGTTCTAGTTTATTTTTAATTTTAACATTACACGTCTTTGATCAGTAAACAATATTGTAAAAAAACTATATGCACATATAACTAGGAAATCTTTTCGATGCACACCCATGAATCTTGAATAGGCTGCTTAATCAATTTATAATTATAAAAATAAACTATTAGACCTAAACGCAAAACAGTTCTAGGCTATATCCATACTGTAGTGCGAGTCAGTAAAATATTACTGAAAAAGATACAGTATTCAACACTCCCGTTTCTGCTCTGCTATTGTTGCTCTGTCTTTCAAAGATAAAAAAAAATATTCATTAAATAATTATACCCGACTAAATTTAAGCGGGAACTACTGATGTGTGGATTGACCCTTACTAAGATCCAGCATTAGCTCGTGGGTTGCGAAATCCGTTAGATTAATATGATACAAGTTGATGTTAGTGATGTCGTGGCTGTGGTTGAGTGCACTGTGGCTCGCGGCGGTGGCGCCGGCGCTGGCCGTGATGGGCGGCAACCATGCTGCGGCGCCGGAGCCGGACGCCGCCGTGGTCTTCACGCAGAAGTACGGCTACAGCGCGCGCTTGGAAGGAATAAAGGACGACAAACGCGGTTACTACACTTTCGCTGGTTTGAGGTCTTAGACTTATTTTCTGTGCTTTTTGCTTTAATTATTGTTAGAATATTAATAGTACTTTATTAGAGTACTTGAGTAATAGCTTACATTTTGATAAAATTAATGTAGTTAAACTTTACATAAATAAAATTTGGTTAAAATTATTGGCTTTACCTAAATGTTATACGAGAAAAATATCCTATCCTAAGATATACATTGTTACCTACTATATCTTACCTGATTATCATTACATAAATGTTTATTGAAATTGTCTAGCTAGATTTTATTTATATTTATTTATATTATTTATATTTTTAATAAAACTTTCTTATTAGATTGTCGAAATATTTCAACGGCCGAAAGATAAGCCAATTCCGTAAATTCACATTATGGCTATGTAGGAGCCCGTTGGTTGTAGGTAGGTTTTTGAAAATTATTTTTTTTCGTGTTGTGTGTACAATTAAAAGACAAACAGATAAACAGACAAAGATTGAAAAAAAACTGAAAATGGATTCTGTTAGTTATTACTTCACAACCTGGTATATTTTTTTTTTTATATTTTCAATAAATAACGACTATTCCTCTATAGATTTATTACATAATAATAGTACTATAAGTATAATAGTAGAATTGCATAGTACCTATTACGGGCTTAACATAAATAGACATGACTTTTTTAATTCTTAACCGACTTAGATGAAATAAACACTAAATGTTAAGTGAAGACTGTGATAATATATTCCTAGAAACCGCATTCAAATTGCTTAAGCCGTTTCTGAGATTAGCGGGCACAAACACACAGACATACAGACAAACTGTAAAACCATTGTTTTGGGTTCTCTTGGTCTTATAAAGGCCTTCTATGATTTTTTTTAAATATTTTCCATGTACAGAAATGGATCAGCGACAATTTTATTGCATATGCATGTTCATGTATACCCATGTATAAACTATAAACCTTTAAGGTTTCACCAAACTCCGTCTAGTAGTTTTTGCGTGTAGAAGTATTTTTTATCTTTTTTTTATTATTTAATCACAGATCATTTTTTACAGAGTAGGTCCGACTTCCTATTTTTTTATTGTAAAAGGTTTTATTATTCCCTGATTCCATTTTTTTATTTTGAAAAAAAATCTCTGCAATGGTTCGAAAATAAGAGATTTTTAACTTCTTTTTTGTTTACATGATAAATCACTACATGTAAAGTAAAGCCATTGACAATATATTCCCGAAAACTGGAACCAAACCGGTTAATCCGTTTCTAAGATTAGTATGCACAAACATATATACAGATGTACAGACATACAAACATACAGACTAACAGACCAAAATGAAAAACCATTGTTTTTGCTTGCTTATATAAAGGTCCCAGCATTATGAATCTTTGAAAATATTTTCCATGTAAAGACAGTAATCAGTTACAATATTATTATATGTTTAGATATACATAAATTAATTAAACAATTTTTAAAATTCTTATATCTTTTGATAGAGAAAAGAGTGTGCAATGAAAGTGAACAGACATACAAACAAACAGACAAATTGAAAAGCCATTGCTTTGGGTTCTCTTGCTCTTAAAAGACCCCCTATGATGATGATTTTAATATTTTCCATGTACAGAAATGGATCAGTGACAATTTTGTTATATGTATACGTATAGATATAGAAGATATAGAGAATCACAAAAGCGAAAGTTTATGTTTATTATTTTAAGGGACGAAATTCAATTAGTATAAATCTAAATGAATGCAAAAATAATATGAAATATAATAAGAAAAGTTTAATAATTATAACAAAAATTTCTACCTTATCAGCTATAGATACAAAGTTATGCAGCATACCAACTATAAGAGGAGGGTCAACTAGAGCGAAAAGAGTTCTAAAATTCGGAGAGTTGGTTTCGAAACTCAACGCATGGCGCTGACCGCAAACTTATTTTGTCCCTCTCATTCTCATGCAAAAAAGATCTGTGAGATAATTGCTAATCCTGGTGATCCTAATCAGGATAATGAGACAATCTCAAAGTATTATTAATTTACTATCGGTCCGTGATATGTGTACAAAGTTGGAACGAAATCGGTCCGTGGGAAATTATTGGGACGGGTTTTATTGGAGTTTGTTTTTTATTAAAAACCTTGTCTGTCGAGATTGTTCTTAGTTATGTTTAGTCGAAATAGATGCAATCGTTTCCAGGAACTTTTATTGGAGCTGTTGAAACGTTATTAACTTCTTATGCAATATTGACATTAAATACTACAAGTGAAAATTAATTTGTTCATAGGTACATTTAGTATAATATAGAAAACATAACTTTAAAAAGCAGAAAAAAATAAAAAAACCCCGATACAAAATGATTTCGAAAAAAATATATATATATTATTAGGTACTAATTGAAGTCGTCGCGTCGGGGGACCGCTAAGTAAAGAAACATTTTTTTTTTTTTTTTTTTTTTTTTGTCTGTCTATGCTGTTAGCCCTGTTGGCTATTACAGCGTCACCGGGGGAGCGGGTGGGTCAGGAGACCCACCCTTAAAAAGGGGGGGCCAGATGGGCCCCCATGGGGAACGACGTCCCGAGGGCGTCTCAGATTGAGACACGGACCTCGGCTCGGGGCGTCGTTAGTCAGGAGGGAAGCTAAGGAAATTTGGACACTAGCGTCCTCCGACGGCAGAACGCCGGAGCAACGGAGCACTTACTCAGTTGGGACCTCGTCTATACCGGTATAGACGGTGTGTGTCTGTATGTTGTGTGTTGTCACTTATGCCTACGCGTACACGTTATTACCTACTGTGAACGCGTCGTCGGGGTCAACGAGTACCGACTTGGGTCTTCTTTTTCTGACTAAAGTAGTCTTACGTGGTCTATACTCTGCGGCGTCAGCCACCAGTGGGTTCGGGTGTCGCTCAGCACGTTCAAAGTACTTTTGGGAAAGCCCCTTGAAGTACTGAGCGATGGTCGGAAGGTTCAAGTCTCTATGGAGATCGATGTTGCGTACGAACCACGGCGCCCCGGTTGCAATCCGTGTAAACCTGTTCTGAATCACCTGAAGGGGTTTCAGATAAGCGTGCGCAAAAGCGGGACTCGCATAGGACATGACGGAACGTATGCAAGCTTTGTAAAGTGTCACCTTATTGCGAAGGGACATTTTACTCCGCTTGCCTAACAGCGGATATAAACGACCTAATATGTAGGCCGCTCTGCTACGAACGGTCCTAATATGCGCAGTGAAAACTAACTTTCTATCTAACGTTACTCCTAGGTATTTTGCCTCGTCTTTCCAAGGTATCGGTTTATAGTAAAGAAACAAAACGTAAAAAAAAAAAAAAAAAAAAAAAAAGTATTTAGTAGCTACAAAAGTGTGGTTGGTGTTTTTGTGAATAATGTTTCACGTGCCAGTGGATACCTTTTTTATTTTGATAATTTTTGATTTTATAAGGTAAAAACCCGTACAGAAAAAAACGTAAATATAAATTTATCATGCTTTAAAAAGTATGAAACATTGACATGCAGATATACATTTTAAATTTAACATATTTATTACATTTATCTATATAAAATTAAAAATCAATTTTAAATTGGTATTTTCAAAGCTTAGCTGTTAAGGTTAGCCTTAATTTTAATATTTTATATTAACCTAATTCTTTCAGCGGATGCTTTGATAAACACTTCCTCTGATACGGACGACTATTTTGATCTGCTCTTGCTATTACATATTAATAATCCTAAATAATAGAAAACCGAAAAACTGGAAAATATTTATTAAGTCTAAATATCTGTGCTACCGAATTATTTAATCACCGAATTACGTTGATAGCTCAGCTAATTTTCTTGGCCTTCATTTAGGTTTTGGTTCATATGATTACATAAATCAACGATTGCTTCAATCGTACCTACGCTTATTGTTAATTTTACCAGGAATATCATACTTCTAATGAGATTCGTGCTTTACAGATATGCCGAACCTCCTTTAGGTTATAGAAGGTTCCAGCGCCCGGTGCGTCAGTACTTGGCTGGAGATATCGCCGCCAAGAATTACTGTCCTCCGTGTCCCCAGATGGACCCTAGGGGTTCGGGGAAAGTAATTGGACATGAGGATTGCTTGTGTTTAAATGTTTTTGCACCTAAAATGCCCGGAGATGAACAAGGTACATTGAAAATACAATAGAAGCATTAAAATGATTTCTTTGTACTACTATTTCTGTAACGTTTTAATTTTAGGATGCCCTGTTGTGTTCTTCATTCATGGTGGTAACTACCGGATTGGTTCGGCAACTCCATACGGGGTATGCTTTTTGTAACATAGTTCTTTCCTTCAGTGATAAAAAGGAGATTAAGTAACCCTTCCCTAAAAGCTTAAATGGGTTCATTCTTTAACATGTTTTTTGTTCATTGCAGGGACAACATTTCACACAAAAAGACACAATACTTGTAACGGTTCAATACCGTTTAGGTTCCCTCGGATTTTTGAGTACTGGGGAGATCGATGCATCTGGAAATACGGGCTTATTTGATCTACGAGCTGCTATGGCATGGGTAAGTCTATTATATATAATGAAGAATATTTCCGAACCCATTGAAATAAAAAATATATTAAACTCTATTAAAAGTCTATTAAAATATAATTTGGATGAATTATAAATATTTGTTTTTATCACTGAGAATATTTTCATATAAGATCCAGGACTACATATCGTTTTTCGGAGGCGACAGCTCTCGCATAACAGTGATGGGTCACGGCTCCGGCGGGAGCGCGGCGTCCCTCATGGCGTTGTCTCCGGAGGGTCGCTCGGCCACCGGCGTGGCTGCGCTGTCCGGGGCTCCGCTGTCTCCAGGCGCCGTCAGAAGTAACCCACTCAAACATGCTGAAGCTCTGGCAGACAAAACTGGGTGCCCCAAAGCACCCGCTGAGCTATTCATTATATGTTTGAAAAGGCTCCAAGCAGAATCCATCGTATTGGTAGTGTAACCTCTAGTTACATAAACTTCAAATAATCAAAACAAAACGTTTAGATACATCTTATTTTCTCACTTTATAGGCTGACAATGAAATTAACAGCGGTATGGTAGACGTACATGCTTTCTTAGACGAAGTCTCTGGTCGATCAGGTAAAATCGAATTTGTATCAATTGTTTCCGCGCCTAACAAATCTTATCTGTAGTCCTCTGGTAAGGTAGTACATAAAATCATGAAATATCTGAATGAACAATGTATTTAGGGGCCGGGTCCCGCGTGGAGGGAACTCATGACGGCCGCTCTCTGCCTCCGCTGGTCGCAGAGGCTCCGGCTGACTCGCTTAAGCGCCGTCGCCAGCGCGTTCCCATGTTCACTGGCGTTACCTCGGCTGAGACTTCTCGCGCTGTATTTGGTATTCACTATCAATAATTTCATGTAATTTCACATGACATCCATAATCATGCGCAATCATGCATCAATTTTTTACAGTAAAGATCTCGATAGAAAAAAAATGATGTACCTGTATACATATTTTTTTTTAATTTTGACCCTACAAACAATTATATAAACAAACATGTTTTACTTAATTTTTAAAATTTTCTTAAATCAGGCAAGTACGAAAAGTTCTTGACCACCCAAATCACAGCGGTCAAGGACTTCATCAAAAAGGATCTAATAGGTGGTTTACGCGGTGTGGTGGAGGGCGTCGAGGGACTTAACCCTCTGAAGTTAACGGGACTAGACCAGGTCATCCAGCTGCCCGATTACTACCAGGCGGTCTTCGATAACTCTTTGAATGCTATTGATGCGCTCAGTGAAATTGTTGAAGCTACTGGTAAGGGATTATTGTTTTTTCTAACAATGACCATTGTAGTATATTATTTTACTTTTAAGAGAAAACCCTATATTATTAAAGAGCTGTTAGATTATAATTAACAAGGTCTTGTCTTCATTTACATCGGCAATAAAAATATCACAGAGTGTGTGTTAAGACAACGTCCGTAAAATCTCACCCAACTTCTGACGGTCGCAAGTCACTACTAACTCAATATTATTTAGTTTTTTAAATGCCTATAGATGTAGCTTAATCTTTGAAATTGTTTATAAATATGTCCAGTTACGTTAAGCTTATATAAATGGTAAATTAATATTAACTTTAACAAAAATAATCTATACGAGCAGGACCCATTTTGAGAAACCATCCTGTCGCTCTGCTAATTGAGCTACCGTATTGCTAAACGCTTCGATGGGTTTATTAGTCTATATATTATTGTCTTTATAGAGTCGGAGACGACATCCTCTGGGCGTCTTGAGAAATTCTAACCAGTGCATCTAACTTTTCATTAAAGACTTACATTAAAATATGCAACAACCGAATTTAATGTTTGGAATTGTCTATACACATGTTAATCCTTTTAAATAACATTATTTTTAACAGTTCTAAGATCGTTATTAAAGGATTTACACTTTGAACTTTAAATTTATCCTGTCTTGTTCTAGAACGATTCGAAATGGTTACTTCAGGAAAACTATCCTACCACTCTTACCTACAATGAGTTAGCTGTCGGCCTCTATGATTTTGGCATTCTATATACATATAATCGTTTTATAGGTTAATATCTTATTCCATATTTGTTTATAATTTATAAACACTTGAATGATTGAAGCTGAAACTGACAATATATACTATTTTCATATAAACATTAAAAATCATATTAATAAAACAAAGATTACTTCTTCTTTTGTATTTGATACCTACTCACAAGTATCCCCGGTCATTATAATCGGTAGTCAGGATTTTGTACCCAGTATTGTAGTCGTGTGCGTAACCTATGCGTATCGTAATCAATGCGTAAAGTAACCAATGCGCATCGTAAACCATACGTATTGTAAGCTATGCTTTTAGTAGCCTATGCGTATTGTAACCTATGAGTATTGTAACCTCTGCGTGTTGTAATCTATGTAAATGTAAACGCAGGTGATGCTCTGTTCAACTTCCCCGCGTACCAGAGTGTACGTGAGTGGAGTACCGGCGCGCCCGCCTTCCTTTACAGCTTCGAGCACGTCGGCAACCTCACCCGCGGCGGACACTTCTTGCCTGGACTCGCTCTCACACGTCTGTATATTTTTTTTCATGTGATGGGGAGACAAACCATAGACATCTGTAAAAATAAAGACTTACATATGTGTTGCCACCCATTTTAAGTTAAGAGGAATACTAACTAGGATTTATATATGATATGATTT
Source organism: Napeogenes inachia (assembly GCA_959347355.1). Classification (NCBI taxonomy): domain Eukaryota; kingdom Metazoa; phylum Arthropoda; class Insecta; order Lepidoptera; family Nymphalidae; genus Napeogenes; species Napeogenes inachia. The sequence goes on along the minus strand of OY365800.1, from coordinate 21,348,137 downwards.
CTCATTTATTACATGTTATTAGTCTGGATTTATGTTACGTCATCTTAATATATTTTAAAATTTTGTGAACATGTTAGAACGAGTTAGTATAAACAGCAAAACCATAGGTCGCGTTGCTTCCACAATGTTAAAAATAAATACAATAGACCAAGAAACATTGAATTTTATTCCTGACTTACAGTTTAGTTTCATGTTTCTATGAGGTTGAAAACGATAAAATATTACGTGGAATAAAAAAGTGGGATGGTATAAGTAACTAAAGCGATAACCATGCATTGGTGCGAATAAATATTACTAGATATTACATTAACTATTGAGATATTTTTTTCAGAGGGACCAGCCGATGTTCCTACAGACAAGAAAGGCAAAAGCAAAGGTCCATCACATGGTGATGAATTAGCGTATCTCTTTGAGCCCCTTGATGAAGAAGGTAATCCAGTCGGAGGAGAAGTTTCCGCAACCGATGCTCGAGTTAGGGAGTCTTTTGTGGAACTTTTTGCTAAGTTTGCTCATAAATCACCATCAGATTCAAAAAGCACCCAAAATGGCTCAAATATTTTAGATTTCCTGCCTTTTTCATCAGATAAAGAACAATATTTGAAGATATCTGATTCCATAACTACGGAGAAGGACTTCAGGTAATAATTTATTTTTAATACTACTATTTTGTTTTATCATGGATATCATTTTTTTTATATTTTAATTATTATTATTTTTATTCAGGTTCTGTCAAATGGGTCTGTGGGGAGGGATGGCTGAAAGAGTGACAGGAAGTATATGTAAAAATATTTTGGGTGAGATCCTTAACCTACCCAAACTACCTTTTACAGGGTTGGATAAAATAACCGGAATTATTAAGCCTGTTGTATCCAATGACGGCTCTCTGATACCTATTGGTATGCATCTAGACTCGAACAATGTTGCAAAACCTATTGGCTCTCTCCTAGATATAGGTATTAGACCAAAAACGAACTCTTCATCAGCACAGGGTGGAGGAAAGAAGTCCACTACTGCGAAACCCATGTGGAGCAAACCATTCGGTAATCTTTTCGGAATATAGTTAATAATGACTGTTGTAATCAATACCACTTATTATACGTTTTAATAAATGCTTTGTTAATGCTTTGTTAATAAATGATATTCCTAGTATAGTTTTATTTAAAAAACATGTTATCTGTTTGTTACTTTTAATTACTATTATTAATAATATTATATAACGGCTACGCTTTTTATAGCAAAGAAGAAAAGGACATAAAAGGTAAATAGCAAAGTAAGAGTGGTGTAAACAGTCATGTGGTTTTTTTATTTGTTTTTTATCAATATACATAATATGTAAACATTAAATGCACACCACCAATTTACCATATTATAAATAAAATAAAAAAAAAGAAAAGTATGTACATAAAATTAAAATAATAATCTAACTACTAACATGACGAAATGATCATGTTAACCTTGTTACTCTAGTCCACAAATATTAATTAAACAGTGTATACGTTGATGAAGTTAAGATATGATGAAGTTGGCACCCATCTTCTGCTTTACCTGAAAAGCCATGATGTCTATTTAGATACTTATATATATATAGAGATACCTATATATAGAAAGCTATTTACCTAATTTGTATCATACATAATATTTATTTATTTAGTCTTTATTGCCTAAAACTAGTAAGTACAATACTCGGACTTAATGCTTGAAAGCATTCTCAACCAGTCAACCCGAAAATACAGTGTAAACATAGAGTAAGGCGCTTAAAACATAAAACATGAATATAAGAAAAAGCAATTAAGAAAACAACATTAGAATAAATTAAATAAAACTTATCTGCATATAGCACATTACACATAATGTAAACTGTATATCATAAATACTTGTCTTTAATAATTCAAAATACTTACAACAAATACATATTATATGCAAACATAAACATAATATATAAACATGTCTATTACTTTCGTTATTTTATCGTTGTGTCTCAATTCCAAAAGAGCAGAGGCACAAAAATACTTTAAATTTAAAAATTAGATAGATTAGAATAGAAATCTATCTAACTAGATAGATTAAATAGATACATATATAGATTAGATACTAGATAGATACTAGATAGAGGTAGGTTGGATAATAGCTTTAAGGGCGACCGTTTACATTTCTCAAATGTTGAGTTTGATTACCAAATAATATCAAAGACATATTGTAAATACAATCTTATTACCTACTCGTGAGGTGTACTTGAGTAATAGATAATGCACAGATAAGTAGTAATAATTGTGCGTATTTTCAATGTTGTGTTTTCCAATACCTTGTAGGAAAATTCTCCATTGAGAACAAGGTTAATGATGTTTTTACTTTGAAATCATAGATCACGTATAGGTTGCTCTTTTATATCCTAGAAAATAATAAAGTTACTTTATTCTCTGAGATTTTTTACCCTCTATATAGTATATATTATATATCCACATATATAATTTAGATTCGGAAGTGGTAATAAGGTAGTTGGTATACCTTGTTATCGAAATATTTTGTTTGACCACTTGGAAAATAATATTGAATCCTATAATGTGTTTCAATATTGTTACCTATTTAGGTAAACAATGATAAATAAACAGGACATTAGTATCTAAAAGTTAATAACATCAATATCAGAGCTTAACATTTTCCTCTTTATAAATGATTGTGAATATATATATATATTTAATATTTAAATACGATTGTTAGGAAAACCCTCGTCATTTAATACATTACTGCGTTATTAAAAACATACATCAATTTTACCTTTTAAATGTACTTATATATTTTCAACCTGTCTCAAATATAACTATACCTACTTAAAATTATTGTAGAAATTTATTCTGTTTGAAAATATCTATAAACATGTATAGTCGGTGAATTAAGCATTCTATATGTGATCGTCTTTATCGGGACGGTACACATAAATTACGAGACGGATAGCGATACTGTAGCTCAGTTGGTAGAGCGACGGAACAGTTTCCCCGTAGTCGCGGGTTCGAATCCCTGCCCGTATCGGTTTATTTTTCATTCTATATTTATAGAAATTTATTCTTTCAATTTGTTTGATAGGGTTAAAGTTGTGGAACAAAAAATGATAAAAAAAGTTCTATTATTAAACACATACAGTTTAAATGGTTTTACATAATTAAAAGTCTAATTAAATGTTTTATTTAAATGTTTTAATAAAGTTCTTTAAATTGTTATGGCTAATATTTTAAAGAAATGTAATTAAATAACCTTAATTATCTTAAAAACTAATAACAAAAACATAATTATTGTGGTATAACATAACAACCAAACGACCCTTTATTTTATACGAAAAGGATGTATTTCTTAAAAAATATATATTAATTTGGAAGTAATTTTTATAAGTGCTGTATACAAGTCTTGATGATATAAAATCTCTAACATCCTGTGGCTTAAACTGTGTTAAATTTGTGGCAAGATAATCTCAAAATATCGTTATACTCGTTACATGCGGGTGTAGAACTCTCATATAATATCATGTGTAGCCTACAGTATTGCACCAGTCGCCTGCTTGACCCGGAGATATCACTTGCAAGACAAACAACATGACTCAGCGGATTATTGTATTATTTCTTTGTTTTGTGTTGGTCGGTCAATATGTGAACGGTTACCTGATAAAGGGAAGAAGTTTTGAGGAATTGGCCACTAAGGAGATTCCGATGGAAGTGGAGCTGGAGAATAAATTAAGTGATTCTGAGATACAGGCTCCACAACTTTTTATCAGTAAGAAATGTGCTGCTGTAGGAGAATTTGTAAGTGATCTATATTATTTTTGCAATAAAAATGAATACCATATATTAGATGCTAGATATGTCAAAAATAAGATATATAAATTAATCATCTATGTAAGTTTAAAAAAATATATTATGGTTGGTTTTTGTACTTTAATTATATTATAACAAATATACTTTTTTCAGTGTAATAACCACAGCGATTGCTGCTCCAACTCCTGCTTGGGGTATAGGAAGAGATGTGTTTCCTAAACACTTATTATAAACACAAGAACGTTTTTAAAGTTTTTTATTTATTTTCCGAGCCGGATGTATTGGGTGATTGAGGTGCGTCAGGTCTGGAGGGTTCTCTATAAAATACTTTATTTCCTTCATAGCATCCTCAGATATTTTCCATAAATCCGGATAGTTTTGTTTAAAAGCATTATACCATTTGAAAATCTGTAAAATGTAAGATTATAAACCATGTATCATAATAGTATTTATAAATAAATGATATAAAGTATTTTTTAAGATTTTTACGAGAACTACATTAAAATAAAACATTTTATTTTCACATCACAACTCGTATTACATTATATATAATACGCGTACAGTATTTATATAAATCAAATAATTTATTTAAAATGTTATAAACTTACCTTTTCGTATTTACTGAAGTCGAAGTCTATAGCCTCAAGGGTCATAGTGGAATTGAAGAGTTGTAAGTCAGCGATGGTGAGGTGGTCGGCCGCTGCGTGACTTGTTCCAAGCCTGGCCAAGTATATTTCAAACACTTCCAAGGCCATGTGAACTTTTTTTAGGCCGAAGTCCGTACGTTCGTAGTCGAAAAAGATTGGTGCCATCTAATATTGAAAATTATAGAAGTATTTAGATTTAACGTAACAACTATAGTTAAATACCTACCTTAGGTATTTAGTAAATTGTTTGATCTTAATTTATTTATATACGACGATGGTAATGTTACGAATATTACCAGTATTAACGATCGCTAAAGAAAATATTAATTTCAAACATTATTCAATTTTTTTTTTAATTTGTTATCAAACGTCACGTGAAGTATTATTTGTCAATATTAAAGAATTAAAATTTAATGTTAAAGAAGCTACTTTTTGTTAAAATATTTCAAATAATTAGTAATATTGTAGAGTGCATATATTCGGAGTCTGGGCGTTTGATAATTTTGTTTATGTTAATTAAAATTAAAGAATGTTATGCTTAAACAAATATCTATTCTGTCGCAGCAAATAAATAAAAAAAAATGTTACGTCGTCAGAGTACTTACAGTATATGCAGATATATTTGCATAATAAGTCGATAAATTGAAACAAAGGCGATGATTCACGATTGCTCTGGAAAAAAGTAAATATTATTAGCGTTATCCTGTTGTTATGCAGCCGTTGTCCGGCTTATATTGATTTAAAAGGGCAAAAAGTTCCTGAGTTTAATATGTCAAAAAATACGTTCTAAAAGAATTTATAGATTAAAAAAAAACGACTTCTTGTTTATGTATGATCAAACATTTATAGTATTTCGAGAGCAATTATTAGCTATGTTACAATATTATTTAATACAGGTAACAATTTGGTTTTATCAATCAATCAATCAACCTTCTATGTAGTCCAACTGGTATCAAGTTATCGAAAACTGAAGTGAAAGTGGCTTGTTCTATAAATTTCTTTGACCTACATAATATTATATGGTATTATTAAAATGAATTCACCTAGATTTAGCATCCTTAGGATAGATATCTGAATTCGGCTTATACTTATCGCAGATGTATTGCAGTATGGCATTACTTTCGCCTAAAAATAGCCCGTCGTCGTCCAAAACAGGAATTTCTTTTTGAGGATTCATCTAAAAAAAGATTTATAAAATCCAAGTGATTATTACAAATTGGACACTCGAACTCAATATATTTAAAATTCAAACCAGATAAATACATAGAACTACTTTCTCTCCAAGTAGAACACCTAAATTTCCATTTTATTTTTAGTATAACAAAATATTTATATCGATTCATATTTAACGTTCATACAACGTTGCATTTTGACGATCAGAGAATATTTATAGTGGTCTTTGTTTTGTATTTCCGTTTCCTTGTTTAGTCAAAGATCTTACTAAATTATCAAAAACATATTATATACCTAACTCTGAATAAGAATATTTTGACATAAACTAGTTATATCACCGGCCACCGCTCACCTTTGCATATTCTGGTGTCATATGATCTCCTTGTCCATAATCCACGTTTATCAGCTCGAAAGGAATCTCAAGTTTCTTGAATAACTGCCGAACCGACAGGGAAGGCGGCCCATCAGACACGGCGTACAGCTTAAGAACCATGTTCTACAAAAAACGTAATACCTATAATATTAATAATAGTGTAAGTTTTTATGTATATCGTATAATTAAATATTATAAGTCAGTATTTCATTAACATAATTTAATTAGCTCACGTTGAAAGGGTTTTGGAAACAGTTTATATATTTATAACAAATTACCTTATTTAAAAATATCTGTATTTACGTCCACGTTTGCCAAACTCAACTGACAACTAGCCAATGAACATTGAATAGTCCCTTTCACTTGTCCTCTCAATTAATAATGTTGTAGAGTTTAGATATTAGATACTACTTTCATTATCGCAGTAATAGCTATAAACATATGTATGTATTGTAAATATATATAAACTAGTTCAATTATCAGCAGGTTTACAAATAACAAAAGTAAATAAAATAAACCTATGAACAGTTGAAGATAATGGACTGCGTCAAAAACTCATTGTATATTCTCTCGTGCTAATACGAACAATCTTATTCTCTATACTAAAAGAGATATTATCTAAAAACTTACCCATGCGGTTATTTTAATTTTTGAAGTACCTACATAGATAAAAATACCTCTAGGGTTCCATCCCCGTCACTCTTCCAGTTGGAAGAGTGACGGGGGCAAATGGCATAGTTATGCCATTTGCTATTCCTTGATGATTTTTCTTTATTTAATTCTTTGTTTGTAATTTACCTATTTGTATTTAGCAGTAAATAAGATTATGACAAATAATAAAGAGACGTCTAAGCACCATCGTATTCTTAGTAATACGTATTTTGCATTTTGTTTTCGAATGATAAAAAAGAGGCTTAAGATCAAATTTTATAAATATTCATGAGTTTCTTCAGGGTCCGGATTTCAAAAATATACCTGAGCCTGGAATTTTGTTCATAAAAACGGACAATGAACATGACAACATACATCATAGTGAGGATTTATTTCAAAAGTTGTCAACGGGAACAATAGCACCTTGGTAATGTAGGTACTAGATGATTTTATCTTAAAAATCGTCGATAGATAGAAGATATTTCACAAAAAAATAGGAAAATTCATCATTTTAGTATACTTTACATTAATAGAATAATTAATTAAAAAATAATTAAAATAATATTAATAGCTATGTGTATAGGGTAAATGTCGGTTTAAAAAAAAAAACATTCTACATATCGCTTAAGATACTGGAAGAGAAACGAAGTTACTGACTAACAATATTGGTTTAATCATGGTAAAGTGCTTATTATTAATTGTCTAGTAGGTACCAGTACATAATTCGCGAATGAACAGGGGTTATTTAGAGTCAATCATGACAGTCAGGAGGTGTTCCCTCTTTCCTCCGATAAGTCAAGTTACATGTGTGTGACTTGAAAAGTTTACTGCTTCCAAAAGTATTTTTTTTAGCATTTTTTTTTGCACTGGCCTCATTAAGTCTATATACTTTCTTTTGTTGATATGATTCCTACGGTCTTTGGCTATTCTAAGAATAGCTTCAGAGTTCAAACAAAATGAGGTAATATAACACTTAGTCCCCGTTTAATTTTAAGGCAATATATTATTTGACAAGCTGTACCTGCGACTTCATACTCATAGATTTCGATTTCGATAAAACGTACCAGTTCAAAGTTTCATCAAACTCCGGCAAGTAGTTTCTGCGTGTAGGATTATTTCTAATTTATTTTTATTTGTGTTTTTATTTTTAATCACAGTTTTTTTTTAAAGAGGAGATCGTATTTTTTTTATTGGAAAGGATATTATTATTCCCTGAGAGGAGGACTACTATTTCAATTTTGAAAACATTTCTTACCGCAATAGTACAAAAATAAGAGATTATTAACTTCTGTATTTGTTAAACGATTGATATTAAAAAAAAAACCACTAAATGCAAATAAAAAAACAGTACATGTTACTAACACACTAAATGTAACTAACTAATAAAGTGAAGCCCATGATAATATGTTCCCGCAAACTTCATCCAAACCGGTTAATCCGTTTCTGAGATTAGCGGCCACAAAGATACATACATACTTATATAAACATACAAACATACAGACGAATAGACAAAATAAAAAAAAACATTGTTTTGGGTTCTCTTGCTTTTATAAAGGTCCCCCATTATAAATTTTTGAAAATATTTTCCATGTACAGACAGCGATCGGTTATAGTTTTATTATAGGTATATAAATACTTTTCTGGAAAACTTTAAATATTTGTATCTGATATTTTTTATTGATTTGTATTTAATACAGTGAAGAGTGTGCAGTGAAAGTGAAAAACTAAATGTTACTTAGAGTTTTTATGTATAAAAGTTATTTATATTTGTAATATATTTTATACATGAATATAAAACTGTCTATGGATTTAACTTGCGTATAATTAAATTGTAAATTTACATTTTAAATTTAACCCGACGTTACGAAAGCTTTGCAACCGTTTTCATGGTTCACAGTGTTTTCAATTCCGGCAAAGTACTGGAAACGAACGCGAGTTAGTGCCTTAAAATAGATTTATTTCTATGCATGTATATGCAGCACTCTTAGAAAAAATCCTAGAAATCTGTCTGTTTATCAGTTTGTCTTATATTTGTACACTATAATATAATATAATATATATAGATACCTATTACGTGATTGACATAAACTGACATAATTTTTTTAGATTTAGATGATATAAACACTTAATTTTAAATGTATGTATATTACAATATATTCCCGAAAACTGCATTCAATTTAGTTAAGCCGTTTCTGAGTTCAGTGTGCACCAACTTACAGACATACAAACAAACAGGCAAAAAAAAAAAACTTTTCTTTGGATTCTCTTGTTGTTTACTTTAAAATATTTTTCATGTACAGTTTTCGATCAGTGACAGTTTTATTATATGTATAGATAGCATAAATCATTTAAATAGTTTGATCGAAAAAGGTGAAAATGAGAAAACCAATACTTAAGTAATTTCAATCATATAAAATTATGTAAACTAATACTTTGTAAAGAATTGTATTATGCATATTGTAAAATCCGAAAATAGATAAGATTTTAGAATAAAAGTTATACTACACAAAATTAAATGAAAAAAAATATTTTGTGTAGAACAAACCAACAACAAACCAAACCAAAATGCAAGTAAGTTACTCAAGGCAAAATAACAATATCAAATCTCGATCACATTGATAATTATAGGTACATATTTTTTTTTAACAACAAAGATATGATTTAACATTTTCATTAAAAACATCTTGATATAATTGAAGGAAACAAACAAAATAGGTTTAATTTTTGTATAATTTACTGAAACCGCAAGATGGTTTCTTGTAAGTTAACCCTATAATGGCGGTGTGACAATTGTAACAATTACAATTTTAATAGAAAAATTTCGGATGATGCCAAAACCTATTAATGTGACCTGTTGAAGTCGTGGTCTTTTTAGTCCCTTTGCTGGCACAGACATGGTTCAAAAGGTGCCTCTCTTCGTTACATTTCTAGACAACAGAATTAGATTTCTTTTTTTATCATAGGTAAAGAGTAAATTTATTATGCATCAACCTGTAACAATCAATCATAGAACTCTCTTTAATAATATATTTATCAATATATTATTAAAGAGAGTTATATATGATATATTTCCATCACTTAAAAAAAAGCTATTTTCTTAGTTTCTTACGGTATAAGTTAAAAGATATCTAAAGGGTTAACCATGGAAGTCTATTTCATAATATCACGAACTAACTTTCTGATTATAGTTTATAAAATCTATCATACTTAGCGAGAACTGCCTTTTAGCGTTTGTCTCAAAATGGGCTCATGCCTTTTAAGTGTTTTATCTTTACTTAATTTGCTAGTTTTTGGAGCGATGAATGAGTTTCTACAAATCCATGCGGCCTTCGGAACTGGAAATATTCGCTTAAGACGCCAAGCTGGGTATGTTTACGATCGTCCAACTATATCTTTCAATTTGCCATCACAAACATCTGTTGATTCTGCACCGACTCAAGGCACAACTGTTGACAGGACCTCGGCGCAACAAATGTTCTATGCGTATCCCGTTCCTTCTGGTGGCAGCACGGTCAACAGAAACTACATTAGCCCAAGCATAACAACGACTACTTCTACGGGGTCATCTGGAGCGGCTGGATATAACTACGGACAACAAAATGTTGTTGCTACTGGGCCTACTGGAACTACAACTATCGTAACTTCTAGTTCTCGTGGCTACAACGAAGGACAACAAAATATTCCTATAGCACAATCTGGGGCTACTACATCATCAGATACTTCTACTTCCAGCGGTTACAACAATAATCAACAGAATGTTGCTGGGGGAGCTGCTATCTCTACTGGTTCCGTTGGATCTGTCGGATATAACTATGGCCAGCAAAACGGTCCTCTCACTTCAACCGGTACTACTAGCTCTAGTGGTTCTGGCACATCTACTGGTTACAACTACGGTCAACAAAACAACATTGCAATCTCAGCCGGTGCCACTACATCTACTGATACTGCAGGTTCTAATGGTGTGTCTGGATCAACAGGAACAATAACAACGTCGACATTAAATGATTATAGCTCGGGGCAACAAAATGTTGGCACAGGGTCTACAGGATTGTCTACAACGACTTCAGGGACTTCTAGTGGGTATAGCGACGCTAAACAAAATACTGGAGTCGTAGCTACTACTACTAAGCTTACTAGTTCTACAGGTTCCAATGGTTATAGTTACAATGTTCAAAGTACAGCAAATAGAGGCCCTCCAACAGCTACTAGTACAGTGACACGGCTTTACAACACCCCAACCACTGGTTCTAATGATGTTAGCAGTGTTGGTAATACTAGAAGATATTTACCGCCAATTATTTCCAATGAGAATACTGTATCTGTTTTGACCAACACTCAAACTGGATCAGGCGTTGCACCATCAGACCTTTATCTGCCATCGAATGTTCTAAATCCACAACGCACTATTACCCAAACGAACATTGCTACAGAAAATATAGTGAGGCAACCAGCAAACGTTCCGAAATCTAGCTATTTGACACCAAATTCTATTTCAAAAGGTGTAACACAGAATATGCAAACACAGATACAGTCTGGCGGTCCAGTGCAATCAGTAGCTACACAAGAATACTTGCCTCCTGTTATTACTTCAGCCACAGTAACCCAACAGAAGCCCTCGACACCAGCCCCAACTTATCTGCCTCCTGTATTTTAATGATAATTCGAATTGTCTATTTGGTTAGCTTTTTTATAATACAATATATATGGGTACATAAGTTTTTAAAGACTAAACTTATTTTAAAACGGAGTGCGAATTTTTCAATTTATATAATCTTCTTTCATGTATTATTACTGATGGATCTAATTTTACTCGAACCCAGAAATTCAATCTTTTTTTCATTCTAGCATTATAACTTTATACCAACCACAACTTTTATGGTTAATAAACAAACCAGATGCAAGTTTTCTTAGAAAATATGCTTACATTTTAGAAAAGATGATACCACTAAGATAAGAAGCAATAAACACTAGACCGCACATACTTCTTTTGAATTGTCATTTAATAAGGAAATTTTAATAAAATTGTACACAGTACCTTACTTTTTTATTACACATTTTAGGTATAATCTAGTTATTTATTTCTTTAAAATGTAGAAAAGAGTTAAATTGTTAAAAGAACTGCTATATTATTATAACAAATATAAAATATATGATATATATGAAGTATGCCTTATATTAGTAGTAGTTAATACATTTTCATTAATGGAAATGATGGTTGTTGTATAATTTTTATGTTTTACTTGTCATTAACATAGAGAAGGCAAATATTTATGTATTAGTGTTACTGTCACAGAGTACTATAAAGAACTGTCACTTGCAAATTGCAAGTCTTGTCAGCTGTCAAGTCACAAGTGTTTTTTGTAAACCGTAAACTCAAGACTTCATACAAAAATAGCATCAAAGTCAAAGATGAGTTATTTTTAATACATATTCATTTTAAAAATATTTTAACGCGTTAATTTACTATTTACGATGAAGATTTCGACCTCATTATTACAATTTCACTTCTAAAAGGTTTCCTATATTTACACAATTACAGCAGTTTATATAAATTATGATTTTATTAAGGCAAACGTTAATATATTCTCGAATAGGAAGCAAGGTAATTTCGAGGTATGCTACAATTTATAACTTTTATAAGATAATGTATTTACGGTTATTATGGGCATTATTATCTTAAGATTTTTGTAGTAAAGATTTCAATTTAAACTCGGTATAATCGTCTGTCAATAGAAGTTAATATATCAGTTTTGTTTATTGTGAATTCATTTCATATTTTCAGGACATCCAAAGTGTGGACTACATTGAATTATAATGGTGCATCTAGAGATGACAACTGTACCTTATTCGCACACATTATCCATAAATGATCTGCCAAATGAATTACTCATATACATTTTTTCTATGATCGATTTCGAATCATTGTTGGCTGTAACTAAGGTGTGCATAAGATGGCAACAGCTCTGTATGACTCCATGCATCTGGGACAACACACGCCTCATTGTTTGTATGAAGAACTATGTAAGAATAAGTGATAGCATTGTGCCTTCTGTGGCTAAGTATTTAAAAAATGTTAAATTACAGTATTTCAAATTGTATTCTCAAGTCCGGGCTTCCTTAATAAGCTACTGCCCTAATTTGACTCACTTAGAAATAAGTATATCACAAGTTGACAGCTGCATATTTGATGATCTAGGCTACTGGCCTAATTTAAAATTCCTAAGTTTCCGGAACTCGTTAATAGTGCAAAGTAATGAAAATGCAAATGGAAATTTTGTATATCATTTGCCATTTGAAAAGTTGAAATACCTTGAAACTCTTATATTATCAAATTTTGCATTGACTCACAATAGTTTATACAGCATGCTACAATGTGTTAATTTAGTAAGTATTAACATGGAAAAAATGAAGAACATACCAGCAGAGTTTGTGGAGTCTCTCTTAAAAACAAAGCAAAACACTTTAAGAGCTTTGCATATCTATGGAGACACATTAAATGATGACATAGTATTTTCAATATCTAAATGCAAGACTCTTCAGGTTTTACACATTATGACCTGCAAGACACTCTTTGATTCTAGTCTATTGCATCTCTACAGATTAAAAAATTTGAGGTCACTAAAGTTACGCCATGGCTACTTTTCAACAAATGCATTACTTGCTTATTTTTCAAATAATATTTTACAACAATTGACCTACTTAAGCCTCTCTAGATGTCATCATGTCACCATGCAAGTCGCAAAGGTTATCAAAACCTGTGCACCAAATTTAAAGGAGTTGTCCTTCTATTTATGTCCATTTATTATTACACCTGATTTTCAGAAAGAAGATTTAATAAAAATGTTTAAGATAGAGTTACTGTTAGATTAATAATGGTTGTCAATTAAAATTTTTGCAGCTTAGATATCCGTCCGTAATTCAAAGTATTTGAATGTAAAACTTCAAATCAATAAATTAGTTGTATTTGTAATATTCAACAATAAAGCAACTAACCCAAATATTTAAAAAAAATCATTTACTAGATTTAAATTGTTCTTAGTAGCATAGGGTAATGACATGCAAATAATGCATATAATGATAATGCATATATAAATTATGATATGTATTTGGTAAGTGCTTGCTTCATATCAAAATTATTTATGGAAACTGCTAACCTTAATCAAGTAATAGTATTATAAAAATAGAAGTATTATAAACAAAATTATGAGTGTATTGTAGAATAGTTTGATCATCAATGTACATATATATAGATAGTGTGAAGTTTATTCTTACATAAAATGTTTGTCACAGAAACTAATTGTAAATGACTAAAATTGTAATGGGAATTTACAATAGAATTTAAGTGTTCATGAGGGAGGTGCCTTGTAATTTTAAAAATAAAGAAACTGATATCATTTATAATACTTATTGCTGCTTTGGAGTTTGTTTCTGTGATAAATGTAGTAAAATAACATTCATGTGCCTTATAAAGGATTCAAGAAATAAATATTGTTAAATGGTTTTAAAAAACTTAAAAATAAAGAATATTTGTAGTGACCTATTAAAACATGTTGAATGTTTGAAAATTGTTTCAAAAATATGTTTTAAATTTAATTACACAGAACTTGTATTAGATGTTTACCCACTCGAATTATTTAGTCTGCTCAGTTTTATAGTTAATTAATGTTGTGTATGCTTATTTTAATATAAAGTATAGCTTTTTGAATAGGTGTATGTAATTTTATGAGTTGACCTCAATATGTTATTTATTTATCCAGAATATAGATATAATGTTAGAAAATCTAGTTTAGTGTGTCACCTGAAGAAAAAACTAAATTTGTATTTACTACATCTCGTGTGGTAACAATTTAATTATATTATTATTTGTTTGTACTGTTAATAAACACATAATTTAAAATATGTTACTTGTCATTATTATTTATTCTTACAACCTTTATGACCATTTCTTTGACATTTTTTTATATTAAGGTTTTTAAAGATTATGATTTATTAAAAACCATGAAAGAGATTTAAAAGAGAAGACTTAATTGTATCAAAGATTTAATACAACTTACAGTAACAATATAACATATTAACTCATTTTTTATATTACATTTTGACTTAAACATTGCAGAGTTGAACAAACATTATTATCATTCAATGAGGACATAGGAATAGAGGATGCTAATCCAGTGACACAAATTATTTAACACAGTTAATACTTGACCTGCATCCTGTATTAATACTATATCGTCATTAAACAATGTTAAACATCTGATAAATTTAAATTCACAATAAGGGTTCAATATTAATTTCAATTGCGGAGCAAGGGTTTGTCAGTTCAAAAGCCGTCAGTACTTTGGGATGAATAACTCCTATTTTGCCAATAACTCGATCCATGTATACAACTTCAGCACAGCGGCCGGGGAAGTATGTCGGATCTGAAAATTATAAAAATGTATTGTCTATGAAATAAAATTCAGCACAATAGGGGTTATGTTATGTCCTCGGTACTAGAGCTTCGGGTTAATTTAATAAAATACGGGCAATATATTTTTTTCAGAATTGTCAAGTAAGTAGCTATCGTGCAATGTATCGTCACCTTGGCAGGGCGCAAGGCGGTAGTGCGCGCGGTGCTCGGCCCTCAGCTGCGTCAGCAGGCGGTCCAGCAGCCCGTGCACCAACTGGAACCCGCCCGCCTTGCCGCAGTACACGCCGCACACACGACGCTCGTTGCGGGCGCCCGTCTCTGTAACGTACGAACATTAACCACGTCCAACGGTCTTTATATCCTCAATTACTGATACAAACTTCGATTCATTCGGGGTCATTTTACCGGCATTCTCGTCCTTCACCACGACGTCGCTGATCTCGAACAGTTTTAATGGTAGCGGCATCTTCTTGTTGGCGGCGAGGGTTTTTAGTAATCCGGGTAGTAACAGAGTCCTGACCACTTGAAACTCCAGGGTTTTAGGGTTAGAAATGTGCACGGCCGGAATGTCTTCTATCTTGTGTCCGAGTTTTGTTGAAACGTCGTCTCGAGAACACTGTAAATTAATTAGATTTTCATGGATTTTTTAATCGATCTGAGTATTAAAATAAAAATACTACACGAAAGCGTTTATAGTTATACCGAAAATTATTAATATATTAGTTGTGCTCAATTTAGGTTCCTTTTGTTAATTTTGATAATATTAAGATCTTGATCTCAGACTTGATTAACTAACCTGGTCGTGATGGGGGTATCATACCAAATAAATACAATAAATTAAAATGTTTTTATTCAAATTAAAAATATCTTTATTCAAGTAGGCATTTACACGCAATTTTGAATTTCAATGATTACATTAAATTGGTCAGTATAGTCGGTCTGTAAGTACGCTACCACCAGCTCGGAAGGCTGCGCCGTTGAGAAGGCCAGACCCGCAACAGTTGTTCTTTTAAAATGAAATTTAATAATGTTTGACTTATACATAATATTATTTTTTAAATTTTTTTTTTTGGGAAACTTTTATCAAATTATTGCATTGTCATCGGTCCTTGATACGTGTGCAAAGTTTCAATTTAATCGGATCGCTGGAACCTGGTGAAAATTAAGCTCGAAGATTCCGTTACATTCATACATACATACATACATACATACAACCCAAGCTAATAAAAGCGTATTAAAAATGTACCGAAAGCTCTTCTGATATCGTAGAATATGTGTGAAGTGTTAACTGAAAATCGTTTTAATATTAAACGAATATTAAAAACTACAATATTTGGAAAATATATTCAATGAATTAATAAAGAAACATTTTACTCTTTGGCATTAATTTACATGTATCGAATATAATAATTGTTTGGCTTAACTGTAAACGTGTCCTTAACTCATATGATTCATAAGTACGGAATGAAATTTCTATGTTAGTATGCCTATTTTTTGCCGTAAAGTGGCAATCGAAATGCGAACCATACTGGGGGATCGCAGTAAAAGCATACGTAAACTTTGGTACAACTACGTATCCAATTCATCAGAATCGCTTATTAGTTCCTCGCTGAGGTAACATAATAAGTGTAAATGGTCCGTTAGTAGTAGTGCGGTGTACTGACGAGCGTGAAGGTGAGCGCCTCCGTGTAGCCGGCGCAGGCGCAGGCGAGGCGCAGCTGCTCCGTCAGCTTGCACAGCGCGTCCTGCGACCCCACCGACACCACGCCGCACGACCGACGAGGGATGTTGTTGTAGCTGACGGACATTCACACATTTAAACTATCGAACGATGACGGGTTGAGACTGATTTTTTAAGACCTATTTTATCGTTTCAAAGCAGATTCGATTTAAAAGTTGATCGGAAAAAAAAATACTTTTTAACCGTAAGGCTAAGGTTTTTTTTGGTGTTACCGACTGTAAGTGTCACTTAACGAAATACAGCATGCAGTACGTGCGTGCGTGCGAGTATCGATTAGACTACAAATGGGTGTGCGTGTATTGAAATGCACCTATTTTATTTTAGATTTTTTTGTATAATTTTAAAATTTTAAAAATGTATAAGTATTTTTTTATATTATTATACAACAAAAACTAGTTTTCTTCAAATATTAAAAAACCTAATTTATACCTTTACATAGGCTAAATTAATTATTAATAAGTCGCGGTAAACCCTATAATTTTTTTCAATAAAAGCGGTCATGAACAAACCCGTAGGCGATAGCGATGTCCTCGTAGAGGTCGCAAGCGTGTATGACGTCATGTCGTGTGGGCGGTACGCGCACTCGCAGTGTGTCCTCCGACACCAGCGACGGCAGACACATGCGGGACAACAGACCGGACAAGGAGGCGCCGGACTCGCTGCAACGAGAAATATTTGCAATTTATCAGCGAGTGACCAGCGAAGCTTTATGTTGTTGGTTTAAATGCATTCTATGTCATTGAACTCCTCTGTAACTAAGATCTGCCAAAATGCGCTGTGGGAGTTGAGCTGAGCGCCCTTCCCCTTTTTTACGCTATTAAAGTCGGTTCATACCGCGACCAAGGACTTCCAATGAAGTTGCTGGCACCGAAAAGGTTAAGAGTAACGATTGGCGAGCGCGCGCAGGTTAAGTCTATGGGTGATTCAGTTTTTTTTACCATATCTTTAAAACGAAACAATATTTTTTAAGCTAAGCTTTTTTAAGCCTCTAGGTGGCAATGGTTGTATCGGCGTTTTTAAGCTATTGCATAGTTTCTATCGCGGGCCTTGAGCGTAGAGACCGAATCCAGAAATTCCGTAACGAAAATAACCTAACATCCCCCCCCCCCACTTCGACCGGCACATACATATAGTAATGTATATACATACATTTTATTATTATTATAGCGTCATGTTGATAATATGTATTATATACTTACTTCTTGCTTACAAGTTAAGGTTTAATTAAGAATAAAGTTTTACTTGTACAAAAATATTTTTTTCAATAAGCCTTTTCATTCTGTTATCGTGTTACAAAAGACCCTTAAATTCAAATTCAAAATATCTTTATTCAAGTAGGCATTTACACGCACTTTTGAATCGTCAATTACATTAAATTGGTCTGTATACTCAGTCTGTGAGTAAGCTACCACCAGCTCGGAATGCTGTTCTGCTGAGAAGAGCTGGCCAGAAACTCAACAGTTGCTCTTTTTAAATAAAATTTAACAATGTTTGACTTATAAATTATAGCATCAACCCTGCAAATGAGTCAATGACCCAAGTTCCACACATTTCGATCAACCAAAAACTCTTGAATGTTATAGTAAGATTTATTTAATAATATACCTTTAATTTTAGATTTGAAACCAAGAAAAGGAAGATCTAAGATATCTTGTGGAACCTTATTATATATGCGTATACTCAAGCCCATGAAGGATTTCTTAACTTTTTGAAGTCTAAATTTAGGCGTTACGAGCCTATTTTTATTTCTTATATTGATAGTATGTCTGTCGCTGTTTTTTTTATAGTCATTTAAATTTTGGCGTATATATAGTAAGTTATCAAAAATGTATTGAGAAGCGACCGTAAGAATACCGATTTCTTTAAAAACTTCTCTTAGGGAGTCTCTAGCTTTTAAGTTACAAATAGCCCGTATAGCTCGTTTTTGTAAAACAAATATAGAATTAATTTCGGCAGCGCTGCCCCATAGTAAGATACCGTAAGACAATATATTGTGAAAATAACTAAAATAAACGAGCCGAGCCGTATTAACGTCTGTTAATTGTCTTACTTTTTTAATTGCAAAGACGGCTGAGCTAAGTTTGCTTGCGAGTGTCGAGAGATGGGGGTTCCACTGGAGCTTTTTATCTAAAGTTATACCTAAGAAAGTTGTCGAGTCAGTCAGTTCTAATACTTCATTGTTAAGGAATAAACTACAATCTTGACTTTTTACATTAGGAAGTGTAAATTCCATGCATTTACTTTTCTTAGTATTTAATGCCAAATTATTAATTTCAAACCAATGAAGAACACGTGACAGAGCAGTTAACTTTGTCAAAATTAGGTTTACAGTTATTAACATCAACCGTCTGAACTCTTTGATTCAAGTAAGAGGCAATAAGATCAAGCGCAGCACTACGCACACTATAGTGATTAAGTTTGCAAAGTAATGTTTGATGGTCCACGCAATCAAAGGCTTTAGATAAATCACAAAACACTCCGATTGCATTCTGTGACTTTTCCCATGCGTCGTAAATGTGCTTAAGAAGCGAGGCACCCGCATCAGTTGTTGATTTGACTTTGGTGAAACCATATTGTTCGTAATGCATGACTTCATTGATATAAACAAATTCTGACATTTGGTTTAGTATAATTTTTTCGAAGATTTTACTTAAAGTAGGTAAAATAGAGATAGGTCTATAATTTCCGGGTATTAGTCTATCGCCACTTTTGAACAAAGGAACTACTTTACTATTTTTCATTAAGTCTGGGAAAGTACCGGTTTCAATACATTTGTTAAAAATTAAGGATAATTGTGGAGCAATATCATTTATAATACTTATTAGTAATTTTACTGACATACCCCAAAGATCACCGGTTTTTTTCGTATTTAGATTTCTAAAAGTTTTAACAATTAACTATAAAGTACTTAACAAACGTAAGTATAAGTACTTAACAAACGTAAGTAAAAGTACTTAACAAACGTAATTGAACTTTATTCGTGAGATTCAAGGTTGGAAAAATTTTTAGCTAATGACAATATTAAACTTTTTATGACATAACATAGCAATGACAACTTCTCATAGTCATTTGTTCAATAAAATAAAAAACTCCAATTAATATAAAATAAAAACTGGAATTAACATCAATAAAAAAATATACTGCATAAATAATTATAATTGCATAAGCTGATAAAAAATGCTATGCAATAGCTTTATCGCGGCAGCCCCCGAGTGCCGCACGTTTTTTTATTCTGTTTTTGGAGTAGAAGACCAGTCACGTCCTTGACATGCGTGCCAATTTTGGTTAAAATTAGTCAAGTGGTTTTACTGTGAAGTTGCCTCAAAAAAAAATTTTCCCAAACAGTTAGGAGCTTCGCTTACGCTCAGCTCAATTACTCAACCGATTATTTTTTTTGTTCATCGATTGCTGTGGTTCTGGTGTGTTTATAAGCAAAATTAGGTAATTTCTTTGTGAAATCAACCAAAAATGATTCTCAATGGTTTGCATTATGTAAACTGGCGAGCGCTTTCTGTTTACGTTAGTCGAGCAGTAGGCTCAATTCGGCAGTAAACCTTTTTTTTAATTTTTCATGTAACAGTCTGAAATTAAGTCATTTAATTTCTGGCCTCAGTCGCTTTACAATGAGTCAGAATGTAATGCTGTCAAGCTAATACATATAACAGAATGGAAGTAAGACCAAATCTGTACATAATAATATACTTCAAAATATATATACAGTATATAGTTATTAAAAATTTTGATTGTCTATCATTTTAAAAGACCCTACTTGTTTGTGCAAACCCACAGGCAATTTTAGTTAAAATTTTGTATTCTTTAAAACAAAAACACTCAAAACAATACTAACACCAAAATTTGTTAGAACTATAATTATTAACTAAAAGGGTCGAGAATTAGAACTTACAATAATTTGCTATTTGCCTTAAAGTGATTAGAGATTAACGGACAGTTTAAATAATATATACTTAATTGTCTTACCTTATGCCTATATATTTGTTAGCTTTCTCAACACTGATCAATTCATCTCTATACTGCAACTGAGGATATAATTCATAAGTACCATTGGGAGCAAAGACTTTGCATTGTTGTACTTCATATTTGTTAGAGCAGTATTCAGAAAACATGCAGACCATTGTGTCTAATACAACTATAGCCTGGAACAAAATATTATTGGTCTAAGAATAAAGTATATAGTAATTTTAATTTAACATATTAGCTCCTTCAATGATTATTACTACTCTTTTAAGTATCTTTACATAAATTTTGCTTCTTCATTTGTGTATTATTAGTTCAAAATAATGTCTGAAAAGTCCTAGTCCTATATTTTATATAAAATAACAGTTTTACAAACATACCTTTGTGAGATCAGTAGCAGTACATTCAATGAACACATTTTTAGTATCAAGTGTGATTTTGGAATGGTCACTGTTAATGATTGGCGGCATGGACAATACTATTCCATTCTTATCCTTAATAACTGGATATACTGGACTCTCTTTTATAATACCGAGGTATTGTTTAAGTTGAGCATGAGTCTAGAAATTATAATATACAAATAATGTTTTAAAATAAAAAAGTTTGTATAGCAAAAAAAAAAAAACAATTTTGTTGATTACATGTTTCATTGTTTAGACTTATGTAACAGACAATATTTTTAATACAAACTATAATTGCAATAATTTAAGTACTGACTTCAGTATCTGTTTTAGAGTTGTTAACAACCTTGATAATAATACTCCCTAAATTAAAACAATAAACAGTAAATGAACTTACTGAATAAAGTTCCATTAACTCGGAAGCCTCCATCTCCTTTTGTTGATTGAGAGCTTTGAATTTGATCTCACTTGGTGGTAAAGCATCATATACAAAAGGGCCTTGGACAGTGTCTAAGTCATGTGTACCAATAGCCACTAGAGATCTCTTTCTACAGATGTTTTGATGTAATTTGTCCTGAAATTAAAAAAAAAATAATTTGTAGCAGAAACTAAGATTATTGTAAAAAAAGGTTTAAGTATTATAAATAAAGTATTTTTTTGTTTACAGAACTACAATACCAATACAACATTTCAAGATTAATAATGTATTATTTAATCAATTAATAGTAACCTAAAATTGGCAAACCTAACAATGTATGTATATTTTTCTTAATTTATAAGCTACCTGTAATTCAATAAAACTATCATAACTGATCTTTGTGAAAGAAATTCCCTTGAGCACCGCAGCCACAGCATATGGCCTGACCTGAGCAGTTGATGGTGTTAAGTGAAGAGAGTGGCAGTCCTCATACTTCTGAATTTTATAATTAGGTGGGGCTATTCTGAAAAGTAATATAACTTTACTATTAAGTGTGTCCAAATAATAAATTAAATGAAATATAAATATCTTTACACTTACTTTCCCTGGAACACTAGTATACCATTAACAAGTCCCTCAAGACATAGCAGATCATATCTGTTAGCAGGGATGTCAATTCGATACAGTATCTCCTCAGAGACACATGCTCCAGAGCCTGCTTGATCTCCTTGTTCTTTAATCAACATCTGCTTTTCTGTGGTCTGCAATAGTTTATTTTTTTTATGAATTTCTCAAGACGTTAAATATATAGATAAAACAATATCAAGTATTACTAACCACTTCATCTAATTCCAAGCCAAATTCAAAACACAGATCTTGGAATTCCTCATCAGCTGGAATCACATGACACCGTTTAGAAATTCATAAATCTTATAAGAAAATAATATTAGAAAGTATATAATGCAATGTTTTATTAAACAAATAAGGTCCTTACAGTAAGTTTTTCCTAAAGCAGCGAAAAGTGCATCACGTTTTACAGATATCGTCGGCATTTTGTAGTTGTGCTCACTGACCCTCAACTGTAATAGATCACGACTAGTTGATAAATAAAATCGAAAAGGTTGTCTTAAGGTACAATCTCAAATATATAAAATAACTTTAGCTAGAACTAAAATATTTATAAAAAAATTCTAAGTATGTTCCCCATGTTTCTATCCAATACCTATTACCTATTAACCTAACAGTCGATTTTGACGCTTAAGTCTTGACATCAGCATGTCAATTGTCATTTGTCATTAACCGTTAACCCTAAACTTAAAACCATTTTCAGCAACGTAATCCAAAATACAACGTTGGGCGCGTAGACAGCGGTTTTAGTACTCTGTGGACAGCGGACAGAAATTGCTAGAAGAAACCGTCTTTGTTCATGTATCTATGTCTCAACAATAATTATTTTTCTGAGATCTAATGTGGATAAGATAACATGTGGTCTCTCTTACTAAAGTAGGTTTTAAATTAGAACCTAGACAAAGAATATTGTAGACTGGGTATCGGGGCCATGTGTGACTTATAAGGGATAATTATTACAGAAAGTATTAACTTTAAAATTAAAAACACCCCAATATGGAACATTAAATATAGGAATTACCTTTATAATTTAACAGAAAGAAAATTGATAAGGTTGTCACATTGATAGATCGGTCAATTGTTAAAAATCTTTTTCATGGATATATAGATTAAAAAAATATTGAAAAAAAAACAAAATTTAAAGACTAACAAACAATAAATTGTAGCTCGTGTATGGAGTAGTCCAACCACCACGGTTAACCATGTAGTACAATGAGCGAGTACTTTCATCTCTCTCCTTGTAGAGAGGGGAGACGACTTCAGGTTGTGTCCTCTTGTCGTGGCTTCTTGTTCAACTAGTTAATACACGTCGGATTCTGGATGGACAAGTGTCATGCGGGTTCTTCCTAATGAGGATGGGGAGGAGCCTTTTGCCATAGTGGCGGTCGTCCCAGCCAGGTGAGACACCATGGGCCTCAGCGTGGCTAGGAGACCAGCGACAGCTATGGTGCAATGTTCTTTACATATTCATGCTCGGACGCGTCGGCCCGACTGAACATGCTGGCTACTTATCTTCGAATATGGTTTGTCAGGTGCTCGATGTGAAGATCACGCACTAAGGTGGTGTTCTTCACATACTATGGCGCCTGAGTGATGCGTCTGAGTACGGTGTTTTCGATAGCTTGGAGTCTTTTCGTTTGGGTCGGGTTTACCACGGCGAACCATGCTGGGGAGGTGTTGGTCAGGTGTGGCCTGATATACACCTTGTAGATGGTGATTTTAGTCCGCAGTGGTAATCTGGACCTGAATATGGGAGAAAAAAGATTTAACGCGACCTTCGCGGCTTTAAGTACCTTTTTCACGTGGGCCACCATCGACAGATTCCTGTTCAGGATGACCCCGAGGTAGTTGGTGGTGTGCGACCACTCGACTTCTCTCCCCTGGATGCGCAGCCGACGAGGGACTGATGGCCAGACTGACAGCCAGACTGATAGCCAGATTGATCCAAATCTGACAGCTTGGGTTTTGTCGACGTTGAGCATTAACCTCGACTCGGCCAGCCAGTCAGGGAGGAGGTCGAGTGATCGTTGGACTTTGAGGGCTGCATGTTTGGCTGTGAAAGATGAGGAGATTAGTGCAGCGTCGTCGGCAAAGAGGGCCAAGTTGACCCCCTGGCTGACCGGGATGTTATCCGTATATGCCGAGTACAGCGCCGGGGACAGTATGCTGCCCTGCGGCACTCCAGCTGTGGCTGGATGTAGTGGAGATAGGGCTCCCTCGACCCTCACACGGAACATTCTGCCGCTTAAATAGCTGGCAATTGTTCTCATGAGGAACGCCAGACGCGGTCAAATCCTTTGGAGATGTCGACGAATACTGCTGTGGCTTCTTCTTTCTGGTTCACCGCAGCTATCGAGACGTGGATGACTCTTGAGATTTGGAGCGTAGTCGAGTTTCCACTACGGAACCCGAATTGCTCCGGAAGCGGATTGAGATGCTCCAACAGAGCGGTTGCAGTATGCGCTCAAACAGCTTTGATAATGTGCTGAGCAACGTTATCAGCCTGTAACTGCTTGGAAGCTTGGGGTTAGCATGCAGCTTTAGCAGTATAATAATCAGGCCCTCTTTTCTTTAGATAATGTTCCGAGAGTATAATGGCGTTAAAGTGCCTGGTGATTGCTGCGATAGTTCTTTGGCCCGGTGCTTCAATGCTGTGTTTGTTATTTCATCGCTCCCCGGAGCCTTACGAGGCTTCAGTAAGGTGATAGCCTTCCTGACGCTCGACGGGGAAGTGAATGGCGGAAAAGAGGCGGCATCAGGTATTAGACTCAACACCTCATTTACTGTGGCTTTGTATTACAATGATTTCGCAGAAATGGTCCTTTAATTATTTGGTTTTGAACGAACAATCTCTTCTCTTTTCTTTCTTGATCTTCTCATTTCTTAAGGTAATCTCTATATTTTAAGTTATCACTCTAGGTAACGTTACCGCAATTAACCATGATATGAACTGATATAATAAATAGATTTAATTATTTGATCATGATTATTAGAGATTGTAATTAATTAACCATCACTATTTATACCCTAAATTTTAGCGAGTAAAAGTTTCTACCAACCAGATGGAACCACTGGTTCAATAACCGCCTTTTTACAATCTTATTTTAGTACGGCAGTAGTTGACCTAGCCTTCAGTAAATTAGATAATGAGATGGCTGCTTAACTTCGTGAATGCCAAAATAATATTTCATATAAATTGTTATGTTGGATTGTTTCATATAGGTAATGATCAAGAAAAAAATAAAATACATATTATTAAGTATAACTGTAAAATAATATACCTACTTTATCTGTTGCAGCCATAGACTGCATTCTGCGGTTCGATACGCGTTGACTAAATCATGTACCTTGTTGAAAACATGTATTAATATCTAACGACCAATCAAATCAAATCAATAAAAGTAAAATGCAGTCAACGTGTAGGCAAGTTAATTATTCCATTCGCCAAGGGTGCCACCTGGAAAAACATGTTAATGGTCCTATGGGTAAAGAAAGGCCCGGATGAAACACTTTATATTCCTTCTATAGATCAATATTGTAAATATATGCTAAAAGGAATCTGTAATTATGAAATAGGTATTTGTATTTGACATTGGTGCTTTCACGCTTGACAAAGTTTAATCCGAGCATTGTCCGTTATATTGTCCTACTACCGATATCGACCTCAGTCCCTTAGCCTCGGAAGAAGTCCGCACACTTGTTAAAAAAGACTCACGACCTGCCTCCATCTCACCCCAAACAAACGGTCCACCCATAAAAGTTGAGGGAAAGAGGATCGGGCCTGATTCCAGGTAAAAACACCCATACTGAAACAAAAGGTCTAACGTTGTTTTTTACTTAAGTTATATTAAAACACTATTATTAAACTATTTAATATATATTTCAAATAGCAGGTTCTCACATTTTCGCCGTACACAATACACTAATGCCTCAATATTTTTAAATTTATGAATAAAGAAGGCTCCACACGTATTATATATTTTGTCATTTCAAATTATCAAATTTTATTAAGAGTTACGACATTAAAAAGTATATTTAATATTTAACTACTGAAGTTATAAGAAATATATTTGTATACCAATTGATTTACAAAACTATCTTAAAAGCAGATTAAAATAGTTGGTAACATCAGTGTGGTCACGTGATCTGTGTAGTCTGGGTTTTGCAAACGGTGAGTGGAGTGCCTTGTCATCAGTCCATTAAGTTTTTGGATGATTTTCTTTGGAATTCGTATTCAAAGTGAGTAAATTTAAAAAGTAAATTCTTATAACAATAATTAAATACTTTCTATAGTGTTTGATTGTGATTGTGTAACGTGCTCCTATATGACGAAATCGTATCTTATTCCGTGACTAGTGTGATATGACGCCATTTTCTTCGTGAATGCCAATTATCGAAGTTCTCCAATATTTTCTTTGTTTTTGAGGCTAAATAATACTAGAACATGAACATAACTAAAGTTCTTTACTATATGTCATGTATATTTTAGCAGAAGTCTCTAGTAAATTCGACTGAACCTATTTGCGCTTTCGTTATGTATGGCTTGCACGCAAAGCATGATTAATCATGACACCACCAACTTCTTGGACATGTATGCATACTAGGTATATCTGTTTCTTCCTATCTGTGTGTGAAAATCAATAAAAAGTCTTAAAAATATAAAGAGGTTAATTAAACGAAAATGCGTAGAGTATGTATGAGTATATAGTAATTGCATATTGTACCTGAGTTACATAAATTTCACAAGTTTTATTTTGATATATTCATTTTTTACTCGTCGATACGATGCCAATTGTTTTGTAACTGTTTGTTTATTCAGGCAATAATTGATAAAATCAAATAATTAGGTTATTCTTCATTTTGTTTATTTACTGATCATTGTGTTCATACTTATGTTGTAGACACACATCCTCAGTTAATGGTCACAATATTACTTATGTGTCAAATACTTAGCTTTGATTATTGAAATCTTTTACAATATTTAACATAAAGTAATTTATGCAATTATTTAACATTACCATTCTATTCAAATTTTGGAAACAAATACTCAATTATTATTTGCTTTGATAGGGACTTTTATTATTAATCCCATTTGCAGTATAATAGGAATAAAGGTTAAGTTAAATTTTCAGTTAAATTCTATTTATGAAATGTACACATCTAAAATACCACAGGGACAATTCAAGAAAGTTTATTCTCTTTTTATATACAATTCATCTTATAACGTAATGCAAATAAAGAGTAGAGTTATGTTCATGTATCCTGTTTTGTGAAATTAATTCCTGAAGTAACTTTAATGTCTCTTGGTCATAATGACACTTATAAAGTACTCTTTGTTATTACCAATATATTATATATATATATATATGTATATTAGCAAGCATCTTTAAACTCTTTCAATTATTTTCTAATAACATTGATATAATCTTCACTGAGAATTAGATAAACAACATGATATGATATAGTTATATGTATACTTAAAAACAAATAACATACATATTCAAAATAAGTACTAAATCTATAATCTACTTAAATTTTACAAAGATTTATTTAAAGACTATCGGATTTTTTTTAATACAATTGCTTAATCTGAAGAAATATATATATTTTGTTCAAACAAAATAATTATACAATCAAGAAATGTTATATGATACTGAGATTTTTTTAGTGTCCAGGGCTATTGACGAAATGTCTGGGATTTGCTGCTTATGACTTTTAGCCATTCAAAATCTAATGAGGTAAGATTTACATATAAAGTAATAACACATGCTAATGATTTTATTTTCATTCACACTTGTATAAAACATATAAATTTGTTTCGAACTTATGAAAGTCAAACTTACAAATAAATAGATATTGAAGATCAATGAAGATTAAAAATTATAATTATCAATTATAATAATTATAATTTAAGTTCTATTTACCATTTTTAGAATTGTTTTCCACAGCAGGTTATCTTTATCAGTAAGAAAAAGTAAAAAAAAATCCTAATGTGGTTCATGTTTTGGTAAAGCAAAATTATTATTATTATTTTCTTTAGATCATTTATCATCATAAAACAAAGTTCTTGATATTAATAATCCTCCTATATTTGATTATATCTTATTGTATTCTTATTTCTAGAAAAAAAATAATATCTTTATTATTTTATATCACATTATTCCATACATTTATCTTATTTTTTTGAAAAACATAACCATTTCAAATAAACATTATTGATAATACTTATAGCATTCTCTAAAGAAAAATATTATGGTTTTTGCTATGCTATTCTTTTTGCTACTTTTGATGTAGATTTTATACAATGTTAGGTGGAGTAACTATTCATTGTGATGCCGGTGGATGCTGACTTCTACAGCACAGACGTGGTGTCGCCTGGTTGTGAGCTGACGGGCCTTCGCACTTGGAAAGACATTTGTCTTGTAAGGAATTCGCTTTTCCAACACCAGGTATGTATGGGGTGCACATACTTGTTTATGTATTTATAATTCACTGAAGTCTTCTTGCCGTTGTTTTGATGTCAGAAGATGTCAGAAAAAGTATTTTTAAGAAATTCTTATGTGAGTAGTGATTAATGAAAGGTTTAATAAATAATATAGTGTGTTATTTAACATTTAATAACCATCGCGTCAAAATAGTGGTGTTGATTTTGGACACAGCAATTAATCTTCAAAAAACAAACACATATGAATGTAATTACTTACTAAAATAACACAAAAGAGGACAACATGAGATGTATTATTATACTTGTTAACAAATCTTGAATATTTCTTTTTTTATTTAAATTTAAAGGTCTTAATTAATTATTTGTTTACGCGGCAAAGTCAACAAAAAGCTTTGTGGACAATAGTCGAAATGCACATTTGTTGCGAGTTAATCTACACCACGCGAGATGCAGCAAACGCGTGGCTGGCGCTGGCGAGGTCAGCGCCCTGGCCCAGGACTAATTTGGGGGAGATCGACGACTTGTACCGTCGCGGCTTTGTCTGCGTGCAACGCACCCGCACCAATCACCTCGTCTCGTATCTTTTAATGTGTCCACCCTTAAATTAAAAGTTTTGGATAGAACTTTTTATAGCTTAATTTTAAATGAAAAAATTATATTGTAAGGTATTTCGAGTAATAGTAGGTAATATGTATATATTTCTATCAGAAATGCTGCATGCTTGAAGTCATTAAGTTAAGTTTATTGAGAAACAAATCATAAAATTTATTTACACATATTATTGCCACCGACGACTCGAATCTTAGGAAAGTGGTGACGCATGCTTCGATGAATCACCAGTTTCAATTATTGTTTAAATTTATGTAATTTGTTTTATATGAATATCATTAGCATGTACCCTCGTTAGCGTGGAAACATGTTCCTAGGAAAGATATCTTATGACTTTAGGAGCTTTGTTGAGTATGTTGTTGGGCATGTTTATCAGTTAAATGGCAGAGGTTTGTTTGTATTGGTGAGTGCGTGCGCTTGTGGATAGGATAGGATGACGCGAATATATGGGTGGCGACTGGCGAGCGGTGCGGCGACGGCGGTGGGCAGCGTGACCGCTTGACGGCTCCGTCTCTCTTCACTTGCCGTGGTGTAGCTCAGTGTGTGTAATTACGCCGTGCGCGTCGGAGCTCGTAGTGGCGAGGCCGATCTACTTACTGTTAACTATCGCTTTAATATCAAGTGCCGCTAATGTGTCTTGTGTAGTCGATAATAGTGAAAATAATTGTGGTCGTTCATTCAAGGAATTTTGTTGTGTTTTGTGATACTTTGTGATTAGGAAGCGCTCTAGGGCGTTTTAACAACGTGGCCATGGAATTGTTGTCTGGTTTAAAGGTAATTATTGTGGTTGAATATCTTTATGTTGGGTTTGTGTGCGTTTGTTTCGCAAGTGTCAAGTGGAGTCTGAGCGCTAGCTAGACGAGGCTGTTTGAAGGTCGCCGCCCCGACCTTGATGCCAGAAGGTCAATGTCCTGGGTCGTTTTGAACTTGATGCAATTACTGGATACAATTTTTTTTTATGTATTTTAATCTTACAATCTTCGCTTAAATAAAATTGTTAAATAAAAAGTTTTAATAAGATCATATAACCATAATATGTTATCGTACTTTAGCTGCTCTTTAACTGACCATTTCCTGCAGTGCATAAGTATTTTCAAAGATGTTTATTAGTCGTAATTAGTCTAACCATAATTCCCGATTTAACTTGTTTTGTCCGGGTTTTTGTTCTAGTATTAAAAAATTTTCTAAGATTTTAATATTCAACGTGTATAGTTATTGTTGCCAAAGAGACCTTGTTCGCATTAACAGGAATGATGTGATCTTCAAAAGACGACTGTGACGAAATTAGTATCAATTTACCTATATAAAGAAAAAAAAAATCATTATTTGATTATTAAATATACTTAAATATGAATAATACCTACCTTGTACACTCAGAACAAATAAATTATTATTATTATTATTGAATTTTTGTGGCAGTTTTTGTTGCAGAAGTCGTTTTTATCGTGGCCACATTCAGCCATTGTTTTATATTGTAACTGCCTTTACTCATAACTAATATTATGTTATAGTATTTATAATAATTATTTACTTTTATCGTATTATTTAATTAACATACAATATTTAGCTTAATACTTTTACAATCTATTTTTAATACTACATTTCTGTAATATCCTTAGTAACTAGTTGCTTGATACAACTATAATAATGAATCATTATTAAGTAGGTAATTCTTAATATTTTTATTTTTTTATAACCGATTCCAAATATTTTAAGGTTTGGAATAAAAATATTCGTTTTAGTACATACATATTTTCCGTAAATTTATATAAATTATTTTGTAAACAAGGGCTTATTTGGTTAAAAGTTAATTATTAAACTTATATACATATATATAAAGCATTTGAAAATATTTATCCTTTGGTAATATCTATCAGTTTATTTGTTTTATTTTTTCGTGAGTATAAAATGTACTGCGCATGATTAATTGGAAGTGAATAATTTTCTTAAGTATCATGAATAGAACAATGAGAATCGCGTTATAATCAACGCTACTGAAAGAGAGAGCAATATGTGAAACGGCGCGAGTACAGCTGCGTGTGCGCAATCAGCTGACGCCGCGGCCGCCATCTTGCCGAACGCGTTCCATTGTCGGAGCGTCATTGTGCACGTTCGTGACGCAGTTCCTCAAACGCTATGTCATTGTCCTTTCTGGACTGAAATAAGCTTTGTTACAATTCAGCAAACCTGTTGATGGCCAAGTCGGATTCACTTCCACGTTGCGAAGTCACACGGAAGGTTCGAACAAGACCCTGGCTCGTCTATTTTAGGTGTGTAACGTTTCCGCTTTGATAGATATGTTATTGCACGAGTGGTAATTTATTTGGTGCCTTGATAGTTTTTCTCACATGTATTTCATGCCAAGAAATCATTTTATTGACCTCGTTGTGTATCATGGAATTTCCGTGTATTTGTAGTGTTTGTTTTTGTTTGCTTTGTAGTGATGTTATTTTATTTAAATAATATTCTTTTGAGTTTTTCAGTTGCTAACTAGTTATTTTTTTTATTTGTTAGTTTTTTCGATTACATATTAAACATAGTAAATGTTATAGGTTTAACGATGATGACGTGCATATTTTATTTCTTCGTACGATTTTTCTGAATACCCTTTATTTTTAAATGTTCTTGTTTCCAAGGGATTTTATCTGCTCTGCTCGATTTTTTTCCGTTACCGTTATTGTTACCGTTGACTCGGTATCAGACCTGTATTTTGTCTCGCCCGATATATTGAGTGAATGATAAGATTCATTTCATTTCATTTCAGTTTGACCTCAATTTGGGAGCTCATAATTTCTGATCGCGTTTATATATGTACTTAATATATGTATTTATTTGTTTCTTGTAAAAAATGTTTTGTTCAATAATTTTGCTAACCACTTAAATTGTGTTTAATCGTAATTATAGATATTGTGGTATTTATATTCAGCTAATGTTGTTTAATTACATACTTGTTATCTACAATGCCAAATCCTTGATTATTCTAGATATTATTTATTTAGTGAATTTAATTACTATATGGTTTATAAATGTATATAGGTTAATTTATAATTACGTGCTTAAATCAGATTTCAGAATTTTTTATCTTTTTTAACTAATTGATGTTATTTTTGTTTTCATTTTCAACATAATTTAAATAGTTAACTATGTTGAAAATGAAAACAAAATATCATATATAGTATATATATATATACATTTACTTATTTATATATTAGTAATGCCAATCGTTATAATAATATTATACTACTATCACTGTAGTGAGTCACGTTACTTGCATTTAGGTGAATTTGACTATGAAGTATCGCGTCACGTGTCCCTCGCGGGGGGTCAAACCACATGTTGTTGTTTCAGTTTGTAGGTTTAGGTTTCAAATAACGGAAATTAATGAAGCAAAGAAATGTTTATAGTTATAGCTTTTGCAGCGGCTAGTTAAAGTAATCATAAAAACAAATTTATATCTACAATATTGTTTGAAATAATAAATATATTTATATATTATAAAAAGCTCCTTGTCATCTACTTTGTGTAAGCAGATGTTGATTGCCGAATTAGATTACATGATATCTTTAAAATAGTTAGCACATTAGATTTTCTGTTAGTGCAACTCGGAGCGGCTCGTGCTCGAATTGCGTAGCGAGCAGTCGGCAAGTAGGTCAGCGGGGCGCGGCGGTACACACAGCTATAGATAGACCACACCTAAGCATTATAGCATCCTGAAACTAAAGATAACCTTTGAGACTATATTACAAACATTTTTAGTTAGTTTCTCTGTTTGTTTCTACTGTTTTATTTATTTTCAAACTTTTCATTAGGAACTTCATTTGTTTACTAGCTCGAGGAATTTGTGTATTTGTTTTAATTTTTTAAATATGTGGTTTAGTTGGTTTTGTAAATATGATTCACAATATTTCTCAATTAACGCTTTTTACTATTTTCGCAGTCGATTCTACTGTTTTTTTAACCATACCAAATGTTTGGGTCATTTGCGTAATACAAATATTTCACACAACTAACTAGCCCATGGTTATTATTTATAAAGGTTATTTGACAAAGATATAAAAATATAAAATCTAAAAAATTGTGATTTATTATATTTATTTTTATTATAGAAGAATTTTATTTATAAAAGTTGCTAGTTCTTTACTTAAAATATCAATCCAGAGATCTAAAGGTTTTAGTTTGAAAAATATCATAGGTACGTTGTTCCGATCTTGTTCGTTAATGTAGCAAATTTATATGTATTATATTTTACACTATAGTGTAGTATATAGTATAGTATTTGTGTATTATATTTATATATCTACTATTTCTACACTACGATATTTAAATAAACTATTTACAAAAATATGTGTAAAAGTTCGAGGAAGCAAAAGCTATCTACAAATATTGCAAAATTAAATTTAAGAAAGAAAAAAGTTTATTTCTGAGAAGCTAGCAACTTGGACTTTGGTCCCACTTAAACGATTGAACACGTTTTACACGTGACTGTTATGAGTCTGTGTTGCCCAGTGTACGCGGGTACCGTAAGCGCTAAGTCTGCAGTGTGCACTGTGCACCCCTGCGATCTTCACTACGGTCGATGACTTATCCAGCTATGAACCAGCCCAGGGTAATGCCCTCGCATCCACTCCACCATCACTTTCATTAATATTGCGGTAATGAATACTAGCTATTTGTGTTGCTGCTCATAATAATTAATTTTAAGTTGGAGAGTGTTCTTGCAGAAGGGTTTATTTCGATAAGTATGATATCAAAAGAGGCCTTCCTGACATTTCTGTGACGTACACATGTTATCTTTGCTATTGATTCAAAGTAGTAAAGTAATAAATAAATATGATTTTTTGTAGTCTTTTTCATAGGTTGATATATCCAACTACGAATACTAACGAAGTAGGTACTATGAAAATGTTTCACCAATATGTTATAAATTAAATATTCTTAGATACTTATGGCATTGCATTACTATTCGAATATTCTTATCATTTTCTTTCATAAGTTTATTGGGAATATACAAGTTTAGGTATTGTAATTTGAAGACGACTTAGTTTTTAGTAGGAAGTTCTATCACAGCTGTTGGCGGCCACAGAGGCGGGAGACCTTGAGGCGGGCCGCTAGTTCTGCTTCGCGGGCGCGTTCTACTTTACTGTAGCTCTCTCTTGTTATGCAAACCTGTCGTTATGCATATTATGTTTTACCTCCACGAAATAACTGTGGCTTTGATACCACTTTCTATAATGCGTGCTCCGTATTATATGCGCCGTACCTGTATTAGTAGTTACTAACGTTTCTAGACGATACACTAATCGTTTGCGTCTTTAGATTCTGCGTATTATTTAAAGGTGACGTATCTTTTAAACAGCGTTGTTTGATTAAAAAAAATTGGCTTTTAAACTAAAATGTTGTTTTAAAACAATAATGATAAAATACTTGATGTCTGAATATTCCTCCTGTGTAATGTGTGTGCTATTTCTGATTTAACCATTTATTTTTTGTTACAGGGCCCATTGCGCTCCTGACACAGAAAGAAGCATCAGCTAAACGGCTTGAAGAAAGCCGCGTTCGCTAACTTTGCGAGCGTATCAACGTCTAAATTATATTAACGTCGCCAAGTGCATTGTACTGTGATCTGTGGAATTGTGTTATAAACAAGTGCAATATACTGATAGTGCAATCTTACTTTATTGTTAAAAGTGAAATTATCGTGGAACTATGGAGCGAGAGTCGAATCCGATGGAGGCTTTGTGCCGGTCAGGATGCGGGTTCTACGGAAACCCCTCGACAGATGGACTTTGTTCAGTTTGCTTTAAGGTAACACATTTGGTATGTTTTTACGTTAACCATCGAGTAGTTCTTACAATTAAGTAATAAGAACTTACTCTATTTTGTATGATTAAGTGAAGTTAATTTTTTTTAAATAATTATCATGTCTACTAAAGCTGTAAAAAAACAAGTATTTTGTATTTTTTATAAATTTCAATTAATTAAGATAGTTTGAGTTAAAGAAGTTGTGCTACATTGGTTTTATATCAGAGGCCATAAATGTTTTTTAAACAATAAATTATGACAGCGTTTATAATTTAAAAACAAGCAGATGGCATAGTTTTTTAATTTTTCACTTCAAACGCCCACAATTATATATGTCTCGTGAGTGTTTTGTATTTTGTTTTTTGAGGTCAACAGCCGGGATAGTTTATTATGGTGGCTCGTCCGTTGGCAATGAATACTATTTTATGTGTATAAATTTAAATATCATGACATTTAATCTAGCTATAAAGATTTGCTGCTTTAAAAAAGTAGAAACTAGTCAATTATTTTCTATTGAGATTTAATTTGCATATCTATTTAGTTAACACTTGCAGAGTTTTATTGCTTTAAGTGTTTAAATTTTCGATCATAGATTTGTGTGAAGATCATAGAACGTAACTCCTCTGATTTAAATCTTCTAGTATTCAGTAATCGGTATACCAAGTTAAACATTAAGTTTTATTAATGCAAAAGTAAAAGTCAGTTAAGTAAAAATTGATAACCTGATCCCCGTGGCTCAAATTGGGATAAGGTATATATATATTTATCTTTTAATATACTTACAAAGTTTTTTTTACTGTTAGGTCTTTTTGAATAACTTCATAGTTTCTTTCAAAGTGATAAAATATAATTCATTTGTTATTTTTTCGTACCTTGAGACTTCGCTAAAACAATGCAGCGAAACAATGTGCAGTTAAGCTCTGTATGCCAATATTAAACAGTTAGTTTTACAGCAATTAGTTATTATTGTGTTTAGTATTTTGTGTAATAGGAGAAAGGTAAAAATAAATATTCTATTTAGTGTTATTTGTAGATTGCTTGAATTAATACATTGATTTGCAATTAAGGTAATAATTTTATAATAAAATAAAATAAAATAATGAAATCAATAACAGTACACCTGGATTGTTTTCAAATACATTTTAACATATTTGATATAACTTTGAAATAGTTTTGTTAATTTTATTCATAAAAATAATAATATAGCAGTTCCTATAAATAATCATTAATCAATCATTAAGATATACCTAAGTAAAATTGACTTTACTTTGTGGTTTCTAAGTAATTAACAAATTATTGTCAATTTAATTATTCATTAAGTAATGAGTAATGACATACTTAAACATATTATTGATTGATATACAATTTCATATAATTATTGTTACTATTAGGTTCTTAGTTCTGGTTATAGTAATTTGTAGCGGAAAGTAAAGCTGAACGCAAATAACACCTCCACAGATACATACAATGTAGGAAGATTTGTCTATTGACAGCTCTATTAACGCTTTGTGTATTTAGCTGGAGGTCAAAAACTTAATGAGAAACTTTTGAACCTTTAAACCTTTCAACGTCAGCTATCGTTACGATGTTTGTGAAATATCAAAAGGGGTTAATTAGGGAATAAGTCCGTCTTTCGACACAAGAATTCTTATATTTTTGTACGGGTAAAGCCGAGGTCAATGGCTTGTATTATTGAAATACTTTTGTACGGCTGCCTTCAAGAACAAGGGCTGTAAAGAAAGAGAGGGATATTGAAAGCAAGAAAGCATAAATTATTCATCTTCATAGATTTATGAAGAAGGTATAGGTATTTATAAAAATTAAGTCTATCTTAATCTTATTAATACTCTAATTATTAGAGTAATATCCCCCTAACAAATCAAAATGAATGTTCATTTTAAAGGGTTTAATAAAACAATTAGTCCACGATTGCAGATAATTATTACTCTTAAGAAAAAAAATCGAGAAGAATGAAAAATGACCCCAGGTGTCAACATCGCACTGGTCACGGCTCAGTGTTCCAAGGATCTTGTGACTAGTTTGAAACAAATCACCCATTCATGACACACTGCCAAGACACTTGAGTGTCGTTTTATGTATTGGTGTATCTAAAGAATTGCTTTCGTGGAAGCAAGTTTCAATTCCATTTTATACGATAATAATTGTAGCTATTCACTTCTATTTCAGTCAAGCGTAAATTTGATTGTTATTTTCATTCTTATGATATTATATAGTTTTTGCATTTATCTTCACAAGGGATTTTTGGCCGACTAGTTTCGAATTCATTCGGGGTTCTTATTCATGCATGAGCTCCGAAGCAAAGTCAAGTCCGCATGAGAGCCGCATGTACGTAGGTATATACTTCCTTGGCAATTTAAATCAGTCCATTAATAACATTCAGTCTTCATACATCTGAGACGCTAATAGTTTACTGAAAATAAACAAGGAAAACTATCGAGGTTAAGCAAAGCAATCACGAACCTTAATACCACAGATTGTAGACAGATAAGACGGACTTCGTATTTTTAAGATCTGGTAAGGTTGCTATAGTTATCATTAAAGACGGAAGCCCTTTAAGCAGTGTTAGAGTCCACGAGTAACTTTAACAACGGCTACAAGGTTCAATCTTAAAAGTTCAAGTTTTGTTTCCGTGCCGCCTAGAGACGTTTTAATAATAATACTACATCTTCTATTTAGTAATAGAATTGACATTCTAAAGTTTTGTATAAACTGGATCCCACTGGATAATTGTACCATTATCGAGAGGAGAAGAATTTACGATATTAACATAGGATTTTGTATGCTAAAAGTAATGTATGTTTTAAAAAAAATATGTATTATATTATTGAAAGAATTTGTTTGTGTTGTTCTATTACGGTTCGAGTTATGGAAAAAATTACAGATTACGGTAATTAACAAAACCTAATAAAAAATAGATATTACAATACAAAATACTACGTAACTAAAATAACAACACCAGCTGTGTTTAAATAATTGTGCACTTCTATAAATAACATGACTGAAGGTACAAAAAGTATGTCACTTAGATAAATATAACGAAGGGGAATAAAAAATTGCAGGAAGCGCTCAAGAAGAAGCAGCAACCCCCGGCGACAACACCGTCGGCGGTGTCGTCGTCGTTCGTGGCCGCGCCGGCGCCCGCGCCCACCCCGCTCGCCGCCGCCGCGCCCACCGTGCCCAGCCTGCCGCAGCAGCAGCAGCATGCAGACGTGAGGCCACATTACTTATACCCCTCATTATATACCAACTGTCAACATTATTACTTTATTTATTTATTTTTCTTAATAATATCTCCCAAAATGTTGATCTCTCTTAAGTGCGCCGGCTTTCAAGGTTGATTTGACCTTTTATAATCGTGTTTGATTTTGTTTATTTATATAAGATCATTGATCGCCATTTTTATTATAGTGCCATTTTAACAAACAATATGCTAGTATAAAGTTGAATGAGAACGTTGACATTTGAGCGACGCGAGGGCGTTGGCGTCTGCGGATTAAAACCTTCTACAAGTAAATTAAAATTTACCTTGGTAGCCGTTAAGTTTATAATTTTACACAGTAACTGTCCCAATAATGTTAGACTAAGCCTTATTTTAATTATTTGTAAAAATGTACTAACATTTGTAATATCGTTGATCACCGATACGTAAATGTTATTTACTTTATATGTTTATCGTTATTGGGAATACTACTAGCGATTCGAGAAATCAAAAACAATCTTAACTCTCTCAGCATCATTAGGTCTTATGTCTCGGGGCTAGAGTTAAATATCTCTTTATTTTCCACTTGTTTGACTTGAAATTGTTAATATTTTTCGTGTTGCTGATTCACGGCACAAGTGGTTTAAAACAATACCTTACGAGCATTCGCTTAGTAAAATATTTATTTTGTTCTTTGTCCCCGATATCTTATACGTAGTAGGTACTTAGCGTCCTCAAATGTGTAAGTATATCGAATTTATATTTAGTTCCGCTATATATCTTGGAAAGTAAACATTACACACACACACAGATACATTACGATTTGAAGTGAATTAATTCGTTTCACACACAACAGATATATTTACTATTTAGTCGGTAAAGCGCTATTTTTAAATAACTATAAATATCTGATTAAGTCTTGAAAGGATATTTAACATTTATCAAGGCTTAATCAAATAAATGAAGTGATACTGTTATAAAGTTTTTTTTATATATTTTCATAAAGATATTATTACTCACTTTTGTGGTTTGTATTTCTAATGCAGTTCGGTGTTGTTGCAGGTAAGATCTTTATTATATCATTTAGAATTTAATACAATTGTATTAAGAACTATGAATATATATATATATATATATATATATTGTAGAAGCACTTTAACTAAATGAGAACTCTTGAAATATAATTAATTAAAATTAATCTTGTCATACAAAATGTTCAAAATTGGCAGCCGGGCACTTTGATTACATGTCACCTCCTTCGTTATTAGAGGCCGTTATCCCACATGTCGGCACAACAAGGTCGCCGTCTATTTAAGAAGGACCGACACCAAACAGTTTCATTAGGCTTATTCAAAACCTATACATTTTTATACAAGGCGCGTGTATCAACCATAACATTAGTATGTATTTTAATATTCAATACAGTCCTACCTACTCGCATTGTGTGCATACGCTGGAAGGTCGTCATACTCATCGTAACGTAAATTACAATAAAGGAACTGTATAACGCCAATCAGTTAAAATATTTTCCGAACGTAATCGGAATTCCTGAACGTGTGAAATGCGGAAGAACGTATATGGTGTTGATGTCGACTACGTGGCTGTTTTTGAAAAAGTTTGTTTATATTCAATGTTTTTTTCCTTAACAACAATCACGGTAACTGGTTATATCTTTTTGGAACACTGCAAAAGTACACTTACTAAGTTTTTGTTTTATTATGTAGAAGAAACAGAAATCTTCGTCTTTTATAATATTATTAGCTAGTATAGTACGTGTCTGTCGTTATCTCGCTACAGATAATAGTAAACCTAAAAGCAAAATAATACGACGCTAAATACTGGCACAGCACATGTTTTAAAATAAGAACTTAAGTCAAACGGACATTTGATGTAATCAGAAATACAAAAATAAAATATTTTTTGTAACAGTTTATTGTGTAAAATGAAATAAAATAATAATGTAACTTTTTTTTGTCTATATCACATAATAATCAACAATGCCGGACTATATAAAATCATATTAGTGCGGTGATCGTAAGTGACTAACTCGATCAAATGAGTCGGTTTCTGGTTATCGTAACCGATCTATGAACTGTTTCAATAACGTTAATTCTTGTCAAAATGTTGTATTTGCTTTATATTTAGAATAATAATAATGGAAAATGACCCCAGTAAAAAAGAATCAAAGGGAAAGAGAATTTTGAAAAAGGCATTACGAAGGAACAGCAAGTCTAGCAACAACAGCCAAAACTCTCCCCTCGACCTCAGTATTGGATCACGATCGAAAAGTTTCGAAAATAAACGTATGTCTGTTGAAATAAACGACAGCACTCCGCTGCCAACGCCGGACGGAACTAGCGAGAAAGCCGAGCACAGCCGCGTCGCTTCCAAGCTTAAAATAGACGATAAGTCGGCACTATCAGCCCGAGACTCGGCCGCCAGTGCACTGCGGTTGAAGAAAAGTGTAGATATCAACGAAGAACACAATACGGTGTACGATGCGGTCGCCACTGCCAGCTCCAAGGATAAACATTCCCCTAGACTCGATAAAAACGACCCCGAAGTAGACAAAAAGAGTCTCAAAAGGGTCCGTCTAGAAATACATAATATAGCATTATTAAACGTGGTAATGTATATAGCATTATTAAACGTGGTAATGTATATTGTTGTTATTTTCCAGAAATTCGAAGAGGAGAGCGGCGCGGGCACCAGCGGCGCCAGCACGGGCGCGTCCGACACCGACGCGGACGACAAGGACCCCAGCAAGGACAAAAAGAAAAAGAACAGATGCGCCGTCTGCCGCAAGAAAGTCGGACTCACAGGTAACGTGACTACATTGAGATTACATTGTGGTATTTGATTACATTTTAATTGATTCTAATGTTATACGTGATTATATTATATAGATAGTCACGACGCACACATACGACATGTATATATATATATATATATATATATATATATATATATATATATATATATATATATATATGTTAGTTTGATCCGTAATGGATTGAAGACGGTAATAATAAACCGTATAAGTTGTGTTCTATTTGAATATGGATGTAATAATATATTGCCGTGTTATCAATGTAACATTTATACACGTGTGACACGATTGCGTCGTTTGACCGACGTTTGAAATAATAATCTTTCGGAGCGACACGCGAATAATATCACCGACGAATAACACTTATCGACGTTCGATTTACTATTCGAAGGAATATTCCAGTTGCTTTCCATTTTATTTACATAACATCAGCTATATTATGTATAAAATGAACGATTCTCGATTCGTTGTTTACAATTAATGAATAAGCTAGTAAGTTAATGTATAATTAATTCCGCAGGGTTCGAGTGTCGCTGCGGCGGTCTGTTCTGCGCCGTACACCGGTACAGCGACAAGCACGAGTGCTCGTTCGACTACCGGGAGCTCGGCGCTCAGGAGATCCGCCGCAACAACCCCGTCGTCGTGTCGCAGAAGATACACAAGATATGAGCCTACCTGCCCTCCCCCCCACCGCCCCTCCTGTACCCTCCCCGCCCCCCTCCCCCCGCCCTAGGGCACGGCCTCGGTATTCGTTATTTAAATAACCGCTAGCTCGAGTCTACGTCTCTCGCCGCTAGTCGACGTCTGGTCTGACTTTATACGACGGAGACGGAGGCTCGATCTATATTATGTTTAGATTGATTTGTGGCGAGAATTTTGCTTTTAAAAGAGATTGGGCAGTTGTTGCATCGCGTTGCCGACCATGAATGAAGAAAATTGACGATTAATTAGAGTTAAATATTCTAATGAATGGTAGCTCGTAAAAGCGTTTAGAGAGGCTAGTTTTGTTAGTCCATAGCATTTAGAGTTACGCTGTATTTTAGTGCTTTAAATAACTAGAGCACCCTGTTAAGAAATCGATGTGGACAAATTGATTCGTTTACTTTTTTTTTTAAATTTCTTGTGGCTCGATTTATTAAAGCAAGATATTGCTGTGACTTTAAAAATATTCGTTTTCAATATAATTACTCGATCTTTTCGTACTTCTATTATAATCTTCATTTGTGGCGTCGACTGGACCGAACTCTACAATACGCTCAATCTCGTCTTTATTAAAGTTGTAGATAATGTTCTTTTTTGGGTAGGAATTTCATGATTATTTTTGAGATAATAAGTAGAGTTTTGAATATGTCCATTCACCTCCATTGTAAATATTAGTTATAATTAATTATAGAAACAAATCCTATATATTGTAAAAAAGTAAAACTCCAAAAAAAGCTACATTGTTACGATTCCAAGGGAGAGCCAAGCGTGCTTACTATCGAGATAACAATTGTACGCTGACGCTCAACGAGTGGAGTGGCTCGTCCCTCCGTGTTATATTTGCCTAGTTGTAAATTGTACAGAAGTTACGCCGCTCACTTGACTCGTGTTTCTCGTAAACATTCAACTCGACTGTAGTGTTCTAGTGCGTCACTAGTCACTACAACACGACCGGCCCGCTCGCGCACACTCTGGTTTAGACATCGTCTTCAAATTGTTAGTACTTTAATTTCGGTTTGGGAAATCGTCGCTTCTTTGTCTAACATTCGACTCGAGTGACCTAGAGTTAGCGAGATTGTGGTGTGTATCAGCATAAGGTGAGCGCGTGACGCGCTGCGACTGTCGCGTCGCGTCGGGTCGCAGCGCCCTCGTTCCGCTCTTTGTGTGAAATTTTAAGTAAGCGATAGTTATACATTTATAAGTAGTGGACACTTTATATTATTACACATTATATAAGTAGGAAAGAATTATTTAGCTTTTTCTTTTAATCACAATATTATTCAAAATTGTAAGTTGTATTATGTAACTCGTTCATTTTAGTGGTGAAGTTAAAAGTATAATACATAACCGCTACGGTCGTCGTCCACGGTAGACTAACTGATTGGTTGGACTTAATTATTTAATGACTTTTGTTGTATATTTTGTTAGGTCATTGATTAATTTTGGTCTTTTTGCTTGAACATAATCAGATAAAGATATGTTAATAATGAATGATTTTTTCTTCTATCTTGCTGTTTTAATTTAGTTATTCTTCTATTAAAGTCATTAAATTTCCAGGAACATAAAGTGCTTTTTTATTTTAACCCTTTTTCACTTTCAAAATACTATTGAAAATATTCAAATGTGTATGCGCGGACTTCGAGTGACGGTCCGGCGCTAGATATCAATACATATTTCGTCTTTATAAGCTGGTTGATAAAATGTTAATAATGTACAAATATTATTAAAAAAAATAAAAGTTAATAAACAATAACATATTTCGAAACCTTGAATTCTTTAACCATTTCCATAATATGTTTATTTTAAATATCCTAATTATTTGGGGTTGAGGAAACCAAGATACTTTGCAATCTCTGAAGTCGACCCTTCCCGTGAATGTAATACATTGTATGATGAATTTGTTGAAAATATCGTTTTTGGGCTAATTACTTTAGTACATTTTTTACACAACAGTACAATTTTTAGAAATCTAAAACGAGATGTTTATAAAGTTAACCTTTTAAGTAGTCGTTTTTAAGCATTTTTTAGTCACTTCAGGTCAGAAAAGTAATACAAAAACTATTATGTCGAATAAAAAGGCTAAGTAGCGCAAGAACCATAACATTGCTCGTCCCAATATTGAGGCTTTAACTATGATAAGGTATCTCGCTAAAAATGTTGATCAAAACTGAACCTTCCTATTTCAGAAAGTGTTTTTGCCCACGGCTGTTGTGGCTGTAAAGGTAAATCTTGTAGTCCAGCATCGTTGAATATTCTTCTTTCACTTTGTCGAAAATTAAATGAACTCTGTTCGAATGGTAAAAACGCACAAGCGTCGTTTTGTTAATAGTTTATTTTAAACAAATATTAGCAACGTAATGGATTGTACGAAATCATAGTTTATTATAGGTACGTGAATATTGAAAGATTTAAAGCATAATATTGCGGGTTGATTGTTTAAAAATATGTATCAGCCAAAGCATCACTAAGACTTCTGATTTCCAGTGGAGACAAACTCGAATGTTTTAGATAGTGTGTCACAGTGACAGATCAATCTATTTTAAATAATATTGTCTCTTTATATAGACGTGGTTCATACTTTCAAAGATAATAGAAATAGATTTCGCTAATTGCTCAACTACTCGATTACTTCTTATTTTTAAATGAGTCTTATTATACTATAACTTATCTTAGATTTCAGGACACCTTATAGTTACAACAAAGCTTTTAACGGATGTTTTGAAAATACGGACTTACAACTAAAGATTTTTAAATATACCTTACCGTTTTTGAAAACTTAACTAAACGAGAGAGAAGAATCAGATTGAATATTTCTTAGGAACACTCCGTGATAGTAGCGGAAGAAGATAAATGTAATAAGAAGAAACTATATTTCTCCACGTTAAAGGATTCAAGCCCTTACCGATCACGGGTCCTCGACAACTCGAGCGGCTGGTCGTTGAAGTTGGAGAAGCTGATAGATAGCGGGGCGAAACTGACCTTGATCACTCTCTCTCCGGATAACCTACTAGGTTAGATAGGTCCAGTACCTACTCCGT
Source organism: Napeogenes inachia (assembly GCA_959347355.1). Taxonomy (NCBI): domain Eukaryota; kingdom Metazoa; phylum Arthropoda; class Insecta; order Lepidoptera; family Nymphalidae; genus Napeogenes; species Napeogenes inachia. The sequence goes on along the minus strand of OY365800.1, from coordinate 21,303,272 downwards.
TTTCATGTTGAGTGCTGTAAGTTTTTGAATTTAAATTATTATTAGCGGGAGACCGCTTAATAAAGAAACTTAAAAAAATTGTTCTAAAAGTTATACAATTCCCTAATCTAAACAAAGGATACATTATATGCAGAAAAATCGAATTTGCACTGGCAAACTCAAAACTAATAAAAGACGCGATCTTCACTTCACGATTCGTCTGCACCAACGGCTATCGGTCCTGTTACATATGTAACCCGGTAACCCGGTCCACCTTGGAAAATTATTTGTCACAGACCTGAGAAGAATTGTCGACAGTAACTCGGCGGACTTATCTATGTAATTTTGAAAGGCCATACTTAGTCTAAATTACTTAAACACATTATACGTACTATTTTCATCTTTTATACAATGTATCAATAACAGTGATCAAGTGTTTTTATTGGGATCAGTGTTCACACTGTGATTTGAATTGAATTTATAAACAAATAATATCTCCTAATAATCTCTTAATCTTAATAAAATGCAATTTATTCCTAAGGCCATAGGCCATTCCTCGATTTTGTGATCCTGTATACTATCTAAAATAATACATTTTTGCTTCCACACCTTCCACCTATTAAACCCTCAAATATTCGGAATTACTGTATTAATTTAGTAAGGGTTTATTAGTTACTTTCTTAAATTTAATAGTTGAGCGTTTTCTGAAAGCTGTATATCTATATTGCACCATAAAAAAGTTACGTACCCACTTTTTTTCTTAATATTTCTATTACAAAAATTCTTAATATTTCTATTACATACCTATATATAAGATTAAAAAATATATATATTTGCAAAAATTACCATAAGTACATTGGATTGGCACGCGATCTTATCTCGTAAAGCACATCTGAGGGCCTGATTGTAAATTTATTTATTTTATTTATTTATTTCTTAAAGCACACTTACAATATACATATTTTACTTAAATATTTAAACAAAGCAGGTAAACACACTCACTGATATGTATATCAATTACAAGTGTACATAACATTCACAAAATGTCATGCAAGATTATATTTTACTAGCTTTCCGCCCGCGGCTTCGCCCACGTGTAATTCGGTTATATATAGCGTTTTTTAATGATCTCGACAGGGCTTTTTCTTCCACAGGCTGAAATCTTGTTACAACTGGAATTAAATATAGCCTGTGTTACTCAGGGATGATGTAGCTTTCTAATGGTGAATGTTTGAAATCGATTCAGTAGTTTCGGAGTTTATCGATTACATGTGTAAACAAACAAACATATAAAAAAATAGATTGTTCCTCTTTATAATATTAGTATACATACAAATCTATATAGAAAAAGTAAAGTGAGACAAAATCATCGTCTCAAAAGAAAAAAAAAACAGGATTTATAGGACGAAGAGGCCTTACAGGATTTCCTTGTAAACAATATTTTTAGTTTTTTTATTATTTACCAGGATGAACAGGTTAGAGGGAGAGCTGACACGCGAGCAAGCAACATACAGTTGTCCATGAGAGAAACAATCTTCTCTTAAATCAACACCAGCGACTTTAAAAGTTTGCCCTTGAGACTTATTTATCGTCATCGCAAAGCAAACTTTTAGAGGAAATTGAAGGCGCTTAAATTCAAATGGAAGGTCATTGGGCATTAGAGGAATGCGCGGGACGAATACCGTTTCTCCTCGGGCACATCCTGTCAAAATAAGGGCCTCAACTAAATATTTATGTAAGGCTTTGACTTGCAACCTGGTGCCGTTACACAATTTCGGTGGTTTCAGATTACGTAGCAACATTACCGGTGTACCTTTTCGCAGTGCAAGCCTATGGTATGGAAGACCAGCTGGTTTAAGTGAATTTAAGAATTCGACCGGATAATTTGTAGCGTCGTCTGCATGGCATGGTGTGTCTATGGATTTATAAATCTTTTCTTCTCCGTCGAATGACTTTAAAAGTATGTCGTTAATAAATGCAGCTTGTTCGTTCTTCGGAGTCAAAATAGCTCGTTCGCAAAACCATTCTATAGGCTTGTCTTGTATGTCGGAAATACCTGGATAAATGTGTTGTATTAGCTCCTCGATGGTATATACTAATGTACACATATCTTCAGGGATGTCAAATATACCATCCCTGGTAGGATGTTCACCATTTCCTATTTTTAGAAGACTGGTTGAAAATATACCAGCCGTCGAATCACTCCCCAGATAGGCTCTCATGTTTTTAGTTAACGTTATACTTTTTACGGAGGACCACAAAATCGATCTTTTAAGGCATGCTTGTACTTCATCAGCACGAGTTCCCTTGGGTACCACCGGTAAGGTTTGTCTAAAATCTCCAGCAAACAGCACGGTTACGCCACCCATTAAATTTTTATTACCCCGAATATCTTGTAAAGATCTGTTCAAAGCCTCAATTCCTCTTTTGTGTGCCATGGTGATTTCATCCCAGATAATAATTTTTGTATTTTTTAATACTTCAGCTAGGTGACTTTGTTTTGAAATACTGCATAAGGGTGTTTCTACGCGAGTCAAGTCGAGTGGTAACTTAAAACATGCATGCGCAGTTCGACCACCTTCCAGCAATGTGGCCGCGATCCCTGATGAGGCGACAGCCAAAGCAATATGTTTTGAGCTTCTAATTTTAGCTAAAATTAAGTTTATTAAGTAGGTTTTTCCTGTGCCACCTGGCGCGTCTAGAAAGAAAAGTTGTCCTGAATTTGTGTTAACACTATGCATAATTTTATCGTATGCTTCCGTTTGTTCTATTGTTAAAGTATTTTTATGGTCCTTGACGAATCTCTCTAGAAAATCTATATTGTAATTAGTCTCTCTTAATAACATAATGTTCCCTAAATCGAGTGGCCTGGTTGGTTGTGGCAACCCATATTCCTTAAGTGAACGCCCACCTAATGAAAGAACGGCTTCCTCAAGAACTTGCAGGCATTTGTTGTATACTTCACTACAAATGTTATCAACATCCTCTATGTTTCTGTGGACTTGATGTTTATAATCTTCCGATAAAATATCTTTAAATTTATCCCAAAGTCCTAATGGATCTGACACTTGACAAAACACTAATAATATTACAAACAAATCCCGAATTCTAGAGGGAGATTCAGAAAGTGCAGCATCTTGTAAGGTAGCATACCAGTGCTGGTCGTCTTCAAGCAAACCCAAAGCTTTGCAAGCAGATTGAAAAGTGGGATGTACTTCACCGTTAACCGTTCTTAGAGCCTCAAATGAAGTTGGCCCTTTTACTTCATGCAGAAGCATACGTAAATAGAAACACTCCGCATTATTGGGATGCACAGTATACACTCGGCCCAACGCGTTTTCTTTTTTTATATCTGGCCAGTCCTGTACGTCAGCTCCTCTTTTTCTTCTTTCAAAGTGACTATTTTTATGCCAAGTATAATACGATGGTACATCTGAATAAATCAAAGTTTTCGCAAAAATATCTACTTGACAAAGTTTAAAGAAGGCTAGAAGCGTAGTATTTGGTGGATTATTTAATCTTTCGATAATATTTTCTTGGTTAAAGTATATTCTCTGTCCGTTCTCTAAGTGTACTGCAAGATGAATAACTGGAGGAAAATGTTCATGAATCGGAAAGCCAAAAATCCGCCAAACAGCCTCCGAACTACTTATATATCTACCATTTTCGTAAGTAGTCACCTCGTCATTTTTATTTTCAAGGGCGAAAGTAGCCTGATCCGTCCCTTTATTCACATATTTGCATACATATTTAATAAAGTTTACTGAATTACAGTACTCGACGTTAATATGAGCACCAAAACTTCTTGAAAGTACAGCATTGTAAGGAACAACCCATCGATTATCTAAACATACTCCTTTAATGTCAACAGTAAAGCCACCATCTTCTGGAGAACGACGCCTGTATTGTGGGTAACCGTCTTCGCCAGTTTGAGTTTCTTTAATGAGTTGTTTCGGAAATCTTTTACTGCAACTGTTTTGTTTCATGCAAGGTGACTTGAAATTAAAACTTCCACATGGACCATGCATCATGTTAGATTTAACGATTTCATACAGTTTTGGGTCTGTTTCTGGATCTGGTATTTCGGCACTAATAACTTTATCAATGAGATCTGTCGTTATGCTATTTTTAAGCCAGAGTAGTATGTGAATGTGTGGAAGGCCACGCTTTTGCCATTCGACTGAGTACATAAAACAGCATACTTCACCGAATATTTTACGTTTCGTCAGTAAGTCCATGATTTTTCTAACTTTTAAACGGAACACTCTAGCGATTAAGTCATGACGGTCGTGGGAATTTTGACCTGGTAACAAATGTTTTGTAATGTCTTCCCATTGTGGGTTACATGTAAATGTTATAAAAAGATCCGGTCGTCCAAAACGGCGAACGTAGGTCATGGCATCTTGGGTTCGCTCATGCATGTATCGAGGTCCACCTGTAAAAGAAGAAGGCAACACTACCATTTGACCAAGATCATTAGGGTCTGCGTCTTGCCTACCTACGGCATCCTTTAAATGGATATAATTTTCTGCTCTTAGTTTAGACTGATTATGACGTATATAATTGAGTCTTTCGGTCTCAATCTTTAGTCTCTTCAATTTTAGTTTTCGGATCGATCTGGGGTAAATGAATAGAGTAACCATCCTCACCACGACAAAAAAGCAAAGGATATTGCAAAGCGTCGTAAGATCTATGGATTTCGCTGATTCGATGCAAACCACTACTATGGCTTTCTAAGACAATGTCACGCTTTTCAAATTCTTGCCCAACAATGACTAACGCTACTTCATTTGTCGTAGGTGCATTATAACGACCTAAATGACCATCTATTGGTTTTTTTTCGGCGTTAATAACAACTTTAAATGTTTCACAATTAGCTGGAACCTTTTCGATAGCTGTTTTTAAGTCTTTTATGTATGGATTTACATCATGAAGCATTTTTTGAAGCACTTTCACTAAATTTTTCTTTACACCTGGAAAATTTGAACATTTCAAGTTTGCTTCCCTTTCGTCCTCTCCTACAAAATAAATTTGCAAAAATCGAGCATTCTGTTGATCCATAGGCAGTAAACTTCCAATCAGATGATAAACCTGGCCTTGTACCTTAAATGTCGGCATGAATCCATCTTCTGAGACCAGTTTTGCTCCAAATGAGGTCATTTGAAAACACCCATTATATTTTCGGATGTTACTCATAAAATGATTGTGATCAGGATGAAAATCCATAATTATTAAGCTATAAAGTGGCTCTGGAGGTAGTTCAAAGGCCTCAAGCAAAACCTTCCCTCCACTGCAACACATTCCAACAGTTTCTTCTTTCCACTTTAAAGCATTGCACCACTGGCATTTATGATCCATAGTTCCTATACATACATCTTTATCTGCTTCGTATGACAACTCAGGATTATACGCCAGTCCCGACAGTAATTTTGTATGCCATGTTTTTGCTTTAATATTTTTACGATATTGAGACTGAATATTTCTTCGTTCCTCCAAGTGTGTATGTTGATAATTTGCAACTTCCTGTCGATGTTCGTCAGGATGTGAAGTTCGATAAGCAGCTTGTGCTTTCCTGTGTATTTCGGGGTGTGAAGATTGGTAATCAGCTTGTGCTTTCCTATGAACTTGGGGGTAGTTTCGTTGATACACTGTAACCGCTTGCCGATGTGCTGCAGGGTTACTTCGAACTGACTTTTTTTGCTGATTTTTCCGAGTTTTATTCGTGTATCGAGCCCTACGTTTTTTGTTCACTTTTTTTATTTGTTTAGGCATTGGTTCATCGTGTTTTAATTCAGACTCAGACTCAGTCTCAGACTCACTGTTCGAAAATATGATTTCGGGAATGGGTGAAGGCGTTTCTAACCTTCGTTGAGTAATTTTTTTTGCGACCTTTGTTGCCGAAAACGATGAAACTGGAACATAAACGTCAAAATGACCACCAGAAAGCCCGCCAGTAAAGCGAAGACGTTTTACAGGAAGACCTTCAACTCCAGTTTTCACATAAAACTGGCCATCACGAAATACTTCGAAAACATATTCATATATTCGCCCAGCAGCTTCTAATTCGCACAAACTTCCATATGTAGTGGTTTTCATCATGTCGTTGTAATATTCATTTGGCGTTGAATAATTATCTCCAAGTGCAGTACACGACATAATCGAAAATTCCGTCCAGTTTTCAATAACAAAGCCGATTATGCGTTCACGTACATCCCTAGCCCTGTCTTGAGTTCCGAACATCAAAAAAGATAAAGCTCTAAACAGGCTCCATCTTTTTCTATATCTACCACAGCATGAGGAATATAATTCCCATTAACAAACAAAATTTCTTGAACCATTTTAATTAGAAATTTTTTAACTAAAACTATATCTATGGAAATTAACTAAGACTAATAAAGTAACAAACAAATGAATAAAAAATGAAGAATATATTAAAAAATCAACTCACACTATAAAACTTATCCAACACTAACTAAATATACTATCAAAAATATCAAATCTAATCAACAAATCAAAAATTAACTGAAATAGAGAGTAAAATAAGTTAAATAAGTCAAGTTAAAAGTTAATGAATTAAACGTTAAATATTTGTAGTGTGTAATATGTAGTTTCGCGTATGTCCGCTAGGGGCGCTGCTAAAATTACACGATAAATTAAAATATTTTACGCTACCTAGCTAAATGACGGTAACGAAACCATAGCGCGATCTATCTCGATGCCAACGCCATCTATCGAGCATCGAGACAACTCGTGATAGTTAATAGAAAATAAAATTCGGGTGTTTTATTTATGCATACCGATTACGCCGAGATTTATGGATCGATTTACGTGATTCTTTTTTTGTTCGGTAGAGTATACTTTCAAGTTGGTCCCGTTGTTACCTAGTCAGGATCTGATGATGGTATTCCAGGGAAATCAAGGGCAAACCTCAAATTTACAGGCAATTACGTTTTTGACAATTTCATAGATCTGTTTAAGTATTTGCGTCTGATAGTCATCATCCCATGTGAATGAGCTGATGATGGAAGGTACAACTCCTCAACGGTTAGGAGTTGAAAGAAAATTGTGACTTTTACTGACTAAAACCCACCTCGTTCCTTCAGTTGCCCTTTGCGTTCCGGGGCCACGGTATCTCGTTAGAACTTTCCCGCAGCCCCGGCTCAGTTTATCCCGTTTCCCCCCCTTGGGGGTTGACATTTCAAAAATCCCTTCTTAGTGCTCACTTATGTTACTAAAGGAACCTCTGTTCAAAATCTCAGACTCCTATACCGAGCGGTTTCGGCTGTGCGTTAATAAATCAGTCACCCAATCGCACCCCCTAAATCACGATTGGAGGGTAGTTTGAAAAAACTTATAATGTCAAACATATTTACTTGCCTATGTACGTGTTCATGCCAAGTTTCAAGTTTATAAACCCAAGGAATAAGATTTTTCATACAAACGTTTTTACCCCTTTTCCCCCCCTTGGGGGTTGAATTTCCAAAAATCCTTTCTTAGTGCTCCCCTACATATCCCAAGGAACCTACATTCCAAATTTCAGCTGTCTACGACCAGTAGTTTCGACTGTGCGTTGTCTGTCAGTCAGTCACTCAGTAACGGAAGAGTTTTATATATATAGATAGTACATACATTTTTGAAGTGAATAAAAAGCTAATGAAGTACAATTATAAATTATGAAAGATCTTATTCTTATATGTTTAAACTAAATTAGATCTTACAGCTAGGAACTCGGTGAGTTTTTTTTTTAAAAGCATATAAGGGTCATGGAATATATCGATGCCAGGTATCTTGTTGGATATTTCGTTATATTTAATACATAAGCGCGAAATTGGAGCTTGATTACCGAGATTGGTTTTTGCGAAATGGGTATAAAAAATGTTTGTTATTCTTTTACGAGGGTATTTGTACGGCACTGAAAAAGATATTTGATTTACTAGGTTGCTGCACTTTACTTTATTGTGTAATATTTTATATAAGAAACACAAATCCAGAATCACACGTCGACATTGAAGAGATAGCAATTTAAATTTATCAAGTCGCTGTTCGTATGGCTGTCTATGAGAAAAACCACAAGTATTAAATGCAAGGTGACGAGTAAAGGTGCGCTGTATACTTTCAATGCTTTGAGTATATATATTATAAGCAGGGTTCCAGACGGAACTTGCAAATTCAAGATGACTTCTGACAAAAGCATTATATAGAAGAATTTTAGTCCGGGAAGAAAATCCCTTTGAATTACGCCTGATGAATCCTAAAAACTGAGCAGCTTTTTTAACACTGTTGTTTATGTGCGATTTGAAAGTAAGTTTACAGTCAATAGTAACTCCTAAGTCTTTTGTTTCAGATAGCTCTTGCAAGGCGACATTGTTAAAATAATAACTAGAGACAAGTGGTTTTTTTTACGGGTGTATTTCACATGGAAACATTTGTTAATATTAAGAGTCATTCTGTTGGCCTCGCACCATATATAAATTCGATTTAAGTCATCTTGTATCAGTTTTACGTCATCCTGTGATTCTACCGGTTTGTAAATTTCTAAATCATCAGCAAATAGCAAACATTTGCAATTTTGGACACTTGCGGTGATATCATTAATAAATGCTAGAAACAATAAAGGACCTAAGTGGGAACCTTGAGGCACACCTGATTGCGCTAAATAATTTGTAGATTCAAAACCGTTTACAACAACAACCTGCGATCTGAGAGCCAAATAAGATTCTAACCATTTAATTAAGGCAATGAAATTTAGGCAATTTAATGTAGGGTGCCCCTACATTAAATTGCCTAAATTTCACCGACATCACCGATATTGTAATTATAATAAAGGTACAACAACCAATAAAATGAGTTTACTATACATCTAGTATATAACTTATATAAAGCAAACCCTCATAAAATATATAGCTAATGCAATAAAAAAAATTGGCTACATAGAATAACTATTATACTTAAAATTAACTTTCGAGGATTTTCAGCAAAACGGTCTGTGACCTCTTCCGTCAAAGAATTACCCATGGCGTTAAAAAATAAACTTTCTATGTACACTGATCATACACAGCAGCACAGCATGATTTTATTAAACCTTCACTCCTTTTTTCCTTAGTACGCTTGTGTACTTCTACTGCAGTGGATAACTACTGCAGACTGCAGTAGAAGTGGATAACCATAAGGTCCTTGTATGTTCCGCACACTTTTTTACGTCCATTTTTTTAGACTGTAAAGTGTTTGCGACAGGTTTCAGAATTGTATTTGTATATATCGGCGCAACGACAATACTTCAACAATTATAATTATTAAAATAACTAATTCATTGATTAAATATAACGATGATTATTTATCAGTGTAAAAATCATCATAAATTAGAGCATTTCTAGTTGTGTTGTTTAAAGAACATAAACAAAATGTTACTTGTAAAATCTTGTAGCGACAAGCACGTGCGACGATGCCTATAAATGAGCCGCACAGAAATTAATACTTGGTAAAACTTGTAGCGACATGAACGTGCGACGATCCCAATAAAGGAGCCGCACAGAGAGGGCTACGGGCATTCTCGCTCAAGACGTCGGACGGTGTGGATTTCTATAAGGACACTGTCATGCTGCCAGTTAAATAAATGAAGCTATAATTATTCGTGATGTTTTATTTTGAAGAAGTAATATTGAACAACCATCACGAAGACTACAATACAGTGACGGCAGCAATACTGACGTCACACTTTTTAAAAACACTAACGGAGGTCTTATCTACGATATCAGAAGTGGGATGGAACTTAATGTGACTCCGTCATTCCGCGAGGCCTGGGCCAGCTGTATTTAACCCTGCGTTATTTATCTGGACTTGCATATAACGTCATTTCTCGCGACATAACAAAACAGTATGCAGGTATATAACCCATCTCTTTCATTATTGCTTAATTTAAATTAATAAAACTTTCAGCATTGCAACGACCAAGCTTATATGACATCTATATTGCACCGTACATGGAACGGCGATGTACCAGTACTGCACTCGTTCGAGCACGGAAATGAAAGCGACGTACAACGCGGGAGGTGTAGGCAGTTGGAGTTACAGACGTGTGAAACCGAGATGTGCCCGGTGCGTAAGGAAATAGTATTTGAAGCCGACATAAGGTATCTTAAGGGATTCTGAAACTGTAAGTTATACATCAGTTTTAAGGTGACCTACATTTACATATAACTTTGTTCATCTTATGACAAGTTAATGTGATGTGTCAGAGTTTAAAAGTTATTATTGCTTAATTAAAAATTAAAATTGTCTTTAAACTTTTAAACAGGCAGTACAATGAGTCTCAGCATTAGTTATATATGTGATTCGATTCGATTTACTTACCATTCTGGTTCGAGTTTAAATACATACAAAAAAAAAATAGTTTAAATAATAATATTAAGTGGCCAAATTTAATAAATAACACTTTTGTAATGTTATTGTGATGACTGGTATTAGTCAAGCGCTAGTAGTCCGTAATATGATGATATGATATTGGCCACGTCCAATTGTAATGTTTCACAGATTTTATTAACTCCCTCTTTACATAAACAATAATCATAGTCAAATCATCTACTTTAAACGTACGAAAATAACAACTATTGAATACTGGTTTTAATTATGAAGTCTTAATAGTTTTCACTTTTCTAACTAATTTAAGTATTTACTAATCAATTTCTCTCCTCACATAAATAATAGTCTTAGTCAAATTTAAGCATACGAAAATAAACATTATTTGACATAACAATTCTAAATATTACTATTTAAGTTAATAATAAAAAAAAAAAAAAGATTTTAATTAAAAAAATAAAATAGTAATTCATTAATTTATATGGATCGATAATGACCATCAAAATATTGAAACGAGTCAAAACTTTACGAATGATTATAAAATAGTTGTTTAATAATAATGAAACCTAACAGTAATATGCTTGTACTTTTCAGTACGTGGGTATTCAATAATAGATTTAAAGACGTACAATGATAAGCGATAACCCTCTCGTTGTCTTATTTAATGAGTACCTAAAGTTAAGTCTAATTTTACGTGACGCGAAATTTTAAATCACGGTTTTTGAGTAAAGGGTTTAAATGACAAAATTTGTTGAATGATTGCGAGAGAATGTTAAATTTAAAAGCTATCTATTCAGATTCATCAGGGTGCAATAAGACGACACTCATAGAAAGTTGACTAAATTCTATTCTGCAGTCGATTCACTGAATTTTTAATTTTTGGTCTACAATTGAGTCGAATAAAAACGGGTTAACTCAAAAGCAATTATTGATCGTAATGATATGTTATAAAGGCGACTCTTACCATTGTTTATCAGGGCCGATGTTTTCAAAGTAAATAATTTCGCGACTTTGCGAAAGTAAGAAAAGTTAATCTATTTACATGTTTTAGTAACTGGTTAGTTTTGTACTGAAAGGCAGATAATGGTATGAGTGTTCTAAAATCAACGTTTATCGCTATAAAGACTAGGGGTAATAGTTTGTGATAAGATGTAGTAGGTAAATTTTATGTTGTGTTGAATTGTATGACAAACCGGATGACAAAAGCTTCTTTTCTAGATAGGTGAAGTTGAGAGACTTATGTTTCTGGTGTGTAACGATGCCTAAAGGCTGTGCGGCTGTGTGGTTAGTGTGTGACTGGTGTGTGGCTGGTAGACGACTTGAAGCAGAAGGTCCTTAGGACTCGACATTGACAGCAATGCAATATAACAAACAAGAAGTTTGTTGATAGGGCTTAGTGAAAAGCCATATGTTATGAATAAGATTCATGCTCTGTGGTTAATAATGTTCTTAGAATAATTTGTTGTCTTACTTATTTGAATATAGAATTCTCATTACGATTTTAGATTAATTTGAATAAAAGCAAAATTGTAAAGACAAGTTTATTATAATAACTTTTTCCTTTCTCAATAATTTGTAAATTTTAGTACGTAGTTAAAAATATGGATAAACGCGTTTTGACTATATTTAAAAGAAAAAAGTGAAACTGTTTCCAATCGATGACCGTATGATCATTACAAAATAAGGAACGTAACTAGACTAAGTAAGATCTAAAATATAAAGGGCGTTTTCAAGTTAAAGATGTTTTAGAGAGATTGTTATAATTTAAAGGCACTTATTTGTAATTGTTCCTATAAGTACTCATGACAGATTATGAGATGTGGAGCAAAATAATATTAATATTATTTAGAATACTTGGATTTGCAAGATGATTGATCGTACCTGAAATCGTGTAGCCGTAGCTCAGTAGAAATCGGTGTCTACTAATTGTAGTCTGTGAGTACGCAGTAAGGGGTCAACTCTTGTGAAGGTCCAGTTCAGAAGGAACCATGGATTCCAGGATAGACTTGACGTCAACTTCGTTGGTTTGCATAAGATTAGTAGCTGGAGGTTACTGGGTTATGTTTATCTAGAAATGTAGAGCTTGTAACTGGAGGTTACTGGGTTATGTTTATCTAGAAATGTAGAGCTTGAGTGTTTTAGTGTATCTTGTCTGATTGGTATCTCTTGTGAGATACGGTGATAATAAAGTCAGTAATATTTTGAAAGTTTTTAATTTATTTTTGATTGTTAGTTTTATATTAAAATGATTGGTATACTTTGAATATTATTAATTTAAAATTATTTTTAATGAAATTGTTTGATATAACGATTTTATTTTTAATTATTTTCTTTTTTTAGCTAGATAATCACTAAATGTTAGGTTATGCTCAGTCAGGAGTGATCGAACGGTTTGATACTGGTCATGAATATTGTTCCAGAATTATACACAGGGACATACGTCTCAGAGATATGAATAGTACGGGAGCTGAATTGACAACGAGGCGCCACCCATACCTCATCACTTCGGCAGAGTCCGGTCTTATGTTCGTGAGGACCCAGTCTTTGAATTAACGAAGCAATTCAGGGATTCACTTCGCTTTTTGGCCGACACATGAATAATAAGTTTGAACACTACTATCTTACAACTCGTATTATCTACCTACAAGTTGATTGTGTACCTACCTGCATAAGGATAAAATTTATAATTTCCATAGTTTTTGTTGGTTACAAGCCACCACCACCAAAGCCCACCAAAGCTTGCTAAACCTCAATTTTAACGAGTCATATATGGTAAGAAACTCATTTTTATAGTGCAACGAACCTACGAATAATCTGCGAGAGCCTTCGAGTACAATCTACCGTTATAAATATCTAGAGAGGTATCTCTAATATGTGCATTTGCCTTGAGCTAACCACGGATCTTTGATATTACCTTAAGTGAGGCTTATAATATCCTGTGCAACCGTGAGTTATACCTGTTTTACAGACAATAAATAACTAAAATGATATCTGTGAGCTACTTATGTGTTACCCTTGAGCTAACCACGGGTCCTTGATGTATCCTTTAGAGAACCATGAGATACCGTTGAGACGCCTTGTGGAACTGTGAGTAGACACATACACACACATTCACGATAATAAACAACTGGAGTGATACCTCTGAGCTACTCATGTGTTACCCTTGAGCTAATCACGGGTCCTTGATGTATCCTTTAGAGAACCATGAGATACCGTTGGGATGCCTTGTGGAACTGTGAGTAGACAAGTACACACAACAGATTTACGATAATAAATAACTAGTGGTACCTCTGATTGAACCATGTGTTGCCCAGGAACTGGCCGCGTGTTCTTCGTTTATCTTTAAGAATACTATGAGATACCGTTGGAAAGCTTTGTGTAACGCACATACTACAGATCATTCTCTGAGAGTGAGAAGTTATTTTTATTTTTATAAATTAAATCCGAGAACAGTTGACCGTATCGGCGGAAAATGAACCACCTTTTCAATGAGATCTTGCTGCAGCATCAACAGAACCTACTCCATTAACTTCAGGAGAAGAACTGGAACTACAGTCGACCAATCGACAGGGTAACTACAAAACATCTGAATAAACGTAAGTAACTCTCTTAAATTATTCAATCTCCGAGAACTCTACGAGAATCTCCGAGAACTCTACGAGAACCTCCGAGAACTCTACGAGAACCTCCGAGAACTCTACGAGAATCTACGAGAATCTCCGAGAACCCTACGAGAACCTCCGAGAACTCTACGAGAATCTCCGAGAACTCTACGAGAATCTCCGAGAACTCTACGAGAACCTCCGAGAACTCTACGAGAATCTCCGAGAACTCTACGAGAACCTCCGAGACCTTTTCAGACTTTCATCAAAGTCAAATTCTTTATTGAATACTCAAACATACAGAACAGCTGTATGTTTACATAATAATCAACGTAAAAGCAACGTTAGTTGCCTTACAGATGCCAAACTCAAAGTATGGTGTATTTTTGCTTACAGATTGCAACAAGAATCAACGAGGCTGGTGCAGAGCGCGCACCGCCTGTCAGTATGGCCGTATCGGCGCAACGACAATACTTCAACAATTATAATTATTAAAATAACTAATTCATTGATTAAATATAACGATGATTATTTATCAGTGTAAAAATCATCATAAATTAGAGCATTTCTAGTTGTGTTGTTTAAAGAACATAAACAAAATGTTACTTGTAAAATCTTGTAGCGACAAGCACGTGCGACGATGCCTATAAATGAGCCGCACAGAAATTAATACTTGGTAAAACTTGTAGCGACATGAACGTGCGACGATCCCAATAAAGGAGCCGCACAGAGAGGGCTACGGGCATTCTCGCTCAAGACGTCGGACGGTGTGGATTTCTATAAGGACACTGTCATGCTGCCAGTTAAATAAATGAAGCTATAATTATTCGTGATGTTTTATTTTGAAGAAGTAATATTGAACAACCATCACGAAGACTACAATACAGTGACGGCAGCAATACTGACGTCACACTTTTTAAAAACACTAACGGAGGTCTTATCTACGATATATATAATATGAATATAGCTCTAATATAAATATAATTAAGTTTGGTTCTTTTCTTGCCCGCGAATTATCTTCTACTTTGGTAATTATGTAACCGCGCGGTTGTCAATATTTAATAGATATTATATTTTAATGTAAAATAAGTATTTTCATCGTTAGCAGTTCCTAGTAGAGAGATATACGATATCCAGATGACGGCAGCTTCCTCCCATTGGCCCTCCTGGGTACTTCAATGAATATAGACATCATTAAAAGAGGAAGGGAATTCACATATCCTGATGGAGTTGTTTAGGGTTTTTATTTTTAGCTTTGGTTTTAACCCTTTTTCTTATAACTTTTTTTTTATCATCAGTTAGCCAGGCAGCAGACAGATACCACATATGTATGGGTTGTTTAGTAGCAACATCAGCAGCTAAATTAAGTAGTTAAAAAGGATTTCCAAATCGCGACTTGCTCATGCAGAGTATGTAGAGTAAGTATCTTATCTCTCTTCTGTATAAGAGAGAGAGTGTATTAGAGAACAATAGGAAGAGGAGATTAGAACTAGATCTAAAACGGAGGAGTTACTGTAAGGGATCAGTAGACGACAAAGGGAGAATATGCAAGATAATGGCATTGATGAGAAGAGTCAAGGCTAGCGGACCTACGTATAGGTTTTTTTAAGTAAAAAAGTGTTTAAACCCCCCAAATTTATTGTATGATTATAATACTACGAGATTCCACTGCAAATTCGTGCACTCATCGGTTTTGTAGTAAAATCGAAATCTGTACGTACCTATATTTATGATTTTACTATGTAAAGGAAGGTAATAACCTACCTATGTATATCCTGTAAGGTAAGGTGAATATTTGACACACAAATCTAAAAGCAAAGATTTATACTGAGATACCAAGTCAATAAGATACATTATATTTATACATAACGTTATATTTCACAAATAAATATTTTAATTGTTATTGAGCTGAGCGTAAGCGAAGCTCTTAACCGTTTGGGAATCAATTTTTTGAGGCACCATCACAGGAAAACCAGTTAACCAATTTTAACCAAAATGGGCACGCATTTCAAGGACGTGACTGGGCTTGTTCTCCAAAAAACAATAAAAAATTAATGTTTCCTTTTAAAGATATGGTCAAAAAACTGAATCTCCCATAGACTTAAGCTAAGCTACGTTTCTAGATCTCAACAGGGGTTGCTGTGCATGGTCATCGTATTTCTGAATCGCGGAATCACATACAAAAATGTTGTTATCAAAGTAAATTGGCTTGTCAAAAAATAACTTCTAAATATTTAGCACAGTTCTGCCCTGGAATCGATATACAAATCATCTGACGCCATTTTGTTCATGTTCATTTGGTCGTTTTTATATCAATATTTAGTATTTACAGTATATAATACATAACTGTTTCGAATTAATTGAGCTGAGCGTAAGCTTGGGAATCAATTTTTTGAGGCAACATCATAGGAAAACCACTTGATTAATTTTAACCAAAATTGGCACGCATGTCAAGAACGTGACTGGGCTTCTACTCCAAAAAACAGAATAAAAAAATATTTTTTCGTTTAAAAGATATGGTCAAAAAACTGAATCTCCCATAGACTTAAGCTTAACTTAATTCGTGCGCGCTCGCCAATCGTTACTCTTAAACGAATGAATATATGAATGTATCAATGTACCAAAATCATACCTGTTTAAACCTGACTGCGAGGAGGTGCGGCCGAATGCACAAAGGAAACCGCGATTTTTCAGACTATATATACCTATATTGCCGTGAACTGGACTATATTTTATTTAAAATACTAATCAGAACAATTTTTTCCGTAAATTATATTTTTAATAATTCTAATTTAAAATATTAGCGACCACTTTTTTTTGTATGTCTATACTGTTAGCCCTGTTGGCTATTACAGCGTCACCGGGGGAGCGGGTGGGCCAGGAGACCCATCCTTAAAAAGGGGGGCCAGATGGGCCCCCATGGGGAACGACGTCCCGAGTTCGTCTCAGATTGAGACACGGACCTCGGCTCCGGGCGTCGTTAGTCAGAAGGGAAGCTAAGGAAATTTGGACACTAGCGTCCTCCGACGGCAGAAGGCCGGAGCAACAGAGCACTTACTCAGTTGGGACCTCGTCTATACCGATTTTCAAAAGAAAAGAAATATTCAGTATTAAGGTTAGGGTCCTAATAGACACCAAGGAGAAGTAAGGACTGTGAAAGTATTAGTTCAATGAATAGATGTTTAGATCCCGCATTTTGAGTTAGTGAGGCATTTATAATAGATAAAAGAATGTGGCATCGCAAAAAAAATATTCACCCCACCGCCTCCTCGCCCAATCGTTACGTATTAAGGAATATCCAGAGAGAAAGCTGTTGAAAGTAGACATGATCTCAGTCAAGTTTCAGATATTACTAATATTGCGAGACCATTGTAAGAAGCAAAGGTAAAGGTATTATTAAAGCATGTCCGACTGTAGGGCAGGAATACTCCAGGAGACTGGGCGTTCATATGAACTATTTTAATATTCTTCAGACAATCTGAGAAATAAAACACAAGACTCCCTCCCTATGCTTATAAAAAAAAACAGAACATACAGGCAATACTTAGGGCTCAATTTTTTTTTACATTTAAACCCTAAGTTTTAGATTATTCTAATAACTTATTAACGGGTGACTACATTAATTACACAATTTTAATTAAAATATATTTTGGGAAAACTCATAATTGGTTCCAGATATTGAGAGAGGTTATAGACATTATAGGTTCCATAAAATAGGTAAATCCTAAAAGGTTAATTGTATACGTTCTCCGAATCTCGAATCTCCAAAATTCGTTTTTTGTTGTAGATTAATTTTGTTTTATCGACCTGCTGCATCACACCGATTCCTTAGAAGTCATTACTCACGGTAGCGTCGGGAGTCGGGTTGCCTTCCTCCCCTTAAATATGGCGAAAGGGGTGGTGGCTGACTCTTGCGTTAGGCTGGTGAGCGGGTGTTGCTTGCGGTGACTGGTTGTTGTGCAGACAGAGAGTTTTTACGCCTGAAATCATTAAGCTTCATTTGCGAATATTTGCGACGGTTCTAGTTGTTCCTAAATAGCTTTTAAGGTTGATGTCTGTGAAACAGAGATCACAATAACAAAAAATATATCCGGCTGAGTTTGTTGTGTGGTTCTTCTCGGACCAGGACGTGTTTGGAACCCTCATAACTTTAATATTAAGTTGAAGAGTGCTTTTACAGAAAGGCCTATTACGATAAATCTGGTATTGAAATAGGCCCTCCTGACACTTCTATTTTGGCGTACAGAAGTGATTACTGATAATAATTAAATAAAGAAAAGATGTAAATAAATAAGTAGATATTGGGAGATTTTAGGTAGAAGAAGGAAGAGGGCGAAGGGATTCCGATAAAAAAAATCGGTTAATAAGGAAACTCAAGCGCAATTTTTTAAACATAATATATTTTATATATTGAAGTTTTACATTCTTTATCTCCAAATAAGTCAATGGTAGCAAAAATAGACAGTAAAATTATAATTTATACATTAGTAAATTTTAATGACATAACTGATGAGAAGTATTTTTGTTGCAATATTATTTAATGAGATATTATTACATCAACATATTTTACCTTACTTTAGTTTAGAATATTGTATCAGTACATTATTAATGTATTTTGTCCTTTTATAACGTAATAGTAAATGAACATGTGTAAGGTTTATTATATTGTAACAATACTCCAAGTATACTTTAAGAAGACACTTAAGATTTTCCTCATTCAATACCTCGTATAGAAACTAAGATAAACATTTCATCAATGCACTTCTTTATTACTACTACTATCAAAATAGACTTTCGTCCTATAAAACAATAATAAAAACGTAGTTGACTAAAAAGTACATATCACAACATGTTATTTTGTAATTAAGGGACTGTAAGTTATTATAAAATCTAATTAATATAGTTCTTACTTAACAAAATAAATTCGTTTTCATTCCACATTATAACCGGGTTCGACAATTTTTAATTATGTTGCCAAACCAATTTTACAAATTTCGCTAAGCATCGAGAATAATTCCAATACAGTTATTTTAAAGATTGCGTTTAATTCCACTATAAATGGTTGTGAGAAAGAAAGTTCCAAGTTTATTTCAATTTTAAACTTGTATTTCCTAATTTTTGGATCCAAAATCTTGAGGTCATTTGATCAAAAAAAGAGGTGTGATACCTCTCATGTTATTATTCTCTTTTACTTTAACCTACATTATTTTTATTTTTTATATACTTCTGGAATAACACTTTGTACGTTTTGTTATATCCACAATTTTATATTTATCCATCTTTGGTTTACAATTTTCATAAGCCTACATTGTTTCTCCGCTTGTCTACTTATACCCTGGCCACCTGTCGGATCCAGTCTCTGGCGCTGGACACACGCGAGAAATACACTTTAGCCCCGTTCCTACACTCGGTGGCATCATCCTCCACCCAAGACGCAATACCAACTATAGTACCATTTCTTATAAGACCACTGCCACTGTCGCCCTGAAAACGCAAATCGTTTAGAGTCAAACACACCTACTAGGTAATAGACTACTAAATTTACACGTTATAATGTCCATAACATTTGAATGTAACTCACGTTGCATGCGGAGTCGTATCGAGGAGGTCGTCCGCGCGCGCAGAGCATGTCCTGCATTTCGTATTCCAGCAGTTGTCCGCACACTTCGTCCGATTGGATCTCTAGGTCCATGCCGTGCATTTGGTGACGCATGGTTTCCTACATTTATATTTATCATTAGGGATCGACGACAAGAATAAACTTTTATCCAATTAGATAACGTGTCTCTAGAGAGTTAAGTAAATGTTGATGATACTGACCCCGTGATTTTCCGCGCCGTACCCAGCATAGCCGACCTCCAGTCCGGGCAGCAGTCTCGTGTCCTCTTGTAGAGCGGCCGCCACCATGGTCTTGCCGTCCAAGGGCAAGGGACTCTCTAGCTCCGCCAATAAGAAATCCCATCTCGCTGCAACCTAGAGGGATAAGGTTATGTAAACAAAACTGTATCGTATAAGACCTCGGATTTTGACCTTGTGATGCTCGTGACAATAAATCATGTATTCATTCTGACATTTTGTTAGATTACACAGTTGTTATGGATAATTGCGTATTCAAAAGTATTACGTTTTTATGTTGATGTTTTTATAACGATTATAGTTTTACCTGTTTGATACCGAATCTGTCGCTGTCCAACCAGTACGGCCCCACAGAAAAGCGTGGGTGTATGACTAGTCGCTTCACCTTGCGTCGCACGCCTGTATCATTTTCTGTGTTGTTGGTTCCCGCAAGGATTTCTCGTCCACCAGTAAACAGAGTGCTGTAAATATATTAAAATAATATCAATACAAACGTGAACTGGACTTCTAGAGATCAAAAATTAGGGTTTTTATGTTTCCTTGACTTCATTTTGAAGTATTTGTTAATGTTTATCATCCAATGAGATATCAATACTCAGCCAATCACGGCCGAAACCGTCAGTAAAATATTAATTATGTTCGATAAAGAAACCGGTAGACCTTGAAGCATACGAGCTAGAGGTATGTTATTTATCTTTTAACATCGGTAAATACGTTGAGGATAAATCCCACCTGAGTCATGAATAGGAAAAACTGTATGCATTTTTAAAAGAGTATTTTTCATTCATACATTCACTTTAACCATGGTTTAAATAAAGCAACAGTTTGAATATTAACAGCAAAGAAACATATCAAATTTAACTAAGTTTATATATGATATGGACTAAATGATAAGCCATAATAAATTGATTACTTCATCAGTTCACTGGACCGATATAATATTTCGGTATACGCTTGAGGGAGTAAATACATCTCATTTATACGCCTCAATAGGTACACTGAATAGAGTACAGTAAAAACGATCGAACTGTGAATATTACAAATGTAAAATAACTGATTAAAAATGAATTTCCAAGTTGCCCAAACCAGTATTGGCAAACATTTGTTGCACTTGGTTGACGTTGGATCAAGTTGGTTTATTTGCAACTCATTATGTACAATTGAGCGGGCTATTTAATTATTTTAACATGTATACCAGACAAGTAACTTTTCTTATGTTATAGTGACGTCACAGAGATAATTGAAGTAATTATAAGAGTGTTGTTTCTAAGTCATCTAATTGCTTAGTGGACGGAAAAACCCCGTCATCAGTTCAAATTAATATACGAAGTCGTTCTAAGGTAATTAAAGAAATAAACGTTTAGTTAGGAAAAGAAGAAACGGTCTTAGGTTTCAAAAAATACGATTCAATATATTTTGCCCGCCGACAGAGAAGTGCTCGAAATAGATTTAGACTTAAAACTGGCCGATTTTTTGTGCATACATAGTGTACTGTAGATATTTAAATGTTAAGCAATATGAATTTCAGTTACATACCAGTGAGCGGCAGTTAGTATCCACGTGGGACTGATGATGGTACCACCACAGGTGCGGCCAAATAGGACCGCGGAGGGAAATAGTTCATTGACAGGCTTCTCTTGAGGAGTTACAGGAACCTTTTCGGGTATCACTACAGCATCTGCAAAATTACAAAATTTGTCCAATGTAAAACTTTGTTTTTTGAAAACGTAAACTAGTTTGTAAAGTTATCGGAGTCGTATCGTTTTCGTCAACTAATCGTATAACGATATCCTGTCTTTTATAACCGGTAACAAAAGGTCGGTATAAAAATACATTAATTGTTAATATTCTATAAAAAATAAAGTTGATATCATTGGACGAGTATATCGATCTCTTTCAAAGAAAATAAGCAATTATATTAATATCATATATATTTTTAATCAATTCTGGTATTCAAAAGAAAAAAAGAAACGTTTCATTCGTTTGCCTTTTCATTGTTTTAAAATCGATGTATAAATAAAATAAATACAGATGAATATAATAAAGAAACCTATATCTCGAGTAAACAACACAAGGTCGCGGTCAAGTAGATAAACTATTAAACTCTAATAAAGAATTATAATAATTATTATTCAGTATTTACAATATTCCTACCACAATGTACGAACGTTGTTGTTGAAATACACATGACTAACAAAACCAAGACAAAGCATTATTTAAATATCCTCATTCAAATGGATATCGTAATGTATATATTTAATTTATAATTTCTTAATAAATAAAAGTAACTTACATTTTATAATATTTATAGAAAATAACTAAACAAATATTTTTTTGATTGTGGGTAATTTTATAAAAATAACAATAATGTACGACGAGGTCAAATTACACTTACAATTATATTTTGACACACATTTCTTTCGATTTCATTCTATAAATTATATGAATATTAATTATAATATAATCAAATTAAATAATTTCAATACATTTTGAACACTTGATTCATTTTAAACAGATTAAAAAAATATATCTATTTCACTCACACTTAAAATAATACATTTTAATCACAAGTTTTATTTTAGCAAAACAAACTTACTTTGCTTTGAGTGGAGAGGTAGTAGATTTTTAATTTGTAAGCCTGCGCTTGCGCACGATAATGATGCGAATACCGCGAACACGGTTACTCCCAAAGAAGTTGTCATAGTGTGTTCGCTCTAACCTTTAGCGCGCTACGTTTTATGAAGCTACAGTGTCCCCTTATTTATATGCTCTTGCGGTTGTATGCATGTGTGTGTAACAACACTCATTATGTAGTATTTTTATTTTCTTTATCTCTTTTTAATATATAATAAAATTTAACGGTTTCGATTAGATAATAAAGATGAGAGCAATTATAATTTTCTAATTTGGTGCAATATTAAACAATAGGTACTGTTAGATCTTTATAAAGAATCATACATTTATTACCTACATCCGCAATCGTGTTTTGCTCAAGTTGTGTATGACGCTTGACTTACACACCTAACTTATTACTACTTATTTATTCACTTATTACGCAAGTAAAATGAATAATTATAAACATGAATAGGCACTTAAACCTACAGCTATACAATCAGCTACTTAGTATGTATTAGGTATTATACCTATAAAAATCCCTAAAAAAAATTATTCAAATACCGTCAGTTACCCTCGGGTAATATTATAAAAAACAGAATTGAACAAAATTAAATTAAAACTGATTGTCAATATAGGTAGTTTATTTTTTTTGTATTTTGTTTAAACAGATGTGCAATTTAAGAAAAGCAGTTACCAAAAGAGAAAGGTGTATATTTTTTCATGATTTGTACAGTCGGCAACAAGGTCACTTACATACACTAATACTCACTGAATGTTTCATGACAATGTCATCTTCATCAGCAACTTATTTCCTCAATATTAGATACCTTCAGCGGGTTTAAGTATAAAAAACCCCAGGTATTTAATAATTTCATGTATAATGCAAATTAAGTGCGTAACGTACATACCTCTGTTATTATTATAGTGTGTATAATATATCTAGTCTAGATACTAGCTTGTACTTAAAGCAAAAAACGATATTTTCGTGATTTTATGGGCCTTCTTAAAAATATTTTATACAAGTTTATGTGTTTTATTAATTCATATATAATCCTTTTCTTGAATTGATAATATTCAAATGTTAAATGATATTATTTTCTTTATTTAACGAATATACGAATGACTAGTCATTCGTATAGCGGCTTTGCCTGTACTGTTTAAGTTAAAACAAATGGGCTTGTTATGTTGGACAGCTATCTAAAAGTAAAAAAAAAATCAACCCAGTACTGAATCTAATAATTAAATTGACCAGGAAAAAAAATCTAAGATTGCTAAGACGAATGATCGGTCGAGCTTTTATTGAGTGATAGTCATTAAACCAAGTTTTTTCTTACAATTAACACAATATGTAATATGAATATATATTAGTTTTTGCTGTTTCTGGGTATATTTCTTAGGAATAGAAATACTTTTTCCTTGTCGAGTCTCAAATGATTGATTGTTGAAAACTTATTATTGAATTGGTTATTTTCGTAGGAACATAAAAAAAATGAAAATGACGAAAGAAAGTCCTACCAGCATACATAATTGTGTTGAATCACGAAGTACGAAGTAACTAATTCGAAGTATGTGTTATCATTAAAAAATACTTTAACAAGAAAATAAATAAAACTATAACTTTAGTTTATTTGGTTCAATGTTAATTAGCAGCGGAAGCACTTACGACTACGTTATGGCCGTTATTTTATCTTCTTTTGTGGCTTCGACAGTCGAACTGGACCCTATTAAAAATAGATTAATTTAATAATTATGAGTGAAGCCATTATATAATTCACTATTAAGGTCTTCAGGACTATTATACAGTTATAAAATTAAAGACATTTAGTTTTAATTTCGTTTTTCTTTTTGTTACTTGGTTCTAATTTTTTTGTTTTTCTTTAATAAATTATACCTCTGTTTTTAATTTTATCAATAATTTGAAGTGGTATAAGCTCGTTATTGAGATTATAACAGATATTTCTGAACTCGTTGACTTGTCAGCAACTGTGAGTTCCAGCTCTTCTCAACAGAGCAGCACTCCGAGCTGGTGGTAGCTTGCACACGGACTGATTATACTGACCAATTTAATGTAATAATTGACGATTCAAAAGTAAAGTAAAGTAGCATGTAAATGCCTACTTGAATAAAGATATTTGAAATTTCATTTTGAATTTATTTGAACCAAAAAACAGAAAAAACAACAGTTGTTATAAAACTTAGGTTTTATTATATAGATATGTTTTAATCTACAAGTGGTAAAATATAGCGTAGTTAGGTTGTATGTATATCTTTTCCTTTTTAATAGATAGAATTACATAGATTGTTACACTTGGTTTCAGCATCACTATTTTAAACTGATACTGTATAGGTATTAAAATTACAAACAGCTTTTTGTAAAAGTTTATTTTATTACATTTTTTTTAACTATTGGTTTTCACAGCGTTTATCAATATTTAGTAGGTAATTATATTTTATTATTTCACGTAGCTGTCTTAAATGGCCCATACATACCTACTTTGCATATCAACTAAGATAAGAAAAAAATAAAATAATTGTCAGTAATTTCAGCGCAGATAAATACATATAATTACAGAAAAACATTTTTTGTTGGGAAAAAATATATAAAAGAATTTTATAAAATCATTTTAAATAATTATTAAAACGTTGAAACTTGAAACAACATGTTGTTTTCCTGTATGATAAATGAAATAAAACAATGTTAAATTCAAATAAACTTTAATAGTCTCATCAACTTCGCTATCGTTTGCAATAATCAATAATATCAATCATTCTAATAATAATAATAATTAACATTTAAAATGTTCATGAACCATAATAATTATTAAATATATATTTACCCGGCTATAATTATGTAATTAAATCGTAATTTGCCCGACTAGTTTTGAACCCATTCCGGGTTCCTATTCATGAGCTCGAAGCAGGGCGGACTCCGGCATGAACTTACTTTATTTAACATGATTATAACCGGGTAAATATATATTTAATAATTAACATATTGTGTACAGAACACATGCGCACGACAAACAATTTTCTATAAATTTAAAAATACTGGTATATTGCTCATGATTATCACTATAAATAACTTGTAAGGTATGATTTTTAGGCAGGTGTTAATTGCTTCGGTATATAGCGATGAATCAATGTTAATATATATTAAACTTCACTGCTGTGTTGTCTGTGCTGGTAAATATTATGAGCGTTTGTCGCGTTTTATATATTTAGGTAATTTGCGTTTTATTATATTTAGGTAATTTCTAATTTATGATGTTATGATTAAACGCAGATATATCCAAACTCACATTTATGATGGGACAGAAAAATAATGACAAATAGTGAAACGTAATTTATTAAAAATAACATTATATTTTTTAATTAGCAAAGTCTCTTTGATTATAACAAGAAGGACTGGGAAACCTCGTCGTACATTCATACGTTCGTCTGTATGAGTGAATTTTCCACCTAAAATATAAGACAGAAAACGCGATGAACGCTCTTAAACCAATTGATGAGATGATATTCTTAACAATATACGAAATAGAGGAGAAAAACGATAGAAAAATAATTGACAAACAATTATCTTAGCTTTAACACAGCTTTGTTCTTCAAACAAACTCTTTGACAAACAAACGAAAGCTTAATTTTATATTACAAGTGCACATTATGTTATATTATATTTAGCAGAATAAAAACAGTTTTATGCTGTTACTAAAAATCGTGTAGAAACTAATAAAAATAGTAAAATATCAGGATTTGATCATTTTGAATATACAGAGGTAGTGGATACATCCATATTTAACATAATATCATTGCAATAAATTTTACTTTTTTTAAATATATAAAGCTGTCACATACTTAGAAATTAGGTTTTTAGTGAATGTTTCCATAAATAAAATGATGATTATCTGTGAAAAAATACTATGATATCTGAAAGTGCTGAGTTTATTATTGTTTTCTGAACTAATTAAGTCTGATATTTCTTTTTTTTTTAAATCGATGATTCTTTAAAACAAAATGACTAAATATTTTAGGTTTTTTCTTTAGATATATTTTAATCAACTATTTTGTATATAAACGAATAACATTTTTCTATAAATATAAGTGGACTAATAATTTATTGACTACTTTAAGATATTCTTATTTTTAACAAACACTTTTTTTATATGGAATATACATAAAAATACTATTGTTAATAGGTATTAAGATGAAATATGAATATCCAAAAATATATTTAAATAAAATTTAAAATACAAGGTAATGTTGGCAGCAGTCAACCACGACTCGACTCTCTCGTGCTAAATTATAAAACACTATCACGATATACTAATAATAATAATGAAACTGACAAACATACAAATTCAGTAAAATATCAACAACTTCAATTGCATCATAATTACTGATCTATAACTACTCTTGTCATATCTATAGATTGTCTAGTCATTATTGCTCTTCACTAGCTATCTACTGAGTACTAGTTTAAATTATTACTACTTACTTAAAGGATTATTGAGTGCTAAATTACGTTTCTCTTAATTATTTTTAAAGCCGTAAGCTATAATTGTATTGTAAAATCTTTTGATAAGAATATTTTACAAATGTCAGAGCATGTTTGAAAAATAATAATAAATTCTTAACAAGAAAGCTTGTGTTTAGTGAAACTAGTGTTTAGGAAAACTTAATTAAATAATTAAAACGTTTAATTTTTTTTGTCTAAATTATGATAACCTTGGGTTTTAGCAATAAATGGTCAGATTTAAAAATACAAAGATTGTAGACAAGAACTTAAAATAGGTAGGTAGCTTTTGATCAAAAACAGGTTATAAATCCGGTCAGTTGACATTAGTGACGCATTTGTTGACATATTTAAATTTTCTATAAAACCTTTTTATACTCATGCATACATCTATATTTACCAACAGCACAGGTATAGTGGCAACAACCTTGATGGACCATTGTATATACACAATACATATATTTCATTATTTCTGTACATAAATAAAATTGATATATTTTGTACTCATTAGATGACGAAGATTCATTCATTCATCCATTCATTCCTCTCAGTACATCAGGTATTGCATACTTCTCAAGAATTTACGTACTGTCTTCGCGACCCGCAAGTGCGCCGAGGTTTTTACAATATAACAGCAGTGAAAAGTGAGTGCGGTGTAAGTTATGTCATATCTAAGTGCAGATGTATAATATTTTATATTGTCATATCTTTAGTAAGTATAATGTCAGTAATCATTATTCGATAACCACCACTACGAAAGCGGTCATATCTACAAAGCGGAACGATCGTCGAGCTCAAAAAAAAACATCCAACAACGGACCGACATAGAAGAGATTCTAATAAAATAGTTTAAGTCTAGAATAAGCCTACGGAAGGTTTCAATAGATCAGCGTAAAACGATATAGATCATCTATCGCACTCCTCATCTCATCGCCACCTGCAATGTAACCATCTATAGCGGATCACC
Source organism: Napeogenes inachia (assembly GCA_959347355.1). Classification (NCBI taxonomy): domain Eukaryota; kingdom Metazoa; phylum Arthropoda; class Insecta; order Lepidoptera; family Nymphalidae; genus Napeogenes; species Napeogenes inachia. The sequence continues at coordinate 21,275,386 of OY365800.1, read as the reverse complement.
GTTACTAGTCATATCGTTCGAATCATCAGAATCATCACGTTAATCCGCGCGGACAATGCTAATAGGCCATCGTACCGTCACCGCGAATGGTAATTTCCAAGGAACAGAAACGTAAGGGAATGAAAAGTAGCGAGAGACTGCAGCGGGGTGTGTGTGCGGCGCGGCGCGGCGTCAGGGCCGGCCGCAGCCCGCGCGAGCCATCCACGACAGGTCGCGGGTCGTCACCTGCACCACCACATACGGAGGGTTATTTGTAATTAGTTGGCCATCTCTTGCAGGCAGCTTCTCTACATCAATCCCAACAACATTTGTTCTAAATTTTTTTTACAAATCTTGATAAACAACAAAAAAATTCTCTCTGTCTTTTACTTATTACTCTGTATTTTGTAAGAAGTAATTAAAAGGTCAACTCTCGGGCGCCATACCGACGCTCAGAGTTAATGCCAGTTCACAGACAAATAAATTTTGTATGGGAAAATTAAAATTTTTAAAACGATTTATTTAAAAAAGTCGTAGAACTAATGTTGTTGGGATTGATGTAAAGAGGCTGCCTTCAAGAGGTGGTCAACTAATAATAAATAACCCTGTATAATACAGCATGTCATTTCGATTATCTTCGTAATTCAGAAGGGTGGGGAAGCATTTGCAAATATCCGTGGGTCGCTAACTACTTATCTTCAGGTGGACCGTAATTTTTCAGTCGATGTACTGATTCCATAAAATAAGCGAAGAAATAAAGATAAATTTATTAATGTAATAATCAGTCCCGATAAAGACAATTATATAGGTATTGACTAATCAACCAAGAGGGTAAGAGATATAGTAGCTCAATTACAAGGTCCTTTAATAATCTTTAGACAGTTCGGGCTCAAGCCTAGAAATATGTATAAACCTTTTTGTTTTGGTATTTTATTTAATTATTTTAAATCTTATAACTATAAATGTTGATTGTTGTTATGTTAAAGTTTTCACTGAATATCTCATATAAAAACCCATCTTATCATAACTAGTTTAAAAATAAAAATCAAAAATAAAAACTAAATTACTTTATGTTAAGAAAAAGGTTAGTTTTTTTTATTACGTATTATATTTTTTTATTTATTTTCCTTGTGGGAGCTGTTGTTAAGTCAATTTATTAGTTGTGTGATTTTTATATTTGGTAGTCATCTTTTTTCTTTTCTAAAAAGAATAAAATATCAAAAGCTGATAGGGTTATATCAATACGAACCACCGTTTATTAACATATACAAATATAGGAAGTTGCAAATGCTTGGCCACCCTTAAGAACAGGTAAAAAAGGTAAAAAATTAGAAGAGAAGAAAAAAAAGGATTAGGTTCTGGTGTGAAATATCTGTACGTGTAGTGTACCTGGTGCATAGAGTAGACGGCCAAGACAACTAGCACGTGCATGATGTTGTGTGAGTTGAGGCAGCGGTCCACGGTGCCCGGGAACCACTTCTCCGGGATGTGGAGCGCTCCGATCACACCGCCGCCCAGCGACACCGCGTCCTGAAACACGAGTACATTACATTCGTTTCAATAAAGCTCTACCAAGTGCAGCAACAGGGTTATTTATTTCAATAATATATTTATTTTGGGTTTTAATAATCTAAAAAATGGAACCGTAGATATAAAAAGTTTAAATAATAATAAAGTATAAACAATTTATAATAAATAATAAATTCTGAAAAAATTCTTAACAGGCAATCAACCACCACAATTTGTTATTCTATTTAATATAATTACATAAGTGAAATGTATTATTTATTTAAACTTATAATACTTTACTTATCGTACTCGTATACTGTACGCGTATGTAAGGTGGCAGGTCACGAAAGCTCCTCTTCAGACGTCAGGGATAAGGCACGAATTAGCGAACTGTATAATTTTGCAATTACCAACATTTGGTTCATGAAAGAGAATTTAATATATTTTGTGATTTTACCTATTTATTTATTTGTATTAAAATCTATAGTTATGTAAAATAAATAAAAAAAAAAATAAAAATAAAATAATAATTACTGTGGACTCACTAATAGAGTTATTTAAGATACCTGAACTAACAGACTTCTTATTGAGAATGTTATCTCAAATTTCAATGATTAATCTGACAAATACAGACTAAATGTGAAAAGTGCACAGGTGACGTGTGGATGGATAAAAGTAAAAAAATTTAAATATTAAATTAAAAATTTAAAAACACAAAAAGACATCTAAAAAGAATAAAAAAAATATTATTATGTACTTATTGAAGTCGTTGCGTCGGGGGACCGTTGTACGTACGTTGACGATGGTGTCTATTTTACGAAGTTAATCATTGAAGACTTAGACTATACGATTCGATATCGTAATTTCTTCATTTGCCTTGTTAACTTACTTGCATTTTAATTTCCATCATTATTAAACAGTTCCTCTACGCAATGACTTCAATAAGTACATAATAATATTATTTTTATTCTTTTTAGAGGTCTATTTGTTCTGGGGGTTTTTTAATTAATTATTTTTTTCTGCTTTTTAAAGTTATGTTACTGGTTTCTGAATTGTACTAAATAAACCTACAGACGCACAATTTTTCAGTTGTTTAAGTATTTCTATTAATCTATCCTAATATAATAAAGAGGAAAGATTTAATTGTTTGTTTGAATTGAATAGGCTTCGAAACTAGTAGACCGATTGAATAAAATATTTTCCTTTAGAATCCTACATTATCTCTCTGATGAACATAGGTTATATTTAATATGAAAAAAAAAATAAAGATCCGCGCGAAAATTTCGACAATGTAATAAAACACGGGCAACAGCTATCCCTAATAAAGACTTTACCAGAGTAAAAAATTGTGAAAACCTTTTGGCTTACATAACAAGGCTTTTTTCCTATATAGCGCGGGCGAACCCGCTGGAAACGGCTAAATATTGCATATTGCATAACCTTTCACCAATAAAACGTCAATATCTTGGAGACGACTATTTCTATTTCGACCAATTATAGTTAAAAACCATCTCGACGAACATAGCTTTCGATTAAAAAAACCGCTTTCAAATTCGTTCACGCGTTTGGCCGCTACATTGCCACAGATAGACACACAGATACACAGATCGACAGGTCAAACTTATAACACCCCTCTTTTTAGTCGGGGGTTAAAAAAAGACTCTAGAGTTACTCTACTCTATCTTACTTATTTATTTATTTATTTAAATCTAGCGTTCAATATTTAACTTTTGAACTTTCTCTGAAAGAGATGCTCTGTTTCTCATTAACTGTAAAATTGTTTTAATGTTGAAGAAAACTAAAATTAAGTGTTTTTGATTTCAATTCAATTTAACTCTGTCTCTGTCGATGTGACCGTTATCACCTACTTACTTTTTAAAAACTTATCATAAAACATATTGATAAGATTTTATTCAATTTAATTAATACCTAAATATTTTGTAACAATTTGTGTTCCAATAATATTAATTAATAATTAATCATCATTGAATTTAAGTGTTCACAATTGTGAATCATATCCTGTTTACTTAAGAATGAACTATTTTTCTCTTTATCGTATTTATACTTGTACAATTAATACAATACAGTAAATTTATGTGTATTTTTACGATGATATGACAACTGTAATAAAATATTTTTTTATTTGAGTTATTCTTCTAAGTAACTTAATAATTAACTAACAAATACACAAAAAAACTGGCTAAAAGACGCACTCTAAGTGGACGACTGTGGCACCCAGTGAATGCCTTATAAGGAGTAGGAAATTCCATGGGATAGTCTTTACGGTCGGTCGTGATATATGTAGTATAAATATGTACTGATTGAAATATCTATTTTGATATTGTTACATATAACAAAACTGCTTTGCATCTATTTAGTATGACAAAATAACCTCTATTAAACGAGTAGTCTTTGAAAAAAAAAAACAATCCACGTAACAAGAGACCGTCTAGTTTTAGCAAATAAAGTACTAACTTGTAGGAAGACGTGAAGGATGGCGTGCGGATCACCGCCGCCGAGTCTGGCCGCACGAGCCGCTGCCAGGAACAGCCGCATGCAGAACGGAGCTGCGAAACACAGCCGCCTCTCCCACGGAGACCACGCACGCATAGCCTACAAATAATTATGTATTACGCAAACTAACTTAAAATTATTATTTATAACAGTATAATAATATACATTTGGAACGAATCTGGATGTTATTTTTATCCTCAGTATTTTTTGTTCATAAACAATACACAATAGTATGATTTTGTGGCTAAAATTAATTAACAACGATTATGATCTTAGCTTTTAAGCTTAGAATATTTCTATTAATTATTTTGTTACGGCTTCACTTTACTGCCATACGATTTAAAGGTCTCATTCAAAAGGAGTTGAGGAGTTTCTTTATATTAATACTACTCTTAGTCTGCGGAGATTCCTATTGCTTTTAAATTACTATTTTTGTATGCGAGTAACTTAACATAATTTTCAGCAGTATAACTACAAAATCAAGTTACTTAAATAGTATTGGATTTCTCAGAAATATATTTATTAATTATTTTTATCGCTATATTAGTATTTCAAGAGAAGAAACACAATTTGTATTAAATTTGTTTTGTCTTATATAGTCTAATGATAAATGCCGGCCTTTTGAATAATGACATTTGTGATTTTCGTAATTTCATTGTCACTCATCCGAAAAAAAAGTCTCAAAATCGACTCTGTCGACCCTGCGTCTGCCAACCCTAGAGTATTTTTATTTCATGCAGAAGGAGGGCAGCCCTAGCTTCGCAAATGTGTTGAAACTTAAACGAGACAGCAGCTGGGGCTGGGGAATTCAGTAACTGCGTAGGCGAGCTTGGTTTCAATACAGTGTTACGCAAGAGTATAGGAGCTTCCATTCCGAAAGACGTCACAGAAGTCCTATTAATTTAAATATTAGGTTAGTTTTGCTAAACTTAAAATCGGTATATGTTCCAAACTAAAAGTTTCCGCATGGTATGAAGGGTGTCAAGACTGAAATCGCTAAATCAAATCATACAACAGTAAAGTGAAGGTAACTAAAGACTTTACTATCTGCTTTAATACTTTACTATCTTAATCTACTACTACTATCTACTTGACTGTCTTAATTATTATTTAAACAGTGAAATCGGATCGATAAAATACAATTTAATGTATTGTTGCAAAAACAAAAGTCCGTTATTGAAGTTGGCTTTTTTCATTGAAGGAACAATGGCTGACGCTGTAGAGTGTAGTCATTCCCTTGCTTACTACGTTGTGAAAACCATTTACGTATTAAACCAAGACGGTTTTACATACAATTAAAAAAGGAAATGACGTAAGATGTTTTCGTTTTATGGTAATTATGAATAATGCTACAGTATCTTCTCTATGAGGAAAATCGTATACAACTTATAAAATGAGTTCTTTAGTTGATTTACTCACTTAGAGGAAAGGAACGAAAGCTCATGATTTAGACAGCTGAGTTTTATAACGTAACACTATCCGATTAACACAGGATGTTAGAAAAAAAATCAATTATAGACCTAAGAGATGGTAACAATGACAATCTAATCAATATGAGTATTAATCACTTTCCTTGCAGTCCTGTACCTCTAGTACGAGTACATTACGTAAAATATAACAGTTTACCAAATCATAAAATCAGTATCAAAATAATAATTCTATGTCTTGGTACGGATATCTTTCAGATTATAAAATATATGAAGAGTATTAATTAATACTAGTAATAAAGTTGTACCATGTTACAGTTTCAGTACCGGCTGCTACAAGATGCTACGTTGATAAACAACTACCAAGTGTTTAGTTTACAGTTTTGGCACACGCAGGCATTAACATTAAATTAAACATCTGTGTTAAAATAATATAACTATAGAAATGTAAGTCAATTGTCGCATGTATGTACTTGGAACCATTCGACCAATTTGTCTGACTTTTGTTTTCTTCAAAATTAAAAGGGGAATAGGTTTCACAATGGTAGGAGTATGCAACGTATGTAGGGTGCATATTTTTATAATAAAACAAATTACGAGTATCTATATATAAGAATTTAGGAAACCTACTTTACACTTTGTTGTTTTGTCAGTCATTATTACATGACAATTTTAAAATGTACTTTTCCGATGTTAGGTTTCAAAGGAAAAAACAGAAATTATACTAATTTTATTTATTTTTTTAATTATAGCATATTTTATTTATATTAGTGACCAATAATTTTGGATAACCTTAGTCTAAAAAAAATAAATATTTGAAAACCCAATAACTTATTGTTTATTTTAAGACATTCTTTGTATTGTATAACTTTAAATCTCGGGAGACATAATTTTCTGCAAGTCACCTTATACTAAGACATGCCTACCTTATAAAGACCGAGTAAGCTGCCGAGGCAGTACACAGCCAGGGCGGCGTAGCGTAGAAGAGTTGGCGCGCAGTACACCGTAGCAGTCACCATCGGAATAGCACCTGCAGAAAGAATGTACTGTTAATAAAATTAAATTTGACTTATATATAGAAATAAAAAAACCGCTACGGGCAGGGGCGGTCGAAGTCGCGACCTCTGGGAAAGCTTCCCGTCGCTCTACCAATTGAGATACCGTTTCGTTATTCGTTTCGGTGCATTAAGCATTCTATATACGGTCGTCTTTGCTTAATGGAATACTGGGGCTCCCGTACAACAAACGTGATTTTTTGTTTATAGATAATATGTTAAACTACAAATATGTTTAAATAATACCAGTTATTATACGTTTTAATATTTTTTTTATCTCACGTAGGGTATCAGTAATAACTATATAAATATATGTAACTGACACAAAGTAAACAAACTCGAGAGACCATTCTGTGGATCAACAAAGAGTTATCCAGTGTAGAAATCGATTCCACAAACTTTGGTTAAAAAATCAGGGTCAATAACACTGTTTCTACAGGACATATAAAATCTGCGAAATTGAAATTTTTGCAACTTGCATACACTATTGAAATCGGTTCTAATTCCGGTGAACTGCATTCTGGAAATTAATTGGAAAATGGTATTGAAGCTGTGAGTGGTCCGCTCGGTTCTAGTTTTCCTTTTGATTGCTTTTTGATAACTCTTGATTGCTCAACTTTCTATCTACTCTATGCTCGATTTTCGTCTTTATTTTTTTAAAGCTTTTCCTGTAACCGTGACATTTTCAACAATTTGTATGAAGTTATTTCTAAACAAAAGAACATAAAATAAATATAACGTGTTTTTTTTCTGTATGTAAAGTAATTAAAAACACATTAACGTTATCATTAAAACCACTGCAATTCAATTCTTTAAATGATTCATAATTATAATTTACTTTTGTATTTCAAAACACACTTAAACAACCCTAAATATTTTGAAATATTTTAAAATATTAAACAGATAAGTTTTGTTCATATTTGAACAAACAATTTGTTCAGTGTGTTACGTTTAAGTACTAGAAGTAGTATAGCAGTAGAAGTAGTGTTTTATTTAAGGGCGAAACCTTTTGTGACTTATCATGGATTAGTTGTACTAAAATTCTAAACGTAAATCTCACTGAAATCACGTATGAACCAAGATGTATCATGTAGGCCAATATTGGTATAACTGACCACATTAAACTGCGATATGCAGTTTATACTTTGGTAAGTTATTAAATTACTCATGTTTAACTTTTATCTTGATAAAGTTCTATACAATTTATAGCTATAGTTGGATTAAAGAAATAGTAGTAATAATTATAGATTTTGCCCAACATTTATAAAAACTATAACATACATTAAAAACCAAAAAAAAGAAAAGAAGTGACACCAAAGGTTACAAACCTTTGACGGCATTGATATTGATTCCAATATTGATCTCCATTGCTTAGAACTACAAATTATAATAAATTCTTATCAAAATAGACTCGTTTGAGAAACCAATACTAGTGGATTTTTTTAAAGAATTACTTATTAATAAATTGTGTAAGTAATTTAAGATTTTATTTTTTATTTTATTTTTTGTATTTAAGAAATGGAGGATGTTAGAGGAGCCCTATGTGTCAACAGGACACACTAATAATCCGGTCTGATGTGCAAAAAAGAGATAATATTAAGTTTCTAAAATTGTAATTTTATCAATAATAAAGGCTTTTGTATTTGTATTTGTATTTGAAGTACATGTTCATTAAATTAATATTTATTGGGAATTTGGTAGCATTTAGTAGTACAATCCTTGTTTTGTAATTATATATTTTATTCTATGTTTATTTTTTGTATCAGGAAGGACAACTAAAATGTATGATCAGTGGTTAAGGTACTTTACTTCTTAAATCATATAAATGGTTTGCTTTTGTTACTTAAAGGGAAAACCATAAACACGATTCACAAATTCCAATATCCTAACTATTAATTTCTTTAAAATCGATTTACAAATTCAATGAGAGACGAATTAAATCAGTATTCATTACTGAATATCGAGAGATTCAGACTGGCAGAGGTAGTGGCTAATTGAATTAGACTCTTGTGCTTCACTCAGTATTGCTCTGTAGGTTCCCGCGAGTCTATTAAGTATTAGCCTGATATTTGTGCAAATACGAAATTCACTTTCACACTCTTTCGTAAATTAGATTTTGTCTTTTGTATTTAAACTTGAGTTTTCCACACAATACCTTAAGATATTAAATTACATTACATAGTTTATCCAAATTATTGTTTTAAATATTAACTTAACGGTTTTTAAAAGTGGATTTCTTAATATTTTACGAAACTACGTAATTATATTCTTAAAAGTATGAATGTGGGGTTAAAATTTTAGAAGTAACTTTAATAAAAGTTATGAAATTATGTAATAAAATTTATTAACACTAATATAATTTCTGTACCTCTCTATGAATTTATTCATAAAATAATAGAATAAAAAATAACTATCTTTTCGTTTCTTGTCTTGTAGGATAATTAAATCAAGCTTGTGTTGATCAAATTTAAAACACACGGTAGAAAGTTACTCGCGAGTTAATATAACAAGCTAAATGTTTAAATTATTGTTCGGAAATCTTAATATAATTACAACAGTTAAATAGAGGCAAGGTACAGTACAGGTACATCGAAATAACTAGATTTGTAAGTTAAGAGTTTTCAAGAGTTTTAGTACCAGCAAGTTTGCCTTCGAACTAAGCACTCGAGTAAGCCTCTTAGAAGACGAGGAGCTTGTTATATAAGTAATAAGCATATGTTTCTACATGGGGAAAATGTAAGTTTAGCTTAGAACTTACAGAGATTTAGTTAATAAATAATAATATGGTCAGCCAGCCAAATCCTGCCCCAAGCGAAAATTGACACAAACAAAAATACTTGCAAGCTTTTGGTGGACTAGTGCCGGTATTGTTCGTTACAGTTTTTACAATTCTGGCTAGTCTATTACGGCATATGTCTATTGTCAGCAATTGCAAACCATGGAAAAGCTATCTGCTAAATAACCTAGGCTGGTCAATCGCTCCACACCATTGCTGCTTCAAGACAACACTAGGCCACATACTGCACAACAGACGGCCATCAAATTAGAAGACATTCAATTAGAATGTCTAAAACTTCTACCGTAATCCCCGAGGATTAAGGTCCGAACCTTGCTCCAACAGATTACCATTTTTTTTGAAATTCGGATAACTTCTTGCAAGGAACAAAATTCAACTTTTATGGGGCAGTCCAAATCGACTACAAATAATTTATTGATTCCTATCCGACTGGTTTTTTTAGTCAAGAGATCACTAAACTACCTATAAGATGGCAAAAGTGCATGGAAAACAATGGTTCACACTTTGAATCATTAAATACATAATACTAAAAAATATTCGACTATTGGTTCCTTATGTACAAAACGCCAATTTCAATTGTAAAGACCTAATACATTGAATGATTGTTTTATTTCTCTCTTAAAGTCAAAGAGAGTTCGCCTTCCCTGTAGTATTAGTACACACACACACACACACACACACACACACACACACACACACACACACACACACACACACACACACACACACACACACACACACACACACACACACACACACACACACACACACATGTACTATAAGTTATATCACAGTTATATAAGTTATATAATTTAATTGTAACTGTGTATCGTATATCGATCGTTTTAAAATAAAATAAAAACGAAAGGTTATGTTATTGGAGGCGGGATACGAATACGATCTGCTCTCTACAACAAAGTACATAGACGTCTAGACGATACATTAATTTTCGATTTTAGGGTATATAAAAAGATTCAAAGGTATTTAAAAATAGAACATTCATTGTTATATGGAGTTGTATGATCGTGCTTAGGATAGAAAAGTAATTCATTCTGACTGTAAATAAAATACGATTGTAGAGAAATTAACCATTTTCCGCATAAAATAGTTTAGGTAAAAGAACCAAAACATTCACAAAAATAAATAAAAGCACAAGCACATTTCTATAAATTCGAAACTAAAAGCGGCTCACATGGTTCGTTTTGTACAATTAAAAAAACTTTTCTTACTTGTACAAGTCGCATGTCGTATGGTAATCGTTTCTCTTATGTAGCACAAGAATAGATTTTTATGTTTTATATTATAATTTATATATGTTAATAAAAGTTGATTTTACTTAAAGAACCCAGTATAAGATTAATTTAAAAGCTGTACAATACCAGATTTCGTTCGAAATTTTATTTAAGTGAGTATTTTTTTCATCTAGTTTAATGGCATGTTTCATTTCTAGTTCAAAGTCTAAATGCTTTTAGTGCTTGCGTAACTTCACTGCAACTTTAATGCATTAACTACTGAAACTAATGCCTTCACTGAACGTATTTACACGTGCTGGTTATAAAAAAAAGATTAATATAAAATGATATATGTAGTCTTAAAGTAAAAGTAATATATATATATATATATATATATATATATATATATATATATATATATATATATATATATATATATATATATATATATATATATTACTTTATATTTCAATAAATTTCCACCTCGACATTTATGTTCATAAAAAATATATACAACAGCCAATATATAAGGACCGTAGTAATGAAGCCTGTGTGACGTTTCTATTTTTATACTAGCTGACCCGGCAAACTTTGTTCCGCCTTAATGGCAATAAATAAGCAGATTTATTTTTTAATTGGAAAAAATACAAAAAAATGAAATACCTACATTAATCATTCATAATTATTTCTTTATTTTAGTACATAGGTAGCTCTTCATTTAAGTACCTTGTGATACACGACATTTTTTGTTTTATTATCAGGCGCAAAAACAAACAACGCAGATGGTCTTCCGACCCGTGAACATGCCACGTATAATTGACCATGGGAAAAACATGAATGTTCTAGATTTAAACCACAAACTTTTAAGGATTGGCCTTGTGATTTGTTGATGGTCATGGCAAATGCAAGACGTATCGGAAATTGAAGTCTTTTAAATTCAAACGGCATATCGGTTGGGATCATCGGTATCCTCGGAATGAGAACTTCCTCACCTTTGAATTTTCCTATCATTATCTCGTAGCGTAAATAACATTGTTCATCAATTTTCTAACCACCAAACGCGTACCGTTGCACAGTTTTGGTTGGTTTATGTTTCGAAGCATGATTACTACGGAGCCAATCTTTAGGCGTAAATTGTGCGGTGGTAAGCCAGGCACGTCCAAAGAGTTTAAAAATTCAATAGGATAGTTGGTGGCTTCATCTTCATTTGTGACGCAGTCAATAGATTTGAATGAATGCATTGTTCCAATGATCTTATTTTGAATTATGTAGTTTAGGTCATCTACATCTTTATTCTTAGCCGCTAAAATTGCTCGCTCACTCAACCATTCATTATTTTTGTAGTTAGAAATAATTTCTGGAAACACATTGTTGATAAGTTCGTCTTTTGATGAGACAAAATTACAGAAATTATATGGAAATGATATTAATCCGCTAGATTCATCGACAGGTACTTGACCATTACCGATAGTCAGCAATTGCTCCGAGAAATCTTCTGCAGTTATATCATTAACCAATGTAACTCTCATGTTTGTTGTCAGTTGTAGTTTCTTCACATAGCTCCATATATTTGACGATTTGAGGCAAGCGTTTATTTCGTCGGCAGCCGTAGATCTTGGAATTACTGGCAGTATTTGGCGGAAATCGCCAGAGAGTAAAATCATTGCTCCTCCAAAACATCTCGAGTCATTGCTTAAATCTTTTAATGTTCGGTTAAGTGCTTCTAATGCACGTTTATGCGCCATTGTGCATTCGTCCCAGATGATGATTTTCGATACCGCTAAAACTTTGGCCATTGCTGAGTGCTTTGCAATATTACATGTTGGTTCTTCAATAGTTTGAAGATTTAACGGTAATTTGAATGCTGAATGAGCCGTACGGCATCCTTCTAACAATGTGGCTGCTATTCCAGAAGAAGCAACTGCAACCGCTATGTTAGATCTTGCCCGAACAGTTGCTAAAACTAATGAGATGAGCAATGTCTTGCCAGTTCCACCAGGGGCATCTAGGAAATATAAACCACCATTTTCATCATCGATTGCCTTCATTAAAGTATCATAAACTTCCTTTTGTTGGTAATTCAATAGGGGTACATTCGTTTGAATAACTAAATCTAATTCCTGGTGATCATATTCACGTTCCCGTTCCAATTCTCGATTAAATGCGTCATTCATTTCACGATATGGTGCTGGCATTCCTAACCTGATTAATAAATTACCGCACATGAGGTAACACATATCTTCGATCAAGAGTAAAGCACGATTATGTATCTCCTCATTCATCTCAATATCTTGATTTCTGGAACTGACACGAATTTGATGTAAAATATCTTCTGACATATTATCCTTGTATTTGTGCCACAGGTTACATGGGTTTGATGGAAAACATGTCGAAATTATGATAGCGAATAATGTGCGTATCTGACTTGGTGATGCAGAGATAATGGCTTCAGCGATTGTCGTATCCCAATGACTATCGTTTTCTAATAACTTCAATTCTTCACATGCAGAACGATATGTTGGGAATATTACACCATTAACAGTTCGTAGTGACTCAAATGACGTTGGCCCACGCACATTTACCAGCAACAACCGCAAATAGAAACATTCTTTATTCTTTGGATGAACTGTATACATACGACCAAGAGCATCAGTAGAACGCACATCTGGATACCCAGGAACCGCATCGCCTTGCTTCCGTCTTTGAAAATTCTTCGATGAAGCATTCCAAGTATAATAACGTGGCATCTCCGAGTAAAGCAAAGTTCGTGCAAACTGATCGCTTTGGCAGATTGCAAAAAAACTGGTCAATGTAGTTGCTGGAGGTGTTTCAGCACGTTGCGTAGCATTCGAAGCCGTGAAATATACTCGTTGACCAATCTCCAGGTGCACCGCCAAATGCATAACAGTAGGATGACGTTCGTGAATGGGAAATGCGAATATACGCCAAATCGCTTCATTACAGTTCACATAACGACCAACTTGATAGCGTGAAATTTCATCGTTTGTATTTGAGGATTGCAATCCAAAAACCGCCATATCACTGCCTTTCGTGACATATTTGCATATATATTTTATGGACTTAACTGAATTGCAGTATTCAACGTTGCAATGTGTCTTGAACGATTTAGAAATAAGTAGCGAATATGGAACAATCCAACTGTTGTCGACAACGAAATCCATTCTTTTCACTTTCGTTGTGACAGTTCGACCGTTGTCATCTGGTGATCGACGCCGATACAGCGGATAACCATCATTGCCAGTGACAGTCTCCTCCGTTAATTTTCGTGGATATCGTTTAGAGCACTTTCCATCGACCATGCAAGGTGATTGGGGATTGATAGCACCACACGGTCCATGAATCATATTAGTAGTAACAACATCATGTAGGTCTGGATCGACTTCATAATCAGGAATCTCGGCACATATGATATTATCTATTTGGTCAGGCTGAATTCTTTCCACTAACCAAATAAGAATGTGTGCGTGCGGCAGGCCTCGCTTTTGCCATTCGATTGAATACATCCAGCATCGAGTATCTCCAAAGACGCGTTGTTTAACAATAAAGTTCATCAGGGACCGAATTTTTTGCCTGAATATACGTGCTGTGATGTCGTGTCTATCACTTGATGTTTGTCCGGGAAACAGCAATTGAGTAATTTCTATCCATTTTGGATTGCAGGTAAAAGTAATAAAGAGATCGGGCCGACCGTAATGACGAACATATGTCATTGCATCTTGTGCATATTCATGCATATGACGTGGACTACCAATGTATGTCGCCGGCAGAATAGTTAATCGACCAATATTAGCTGCATTTCCTTCAGTACTAACTGCATCACGTAAATGGATGTACTCCTCAGAACGCAGTTTGGCTTGGTTCAACCTAATGAATGTTAAATGTTCCGTTTCTATTTTTACATACATATCAACGCAATACTGTAGAAACAATCGACGAAACCGCAGCAAATAGTTGTCAGCATTTTGACGAATCATCAAGCGATATGCATAATAATTCATTGAGCTAACTTTCTTTGTAGTTTCTTCACCTGAAATGAAAAATTTGATAATTAACCATTTGAAAGGCAAATTTTAAAGGCAAACAATACCGACATTAACCATTTTTTTGATAAGCATTATTTTAAATCAGCGTCTTTCACAAATAAATGAAATAAATTATGATACTGATACTCACCATTCAATGGATTTTTCATTTTAATATTAAAATAATATCCATCTTCTCCTTGCCAAAACATCAGCGGGTAATGCAATGTATCATATGATCGATGAGTTTCAGATATTCGTTGCAGTTGCCCAGTATCGCGACGTGTAAGCACAATATCGCGTTTTTCAAATTGTTCATCAACAATCAGGATGGCAACTTCGTCTACTGTTGGAGCATTAAATGTCCTTTCGTGTGTTCCAGATGGTCGTTTATCTGCTTTGATGACAACTTTAAAGTCATCACTTGGCAGGCGCTCTAAAGCACTCTTAAACAACCTGACCAACGCATGATGTTCATGAAGCAGACACTGCAAGTCTTGAAGAATTGCTCGCTTCATTCCTGAATTGATCTCTAGGCGTCGATCAAGTTGTTCTTCCATGTTGCCCATGAAATATATTTGTAAAAATTTATTCTGTGTATCTTCGAAAGGTAGTAATGATCCAATTTTATGATGAATCTGTCCTTGTATCTACAAAATAAAAACCAGACAGTATTAACTGGGTTATAAACACTTTTTTCAGTGAGAGAGTAGAGTTCAGGATTAGCAATATACTACATAGGTACCAATAGATAAAGTAAGATATTCTTTAACTACATTGTATATAAGTACAAAAATAAATACCTTAAATGTCGGATTCAATCCTCGTTCTTCGATAATATGTGCCCCAAATGACGTCATTTGGAAACAACCATTGTATTTTTGAGTATTTGCAAGAAATTGGCGTGATTCTTGTGTTTCGCCACAAAGCAATGAATACAATGGCTCAGGTGGCGGAGTCAACAATGGCAATTTCAATTTACCATTAAGGCAGCATAATCCAGGCGTTTCTCCGGAAAACTTTAATGCACCACAATATTCGCAAACTACGTCCATTTGCCCAATGCAAACGCTAGGATGCAAGCTGTAATCAATGCTGCAATCGTATTGAAACGCTGCTCGATTTAAATCAGCACTTGATAAATGTCTTGTTCTGCGTCGCAAATTATCTATTTGTTGACCTCTGTTGTTCGCTCAACGATTCTGCATTGCTAACCGAGCTGTTTCACGGGCTACTTCACTTTGCTCTCGTGTTTGAGAAGCATGAAGTCGAGCCATACTATCGCGGCACTGTTCACGTGCAATTTCTTGTTCTTCTTCAGTCTTTTCATTTGCAGTATTTCGTATTCTTCTTGCATTACGGCTTTGTCGGGAAAGATTCGATCGTCTTGGTCGCGGCATTATTAATTAAACTTCACTTCACCTAAAAACTCAAATTTTCAACCATACAGAGTTTTATAGTTAACTTCACTTCACTTCACTGTTTATATACTATACTGGCACTCTCATTACATTATAATTGTTAATAATTCATTTAATAGAAATAGTTTTATTATTGATTTCTTACAAATATCTAATTGTCATCCATACTTCATTACATAGCTGTCATTATACGTCAATTACATAGCTGTGATTTGATTTTTGTTATTCCAAGTCTGATTCTTTTTTGTTTTTATACCACGTTTTATAGTGACTGACGTCTCATGTCAAGTCAGACGGGAATGCTGTGGAACGGGATAAAAAGTATCCTATGTCCTTCTCCTGGCTCTAAACTACCTCCCTGCCAATTTTCAGCTAAATCGGTTCAGCCGTTCTTGAGTTATAAGTGGTCTAACTAACACGACTTTCTTTTATATATATAGATAATGAAACAGTCTCATGTTTTTCATAGTTATTGATAGCTTTTTGAAGAGTTCTGATTAGCGATGGGTGCAGCGAGTACGGCCTTGACACGAGGGACCCAAAGGTTAGCTATTGTGTGATCACTGTTAAGGCTTTCATTCTTCTAAATCAAAGGTGTGGTGATGCGGTAGTCAGATAGCTTTATTGTTGATTCTTCTATAGTCAATATAAATATAGCGTTTAATGAAATAATTTCATTTCATTACTATCATAAGCTTACACAACTTTAAAGGATAATTATATATATTAATTTATGAGATTATTATGTTATTCCCGTGTTGTTGGCATTACACGTAACCCCACATTTTGGTATATAATTAGATTGTAATTGTTGATTAAGTGACATTTACAAGTTAATTATAAATATCGTGAACACGAAGAAAAATTCTTGAATGTTCTGCTCTGTACTCATGAATTATATTAAAATATCTATGCACTGATCACATAGCTTACGATGGTACCGAATTACCTTAATTGAAATAAAAACAAACTTTGTGCTAAATATCAGCTAAAAAATTAGCTTTATTTTATGTACGACTGCAGAAGTCAGTGTAAAAGAATTAGGAAGAATGTAGTCATAATATACACGTATAAAGTTGTACCAGCACTTTTTAAAAGATTTTTTCTATCTGATTTTGCACCTATTTCGCCCAAAACCAAGATACTTTGGAGATATTTTATTTCATCAAATTGTCAAAAAATCTCATGTGATATTGTTTCTTTAGTTTTTTCTCGTATCATGACTGCTGTTTATTGGAACCAGCAGCAGTACGTTAAATTTCTTAATAATCAAGACTCGTAAGGGATGAGATTTTAAAATGTCTTAAGCATAAAATATGATTGTTACTGTGATATTGTTTAACGCCTCGTCTACTAAAAGACAAATAATGTTTTGTGTTTCATAAAAAAACTTAAATTACTATTGGTTCGTTTAGAAATACCAATTAATAAGTAAATGCCAACTTAAGTGTTACGTCTCCCTCATGGTTTTGATTTATTACAAGTATGATTTCATTACTTAATGTTCATTTAAAGTTGATTTAAGTGCACTAAGTATTATTTGTAAATACATACTTTGAAGAAAAACAATTATGCTTTGCTATGATGTCAGAAAAACTGAAAAGTAATTGAATTATTTTGATACCAATTCTGTAATAAGCAATTAAGTTCATAAGTTACTTTACATTGTGACCAATCAATTATTTAAGTAACTATGTTATTTCCCTGTCAGTACATTTACTGCTACAAATAAACGATAAAAAAAGGTTTATAATTGTATAAAACTTTTTTTATCGTTTATTTACACATATGTCGTCTACAAGTAGGTACTTCAATGTGAACCGTACGCTTAGATAGACGGTTGTCCACTAAATAAAGAATTTCTCTATGAGGACGAGTTCACAATTTTATGTAACATCATAAAATAGATGTTTTTGCATCTATCATGGTGTAATATATTTATTATAAAAGGTTCAAATAAGCAACCACCTACAGTACCTATAACTCAAAAGTAACTTTGTAAACGAATAAATAAATGTTATTTATTTCGGTAGTTAATGTTTATTGTAAGTCACATTTCACTATATTTTGACACATTATAAACACATTACAAAAATAATTTAAAAAAACGAAAACTATGAAAAAAAATGTAGTCTAATTTAACACCCAAAAAAGTGCAAGCAAAGGCAATGAAGAGGAAAAGTGGTAGAGTAATTAAACTCTTTCTTTTGTTTTCCAAGATTTCACATCTTGAAACAAGGAAGGCTGTTTTCACAATTACTGTATAAATGTTAAGTAACCAATTGTAGATTTTTTGTTATTTTTGTATTATATATTAGCATACGAGTCATTAGATGGTAAGTGAACACCTCCACCCGAGATCTCTTCCTATAAAGAGCCGACCGACACTTGAGGAGCGTGAAGCCACTATTTCTAAATGTACTCACGTCGCCAGAACTACGTTAAGAGCCGTAATATTGACGAATAAGGTTTTTTTGTGGTAAGCGCGCATTTTTTAATGTTTTGGGAATAAAATGAAACAAGATTAAATTTACCGCATTTCCAGGCTTTTGCTAAGAAGGTTTCAACAGAAATAATATGCAGATAAGTATCGTACGTAGCCAAAGGGAATAGTAGCGTTCACGGGTTGGGTATAAAACTAATCGAGAATGCCGCACATAATACCACCATTAGAAAATTTGGTGTTCCACTAGAATTAACTGGGGCTGTACGTCATCGAACGCTTTTAAAATATATCCAGACTAACTGCCCAGACTCTTTTTTACTTTCAGTGTCTGACGTCCATCGACGGTTTTTTTTTATATAGTTCGTGACAGTGTACCTCCGCATGGGCTGGCGGAGTCTGTGTTCAGGTATAAATCAGTTTTTCCAGTTTATTTTATTTATTGTCGTGCATAATTGGTGTGTTGTTGTCTATCATGCCCGTGTGTGCTCAGCGGGTTGTCTGCCATTTCTGTCGATTTCTTTATGCTATTTTCGTGTTCTTTTGTTTATTTTCATTTTACAGTTACTCCGCTGTCACACGCGGTGTCCTATTTCCTTCTTACATTTAGCTTATTTATTTATATATACTAGATTACTATTTACATTCTTCATCGACGGATTGGGTACACTAGAAGATCGCCCGCTGATCGACCACAGCGAAAGACATATCGCCGATCATTGATTAACTGATGATTCTCAAGGTAAGCAAAAAATGGTGGTTTTAGATGGGTCACATATATTGCATCTTTCAGGGAATAGATGGACAAGGGTGGTATATGAGTTCAACAAGAATAATTTTAGGAGCTCATGTTCAGTGCACGACTGCGGAAATAATATTCAGCATAAAGAGTATCAATAATAACGGCTTTTTCTTTTCGGTGTGTGTCAGGGCGTAAGGACGGGGCTGAATGCTAGCAGAAATTGCCAGCACCAGCTTTTGAGAGCGTCCATAACTTTTGCGTTCTATGCGGTTAACGGTTCTCGAATTTTGAGGACATACTTAGGGTTAGCTCTGGAGATTTGCCATTCGAAGAATTTGAAGGCCGGGTGGTATTTTTTAGAATTATAGAATTCGGAGCTTTGGCTACTAGCGCCAGCACAGCTTTTCTCACACACTATTGAACTATGACCGATATGCAATCGAATGACCCTGCAGAGTATGTTATAAATATTATCTTATTCTCTGCCGTATCCCAGTTACTTGGATCACCGGAAAAGAAACAAACCTGCCCCCATGGTAAATTCAAAAAAATTAAATTTTATCCTAAGCTGACTTGTGGTGTTAAGTCAAAGATGTTGTACGAAATAGGCGTTTGAAGGCTACCACTTCGTATTGGTCTATTGAACCCAAGGAAGTGGCAACGATTATCAGATAGGGATTGGGGACCTCTAATCATCGAATCTAGAAAAGAAGGCATGTAATTTTATGTCTTCAATGATTTTTTAAACATGGTCTATGAGACGATCTGGGGGCCTTTGCTGAATATACGTAGATACGAAATTCGGTTGCAACACCGTACGAACGAAACAAAGATGACAAAGCTATTCTGAACCTATTTCGACTTCACACACGTCTTTCGAAATAAGAAGATCCGTTTATATCATGTTATAAAAGGATCGTTTATAAGAGCATGCTTTATAGACCAAAAAAAAAACAATTAAAATACAAAATAGTACATTTGAAGGGTCCAAAAAAATATAATTATTGGTTATTTATGTCTTTACTGGTATCCTGATATAATATGAATATGAAAATAATGAATATATGACTGATATTCATTATTTTAGATTTGAATAGTTTATTCCGGCTGTATTAAACATATTTTTTATGCGAGGGATTCTAATGTAGAATCCTGAGCGAGCGAGGGATTAAAAAAACACTCTCCCTTTAAAGTAGTGCTTTAGTCCCACGGTACAAAATCTACTATTAGTTGTTTGTTTTGACGTTTCAAAAATGACAAACAAATAAAAATAAAAACTTGATTTGGCGCGACTATTAAATATTAGAAAATGAATGCAACGACAAAGAAGCTCGAAATTTGGTTATTTAATAATTTAATATAATTAAAAAAAGACCTTTTATTTATAAAATATACTAAACTATAATTTTGCTTTTAAAGAATTGTTCTGCAGCCAAGTGCCCGAAGAATATTGTACTTATTTAAAAATCCACAACATTCAAACTTTTATTAAATACTCATAAATAGAGTAGATATTTCAATATAAGTATTAAAACATTTTTTTTTCTATGTAAATGGAATAGCCACACTTGGTTGCAAATAAGACAATATTTGATTATTTGATTTTTAATGTACGTCTTTCTGGTCGGGTTTGTGAGAATCTAATATATTTTAATAATACAAGTGAAGAGTTTTAAGCATACGAAACTTTATTGATGCATACTAGAGATGGATGAATGTATAGCGCCACATCACCCAGTTCGGAGCCGCAACCAAGCAGTTTTAAAGCGGTTAAAACCTACATAAAAATAAATGATGAATAAGGAAAGTAGAAAATACTAAAATAAGGAATGAATTACCTTTGTTATCGTATGTAAAGTTCGTCAACTTTTTGTTGTTCGAAGTAATAATACTACAAAATTCTCGAATGTCTGTCGGTTGAGTCTACCTATATAAAGAAATAAACTCAACGTCGGGTGTACTATCAATATTAAAAGTATTTTTTAACCAATACACTCATTGTTGCCATTCATTAGTTTTCTCTTTAAAGGTATCTTAATTGTTGAGAGTTCCGCCATAATTCTAAGTAAATTGAATAATACATATTCTTACATATTTGATAAAATCGTTGCCGCAGCATCTAACCACGTCTCGATTTTGATGGCGAAGTAAGTTCGGAATAGGAATAGGACGAAACGAAAGACGAAGTAACGTTCGGAATAGACCTGCTGTTTCTGCCTCACCACTATGAAAACTAGAGGCACTCTGACACGGTCGTTCGTGTCTACGTAACCTTACTATTGACAGGTCTCGTCAAACGGTAGATATCATGCTTTACAGAATCGAACAGTAAAGCTTATTATCAGATATTTTATCTGTAAACATAAGCTTTCCCAAACTACTTAACAAAAAGACCAAATTCAGAGAAAAACCCAGATAGAGAGTCTAAACTAGATACCACAACAAATTATTCCATTGCGCTTGTTGACATTATTCTGAATGTCGTAATGTTATAATAATTACTGTAACAAGATATTTTTTTCATGGTATAGTTAATATAGTCATGTACACACAAATACTTTAATATACATATACTGTAATATCATAATATTAAAAATATTTGAAGCTATAACTGAAAATGATCTCCAATTTCTTTATGACACAAATCTTTAAGCTTCACCGCTCCGTTCGTCAAGTGGTTAGCGCAGACGTATAACGTATAGCGACGCAATGGGAATCGGGTTCGATCCCCGACAGGGACAGTCATGTATGTGATGAACATATATGTCTGTATTACTGGGTTTGATCGTTTATTAAATACTAGGGGTCGCTCGCGACTTCGTTCGCGTAGTTTTTAGTGTTGCCGCCGACTTCTATACAAAATTGATATTTAAAACCCTTAAGGGTGGAATTTAAAAATCTTTTCTTAGTACACCACGAGTAGAAAAACAAATGTATCCTCCAATTTTACTATCACTACGACCTGCGGTTTAGACTGTATGCTATAACTAAGTCAGTCAGAACCTATTAGATTATATTAAATTTGCAGCATTTTTCATTGCTGCTTAACTTCTATTAGATGATATATACCAGGGGTGTCCAACCAGTCGATCGCGATCGACCGGTCGATCGCGGCCGCTATTCGGGTCGATTCCGGCGAGACAAAAACTATTTAAAATTTTAAAGTTAATTTTAAGATTTACCTACCTAAAGGTCCCTTAGAATATCAGGAAGTACGTGATTCTTAAAAATAAATAAAGTACATCTAACAGCGATTCGTCGGTAAAAAGTCGATCTTAGTTCTGATTAAGTTGGCCACCCCTATAGCCTTCCTCAATAAACGGACTATTCAACACAAAAAGAATTTTTCAATTCGGGACAGTAGTCCCAGAGATTAGTACGTTCAAACAAACAAACTCTCAGCTTTATAATATTAGTATAGATATTCTCAGTATTTATAATGTTTATTTCTACGTATTTGTATCGTTGTCTAACACCCTTAACACAAGCAAATAATTTGCTTTCTTAGGGGTTAGATCAATTTGTGTAATTAGTCCTGTATTATTATTATTTATTAAACGTTGAGGTGTATTCTATTATCAATAGAAACATTCACTCTCAAAATTGGAAAATCCTTTGCTCTCAACCTTATGGATTGTTTTCAGACTATAAATTATCATGTCGCTAAGCATACCATATCTTCTAAGCGGGCCATAAATCGTATACCAGCGAATCAAGGCTGAATCTAGATTATATCCCGTCTTTAGTACTTATTAAGATTGAAACGTTATTTTCCAATCAATGTAGTTAACATTCCAACAAACCATCACCATATTTCGATTATGACCACGCTTCTATAGAGCTTTGAGCATTCTTTTATTCATGAACTCTTTTGGAAAGGACTTCCTCTTTTGTCACAAGCAGAGGAGGTTTCTATGTATCAATAGCCTGGTATACGATATTCGTCTTATACCTAGCGGATAGATTCAAACATTGCATTTGGCTCTTTGCCTTCTTTGTGTAATGCAATCAGTGATTCGATTATCTTTTTATCACAAAATATGTAACATCGATTGGCGCGAGTATGAAAAAATACAATGAATACTCATTGTGTGTTATTTTCATTTTTACGAAAAAGAAATTCCAAATTCAAAATGAATGTTATTTTTTTTTACAGTATCTCTGTATCTAGCCAGAAAGGTAAGCTAGACTTTAACTTCAAGTATA
Source organism: Napeogenes inachia (assembly GCA_959347355.1). Taxonomy (NCBI): domain Eukaryota; kingdom Metazoa; phylum Arthropoda; class Insecta; order Lepidoptera; family Nymphalidae; genus Napeogenes; species Napeogenes inachia. The sequence continues at coordinate 21,252,018 of OY365800.1, read as the reverse complement.
ACTTTAACTTGTATGAACATCTGGAGGCTATAGAAGCGACCGTCGATTATAAATTTCTTATGAAGTTGGACCTTAATCAGTGTCCGGTGTCCGGGTTCAGATTTATTGACATTACTTCATAGAGTATTCTTAGTACCCACAAGTATGAAGTATGCAGGTACTCACTTAGTTTTATTCTAAAAGTTTCATGTTATAGTTTGTACGTTATATATTTATATAGCCGAGATTAGTGCAATCTCATGTTGAATGCTGTAAGTCACTTCACACTAAAAGTGTAATATCACAGAATGCAGGAGCTGAATAACGTGACCCAGTTCATGAAGCAGGTCCTTATATTGAAGACGCACGATGCGGATAAATTTACATTATCATTCAAGCTACGGTACTGCTATTTAAATGTGTATCAAATACAGCCTTAATATCAGTATTTCTCCATATTTATTCCACTTTAATATAATATTCATAATTGTTGCCGAGTCGGAATAATCCGTTATTATTTGGGATGTATGTAATGTAAGCTGATAATCCTGCATTATTTGTAATGTTGCATTATGAATACCAAAGCTTGAGGTCGTCCTGAACCTTTACTTAAATTTTAAATACTAAAAAGATAATCGTTATGGAAGCTCATAAGTTATTAACTGTACTGTTTTACATTAAATTAAGTCGTTCGAAGTTGAGTAAAATAATGAAAACATTATTCGGAATAAACAAAACTGCATTTTCAGAGTCTAGTGTGTGTTAATTATTTAATACATTAATCCATATTATATAAATAACCGCAACATCAATTTAGCAAAATTGTACAGTCCACGTAAACAATAATTAAATTCAAAGAACATAAATAGTTCCTACCGTTGCTTAGTAAAAACTCGAAATTAAAATATATATTTTTTACTTTAACTCTTACGTAAACAGAAAAACTCATGCTAGCCAAGTTCTTAACAAATTTAGTTTTTTCAACGCAAAAAAAATACAAACGAACTTTTACTTTCAGTTATACATAAACCATAGTTAGGTAAAAACTAACATGAATAGCAAATATGACAAAATTAAAAATTTAGGCGATATATATTTCTGAATTTAAATTTACCTACTTTATAAAATTTATCCAGTTATATACTCCAAATTGACGTCCATACTATAACGTAAACTTTGACATTTGTTATTTTCGGAATGCACCAACTTATATAAGAGTAACAGTTGTTCGGAAATAAAAGCTTGAAAGTTGTAAAATCTTTTAAAATACATTCTCTGTTGGCTGGCGTTTTCTTTATAATACTTCAGATTTTTTCATATTAAAATGAATAAGACAAAGCATCAGTAAGAAATATCGCTTATTAAGAATACAACAATAACTTGTTTATTTTGGTCTAGCTCTTACAAACGTAAAGTAAATTTTGAATACTTTATTGATTATTATTTTAGGCGTAAGAAATTTATTTAAAAATAAAACTGAATCGGTATAACAGCGTCTGACCCAGGGACTTTACATTTTAATAATTCAGACAGAACTTAATCCTACTATATAATACCGTGGATTCAAATATGCCTTAGTAAGCGAATGGAGCATCCTTCAGTGAGAACATAATAGGATTATGACGTGGTCTTTGGGTAATAATACCTTATTTAATAGGGTTTTATCTCTCCTTGGTCCAAGTTTACAATAGTATCTTAATACAACACTAAAACATTACATATTTGTAAAACAAAGGAGCGGTCATTAGTTTTCTAATCGTCTGAAAAGCTAGCTTATTGATATAGTAGCAAATTGTTTTTTTTTACGTCTCGTCTCACCTTCTTTATTTATTTTTTACGTTTTAACATATTTTATTTATAAAACAATATGACCAAAATATATTATTAACAATGCAGTTTTAGACTACCGTCACTTATACTGTTAATACTGTTTATTTATCTTGAAACAAGAATGTAAATTTAAAATCTTAGTCATCTGGAAAAGTAAGGACATTAATGTGAGATAAACTGCATTAATATTCCTCTCTAGGACATTTTCTAATCCGTATTAGAATGAAGAAAATATTACGTAAAAACCAATACATTATCATCAACCTGATACTGTAGAGTTTGACACAAAATTGATCTAAAACACATTTATGAATCGATTTCTATCATTACTAATGCATTCATAATTAACATAGAGACTTGCAGAGTGTTGGCAATGTGATTACTTTTTAAAAATGTTATAAGGCAAACTTAACAGTGTTATCTGAATATTTATAACTATAGCTACAGCATTTTACAGTTATTATTACACTGCTTATTATCCTTAATAGATGGAGAAAACACCGTTACATTATTATAGTTCTATCTCTTTCTAAGCAGGTCGATCACTCTCTCGCCCCAACTAAAAAATTTGGCAAAACCAATGTTTATCAGACAATTAACAATTTCCAGAGTGCAAAAGCATTAATTCATGTTGCATCAAAGAATGATCACCTCATTCAATTTAATCAAAATCTGTTCAGAAGTTTTAGGTGTGACGTGCGAATAAACAAACAGACAAATAGATAGACTGACAAAGATATAAATAACCAAGGAGACAAACTTATAGACTATTATTATAAGGTCCGTGGCTTATGTTACTAAAAAAAAATACGATCTTATTTTGCACTAAAATTGGTTCATTATTACAGTTTTATTATAAATACATAATTTACTATGAACCTATAAGACTACTCCACTGTAGTAGATAAACAATACAATGTTTTATACTAATAGTATCATATACTATAAATTTAAAACATATACTGTACAATGACAAGTTCGTTCCTATAATATAGTTAATATCTGCCTCAGTACCCCCTTTCTTGAAACCACTAATTATTCCGTATTGGAACCACTAATTATTCCGTATTGGAAATCGGCGTAGAAAATTCAATAAAAACCGATTCAGCGAACGCCAGATGTGCCGACACTTTCAAGCGTTTAAATTAAACCAATTTTTTCAATAATTGTATGCATATTACATTTTCTTGTCCTTAACGGATTGAAGTTTTTTTTTTGTTAGTACACAGCAAGTATAAAATGCAAGTGTATGTACTTGAAACAGTTTGAGAATATATGAGAGCCAGTCGTATAAATATGTTTTCACAAAAATAAATACCTGAAACCTGATATAACTAGATATAACCAGATATAACTAACTGAACGGTTCAAAGCTAAGGGTGTGGAATCAAGTGCTTCAGTGTCAGTGAAAGGGCTGGGTCAAGTGTTCGCTGAGAACGCGTTGCAACAACGTTTAAACTTAACATTGCTTTTAAATGTTACAGTTTAATTAAATTATTTGTTCGGTTTAAATATAAAACAATACAATAATGTTCTTACGAAATATAAATCAAGGATAAAATTAGTTTATCAGTTGCTTATTAGACTTCGATACGAATTTGAGTTTGAAGAAAAAAAAACAATCCTGTCGCTTAATAAATTAACAATGAACATAGATATTAAGCATTACTAAAACACTAAAATTAATAAATTTAATTGTATATTTAGTTGATCTTCAATTTTATTTGGTGAATCTTTTTACAGATGAGTTTCTAACCCCTGATAACCGAGATCAATAACTAATCTTATTCTGAATTGATAATGGAAAAAAACAGAATTGTTATCGAAATAAATATTGTAACCGTAAAAATTTGTAAACTCTATCCAATGTCTTATGTTTTATTATTTATTGACCATGGTCTAATTATATCTACTTTAGTAATTTATATTAAATGCTATGATAATCAGAAATGAACTTTACTTTTACTTGTAATATATGTTAAATAATATAAATAACATATGATGCAGACCTCGCTGGAACTTATTTTAATTTTTGCTTATAATCTTTATAGAAGAAGGTTGGTTACCTTTTTTGCGTCGAAACCGTCGCTAACTTAATTAAAGACGTGAGTTGGCGCTGAAACCTTCACGCTCTCATAAAATTCTATTTAAAATTCTCTTTTAAACATCTCGTTTAACATCTTTTTTATTTGTGTGTTACCTAACACACAAATAAAAAAGCAAAAAGTAAAGAGGTCAAACTAAATGTTATATAAAATAGGTTGCTAATGGAATATCAATGAAAGATCGATTATTTATAAAACTTAGGTTATACATATTAAAAGGTTATAATATTGCCTAGTTTTCATATCTTTATAAATGCTATAATTCCAGAAAAGAGCAAAATAAGGTCATTGTGTACGAAATTGCAACGGACAGCTTATTTTGTTTTCTCTCGGGACAAAGTTCCATTTGTTTGTTTGTTGGCTCAAATCTCCTACATGTGGAATTTTGTGTAGCGAAGTGTTCTAGAACAGAGGCGCATACAAGTTGCTTGCCTTTGAAATTCATTATTAATTACTATGAATGTGTAATTCCCTCCCCCAAAAAAAATGAGTTTACTTTCGAAGTCCATTTAGTTTTATTATTCTTTTTTGTGTGTAATTTTTTTATTGGCGCTAATTGACATTAGATTTTTATTACTAAAAAAGTAATGAAACTTTAAAAAAGATGCTGTTAAAAAAGTCGTGGATCTTTTTTTTGTTTAGTATAAATAAATAATTAATCAAAATTATTGTCAATTCTTAATTAAACTTCACTTCAGAGTTCGGTTTAATTTATTACCAACTTAACTCAATTTAATTAATAAAGAACATTTTCTTCACATTAATTAACTTTATATATAACTTAAGTTAGGCAATAAATCTTTTGAGACACCGTTTCGCTTACGTTGGCTTGAGATGCGGTAGCTCAATTAGTAGAGCGACGGGACGGTTTCCCAGTGGTCACGGGTTGGCAATCGTATTGATTAGTTATTCATTTTATATCTATTTAAAATTAAATTAAATAACTATGTATATAAATAAAACATTTAGAATTACAGGCAACAAAAAAGAAAACATTTTTGTATACAATAAATGTTAAAAGCATTCTAAATATGGACGCCATTTATTTTGTAGATAGTTAAACGTAATTTATATATCAGCTTGTCGTAATAAAATGGGCAATATCAGTGTGCTCCTGCAAGTATACCGACAGGGAACACGTAGCCGAGGAAGCATGTAGCTGGGAGTTTATATTATATTGCGCTTTATACTGGTATATACCCGCAAGTAACATATTGTCGGGTCCGTTAAGCTTCACACATATTACATTGTACCCGCAATAGCTTGAAAGAAAGAAAAATTAAAATTACTTTATATAACTGTAATTAATAATATAATTAGGACTTGTATTGATTTTTCATCTATGTTAGTGTTTATAAACATCAAGTAAGCCATTTAGTGTTCATTAACACGAAACGATATAAAGTGACCCTGACCCTGGACGGCGTATAGTGTGAGGTAGTAAGTAATAACACCACCACACAACATTCATATTTATAGTTTTTAATGTCCTAGTTAAAACGTGTTTAAAAATATTTACTGACTTACCGATGCTCTGACTGACCCAAATGCCGAGCATATCGAGCTGCAGCAGGCGATGGTACAAGCGGGCGCCGTGTGTGTGGTTCATGAACAGGTGGTAGAGGAAGGAGCCACACCAGGGCGCCATCGCGCCCAGCAGGTGACAGAGGGAGAGAAACCACGCGGCGGTGCCCCCTTCACCACCGCCCCACGGCAACAGACCCGGCAACACCACCATCATGTACAGCAGAGACACTCCTGAGGGAAATTATGTAAATTGAAATATCTCAAATGTATAATAAGACAGTAAAAATAGACTGTACATGAAATATTTTTCCAAAAAAGTGATAAGTGAATTGCCCAGTCAAGACGAGTAACAGAAACCAAAAAAACATTTTTGGATTTTTTGTTTGTCTGTCTGTCTGTCTCTCTGGTACGTTATAACGTCGAAACTACTCAACGGATTTGAAAACGGTTTTCACAGGTCATATATAATCTGGAGCGTTGTCAAAATTTTGCTTCGTCAAAATCGGTTAAGGGAAAAAGAACTTATGGTCAATTGAAAATATACTTCAAGCACTGTTTCAAAACTTTTAAATAGGTAAATGCGGTTTACCTGAACGTATTTAATTTAGATAAAGCTAGAATTTCTACTTTGTTTTATATGAATTTTAATAATAATAATAATATTTTAATATGCCCATTTTAAATTTAGTTGCATAAAATCTGAATAGATGGCGCTAACTTTTTTTAGAACTTGCTATAATTATGTTTTCTCATATGGTATAGCAGTTTAAAATTATACAAAGAAATTTTTTATTGAACGTTACTCAAAAACATAATGTCTTGTAAAAATAATTGAGTATTAATATGCGTTATTACGTATACCTGCATAATGTCCTGGCTGTGTGTGTGTGTGTGCCTATATGTACAAAATTTCCACGGGAATAGGATACTATAGAATTAACTATAAGTCTAGTAGAGGTCTGGATAATTGTAGTTTCCACAGATTACGCGAAAAGCCACATATACGCGGGCGGCGCCGCGGGCAACAGCTAGTACTAAATAAATTGTTATTTCTAACAATGTCTTTTAATCACGTTATCTCCAAAAATATCTTTTAGGATTATAATTACGTCTTAATTTAGTGTGTCGTTTCTGCAACTTTAGTTTGATGTTTCCTTATAAGTAAATATAAACCCAAATAGATTAAAAAACATGTACCAAAAAATTATAAAATTTAGTAAGATTTTAAATCTTATCACGTCACGAAGTCTAAAAAAGCTTTTTTAAAAATAAACTTTGAAATGTAAAACAAAAGTAAAGTGAAATAAAAAGTAAGTCTTATTTATGAATTTAATTACACTAATATGTTGCACACTGCAAACGAAAAAAATAATTTAAAGGTTATTTATTTTAACATAATTGTTCCATACAACACAATACTACAATACAATGGTGTATTTGAGTAGTACACTACTTAGATACACCATTAAGGTACACTATACTTATATGTTTGTCGTTCAATACTAAGGCACAATAACCATTGAGTTGTAAAGTTGGTACACCGTGTAATTTCACAATGTAATTCATGTAATACTTTAAACATACAAAGTTGGAACACCAACTGATGACTGTAATTATAACTTCGAGACTAACATCCTATTTTAATGAGATCCACGAATAAATAATTCTAAAACTTTTCATGTATCTATTACAACAATTAAGATATACGCGTGTTTATTTAACATATATGAATACATATATAAAGGTATCGTAAAGATCTGTGTAGAATAAGTCTTATATATTTAAAATAGTAATAAAATATTCATGTGTTTGTGTGGACAGCCTTATATTAAGTACCTACGAGAAATGAAAACGGATATTAAATTTAGGGTAGTTCCAGAGTTACAGGGGTGAGGCACACGCGAACGGTTGCTTACCGGAAGCCAGGGATGGCCAGAATTGGCAATGACTAATACACTCACCTATTATATATATATCAGAATGTTTAAATTATTAGGGTTCCGTGAAGGGGATACCGACCCTATCCCTATCCCTCCGTCTGTCAAAACAATCTTAACATTAACAATATTTTCAAATTTTAATAAGAAATGATAACTCAACAGAATGTTTATAGTTTGTTATAATATTATAAATACCTTCATCAATTTATTTTTCTATACTCCGCTATTCATCAATAGTTTAGCTATTCATTAATAGTCTTGAATAATATTCATTAGAAATTTATGCTTACTTAGGTAACTTATAATTAATAACGCCCTCTTTTATCAAATATAAATTTATAGAAATAATACCTAATATGAATTATATATAATATTATAAATTTAAAGACATATCTTGTATCTAAAACTAACACGTATCTAAAATACTATTAATTATACAGAAAATCGTCTTAATTTATAATTAGTATGACAAGCCATGAAACTATCCCGGGAACTAATACGTAGCTTACTAATGTCATACAACTGAAGTAATGCTCAGCTGTTGATAACGGCATATCTCTAAATCATAATTAACTAAAAAATATCATGAAAATATACGAAATAAGATACAAATATATGTATAAGTACAAATTTTAAGTTTAAGAGGTAAAATTACTAAGTTTCCCAATAGCCGTAAATAAGTTCTAAAAATAAAAGACATTAAAAGTAAGGTCAAATAAATTATTACTAGCAGCCTTTAAACAAAGAATTAAGAAACATTTATTTGAGCTCCAATTATAGTAAATTCTCTTTATCCTAAGCTATTATCTAGATTCTAGAAACCCTATTACTGGAATGGAAAGATTAGCCAACGATGCTGCCTAACGTCGTTAGTAATGTGTGTATTTGTCATGACAATTAGTAACTATGTATGTGTGTTTGTGTAAAGAAGTTGTTGTTCACTCACTGGTGCAATAGTTATATACATATCATTACGTATTCCAACAAAATATTTGAAACACTAGTTTTTTAACTTGATTGACATATTGTATTATATATTCTTCATATTGTAATATATATATATATATATATATTAGTATTATATATTCTTCATATCGTCTAATGTTTAAAAATATCTATAAAAATGTATCTTAAGCTTATTTAAATATTGAATAAATATAGAATGAAAAAATCAACCTATAAGGGCAGAAATTCCAAACCCGTGACCTTTGGAAAACTGTTCCATAGACCATAGGTCACGAGTTTGCATCTGTGCCCGAATAACTTTATTTTTCATTCTATTTATATTTATTCAATATTGTTTGTCTAATATTTATTTAATTTAAAATAACTGATTTTAAAAATCACTCAAGTATCTATCGTTTGTATTTCTTTTCTTCTATACTCTAAAATAATATACTTTATATATATATTTTAAGCCTCTGCTTTACCAGATACAATTCTAAAGTATGGTCCAATACGAAAAAGCATTTAAAAATCAACAAAATACATTAAAATCCTATAATAAATATAAACTAAATATGATGCAGCAAATAACTGTTTGACTAATATTATTATACTTATATAGTACTAAAATATAAAATTAATTAAATACTCTAACTTCTACTTTACATAACGTTAATTAAAAACTACATCGCAAAACTAGGTACCATCTAACTAGTTATAGAAGCTTACAGATTAAAAATAAACAAAAACATACTTAGGGCTTACGTATTGTTAAGTAAAAACTTTATACTTAACTTTTTTATCACGAAGTTAGGTTATTAAGTCTAATCAAACAAGAAAACATTAGGTTGAATAACTAAGTGATAAAACATGTTTCCATTAATTAAAATTTATCTTATCTGTAAAACAATCAACATTTTTGTCACTATATATTTATATACTTAATAAAGTCCTTCTAGAGTCTATGCAATGCGTTCTATGCGGTACAGAGTCCCTGAGAGAATTTTAAAACGTCTTTTTAACGAATGAATTCTCATTTTCAGAAAACAGAATCGCTGTGATTGCATTACACAAAGTAGATATGGAGCCAACTTTTTATAACTCCATATACTTGGTAGTAGTCAAATGTTTGTGTAAAGGCTATTAAAAGGTACAATGAGACTTCCTCTCTTAGTGACAGAAAAAGATCTAGCCGTCCACATAGTGTTCGTACGAAAAAGGGGGTCAAAGCAGTAAGGGAAAGAATTCGAAGAAATCCTATTCGTAAGCAAAAGATTATATCTCGGAAAATGAAGATAGCACCTAGATCCATGTCGTGTATTTTAAGAGATGACTTTAGACTTGCAAGCTATAAGAGACGCACTGGTCATTTCTCACCATCACGCATCGCCACACGCATCGCCACACGCATCGCCACAAGTGTATAATATCTACCATTCTTGAGAAGTTAGTTAAGCCCCTTAATAACACCATGTTTAATAACCAAGTATGTTCCATCCAGCAAGATTCGGCGCAGAGTCATAAAGCTCAGTACACGCAGTCTTGGTTGTCGAACGTCTCGGACTTCATCAGATCTGAAGACTAGGTGTCGTCTAGTTCCGATCTTAATCCGCTGGATTATGATTTATGAACAGTTTTAGAAAGTACAGCTTGCTCTTAACGCCATGATAATTTCTAGTCCCTAAAACAATCCCTACGATTGGTAGTGAAGATTCCCCATTGAAAGAGCGCGTGCTTCTATTGATAACAGTCAGTGTATTTTTAATTGTTTTATTTTTGTGTATTAAACTAACATACTGTAAAAGTAATAAATGTTATTTGTAATTAAAAAAATATTATTTCCTTTGTTACAATATTTATGGCAAGACTAGGTATATATAAAAAGAAGACTTTTCGCACTGATATCAACACAACCTAAAAAACACTTGAACAGGCTAAAAACTTACTTCCTTTATAAGGAACTACAGGTTCGTTTTGAATAGTAAAATTATTAAAAAGTGATTTTAATTTACTCCTTAAAAAGGTTAAATAAAATATATTATTGAACGTTTTAAAGAAGTTGCATTTTCAGACAAGAAACATATTATTTTATACGACTTGTCTATTAAACGAAGCCGGCACTAAATACCAATGTCTTTAGGAGAGACGATCTCTTTTTGCCTCTTGCGCTGTTCTGTTCTGTTTGGACTCGATATCTTCAACTCTATAACCTTATTTTGTTCCTTCATCTTTAATATATTATAATCTTTAGAGACTTGTGGGAAACGTCGAAAAGAACATTCGATATTTGAAGAAGTTGAAAATAATACATGATGTTCAACAAACGTCTTCGAATAAACGTTCTTAACAATTTACATCATATTAGACTTTAAAAATATAAGACAAATGTTAATAATAATTCTGAAATCGCTTTTCAGCGATAAGGCCGTCTTCTTGTGTCACCATAATGTTGTGTTTTATTTTGTTACTAACTGTTCCTGCGACTTCGTACGCTTAGATTTCAATTTTGATAACACGTATCTTTTGTACTTACCAGTGTATGTAAAAACTATAAACCTTCAAACTGGTAAGCAGCAATGGTGCGACAATAAGAAATTATTCACTTCTTTATTTGTTAACCGATTGTTATAAAAAAATATATATAAAGTGAATTCCAAGACAATATATTCCCGAAAACTGCATCCAAATCGATTAATCCGTTTCTGAGATTAGCGTGCACCAACAGACAGACATATAGACGAACAGACAACATGAAAAAACATTGTTTTGGGTTCTCTTGCTTATATAAAGGTGGGGGACCTTGTATGAGTTCTTGAAAATATTGTTTTTTTCGTGTTGTGTGCACAACTAAAAGATAAACAGACAAAGATTAAAAAAATGCTGAAAATGGATTCTGTTTGTTATCACTTCACACCAAATATACCAAATATTTAATTTTGAAATATTTTCAAAGTACAAAGCCTACTCCTCTACAGATTTATTACATGTATAGAATAAGATTTGCATGGTACCTGTTACATGATTGATATACATTGACATAACTTTTTTTTTTTACCCGACTTATATGAAATAAACACTTAATGTTAAGTGAAGACTGTAATATTATATTCCTGAAAACCGCATTCAAATTAGTTATGCCGTTTCTGAGATTAGCGTGACATACAGACATATAGACATAAAGACAAACAGACAAACTCAAAAACCATTGTTTTGGGTTCTCTTGATCTTTTAAAGGGCCCTTATGATGTTTTTTTAAATATTTTCCATGTACAGAAATGTTGTATATATTTTCTGTTCGTTGGTGTGCAATAGGGAATATTTATTATTGTTATTATTATTCAAATTAAACCACAACAGACATGACTTTCTGTAGGTTAAATACTATAGTCTGTAATTATACAATCTATACGTTAAAGATAATAATTAAAACAAAATTGCAAAGCAGACAAAGAAAACTTAAGTCGTAGTCACGATAATTGTTGGCTGTGTAAATGTGTTAAGTGTGGGCGGGCTTAATAATGATAGCCTGCTTAATGACGGTTTCCAATTATACTACTGAAATACATTTAACACTAGCTATACTGTGACTTTACACGTATTTTAGATTATATTCAAGCTATGTATTTTGAGCATATTATTATAATAAATGTATTCATTTTAATGTTCTGTCAAACTGACAATGTTACATGTTCTGATGTAATTACAATACTACGCTCGCTACGTATTTCCATATGCATGAGATTTTGGCGTCCAGACAATGGAAATGTAGGTCAAATTACGTTGCGAAAAATTAACAATACAGACGCCATGAGAGGGTCAGACCTTGCATAAAAACTGAGATTAAACTTTAGGGCGTTAGCAAGAGGCGTAACTGCCGGGAAAAAGCTCAACCTTTTATATACTGCAATAATCATGCAATTATATAACATTTTACTTCGCATTAGAAAAAGTATTCTTAAAAAATATAGAAACTAAATGTTTATGATTTACAAATTCAATATTAATTTAGATTTAAAAGTTTCATTATTATCATTCAACAAACTTCATATAAAGACATTAAACATTACAGTCTATATCTACATACATCAAGTAAGTTCACATAAAGAACTGTAATTACATAACTGTGGTGTGATCCTATAAATATGTAATTGAATTTATTTATGGGTTCACGCCACTGTTGTGTAATTCAGTTACTAATTGTAGTAGGCTGTTTAATAAGAAATGCAGTGTTGGCTGTTAGAGCTCACTTACTGCTCGATAATGCATGAATTCTCGCTATCCATTAGATTTGTACGTTTATTGATTTATTGTATCTAGTTAACATTTATGATTATTTATGACGAAATTAATTTTACATAATCAGGATTTACTGCGAAATCGGGATGGATATAGTAATAATAAATACTACTCCCTATACATGTCTAACAAATATGTGAATTCTTTGTCACTCTGTAAGAATAAAAGAAAGTTTAATACTTTTGTTTTTTATTCAACGTTGTAGTTCTCTACGAGCAGTGTATTACGAAGTGCTTTTCTAACTCGCATTTACTTTGTGAACGACCATCTGAAAATGTAATAAACTTAAGAGTACAAGCCCTTTGTTAAAGATCTTAAAGTGTATTTTTAAGTCTCGATATTTCTTATCGTTGTTTGAGACCTATTTTCTCCTACATGTCTTTTTAAACGGCAAACTTAATTTTAGAAGTACATTTTTTTATATTATTTTGAATTTATACTCCTATGGTTTAATTAGTTATAATAGAATTTCAACTTAAATTTAAACAAACAAAGGGTATATTACAAATTATAACGCACGTAGATATTTAAAATTTGTAAATAAGTTTTAAAAGTATAACACGTATTCAATCATGTAATAGTCCGTCGGTCAGTGTTCGCCCAAAGTGCTAGTCGATGTCAAGTCGAGATTGAACAACACTAAGTTATAAAACACTTCACTAAAGTTAGGTATATGTTTAATATTAAACAGAAGTCAGGGCCACCCCGTGACATATCAGGAAACCGAAAAATACGAGGTTTCTGTCCAATATTATGTAATCAAACATTCGATATTATCCAATTTAATAGTAGCAATGCAAAATCATTAAAAAACCTGAAATTACTTGCGTAGTAAAGGTTTCAAGACAGACTAAATAGTTTATGTGTATGAAATCATATAGTTTCGTAATTAAATAAATCATTGTTCCGCTGACCTTTGAACTTATCAACATCAATCTTAGACAAATGGTTTCCCATTTAGCTGACAGCTGTAGGTGAAGAATAGTCAAACATTCTTTTGTGAAGGTCTCTTTGTTATTCGTACGTTCCAGTTGGCACATGTACTCTGATAAGAACTTCTTACGACGGTGTTATGTAATGCTTTACTAACACAAAATAACCTTATTTACAGTACTGCATTCTCTTAAATGTAAATTAACTGCAAAATTTTAACTTTTGTGCAAAGTTCTGAATAAATAAATAAATGATATCGTAATTTAAATAAAACTGTTATGGATTTTAGTCGAGTATTAAAGCTTTTAAATACGTTTTAAATATTTTAATAGTATTGTTTTCGAGAAGATGAGATAAATATTTCTGTATATTGGGCATCTACCCTTTAAGTCTCAATTTCTTAGTTGCAGAAATTTAGACACATGTCTATTCTTCACACTGTGATAGTAAAATAGTAGGTACATTTATTTTACAAACCAAGGAGAATCCGTTTAAATACCGCAATCGTTCCTAATTGTTATACATTCTTGTGTCGCATTCTATGCTTCAAATACCGAACCACAGTTCCACATTACATAAATATTACCATGAACGAATACAATTACCACAATTCAGAGAACCCGTATTTATTGCTCTGTGATACATATGTATGTATGTATGTATGTATGTACGTGTGTATGTATGTCTGTATATATGTCTGTATGTATATATGTAGGTATGTATGTAGCAAGTTATATATACAGACACAGCTTTGAAGATGAAAACTGAGCAATCTTGAAACTGCCCCAGAGAGGCTCGTTTCTAAATGACAATAATGAAAACGTGATTCGAACGCTGGTACTTCACAATCAATCGAATCCCCTCGTCCTGTGCTCAGTCAACTCGACGGGGCGCAGTTGTATTGCCTTAAAAATTACTCAATTCAAAAGTACTTTATCATTTAAAATGGCTCTTAGTTCTTTGAACCGTTATCCCCCCACCTAACTCCTCTTATGGTTAACACAGGCTATAACATCAAAATATTTCATAAATAAGTTATATTATGAAGTAATACTTACAAAATAATAGATTATTAATATTAAGCTTACCATATATAAGCCTGAAATTCATCGCCTTATTTTTGGTTACATTCTTCTTAGGCCAACATCATTTATCAACGTCTCATACATAATTGAACATATTTGAGTTGTCCATATAGTTGAGGATATTTGAGTTGAGCATATTTTTACAACGAATAGACCAAACTCCTAAACTAGAATTGTTATTTTTATCAAATAAAAATAAACAGACATGTCAAACATAAATGAAATTTTATACGTTATATTATTATAAGAATTAAAAAACAGATAAAACAGAATCAAGGAGGAAAAATATCTTAGCTTTGCGTAAAGTAATTTAAATAAATTTTGATTATGCTGTTGTTTTAATTTAAATAGTAGTTGATACTTCAATACTAATTAGAATGGCGCTCCACAAATATTATTACCTCAATTATTTTATATATAATCATAAGATATTAAAAATAATAAGATTTATAAACAATATCAATAAAATGGGAATAAAATTCTGAAAGTTGAGTCTGTTTTCTTTATTTTTATTACTATGAGGGTAACAAAATATAAAATTCAATTTCACCTATCTGACCTCTCTCAGCCATCAAACATGATATGTATTTCGCACATAGTTCCAACTGCGATAAACTTCTCGATTGAGTAAAACCCAACTGTAAATATTTGCTATTTCGTTACATATACAGTATATATTATACTTAATATATCTAGTTTGCCATTCTTTAATAAGTTTATAAGATATATGTATTCGTTGTTATTTTTAAAAACCGTGGCACGTTTAAGCAATGATTGTAATATGGTTTTTTAAAAATATTATCGTTTCGTTTAAACATATTTTTATGATATTAGTAAGTTCTATCTTTTTCACAATAGTGTAATTGCTTCCTTAATTAAGTAGTGGTAGTAAATAATTTAAATTAACATCGTTTCGTCCCGAGGTCTCACGGTGTTCACAAAAGAAGGATACTTTAATTTTAGTTAAGTTTAGGTTAGGTTATAAGAACTTCCACATCTGAGATATTTTTTCTAATTCATATACTTATTAATGCTTCACATTGATTCGACGATATCCAGGTACATTTTATTCTCCTTTTAATTTCTAACGGAAATAAGTTACATAAACCTCGATTGAAATACATAGTATATTATAGTGGAATGACGGTCAGAATAACTTTAAAAATGAGGGCATAGTATGTAACAAAGAATCTAAACGAAATTGGTGACACAACAGTTGGCCGACTGCCAGATTGACAGCGCTGCAAAGATATCCGTTCTACCTGTGGTACATTAACCGTGTTAAGCAAGTTTTTTGAATTATCTCTCTCTATCTTTCATACCAATGTCTTTTACAATATTATTTAACAGGATGAGCGGGTACCCTCCTTTACGAATACTGAGTAACCCCTGGCAATCGTCGGGCCCCAGGAAAACTAACATGCCCCTAGCGAAATACATCTTACTTACTTATAAAATTGGACCTCGGACTAGGGACGTCACTACACACCGGCGAATTGCAGAATGTATGTATGTGGGATGTGTTTCTACAATTTGAGTATTTTTATTTTGATAAGGATTATAATAGTATAATATTTTTTTAGTTGGAAATGTATGAAAATGTAGGTTTTATTTAAGTAGATTGTTTCGGCTGCTTACTTACTTAATACTTGTACCTGAATCGTGTCATGGCTTATTATATAGTCTATATATCAGTATCCGACCGAACTTTCTGTTTCGGTTTCGGCCAGTTTTGGCCAAAAAGTTTCGGAGACAGTTTCGGTTTCGGTCGAAACTGTAGCAACAGCCGAATATTCGGTTTCGGTTTCGGCTTCGGTTGGAAAACCAGTTTCGGTCGGACTCTACTATATATATAAAATTAATGTTAGTATCTAGTCGAACAAAATAGATCTTATATGAAATAGTATCTAGTCGAGTCGAAAAATTTTACATGATAGTAATATAATACGATGGAGTTCGACAGTTGAAAAAATATTACACAAGATACAAATTTCTATTACATTTCGATTGCCATTATTAATTTTCTGTACTCATACAGTTATTATACATAGGTCGGGGAGTCATTAGCAGGCATGTGAGTGCGAGTGTCTAACAAATAATCAAAAAGGTAAGATGAGAGACTCTTACTTATATTTATCTAATTACCCAAAAATAGAGACAGATAGATAGGTAGCGTCATTTACTTTCTCTTTTTTTTCGATGGACACATTTAAAACATTCGCTTCTCTACTATGTGTGTGCTACCTATCTACACCTATATTCACCATGTAACCGCCTTTTAAAATAACTGTTATATTATGTAACAATGATAAATCGTTATTGTATGTGTCGTTTATTTACTTGTGTCTGTTTGTACGCTATAGTAATAGTTCATAATATTTAGTTTATAATATTTTTAGGAGCATGGCATGTTGCTATCACCAAAGCCTATAGGTACTTATAAATTTTTTAACCCTCACGATAAATATTTATAAAATGGTTTTATATTATGACGTCAGTATTCGTGATTTCATTTAATTTAGTGTATTGCTATCTTATAATTTAGGTCAACTATAATACTTTTTCGTCCGGGAAGTTGATTAAAGTTATATTGGAACGAAAACAATGTGTACTTTAAGTGTAACTTTTGTGAGCTTCTAATTTGATCCGGAAAAAGACCTCGTCGTGGCAGACAGGGTCACGGGCAACAACTAGTCATCAATAAAAGCATGGACCAACACTTTGTTATTTATTATAACAATTTTAAAAAAATGTTTTAAATTTATAATGCTTTAATTAATTAGCTTTCTCCCTCGATCTAAGTTATACTTAATGAATTCCCTGGCTAGTTCTCGAGTACAGAAAATAAAAAAATATATAATAAAATTGTAACATTTATATCTTATACATTTATGTAAATGTAAATAAATGCGTTTTTGCAATTAAATGTTAAAAATAACTTCCCTAACGTATATAATAAGAATAAGACTATTTATGAGATAAAAGTAAATTGGAAGCATTTATTCGACGAAGTCATTTATTGAGCGCACAGTGGGTAATATGGACCCCATTGTTAATGAATCCCTTGTCCCTTGTGTTCCAATACTAATTAAAACAGTTATACGTTTGAGTGGGTATTACTTTATATAACTACTTTAAAGTTTTCATTTGTATTATGAATGTATTTATGTTTTACTATTTCACTGTTTAAACACTTGATTTCGTTAATAAGTTTTCATTTTTAATAATTAATATTAATAGATAGTATTTACTAAATTCATTTCTCATAAAAGCTTCAGAAATTGTTTAATTTTGTCATTCTCATTCAGCTGAATAAAATCACGAACACTACGTAAAATCAAAAAGAATTCATTTTGTATTTTGACATAAAAAAGTATAATAAAATTTGATTCGCGTCCCTCTAAGAGCTCAATAAAAAATATAAACCAAGAATGTTCCAGAGAGAGTAGAGGCGTGTCATTAATAAAACAGCGGGAACTCATATATTTTTCATCGAGACTTTCCTCTTGCAAAATGTCAAAATGTCGTTGTCAGCCGTCGATACGCCACTGGCTTGAAATAGTGCTGCAATTCTTCCATCATTGGCTGAATTTAAAATCTCGAATAGATATATTTTTTAAAGAGTAATAGATAGTCATTAGCTTAGTATTTTGTTATAATATATAGTTTACATAAATATATGAGATTCTAATATATATTTTAGTATTTAAATAAATCAATATCCATTTTTGTCTTCACAAATTGGTTGTATTGAGAATATTTTTATAACAGTTATCTATTCAGATATTCTATTTAATAAACAATAGTTTGAAAAACTAAAAAAAACACGCTTTTGTTGCTAACCGAACTAAAAACTAGAAAATAATTTTTAATGACAAAGAGTATAAAATTACAGTAGTAGAAGATCGAACAATTAATCAAAGTGAATCGCCTTAATATAAAATTATAATAAAATTTAAGTTATTAACAGAATAATTCAATTCTGAGTAAAAATCGTGGGGTTTAGTTTTTAGTTCGGTTAGCAATAAAAGCGTGTTTTTTTAGTTTTTTAAACTATTGTTTATTTATTTATTTATTTTTTATTTTTTTTTAAGGATAAGGGGAAACTTTTATCAAATTATTGCGTTGTCATCGGTCCTTAATACGTGTGCAAAGTTTCAATTTAATCGGATCGCTGGAACCTAGTGAAAATTAAGCTCGAAGATTCCGTTACATTCATACATACATACAACCCAAGCTAATAAAAGCGTGTTAAAAATCGGCATCGAAGAGTCTTCTTTTACGTTATTAATCGATAAAATAAATTTAATAATCAATTTTAAAATTACCATATCATTATTAGATGATTTGAAAATATCTATAAAAAGTGTCTGTCACGCGTGAAGCTTACATATATTTCAAAAACATGTATATAGAATGAAAAATATGCCGACCCGAACCCGTCGCCCCGGCGTCAACGGAACGGTTTCCCAGAGGTCCCGGGTTCGAATCCTTGCCCCTATCGGTTTATTTTTCATTCTATATTTATTTAAATTATTTTTAAACGAATTTATTTACGTAAATGTCTTAATAACGGTAAACGTAAATTCTGTTTGAATCGTCATAACAGTATCATTATGGGAACAAACATTATTACGCTAAGTACTGCAGTCAGTCGCGGACAGCGGCGTTCAGTAAACCACAGTATTGATCTGTATCATTATCTATAATTACAGTGATTTTACAAAATAGAGCGCTGTGTTTGCGCTTTAAGCTGCTTTATGTTACCCGAAATAGCTTTTCAAACTATTAGAGTCACACCATCAAAGTCAACATTAATATTTTAATATTATTTACGATAATTGGAGTGCTTTTCAAACTACATGAATATTTAATATAGATATTCATTAATTTATTGAAGCCTATGGTATTACGTACTTCAACAATTATTAAACAATATTGTACATATATATTATATTAGTAACAGCTGATGCCACGAACTTTTTCGCTGTTGTCCCAAGTAATAAATCATCTATCATCACATATTTTCTGACAAATATACTTTTTTTTATTACCTAACACTTCGGCTTCGTTACTAAATTCAATCAAATGATCATTACAATAAGAAGTTCTTGCTTGATACACAAACAAACTAACAAACAAACAAATATAGTCGTTATCATTTTACGACAAGAATAGATGTGATTAAAAATACATCTCGCAAACAATATAAAGGTCTTAAATACAAAACCCCTGCAAACAAAGCGATCATAAATAATATATTATGTGAGGCTCGGGCGGAATATAATCTCAGCAGAATTGATATCGTATCGTTTAGAACAATGGAAATAGTTCTCACTATTGAAATTGATCGCGTGCTGTGGGAGATATACGAGTTTAATAAAATTTAATAACATAATGTTTATATTATTATTTTATTGTAAGCTTAAAAGATAAATAGTTCAATGAGTTAAAACAAAAAGAAAGGGTGGCGGAAATCATCCTAAACTTATAAATAAATACATTTTTGACATTTCCACATCATTCAATCTAACCCCGAACTAGCTTGTAATATGGATACTAGACAGCCGATAAACAATACATAAACTATTTTTTTTTGTAAATATATTCATATTATAAATATACAGATCTTAGAAAAATACAAGTTTTTATTATAAATATTTTTCATGTGTGGGAATCGAATCAGGCAGGCACCACGGACGACCCCTAAGTGCGACTACTGTGCCAACTGTATCAAATATATTATATACTAGCTGTGCCTGCGACATCGTCCGCGTAGATTTCGATTTTGATAAAACGTCACCTTTGTTTATTGTTTTTACATAACAAAGTATGTAAAAACAATAAACCTTCATACTGGTAAGCAGAAATGGTACGACAATAAGAGATTTTCTTTATTTATTAACCGATTGTTAAAAAAAAAACAAAATATAAAGTGAATCCCATGACAATATATTCCTGAAAACTGTATCCAAATCGATTTATAGGTTTCTGCGATTAGGGTGCACAAACATACAAATGTTTATATGTTTGTGCACCCTGTATGTACAGAAGAACAGACAAAATGAAAAAATATTGTTTGAAAATATCTATAAATATGTATAGCCAGGATAAGCTTATTTAAATTTATATAAATGAAATGAAAAATAAACCGATTCGAACCCGCGTCCTCTGGAAAACCGTCCCGTCGCTCTACCAATTGAGCTACCATATCGCTGTCTGTCTCGGTGAATTAAGCATTCTATATGTGTTAGTCTTTATCGAGACGGCGCGGTGGTGACATCTATTAGGCTTCTTTCGATAATCCTAACCAATGTTTTTAACTTTGTAGTATAGAGGTCGCGGGTTCGAATAACTGCCCGTATCGGTTTATTTTTCATTCTATATTTATATAAATTTAAAATATTTTTTTGTTGTGTGTACAAATAGAACACGAACAGATAAACAGCCAAAGATTTTAAAACTGTTGAAAATGGATTCTTCTAGTTATCACTTCACATCATGGTATGTACATTTTTAAAATTTTTTTAATGTGCAAGTACTACTCCTCTACAGATTTATTACATGTATAGAATTAAATTTGCATGGTACCATTACGTGATTGATATAAATTGGCATAACTTTTTTATTTCTTGACCGATTTAGATGAAATAAACACTTAATGTTAAGTGAAGACTGTAATAATATACTTCTGAGAACCGCATTTAAATTGGTTTAGCCGTTTCTGAGATTAGCGTGCACAAACATACAGACATATAGACAAACAGACAAACTGAAAAACCATTGTTTTGGGTTCTCTTGCTCTTATAAAGGCCCCCTACGATGTGTTTTTTTTTTATATTTTCCATGTACAGAAATCAGTGTCAATTTTATTATATGTATAGATACAGGTTCACAAAAACATTGTGGTCTTGATAAACTTGGTCTTGGTGACCCTGTATACCTAACTATAATTCTAGTTAATTCACTTACTGTATGAAATCAAATGTTGTTAAATTTAAAAAGTACCCTTAAAAATAACAACTCGTCGCTTCAAACCCTTTAAAGAGTGGAGGAACGATCTAAGCAAATTGCTTAAGGTGGTTTAATGTTATTGAGAAGTATTACATAAAAACAGTTTTTCATGTAAGTATTAAGTTTTGAAACTATATTTTACTATATTTCCATACAAACTCTAATATCGTACACTAATAAAGAACAAAACGGACGAATTATAAATTGTAAATTTTTCAAAACTATTTTTTTTTCCCAAAATCGACAACTCATTTTTGAATTTATTTTGAATTAACCAAAATGTTCGAAAATCGATAGAAAATAATTTGTAAAATGTTAAAAATCTTAAATACAAACAACAGATGAAAATTAGGGGAAAACCACGTAAAATACATCATTTAAGAAACCCTTTCATTTTGGTTCTTGGTTTCTTAAAAGCCCTTTAAAGAAATTTTGGTCCTTAACAAAAGTCGAATATTGACAAATGTGCAGGCTTTTAATACTATATAATTAGTGGTGGTGGTATTCTTTGTGTGGTGTTGGGTTAATCGACAGCCGTCAGTAATGGTATACAATTGTTTCACTTTTTATAGTGTCATGAAAATGGGTACAAATTCATTTGTCAGTAGCCTTCAACCGTTTTGTCATCAAAAATAAATTCTCTTTGAATATGACCTCAATCTATCACACAAATCGATCATATCACGGATCCCACCAACGGGTTTTCAATATAAAGGTTTTCGTAACAGAGTATCATAATATATACTTACCGGTTTTAAATAAATGCTTCTTGTCCTGTTATTAAGTAAACAAATTCAACTTAAATTAAGTGTCAACGAGGCTCCACTTAACCTTTAAATAACAAACAAAATATTTTTCTCTTTTTACAGAATATTTTCAAGTGAACTTTAAATAAAGCCAGACCGAATTGCGTAAATAAAACTGAGAATTTAAAATAATTAACAGAATTAATTAAACAAAGTCAACTACATTTTTTATTGTAATACTTTGTGTGTTTATGAATTATTTATAATATTCATAACTATATCGCATTTTCGTAGAACGGTAAAATAATGGTTTCTCTTTAGAAAGATGTAGTAACGAAGATTAACGTAGCATGCGGCTACAAGACCGTAGTAAATGCTACGTGTCCATTGTAAATGCTACGAACGGTTACCCAGAGCGGTTTATCTCGGGTCGTTATGAAAATTTACATACCCTATGTTGCTTCTACAAAACCTTTTCGCTAGAATTAGTTTATACTTAGCCATACAAAGCCCAGATTATGTAACGCCAAACTTCTGACTAGCGTTTTCAATTATTTAATTGTATTATAATTTCTTCTCTTAATGATTAAGAATATACGAAATAATTTATTTCTAAAGAAATAAATCTTTTGTAGGTTAGTCTGCATCGTAATTATTGTTTCAATGTTGCATGCAAAATCGAAACATTGGTACAAAGTTATCTATTGTACAAAACTTATTTTAAAACACTGAAATACGTAATTATAATTTCAGCTTATGTTGAATGGATAAATGTTTGAAATTTTGTTAATGCTGCCAACTTCTTCAAAAAATCTAAGGCTTATGTTAGTAAGAAGTCAGTAGGAGAGTGAAGTTCGATTGTAATGTAAATGATGGTAAACCGGCACATTTATGGTGTTTCATGTTCTTTGTTGTATTGAAATATCTTAAGCCCTTTTTTAGCCCAATTTGAATAGTACCTACTTTAGACCAAATTGTACTGAAATATAGGCCAGTGACGTAAGAATAACATATAAAAATATACGAAGATTTTATCATATGAAGATACCAAAAAAGTCGTACAATACTTAGTTCAGTTTGTATTTTATAACGACTTTGGCTAACGATTAGAACTAGGGGAGCAACCCTTGCGAAAGGGAAGCTTTCAGTTATAAATGTCCTTTTATTAGGAAAATATATAAGAACGGGGTGGATAATTCACTTTTTGTATGAAATGACAATACGAATTACAAATATAAAAGCATGGTATCTATATACTTTTCTATAACTGGGACATCTTTTGAAGAATAGATAGATTATAATATAAGAAGTAGTTATTTTTCAAAGATTGATTAGGTAAATAAGTGATCTGCCGTATTTTCGACATTTGGCAACTGCAATAGTACTGCCAAAACATATTAGATAAGTAAGATAATTGGCTTACCGTGTGTCAGAATGTTAATCGTCTCGTTGTGGAAGTAGAACAGACTGCGTACGCAACCGCCAAAGCTCTGCAGCGGCCGGTAGCCGGTCAGCACGTACGGATTAAACTGTAGATGTTGCGGCATATCACGCCAATGCAGCAACACCACGCTCCTGTCGCCTGCAGCAGAACTAAACCCACCATCCTGCAACCCGTCTTTAATACCTCCACCATTCTTCACTCCGGACACCTCTCTATCATTCTCTCCCGGTTCAACACTTCGGCCATCTATATCACAGTTTAGCTCCAATGACTTTTTCCTCTTTTTAGGTCCCTTGCCGTTAATCTCCTGAATTGACATATCAAACATTTTTGTACACGTATCGGGCACACCGTCGACGTCTCTCATAATTCTACTGGCACATGTATGCAGAGGAGAGCGGCAGACTGCGACTCGTTTCGCGCTATGAACCGCGCCTGCATGGCTCGATCTGAAGAAGTTTTGTACAAATATCACAGCTAGGACATTGAGCGGGCTCGCACCGACGGTGGTAAGTAACCGGAGCGAGGTTTTCTCACAGGTTGTGGCGTCGGAGGCTGTGCTTGCGGCGGGAGGCAGCGCGCGTGCTGCAGGCGGCGCAGTGGCGGGCCGGGTCTGGCACGAGGCGCACTGGCCCGGCGCCGGTCGCCGCTCGCCCTCCGCTCCTCCCGCCCTCGACCCGCGCTCACCCTTGCTCCCCCGCTCACAATATTTGCGCACTGCGCAATCCCGATCAGCTGATTCCCGCCAGCCCTAGTTCCCTTCTTTCCCACTACGAGTATGAAAATGTTACGCTATTTTCGATGTGTTACGAAGACTCGATTATATAAAATAGCTGTATACAATAAGAATCTAAGTATTTTGATTGTCTAAGAAGATTGCTTGTATTTTAATTTTTATAAGGCTTCTACTAATTAAATAAGGCATCTTTGCATTTAATGTTTGTGTCTATCATATTATGTAACTGTCAGTACTCATTTTCATATTAAAAGTAGTACGGGCAGAGTAAAAGAAATTCGTAAACTGACATATTATAAATAAGAAGTAAGCCTATATATAATTAAATCCTAAAAAGGCGGCAAAATGCTAATATAGCTTCATCAAGAACAAATTTATGTTCATTTCGTTTTAGAAACTTATACCAAGAAGTGCTTAAAACTGTCGTTCCTGAAGATAGAGATCAAAATTGCGATCGTTATTTAAGAGCGTAATTATGCGGGTCAGTGACCCAAAACTTGTACGTCACTTTATGGCCTATTTATCATTTAGATCACCGACTCAAACTTATACTTTATTGAACTACCTACATTAAAAATCTCTTAACAACTTTAAATTGACAACCCTTAAGACCAGAAGGGCAAATTACAGGCATGATTCATTATAAATTACTAAAACAACCAAAACAATATATATTCTTTTTAGTAAAACCTACAGTTTTTTTTTATTTTGGTATGAAAGTAGGTATGTATGTTTAATTTAACCAAATAAATTGAATGTATTCATCAAAGTTTTTATGAATTCGATATTGGCTTTAAATGTTTTTCAGTTGCATTCGATCAAAATAAAAAATACACAAACGGGTTATGTTTTAAAATTTCGTGGTTTTTAACACGCAGTTATATTTTTAAAGAGACAGGTTGTGTTTATTCAATAATCAAATAAATTGGATGAAATGATGACAAAAATATTAGGCATGTTGTAGTGGTATGAGGCATATTCTGTGATTAAAACTTTAGCAAAGAAATTAGATCAGTGATATACCAATAATACCATAGGTAAGAAATTATAAGACTCGATATAAGACTCAACTTGTGTTTTCACTTTTAACAGAATTATACTCTAACAAACTTAGTTGAAGTTTGTTAGTATTTGGGCAACAAAAAACTATTTTCATTACCTCAAAAGACAATTCTAATAAAGTTCAACTCTAACATGAGTTACGTATAATGTGAATTCATTGAATAGTATTTGAACAACGAAAAACAAGTTTCATTACTTCAAAAGACAGACGATATACGTCCACTGAACTGCAAGGCCATACACTAGAAAAAATAAAATGCTTGCAAAAAAAAAACACCGAATAAAAAGGCCGCCCGCGTTAAAAATATAAAGACTGTTTATACTGACAAAGTCGAGGGTGAATGCTAGTTAGACATAATTCCCTTGCCTTTGACCTTTGGTTGTTACCTCATTAATGAATTGTATTTGTTCAATGTTTCTTCCCCACAAAATAATATTTGGCTCTACAAATACGAACGTGTCCCAAACCTTTTTCTGTATTTTTTGTGTTATTTTTATCCAACATCATAAAATATATCAGTCGTTGTTAATTCATATACTCTCTATGGCCTAACGCGGATTTGTCTGCTTTTACCTCTTAATTTCTCTAATACCAGAAATAAATAAACCGAAAACGTTAATCAGTTAACTGAACTCCAAATTTGGGGAGATGACAATGCTTTTATTTAATGGTTTTCTGACCGACTACCTCAAACTTAATATGGTCACTCACTTACGGAAATTAGGCAAGAAGTAATTATTAAATTGTGTTACGCAAGGTGGGCAAGTCGAATAGGGTAAAGTCGTAGGTATATATATGTACGTAACTATGTATTTGCTATCATATGAACCATCAGATCATTTATGGTCTACTAATATTAATTTATATATTGACTTCCTATCAAAAGTTAAGAGAAACTATTATACAACCTGACAAGGATAACTTATAGCCTTGTTAAAAAACACCGAATAAAGTCCCTGTTGAGGTCGTAAAAAGGATTTTACAGGATCGTCAGTGCGAGGGTGATTTCACTGGTATTGCCAGCGGTCGTAGACGAAGATAGTCACTTACCATCAGGCAGAACGTCTTATTGCTAACCGCATTATTGGTAGGTATAACAAAAAATATATAAAAACTTTATAAAAATATAAATAAATACTGTAACAATTAAAAATAAAAAAATAATGCATTTGAATTTGGAATCTGTAATCTTTATACGATTGTTAATTGTGTTTTTTTCATTTTGGCGCCAATACATTGTACATTATTTTGTGATATAAAAATGGAGTGGGGTGATAAAGAGAACAGAATGGCTGTGATTGCATTACACAAAGTAAATATGGAGCCAAAAGCAATTTTAAATCTCTCCATATACAGTCAAATGTTTGTGTACCGGGATATTAATAGATACAAAGTGACTTCCTCTGTTTGTGACACAGAAAGATCTGGCCGTCCACATAGTGTTCGTAAGAAAAAGGTGGTCAAAGCAATAAGGGAAAGAATTCGAAGAAATCCTGTCCGATAGCAAAAGATCTCGGGAAATGAAGATAGCACTTAGAACCGTGTCGCGTATTTTAAGAGATGACTTAGTACTTGCAGCCTATAAGAGACGCACTGGTCACTACTTAACCTATAAATTAAAGATGAATAGGATGGTATAATCGAAATAACTACTGAAGCGGTACGCAAGGGGAGGTCACAGAAAAAAATTGTTTACGGATGAGAATTTTTTTACATTTTAACAAACAAAATGACCGTATTTATGCTCAAAGTTCTAAGGAAGCTTCCCAATTAGTCGACAGAGTGCAACGTGGGCATTATCCGACTTCAGTGATGGTTTGGTAGGGTGTTAGCTATGAAGGAGTGACTGAGCCACATGTTTGTGAAAAAGGTATCAAAACAAGCACAAGCACAAGTGCATCAAGATACCATTCTTAAGAAGGTACGAGTTAAGCCCCTTAATAACACCATGTGTACATGGTGTTATTAAGGGGCTACCAACTATGGTCCATTGGTTGGAAGCGAACGTTTTGGACTTCATCAAAACTGAAGATTTCATCAAACATAATCCGCTGGAGTATGATTTATGGTCAGTTTTAGAGAGTACAGCTTGCTCTAAACGCCATGATAATTTGGAGCACCTAAAATAAATGAAGAATTTCCTATGGAAAGAGCGCGTGCTTTTATTAATAACTGGCCTTTGTTACAATATTTATGGCAAGACTAGGTATATTCACAGCCATGAGAATAATAATTCCTCAATTTACTTGTTAACTTGTAAGATAAGTTCTAACGCAAAATCAACATCTTATTAGTCAAACATTTCAATGTTGAACTTCTAACTATATAAAAGATGCGTAGCTTATCCTTAACGACCAGACCTATAAAAGTTTGAACTTAGGCAGAAAACATACAACAAGTTTTGATGCACATATGTTCAGATATAGTATGATTGTAATATAAATACTTATATTTTAGATATTTCTCAATTGCACAGAGTTATACGTTACATCGAAGCTTTTGTGCAAAAAGTGATAACAAAAGCTTCGAGATCAGACAATGAAAAATTGTTAATAGTTAATTGTCACGGAACATTTACATAAATTAAAATTATCAATAATATTTTTATAAATTTCATGGTAATTGGTTATTTAATAATTAATGGACAATACCTACTACTTAATATTTACAAATTATTCTACTTTTAACAATATGAGATTGTTATTGATTCAAGTTGGTTTTATCTAACACTGTTAAGATTACAGCCATAATATTATCTTATTTTAAATTACACAGTTGATATTTATTTAATATAATCTTATCTCGGACATTAACGCCTGTAGAATAAACTTTGCTCTGCAAAATACACGTATATTTCGTTGAAATTAAAGTTAATACTGTATTTAAAAATACATAAAGTTATTTCTTTTACAATTCAATATTAAAAAAACACTACAGTAAAACGCTACTGGCTGTCAATAAGGTAAGTAAAAAGTCCAATAAGTTTTTTTTAAACTTACTATTTTTATATAAATAGTTTAACTACACCCACAAAGTAAAATATTATTATTACTCTGAAAGAATTTTACACATATTTTTTTATCTAAAAACATGAACAACATTAGATATTTTAGATAATCGATATTCTTTTAGCCGTAAACTTTTAATAAAAAATACATCTAAAATTTGTTACTTTTTTTTTTGTTTATTCGTTTACCTATATAAAAACGGTCTATATATTCGGCCACTTCTAAAATCTTTATTTTCATTAAAACTGACAACAATAAAATTCAGCATATATATATTTTTTTTGCAAGGCAAAAATACATACTTGTCAATGTTTAAGTAAGATTCTTATCAAATTCAAATCATCAATATAAATTCATTTATATCATTTATATCTTGAATCTTTTTTATTTTATTTTGAGAAGATAATGTTCATTTTTATCACTTATATATGTATATAGTACTTTGTGTACTCGTATACCAGTAAGTATACTATTACTTACGAGTACACAAAATTGACATGCCTGTATTGAGAATCTACATAAAAGAAGAATGAAAATTTTAAGATACAAACTTAGTATCAATCTGTCGTCTTATTTATATTATAAATGAAAATAAAGACACATATAAAGTAAATTTAATTAAAAATGTAGGATATCTTTTATAGAAAATTAACAAAAAAAGTAGGTAGTTCAGTATTAGATTAACTATAACTTTTTAAATCCATCACAAGTAACTGTCGAATTAATATTTTTTTCATTATTGGTGTATCGATAGGATCAATGATCACCATTTATCGATCTACAAAAAAAAATACATTGAATGAATTAAAATACTAAT
Organism: Napeogenes inachia; assembly: GCA_959347355.1. Classification (NCBI taxonomy): domain Eukaryota; kingdom Metazoa; phylum Arthropoda; class Insecta; order Lepidoptera; family Nymphalidae; genus Napeogenes; species Napeogenes inachia. Next base: position 21,222,550 of record OY365800.1, on the reverse strand, counting down.
TAAAATTAAAAATCATCAAAGTCATACAAAGAAATTGGTAAATCGAAACGTATTCAACCACTACTCGTATAACGAAGGTACGGAGTACAAACACTGAATTCTACTAGCTTCAAAGCAACTTTACTTATTTTTATAATATTTTAATTACCTATTATTGACTGCTCAGGTCATTACATTATTATTTAATACGTTAAAATAATAGCGATGTTTGTTCTTCTGTTCCCCGCGACTCGTGGAATACAGAAGGGTTGCCTGTTGTGAACTACTTATCAGTTGTAAATAATTTAGTGAATTGTTAATCATCCTAAACCTCATATTAACTGCAAAAATAGACTGACAGTAGCAGATATTAGCGCGTTCAATCAAAAAACAAACCGTTTATAATGTTGGCATAAAAATGAATATGACGAAAAAATATTCAAGTAAGAAAATGTAATAGTATCGGCAGACGTTGTTTTAGAATAATAAATTTAAATCTCAAAGAAATATACACAGAAACCGAAACAAATACCACGAATATATAAAATTCTTGTTCAAAATATTATGTCAAGAACCCGATTGCAGCAACACTACTTGGTCATAGTGTAAATCTAAATTATCGGACACCCCCCCCCCCCCCCCCCGGTGACGCTATAATAGCCAACAGGGCTAACAGCATAGACAGACAAAAAAATCTCCGGACACCCAGGGACAAAAGAAAATATCTAAACCAGCATTTAATAAGGAGTTTAATAAAAAAAAACAGAAAGTATGTGTAAACATATTGGGAATTATAACTAATAAAAAAACGAATTACTTATTATTACTAATTACCTGGTAATAAAATCACACTGCCATCTATAGATTTAATGATTTTGTTTAGGAAACTAAAATAATTACTTTAAGCGCCATCTATTGGAACCTAGTCACAAAATATCCCATCAAACCACCGCTTTGGCACTGGTATTAGGTATATGGCGAGCGTCCCTTCCCTACTCCCTAATGACTGCTTAGCACAGAGTACTTTTTGTATATAAATACTGCTTACTGCTTAGACCGGTCAAAACTCAAGTAATTAACTGCATGTTGCAGCTTTCATATACAAATTAAATATATTTTTGTAAAAATGATATAATATTGACGAAAATTACATTTATACACATAATCTTATACTATCATAATCATAGCTATCATGTTATGATTTCTCTTATATTCTACTGTTGCATAAAGTCACAGTCAGATATTAACGTACAGAGTACAGACTTAAGAAAAAATTGGAAATAGATAAAGTAATTAGTTTTATGACTGTGGAATATATTTAAAACTTGTAGGAAAATGTAGTAACGAAGATTAAAACATTGTTGAGGTACATTGTACAGATGCGTATATTTTAAAACATAATTTAATCGAAAATATCTGTTTTTTTATTTCACTTTAACTAATGAACTATTTATTAGTTATTACATTTTAATTAAAGGAAGGGAAATATTAAGTGTATAAATTGTGAAAAGTACATTTCTGAACGTGTTATCTCTGTCGAACGACATTTTATATGATGGCAGCCTTGTTTCCTTGTATTTAATAGTTTCTACTTATTTATTTGAAACAAATATATTTTTGATCACCCATTTTTATAAAAAGGATTATGGATCTATTAGATATAATTTTAGAGAGAGGTCATATTACTATAATATTAAAATTATAAATATTTGTATTTTTTTGACAGGAAGCCATTTTTGAGCAGTTAACGCCAAAGTAGTCTTGCCAACTTTCAAATATTGGCTGTCTCGCATTTGGATCGATGTTCGGGCCTTTATTACGGAGAAGCATTCTTCAAGGTTCTGCATCGCGAACTTGGAATTGTTTAACTAATTTTACTCAACTGCTTTGGTGTAAATTGAAATATTTGCGTGAATTGAGGGTAAGTTGGAATGATTTTCTAAACTTATACCTTTCTCGTACTTAGGGCTTCCTTGAGCTGTAGAACGAACATGGCGTCAGCATGTAAATAACTTTAGTGACATCTAGTTTTGGCAGCATGAGATATTTTGTTATTGATGAGTTTTACGCCTAGATGGTTTTTGATCTAATAAGTTATCCTTTTATTTGAAATCCTTATAAATTTTACTTGTTTATTTGCACAAAATATAACTACGTTTTATCAAAATACTTACAGCTGGCGTGATAGTTTTTGCACCTGACAGTGCTCGTAGATTTCGCACAAAGCTCATATTTAAAACTAAATAATTCCTTCTTCAATTGCTTAGGATATATATTAGATTGATTATAGATTTCTTTATATCTGGTAAAAAAAGTTGAGATGTAATTGATTAGCATCAATGTATATTATGACAGATTTAATAAATATTAACTGGCTATGTTTTTAAGTAATGAACTTAAAAATATATAATAAGCCCTCTCTGCATGTGGGTTTATAGTATTTAACAATATTATGACCATATACAAACGGTCTAAATACTTTAATGTTTTTCAGCTTTTACTGCTTGGATACGAGTTTTGGTATCCTTGTTATGGTAAGTGGAAGTACCTAAAGTGCTTTCCTATTTGATTTTAATAATACCCATGTGGCATAGACAGTAACTTCATAGTGTACATATGCATGACCTGGCTTCATTATAGATATTAAACTTCTTTCACATAATGCAATTTCTTGTGGTAGAATGTAAAAACTAAATTTCTTATAAAAACCTGTCTTATATCTTATGATAGTGAAGTCTTTATGAAACATTATTAATTAACATTAACTTTTCTTTCATATCATATAATTATTGTCACATATTACATGTATTGTCATTACTTTTAAATTGCAAATAAACTCATAATTTCCCATAAAATAACTTTAATAAATGTTTCACCTACATCTTTGTGAACTTAAATTATTAAAACATCAATTTTCTATTAGCTCTTTGTATATTTTTTAAGAGAAATACTGAATTGTTTAGTGGTCACAACCTGTTTGTAAAGTATACATTTTTTTTATGTATTAAACTGTTAGACTGTTTCAAAATAGTATGGTTTATTAAGTTGAGATGCACAGAATTATATAGAATTTTATATTTTAGACAGATAGAAGACAATATAGCCATAATTTGACATAAAATTTACTCCCATAAAATATTAATGTAAGTTATAATATTTATTTTTACCCGACTATGTTCTTGTAAATTATTCTGAAATTTTGCCACATTATCAGTCATTTACTAGATAAAGTAAGTTGCAATGCATTATGTGAAAGTAAAAATACAAACTAGCTATAAATTTTGATATTGTTTCATTTTTATAAGCATGTTGTTTGTTACCTTTATTTTTTTAAGACTATATCTGTATAAAACCATTTTCATTTTATTTTGCATCATAGTTTTCCTAACTTCTACATTTACTTTCTTATGAGCGACTTTGATAATAACATGTTCATTATACTTATGTCAGAATACCATTTGTACATAATATGTTGTTAATTTTAAATCTCTTCACAATCTCTTGGCTGAAAATTATAATATTTGTTGAACACAATTATTTAGTTTTCTACCTCCAATCTTATTTTTCTAGCTCCATTTAGATAAATGTTCACAAATGCATATAACAAAATGTACTCAATTTGTTTATATTCATAAATATTTTAACATCCACACTTCTTAGCAGTTAAATTGAATATGTCATAACTGAAATAATTTGCAATGGTATCAAAACAGTCCAGATAGGTTTTTCTTAAAGTATTTTAAAATATTTTGGCCCAATATACAAGTTGATGAATCTTTTTTTTTGTATATATAAAAAAATAAACCGTGACCCATTAATCTCATTAGCACTAAGGCATACAAGATTTATTTTGCATTCTATTTTCTATAGATGAAAGTAACTTAACAAGTCTTACAAAACTAAAATGATCTCTAGTTTAAATAAGTTATTCTGATATATTCAACATATATTTAAAAGCTTCTAGTTAAAAATCACTTTGCAACTCATGATTTCCTGCTTTGGTTTCTGTCTAACAATTGCATTGCCGATATAGATGTAAGACAATTGTTAATGATCATTTCTTAACAGTTGCATACATTCTGGCTCACAATAATTTACCATATTCATGGTACATTTTGGGATATTTAATAATAACAATCTCAGTATATTACAATAGTAAATGGTACGGTTGCAGATGCCGCGCACCCGTAGGAAGCACTACGCGTCACACTCGAGGTCGCGCTCCAGATCATATGAGGCCAAGAGACGGAGGCTGGATGAAGCGTCCAGAGAGGACTCTTACAGAAAGAGAAGCCGTAGCAGAGAACGTGACAGGTTTGTAACCTTTTCAATTATATTGAAACTAACATTAACACGATATATTACTTTAGTATATTTGTATGTACATCTTATATCAATATTTCTATGGGAGATATCTTTTGTGATAGCGCCATCTACTGGTAAGAGACAGAACTTCGGAAAGATTATTTATTAGAATTTTGTGGTTAATATTTTTACTACTAAACACGAGATGGCGCTGAGCGTTGAATTTTATATCGAAATAAAGAATATTTGGATTCGAATGATTTGCTATTATACTAGTTTTTGACCGCGGTGTTACTCTTATAAATCATCATCAATACCCGTTATAAATCATGTATTATAAGGAAATTAAAGAAAAACCATATGGCATAGTATATAAAGTAATTATGTTTTAAAATCTGTTGTTTTGTACATTTTATTGGTCTAATTTATAAAATTATGATATGGTATGCCATATTTTTCTCAATATATTTTGCTTAACATAAAACGTTTTATGGACTATATAAATAAGAGAAAGTTTTTTAGTTTCAATAACTTCAATAAAATAAACATTTTTGAAAACTACATTAATTAATTAGAAAACTTAGATTTAAAAATAAATTAAAGGTTTAACATTTAAATCGAATAGTATATCACTATCAAAATGATATTGCCGACATGTGTACATAAAACACCAGCAAGGTATAAGTTACCGTTAATAATTGCAAATGTCAAGATTTTGTCACTTTTTTATAGTTCAATGAAAAGTCTGTCATTTATATGATTAACTATCATTATAATATATATGAATAAAAAATCTGACAGTTGGTCTGTGCATGTTAAGAATTTTACTTCCATAAATATTGTACAGTACCTTAAGTACGAGTTTGGACATTAAGAATACTATAACAGCTTGCCAAATCTTAAAATCAAAACAGAATTATTATACACTCTAAGAATCATTGGTTTAGTTAAAAATGGTATTTACTTAAGTTATTTATTTCATCCTAAATAACTAAAGATAAATATGTTTTTCTTAATATTTCAAGTTTTCATGGAAGTTGAGTTGAGTGTTAACTATTGTATCTAATTTTATTTCAAATAACGTATATATTTCTGGTTTTACCGAAATAAGAGCCCGAATAGTCTAAAGGTTCGTAAGATGATTTATTCTGTCGAGTTTAATTTGTTACGTAATTAATATTTATCATAAATATACATTATAATAGTAAGCAAACCCAACAATATTTTAATTATGACTACATAAACTGGTATCTTGGGACTAATTATATTTTATATTATTATATATTGCGGAGGCTCTCGTAAGCCCAAGCTGCTAAGAACCGACCCTATTAAGTTAGGAAATAACCAAACCAGTAATATTAATATTGCAAATATTATATCATATAAAATATTGTACATTTAGTCAAACACTCATTATTCATGTCTTTATTTATAAGTACACTAAAGATCAAATTTAATAATGTCATCGAATAATTTTGTTTTCAACCTATAAACCTCTATATAAGTACCTTCCGGTACATTTGAGTGATAAAATAAATGGTGTTAACTCTTTCCGTGATACATATTTGTATTGTCCGTGAGTATTCTTATAAATAGTGGAATAACAATATCGTAAACATTAAATTATCAACAATAAAAGGTAATTACGTGAAAGTGACACCTATCCTTCAGTCAATGTTCGAAACTCGGCCAGTTAAAGGCAATTAGCACTTGACGTTTTAATTTTATTGTTCTACCTACAAGTAAAACAACTACAAGCATTTTTGTATGTGTGTGTTGGTTTCACTTTATTGGTGGTAAAAATGTTTGTGTGTTGATTTTACATCAATGATGACAAAAGTGTGGGTGCTGGTTTTACATTAGTGGTGGTAATATATATTATTCACCTTTACAGACAAGACAAAGATTAATGCGAAAATAATTACGATTATTGAAGCTTAAACTTGTTGTGTCAGTGTAATTTTTTAATCACCCTGTAGCTATTAATACATATAATGTAATAATAATCGCCAGGTAGATATTCAATTCGTGAAATTTATGAAACTGATAGAAGAAAAACAAAATTACATTTACGCAACTCTCATTACTGTCCCATTTCAATAGAAATTGCTAACTGTGTAAACGAACCTTTTTCTCACTATTTCTCCATGATATCTCGCAATTGAATAATAATTGTAATATCACTTTATGTATCTTAAAAGTAAGTCACATTTACTAGAATTGCATTTTAAATTTCATTGAAATTACTTATTTTGGGACATTATCATTATTGTCCTTAAAATCCTATTAAGTTACAGTTTTCATTTCAAAACAAGGAACTGAATAAAAATTTCAGGAGGTTCGGAATTACAGATTTAGATTATTGTAGTTAGTTTTCTGATATATGTAGTAGGTATTCCTAACATAACCTTTAGACCGCCAGTCAGACTCGCATTTGCGGTTTTTATCAACATAATAATATTCTTCAATACTTACCTGATTATTTATTTCTTTATTTACATCACTGTTCATTATGTTATTTATATTCAGTTATACTATATAAATAAGATCATAAAATAAATTTTCTTAACGAGTATCCATGGAGCTTTTTGTCGGTTCTTCTGCATGGAAGTATCCTATAAAACCGTGCTAGTGTCGATATTTCATAAGTGCGATATATTTTTCCTATATGAAATTTAAAAAAATACTTTGAAACTTGTTACCCAATACTAGTGAGTTCGTTTAGCCATAGACATCGTAGTGCTTGCTGGTTTATGTAATTAAAAACTTCTATTGAAATATCGTAAATTTTCATGTGTGTATGTATGTAACTAAAAGTTATGAGTCCGTGAAAGATATCACAATAGTTGGTGCTTCTTTCGAAATTGTCTTGGAATATTGTTAGATGGAATGGTTTTAAAATTTGTCATTTTTCAAAGTTATAAGAAAAATTAAAACGAAATAAAAATATTGCACAAGACAAAGGGTTAACGATTATTTTTTCCTTAAATTAATATAATTCGTTTCCTATTACTATTCTGATGCACACAATTATCCTTTTACAAACAAAGCTAATTATCTATTTAAAAACTAAATGGCACACTAAATGATAAGATGTACTGCCATATACGTTGCATTTATTTAGAAAACGTGTCGAGTCTTATTATAAACTTAACATTTATGGGTAGCTTTTTGCTTCTCGGATTAAGCAATGTTAACTAAATTATATATGGAAATACATAGTGTTGTCTGTCAATATGACATGACGTGATGTACAATAAGGCATCGTTTAATATATTGCGTAAGCAAGCACATGTACTTAGATATTATTATTTTTTTATGAATAGTGTTATTAGGTACTTCATATTTATTATCTTTTTATTTGCTCCGAGCCTTCAATAACTTAATCTATTCTTAATATAAGCTTTTTTTGTTTACGCTTGCTTATCTCTGAAACGAGCACTAGATTTAAAAAAAATGTCTGTATTTGAAAGTATGTATTAGAAAGTGGCTAATAAGTATCGCAAAGTATTTCAAGTACTTTTACAAAATTATTCTAAATGTGAGTGACGATGTTTTTTCCGAGTTTTGATAAGTAGGTAATTCTCAATTCGCAAGAATCGCCTTTCAGTTGTACACACGGACAGACAGATAACAGAGTTTATTTACAATCGGTGATTTTATTATAGTTATATTTAATGTGTTTAAACTTATTATCTTCCCGAATCTCTTAATAAACACCAATAAAAGTTATTTTTCGGCAAAAAAAAGAAGTTATATTACCTTGTATGCAACCCCGAAAACGCTCTTACTTTTTTTTCTCTTTTTTAACAATGTACAAAATACAAAAGGTATACGTTATTTAATTGGACAATCTCTTTAATTATATAGTTACAATATAATAATATTGTATCTCAAGGCATTGTGCAGAACAATATTACTGAACCAACCACCATGGGCGATTTAACATGTAATTAACACTATAAATACGAGATACCAATGTTATGTTCTGGTCGATATTAGCACAAAGGGCCGCCGGTAATTGCAGCTGGCCCACTAAAATCAGCACGTACTTGTCTCGGACATGTTTTCTTTAATCACACGTTTGTGACTCACGGATTGTTGGTGGAACCTAACTGTACATTAAAATCACCAACTGCACCTAAATCACACGAAGTAATCACCTGAATCACCTAGCGTCGTGTGCTAATATCAATTTTGTATGTATTTCGCAATCATTGTAAGCCAAGGACTTGGGGAAGGTCATTTGCTAAAACGGTAATCTTTATGTTATCTGAGGACGAGAATTATTTTGTTTTTTCGGTAATTGCAATCACGTCATCCGTTTGAATTTCTTTAGTATTAGCTCAAATACATTAAGAGTTTATTATTTTGGATACTCATTCAGTGATTTGTATATTTATTGATGAGAAAGCTAACGAACCTTAAAAACTGTTTACTACATTGTCAATGTTTTCATAAATTTATGTGTAAGGTCGCCTGTATGTTATTTATAATTTAGGGTTGAAGGTTTTTGGAGGTTTTCGATCACAGGTGACAAAATAGAGGCGGGTCGGTCGAGAGGCGTTGTTCTTGACACAGTAAAACTAGAAGTGCAGTAGGTGCAGCCGACCCACGCCGAGCTTTTTGCAAGCTGCAAATACGACTATCAGCGGACCCGCATCTGGGGCCAGGCTTGAAGTTATTGCGACACTACTCTGTTGTCACTGAAGTATCATTGTCTAACATTGAACACATGTTTACCCCTTCCAAGCCCATGTCACTATACCAACCCCATTATCTCGACCCTATGATAATTGTGCAATATACTTCACTTATTCAAGACAATGTTGTAATCTATTCTACCTAGAAGTGATCACTATCTAGGCGACAATCTATCTTACATAATATGAAACATAATATTTCTAGCCTCGATTGTCTTTATTAATTATATTCACGTCGCTTGCGAATTGTAGTGAAAGTTTCAAACTGAACTTTATACTAACATTTAGGACATGGAGTGACTGAGAAGTGAGTCGGCTTATCGGTTTGTCATTTATTACATTAAAGTAACTTAAAATGAGATGCATTTACAATCTGGGATATGGGATTGGTGTCGAAGTTTTACTGCGGCCTATTGGTCAACTTATTAGTCCATGGAACACGGGACTTTTTTACGTTTTGCGCGGATGTTGTGGAACTCCCCGAGACAAATGATTTACCTAATTATTTTGTTTTATGACTTTTTTAAAATAAATAAATATAATTTGACTTTGCCCCATGTTAACATAATGTATATTTAAATATAATCTTATGGTAACAATATTCTAAATTATTGTAATAATTTGTGCGTGTCTTTATTTTATCATTATCTGTAAATATATAAATATTTATTAATAATTTATAAACTTGATACCCATTATAAGAATATATATAATATATACATGTCAAATAATGCCATTTACATAACTTTATCTACTTAAACAAGTGATGCAAGATGAGGTACATACAAATAACTAAAATAACTAAAGGACAATTATTACTACATTCTCTTTAATATGTCAAATAATAGATAGTATAAATTATCTTTTTAAATACTATTAGTGTGTTCATATATGATAATACTAGACCCTTAAAAACTAAATAGTCATAATCATAAAAACATTTGTCACGGATTTACTTCTATCATTAACACAAGGTGATGATCATTAAAGAAAATCGTTTCCGGTCCCCCTACAAATGTATCAGATTCGATGCCAGGGTCGTTTTTAATATCCTGCACTCGACAAAGACCCAGCACATGACCTCGCAGCCATCTCCGGAGACATCATCAGGGCCTCTCGGTTCACGCTTTGGATATTGTGTATTCGTTTTTTTGTGACAAAAAGTATTTAATTCTAACTTATAAAATAAATAATAATGTAATTCTTTGTCTCCAAGATGGAAATTAAAATCCTGTTTCACTATCCTTGTGACCTCTATCTGAGTAATAATTTAATTTTATTTGCTCGTGTTATGTCTGACCGCTTGATTCCTGGTTATAAATTGCCTTTATGAATCGGTATCTTTGTGAAGTCACCGAGTGTGTGTGGTCATCCGGCCTGTAATATATGCCATCGACAGACGCATAGTAACCGCGATCACTTATCTCTCTTACGATACGAGCTGAATAAGATCTTTGAATTATTTCTAAACATAATGCTACATCATTAAAATAAAACAATATTTTTGAACACAGACTCCACCAACGTCATTGCATACCTTCTTAAATTAGATAAAAAATGTGCCAAATTGCTGCATATCGATATTTCAATTCGAACGACCCAGTGACGGAAAAAACCGTCTGGATTATAAATGATTATTGTTTTCTTTTTATTTATCTTTAATAAGGAAATGTTAATTATTAAATTGTTGTTTTTTTTTACTTATTATTAGTCTGCTAACAGGTGCTATCCAACACTGTTTATATGACTTATGTAATAAATATGCAAATGATTAGTTTTAACCCACTTGCAAAAAGGATAAGCGTTGTATATTAAAATTTCAATTTTTTAAATGTATATTCACCGATACTCAATATCAATATTCTTTTTCATTCCTCTGCCACGAAATCAGGATCAAATGATGTGATCCCAGAAATGTTGATAACTACAATATTTTGTATTTCATATACATACTCCTTTGTCTTTTCCTTTCTATTCAGCCATTTGTGTCTGGTCACTTGTATAGAAATATGTGCACAATAAAAACTTCTTTATTATTGATTATATTATAATTACTTGTACTTACAAGTCTTAATTGTTGCGTCTCACGCAGTGATTTATTATGACTCTAAGTCGGAAAAAATATTACCATCCAGAGCCCGTTATACGACATAGCATAATCTTGCAATCAGCATTTATATGAAAAACTTAATATACGAAGACGTTAGTGACAATTTTATTAACAAATACATATTACAATACCATTATAAAATAATTAATCGTAAAGTTTATTTTAAATATTAATATATTACTAATTATTGCTGTGGTTAATAATACAGTTCTGATAATATTATGTCTGTTTTTTTTTGTTATTACATATAATAAGAACTAAATGAAATTACTCTGATTCAATCGTAACCTAACTTTCTACACGAATCTTGAATCGGTTTCAAAGCACTTTGTATATATTTTTTGCACAAATCCTTAAAAACTTTATTATTTAGAACAATAATTTAAAAGCCAAACTAAGCAAAGTTATAACTTTTATTGTCTTTTTACTGAAAAAGCTATTGTTAAACATCTAATTAAGCTGGATTAACATTTCCACCATCCTAACAAACTAACACGTACTGAGTGGCGCTCAACTGATAGACACAGCTTAGGTACTAATTAGTTTTAGAAGTGTCGGAAGAGTCTAGAAAGTTTTGAACAATTTATAAATTGGTCGAAAACTTCATTAATATTAATTTGTTTTTTATAGTGCTAATTATTAAATTCTTTATCGTGGTTCGAATCTAGTCTTATTACAGATTGCTGAGTCATAATCTTCCGATCTAGAATCTTAATAAGATAAATGTACAATAACGCAACGGTTCTACAGCATTTATTTTTTAATCTTGTTTTAACTTATCTGTCGAAACTCGTTCGCTCGTCATTTTCAGCTAATTACTTACTTCGTTCCGTTCACCTATTTCGGTAAGAAAGTTGATTGAATAACCTGAATGTATTCAAAGGAAAGTTTAAGTTGTAACCGAAGTCTTCCCATTTGTAATAACAAAACGCGTGATACACGAACAATAAATGTTTCTAAAGGAAACGTGTCCATACATGGCACGATATGTAACGCTAGATTTGGTGTTTTTGAATCCACGACAAAACTTCTAACTTTCCTTGTCAATGTCAAGAGATGATATATTATGATTAAATTTGTCACGAATATATAATTTATGCAATCGAGAAGCAAGACGTTCTGTCTGACTTGCTTACTTGTTGATAGAATTTTACATATTCTATATAAACTTTGTATCTCGAAGACAACATTAACTGTAGGTCCAGAATGGTATTTCTATAACCTATTAAATTTATCTGAAACGATAGTAGAAATGAAATCTTACTAAGTTACAAATTATCTTTAAATAATTTGTGTTATATTATATTTCAAGTCATAAATATTTGCTTTGATCTTTACGAACTTTACTGGTAGTCGATCTTTATAAGCAATTTTTTATATATATTTCCACTATCTCTTATTTTTTTACTTTTACTAAAACTAATTTAGATGTTTTTCATTAAACTACATACATTTTGTTTTAGAGTAAACAGTGAATACACTTTTGAGAGTACATATTTGCTAAAATGTTGTCCACGAATATTGCCGTTATAGTCGTGTATAGTTGAGGACAGGATCAGGTCTGGTGTGGGATAGATTAGTGAACCGGTTCCAGTACGTTGACTCCTGAGTCGCCTGCGCCTACCAACGCGAATTATGCACCTCTCGCTAGTGTGCTCCCCTCCCCCCTCCCTCATGGACACGATCGTCTTGCAACTTTTCACTGATCTATCTACTATAATAAACTCGAAATAGGTACCAATGCGATTTCCTCCCATGTAAGCAAAGTTGCTTCATCAAATATTTTTTCATGTATTTTTACTTTTTGTTCATTACTTTTACTAAGTGTCTATAAGGCTGTGAGAGTTTCGTTTAACAGGTTTCAAGTGTTTCCACTAAGACACATCTAGTTACACCTGTCTGACAAGTTTTAAACGTCTGTCTTGTTGTATATTAGTTTTTATCGACGACAGATGCACCTTCTTAAATTTAATGTAGCATAGAATAAGTACAGCACAACTTTTTTAATATACTTTACTTTGCACTTAAAAAACGGCAAATATTAGTTGCAGGCTCTATAAACTCGATGTAATTATTTGTTTTATCTGTTTATATTATAAGTAGCTTTTTCCCGCGGCTTCGCACGCCTTAAATTCGTAGTAAAGCAATTCCTCTTTCCCTTTTTATGACTTGTTTTAAGTGATACAATCAAAATTGCGACATCGGCAGACATCGAACACTGTCAGAAATCTATTTACAGTTTTTAATAAGGATACAATATTAGATACTGTTTTTATATACCTCTCTTGTTTTTATTGAACGTCCATTTAAATACTTTTTAAACAGAGTACCTACTTAATAACCATTGTAACCATTATAGATTTTCATTATACTTATTAGACCTGCAGGTCTGGTTTTATTAAAATAAAAATTCTACTTTAAATGCTAAATAATATGATTTTATTAGACATTCAGTTAGCAATATGCATTAACAAAATTTTCAACACTGAACATTCACAAAAGCCATTTTTAAGACGGTTTGCACGGTTCCATACCGTAGTGCGCCGACCGACCGTACCACCTCAAACGCGATGTCCCTATATTTTAAATCTGTAATATCTTCGAAAATATTCATTTAAATTACATGCTGTGAAGGGCTATATCGTTCCATATAAAATGTAAAATGTATTTAAGGTATTTAATTAGATAAGGATTAAAGCTGTATTGCTTAAAATCGATTCGTAAATAAGCTATTATTTCCCGTAAAAAGTATAGGATAAAAAGTGGCTATTGTAGTTTATCCCTAAAAGATAAACATATACCATCGCGGACGTTCTTGTAAATCCTTTTAAGGTATACAATACTTAGTACATTATTTTGATCTATCTCGTAGAGTTCAGCCAGCGTTTGCAATATAAGCGCAAAGCAATGTGTTTGTTTACGACTTCGCATTAGAAATATTGAAATTATCAGTGGTTCTCTAATATATTAAACATGTTATTATACATATAAACCTTCCTCTTGCATCACTCTATCTATTAAAAAAACATACAGACATAGGGACAGACGCGGAAAGCGACTACTTTATACTATGTAATGATTATGCTTTATTAGTATTTTTAAGAAAATAATAAAAACTTTGGGGAACTATTCCTATATTAGTATGATATATACTATTATCATCTTCTTTGCGCTTGCATTAATCCCGACGTCGCCAGGGTCTGCTTTCCTGCTGAATCTATTCCACTTTGTACGATCTTTAACTTGATTCCAATATTGAATAAGTTTAGTCTCGACAGTTCCAATTGTGGTGAAGATATGTTTCACCTCAGTTTTACGTTGATCTTAATGTAAAACTCAATATATTCAAAAATAAATATATAATGAACTTTGTAATATGTACATAGGATAAACTAGGGAAAAGCTATTACTTTTCCCTTCATTATTTGATTTTGTTCTAAAAATAAATGGAAATAATTATTGGCAGTTTATTGTCAAGTCGAATGCCATTGCCTGAATTGACTCATTGGAAGCAAATCTAAATTTAGGAACAGGAAAGAAGGTGTTATTACTGTTACTCTTGTGTACCTACTTACATATTGTGAAGTAGTTTAAATAAATAACATATACCAATACATTAAGTTCATAAGTATAATAACATCTTTGAAAACACTTTTAAGAAACTCATTCTTACGCTCTATCTTTTTTAATTTGTGCATATTATTTAATAATACATTTATATTGTATGCAGACATAACAAACAATCTGCTGACTACTTGTGAAACAAGTATAAATTTATTAGAAATATCAAGAATCTGAGTTGAATAAAGGCGACAAAGACGATTGTCATGGACCGAAGGGCCAAAAGGGCCCAGGGTGGGAGGGGGAACACGCAGTCGTTGAACTCGGCGTAGGTCGAGGGTCAGCATCGCGACACGCGTTCATTAGCACGGACATGCGCCTGCGCAACTACAAGTACGACTAACGTACAAAACAACTCTTTAATTAGACAATAAACCACAAAGTATTAACAATAAAGGTCACTGAGTCGATGTTGTGCTGAGATCGCATCACGGAAGCTTTAAATTTTTGTTTTCCGTTGACCTCAAACCCTTGTGTTATTAAATGCTACAAGACGTCAATTATTTGTATAAGTATGTCCTTCGGTAGGTTTTTAACCCACAGCGGGGCTTTATTACTCATTTTATTACAAATGCCAATTTGACATATTTCTCGCTAAATATGACTATTGTAGATGCTGAGATTTGTGAGGACAATGCACCCACAGGGTCATAATAAACCTTTTGTGTACCTTCCATAGGATATTTATTAGACCAAAGGAACATTGTACTGTGTAAATTTTGTAATATATTTATTCTATATGAAATAACTATTTAGCAGAAAGTATAATTATTAGGTTTTTGGTTTTTCTATTTTTAAGACATACCTTAATATAGTGTTACATTACACGGACTTTTTCTTTTGTATTATTTAAATGACATATTTACAGTAGCAATAACCAAAGATGTTGTTTTTAAAATCACATTATTGTTACAACTAGTAAACACTTATTTGTCATATTAGTCGATTGTTTTCACATGGGTAGGTACATTGACACGAAGTATCGGTGTCAACGAAAGTTTCTGACGTCCTATGAAATACCCTCATAGTAATTGGAATCATTAATCTAATTCAAATAACTAGACATACACAATGAATCAGTATGAGTCAATCGAGAAAGTAAACCACTGAGCATTGTTCCGAGTGGATGCACGGAGCGTACGAGCGGCTGCGTGGGCGCAGACAACCAGCTCTCTATCCATTACTCATCATTATTGCTATCACCATTTTGGGAGACGAAAGCGAGTGTAGGATTATATTTTAACTTCTCATTTGTATGTTTAATTATTTCTTTGAAGATAAGCGAAAGGATTCGGTGTCCATTGAATTCGACTACAAATTAAGAATATTGCAAGGTTTCGAATCCTTTCACTTTTTGTTGCAGATATTATTTTCTCTTATAATATTTTAAAATGAAACTGTATCAGTAGAAACTTATCAAAATATTGAGAATATAATACGACACAACTTATGATATTTTATTCTTATGTTAATATATTGTGTAGGTAATCTGATATATTAAAAAGTACTCGTGATGTCTGTAATGCCTTCTCTCTCTGAGGAGAGGGGAGAATCCCTCTGGCCGAGGTTGATTTCGTTGGGACTTGTCCTTGGTGGATAATTTCCCCCGAGAGGAATAGGGGGTACACATAAGATACATTGATATAAAAGTCTTTATATAAATGAGTTAATAATAATCGCAGATCCTTAGCAAGTTTTTACGCTTTCCAATAAATGTTCGGTCGGTACACATGAGTGACCTTTGTCGTCACTGCGATCGTTTCACGCTCAGTGAGCACTTACTTAAGCGTAGGACTGGTCACAAAGCTGATATTTATATAAAAATATCAATATTTATTTATAAAAATCGAGTTGACGTTGCGTTAAATACTGTTGACTTTTTTTTATTGAGCACGTTCATTAAATATTATATTACATGTTTAACATTCACAATTATTAGAAATGTATTTTCGTTTAACTTAAAAATAATAAAACTGTAAGAAAATGACAAGTACAAATATCTCTCAACTGTTTTCATAAAAACATTCAAACAAATAATTATTTGTTTTTTTAATTCGGTAAAACTTCTCAGACTCGTTAGGGATTGTTAAAATAATCTTGAATGTTCCTCTGTAAAACGGTATAATTTCGAACCGCTGAAATTAATGTACCTAATCATTACACTGAGACTTATTTTTTTTATTGTCAACTCTTTTTTTTTTTTTTTGTTATAAATCCTTTAGCCATTAGCATCTACTAAAATAATATCGATCTTGATGTACAGATTGAAATTGTCTGTGAAATAAGATTTTTTAAGCAATGTCAATCTGGGATAGATCGGTTATTTATTTCGCCCGTTATGAAAACTCTATCTCAAAATCTTAGCACATCATCTGTATTAACTATAATACACGCATTATAATACTTTACGCTAACTGCAACGAATACTAAAAACATTATTTTCTAGTAATATATATCCCCAGAAAGTGATACAGTCTTGTACCTTACTAATTGCATTAAACATATAAACATAAAAAATATGTGATTGTTCATTGTGAAACGTAAGAGTATCGTAGAAAGTACTAACTCTACTAACAAAAAATACAATTACCCGAACTGTATTGTTCGCACATAAACGATTGCAATTGTTTTAAGATTGACTATTAACTGTGACTAAGACAATAAACACTTTCCTCTTATTGTCTTCCTCGTCTAGTTTAGTTTTGCTATAATGTTGCAAGAAATTCAACTTAAAATGTGTTGAAAAAATTGCTTTAGGGAATCTTGCTAGAGATGAAGTTAAAGCCATTAAAACGTATCCAAAAAAATGTAACATGGAATCTTGCTAGGGAGTCAAAAGAATTAAAATTAAAATATTTCCAGAATAGCGCCATCAAGGAATCTTGCTAGAGATGAAGTTAAAACCATTAAAATTTAAACAAACTTGTATATAAATTTACTCCTCTTTTAATTTTCGAAAACACCCGAAAACGTTAATCAGCCTTTCTCCGAATACATAATTATAAACCGTGCAATAATTGTTAACTTTCGCCTGTGCTATGTCAATCAAATTAAGAAATGTAATTTTTAATTAATGAGAGACTAATTAACCACTTGTAATTGTAATAGACTTATATTCATTTCTGTAATAATAATGATGGTTGAGGTGAAACCGTTTTATGAAAATATAATGTCTGATTGCACAATCTTAATTCTAATAAGTTTTACATTGCTTATTTGCTTAAAAAGTTTAAGATTGATCACATGTAGGTCATATTGAGATTGCTATTGTATTGTAGTCATACATAAATTAAATATGCGCATATGTTATTTTTTTTGTTTGCCGTTTGAGTTGAGGTGCTGCTTACTTAAAAGATACCGTTAAACCCCTCATTATTACCGATTTACTAACTGCCGCGGCACACTTAATGATTAGATACAGTAACGATGCAATATTACATCGTGATTTACACATTTTGTATCCTATATTTCGCGTTACAACTTAATGACGTCTAACGCATTGAAATATTGGTTATTATTATCTACATGTACAATATCATAAATCCACGTCGACTAGTTACATAAATTATATTAAAAAATAATTGTTTATTTATTTTTATTTTTTATTCTTTATTATCCCATATAAAAGGTACAAAATGTGGACTTAAAGCTAAGAGTATTCTTTACCAGTCAACCTGAGAATATAGTACCTACAAAAACACATAGAGGCAAATTTAAATCACATTAAAATGAATTATAAGAAACTAAGATCTTGCACAACAAATACAGTGTAGGTTCTATTTATTAACACAAAATTGTAAAACAAAAAATGTATGTACATAGAGCAATGGTGTCGGCGTGTGAGTTGCAAAGGGTGGTTAGTTAGCAAATGTTTATGTATTAAGATTCGCGGAATTACAA
Organism: Napeogenes inachia; assembly: GCA_959347355.1. NCBI lineage: Eukaryota > Metazoa > Arthropoda > Insecta > Lepidoptera > Nymphalidae > Napeogenes > Napeogenes inachia. Next base: position 21,203,932 of record OY365800.1, on the reverse strand, counting down.
GCACAATATTCCATTGTGTTGATAGCCCGGGGTGTGTGGGAAGCGCTATCTGCAACTCATATAAGTGGGTCATACAGACATTATTGAGATAATTAATTTCTGGTATTGTTTTGCCCGAGTTGGACAACGTTGCTTTTGTTAAACAGCGCCCGCGCCGGCCTCGTGAAAGTTCATTGTTTTCAGTTAAGAATAACACATCTTGAAGATTAAACTATCAATGGCTGTTTTATTTTTGTACCAGTTGTAGTTCCCGACACTGTCTGCTGGAAATATGGGAGGCCGTTACACATGAGGTATATTACTGCAGGTCGAACCTGGAAAGGAACATAACCGGAACTTTCTAATACTTGTTCTAAGGTTGGTTGTAATAAATGAACTATCATTAAAAACATCAAATCCTCATCAAAAACTAAAGAAACGGACGATAGTTTCAAATAGAACAGTTTTATAAATGGATGATAAGCAATAGTTGTCAAGCCACAAACACTTAGTTTTGAGAAAAATGTGTCTAAAGATTTTACATGTATTTTAAATACCTACATTGTTTGAAAAATATCTACCAAGTTGTTTTTTATTCTTTATGATATTTCAAAATTTACCACTGAATGATATTTCAAAATAAAATGACAAGTATCATAACATCTTAACAGTGATAATAATTTTATTGATGGATAGGTTTTAAAGAATTTAAAGTAATGTGTGATAAAAATACATTTTTTTGGTACTTTTTGGACTATGACTTAAAGTGTAATGATTGTGGTAATTTCTTTCTGTCTTTTTATACAGACACCTACTTAATATTTCAATATTGCGAGTTTCTAAAATATCAACATAGTTATTATAATATAATAGAACAATGGGCTGATATTGTGGATATAGAATGTTTTCCTTCGATTAGATTCATCAATAAAATTCTTAATGATTTCTTTAACTGTAATGACATAAATATGTCATGTCAATATAAACTTAAAAAGCTGATTTCTTAGAAGTGGGTAGACTTGTAAGCATATTTGGTAAGGGTCAATTAAATTGGTTTACTACCGTCCTAGTTAATAATAATATTTCAACTTTTTGTGTTCCGATGGAAAATGATAAGCACATGCGAGATAAACACAGGTTTTATATGTAGGTAATGTGATCTTCAAAAACTAGGTAATTAGACCGAGTTCATACCTAGACTGATACAGTTAGTTTCGGTACTGACTCATCAATGCCAAATACTAGCACTAACCTAATTAAATACATATGTGTTACCATTTTAATTGTACTAAGGTAACCAAATGTGTGTCGCAATACAATAATATTATGTAATTTATTGCTTTATACAAGTCTGCAGGAATACTTATGATATTTAAATGAAGAGTAAGTAAAAACTAAAGTAAGAGATACTAATCCGGTAATATTTGTACTTTATATTATAATTAATTGATATGAAAAAATATATATATTAAAAGCGTGACTACCAAGTCTATTTAACAGAGAGGCAATCAGCTGTAATTAACGTTTGAACGTTTATAAAACACGTGTTACCAAGTCACGATATGATAGAGTCCGGAAGTAGCGTATTATGACTTTGGACACGTTGATGATTCATAAGATATACATATGTATATGTGATAGCCCTTTGTTTGTTAGTGTGCGTGTAGCAATGACATTGGCTAAACGTAATCTCGACAACTCTATTCCTACTTGACTTCTATCTTCACGGTTATTGGCACGCCAATAAGACGTTTAATTGATAATTTATACGAAACTATGTAATCCTACGGACGCGCGGTCAGTTTATGCGCTCAGCCTACTAATACTAAATACAGACAGTATGTGGCAGCTTATAGTAGATTATGCTAATCGTATCATTTTGTTCCTTTTGAGACTGAAATGGACATGAAGGTTATGTCGTGTGATAGAAACATAATTGTTTTCATATCAATTTATCTATTTATCTTTATTTATAATATTTCATCGATGATGGCTGATTTTGTACATCGAGATTGAATTCCAAATGTACTTAACAAGAATCAAATTAATGGAAGACCTTGTCTCGAATCGATATCGGTTATCCTAAAGGGAAGACAAGTAGGTAAACAAGGTTTCCATGTAAGGACAGGCAATGCATCGACCGCCCACGTATCAGAAACCGATGAAGCAGTCGATAAAACACTGCAAACAGTCTTTCGGTAAATCTTTCGTTTACGGAAGTATTTATCACATTTTGGTTTGCGTTATAAATTAAACCATTTTACAAAATATAAAGAACAAAGCTTATATTTACCCGGCTATGTTTACGCAGATTAATCGGAATCAAGAATAGGAACCCCGAATTGGTTCGAAATTAGTCAGGCAAAATTCCAGTCCGGCAAAAAAACAAAATTATTTTATGAACATAGCCAGGTAAATATATATTTAATAAAGCCTGTATATATTGGGTCTGTTCTAATCATATAGGCGAACAATAAATCATCAGTTGGTTCTATTATAATATAGTGAACTATATTTATATCAGTCATTTATATCGCGATATTACATATATATACAAGAAGGTATTAGTTTTGTAATTTAGATGACTGCGGCGATGCTGTGTAGGAGTAACATTATTTTCCTAGCGGCTATTGTTTACATAATAAAGTAATAAAGAGTGCGTAAACAAACTTCACTTTTGTTTTCATCCGTCCGTCTGTCGGCTAACCTCGTAACCTTGATTATAATCCACCTCCAGTTGGAGTAATGCACATTGTCTGCACTCGACTGTCGCGTACTCCGACATGATTTCACTTTTACTCAAATATATTAAGAGTTTCTTGGTTTAAAGTGAACAATAACATTCAAGACTACTAATTAACTCTTAAATACCACTGTGTTGTTAAGAATTATTGGCAATTATCTAATAGAGGATGGATACATCATCTACGGAATCTTTATTATATGGTTTAATTAATAGAAGTAATTTGTATCTTGCTTAAGCAGCTGCGGAATATTATATTTTCTATTGATGGTTAACATGTAATTAGCATTCGGTTTCGTATTACATATACGCAGGTGTTAATTTAACTTTAACTACTACCTGATACGGTTAAATGAATGCTTAGTAAAGTAAAAGGAAATAAACAGTTAAATGTAAGGAATACTACCTGCAATATAATTTAATGTTTAACAGCTCTTTGAACTGTTAATAATTGTTTTGCATTCAATTCAAGTACTTTACCCTTATTTAAAATATTTATCATTAACACTGACTCAAGTAAATAAAACTGCCGTTAAAAATATATAAGCTTTCGTATACATAATTTATAAAATGACCACCCACAAAAAATCTTAACTTCAATACAATTGCAATTTCCCTTCTAATGTTCCATCAGAAGTGTCACGGCGACCCCGAATACAAATTATGGGAACAAGTAATTTCGTGTATGAAGTATGACGAGCGGTAGTAATGTAACACCTACGCGGTTGGTTCTTCGAAGAATCGAACTGTACCTACGTCGGTGTACTGACAGCCTTCTGGCCCAATTATGTTACCAGAGATAACGGCATCTCCACTTGGAAAATTCCCATTAGCCTTAACCCGGCCTCTGCGCTCGTGATTGCCTTCAGGGCTAGGATCTTTATTGTTGAGATGTGGGCAGTCTGTCCGTATTTCAGATAGATTGAAAAACTTTTGTATTTGAGAGATATATACATACATAATATATAACATAATACAATCGAATTTTTAAATATTTCCTTCAGGATATAGGTCAAATAGCCGTTATGACCTACAAGTTTTAGTAAGGTTATAATTCAATTTCATCATCAAACAAAATCTTATGCTTTTGTCAGGATTAGAGGCTACAAGAGATGTGATTCACATGTGGAGGATCTTTGTTGTTCTTCTCGGAAGAACAACGGGTATGTCTTTGTGGGAAAGGTATTTTAATGCAGGTCGACGGACTGATTTCTCCTGTCCTGGTTAATGTCGACGCTGACTTAAATATAATTAAAAGTCTGTCTCGTTCAGTACCGCATTAGATTCATAAAGGATTCCTTTCAAATTATTTCTTTTTCTTTTATAAATAATGTGTTCTTTCTTCAGATTTTTATTTACATCTGATATGACTGTGGCGACTGTTATGAATTAAACATAAATTGTAAACATCAAACTGTATTCACGGGTTCTCAGACAAAACATCAAAGAAAATAAAAGTAAGAAAAGAAAAACACATATATATTTAATATGTTCTACAGTAAAGTTCGTCTATACCTACTCAGTGTATGACCAATTCTGACCTGGATGATTAATGAGGCCCGTTACTCTTAACTGAGTTATTATTGTGTTAACTTCGAGACAAGAACATCTCGGCCTTTTACTAATGTGAGATAATCATCAAGAAATGACTAATAACTCTAGATGCTACCGTTATTATAAATAACTAATTTCCCAGGTTTAGTTATAATAACTAAAGTAGAAATTATTAACGCTTTGAGGGTTTTTGTTCCTGGATAGAATTTGAAAGGCTAATACATATCCCAGGAAGTCCATTTATAGGTGGTATTTTGATAAATTGTTTAGATTGTGTTGGACTGGTGGCTGTCAGATCAGGTTTCTGTGGGAGCACCTTTTACGGCATAGGATTAATTCACCGTGGCCATTGCTTGAATCACGGATACGCTTTTAAATGTTTTAAATTGCTTCGTTTTTTATTTCAAATACAATCGACTTTTGTGTAGTTGCTTTAAAGGCGTTGTTTCCTTTTAGATTTTTGAACGATTTTTGATACAAATATGACTTGATATATATTTTTTATCTATATAAAAAGTTGATGACTATTAATAACTGTAGCTTATAAATTGGAGTGTCTATTATCCCCGTGATATTATTACTTTTAAGATTAATACTAATATTCGTCGGGTTTGGTCTGTGAAGGAAATCACGTAAGCAAAATTTAAACTTGAATTATTATAAGAGATGAAAATCTACAATTAGGCTACGAGGTGGGTAATTCTGGCGCATTTATACAATTGAAAAATAACCTATGGTAGTACGTAATTTTAGAAATATAAGTATTTTACCACTGAATTAAATTTTCGTATAAATTTTGCACATGATACGGCGAAAGTGTATGAAACAATTGTTTTCTCTGCGAATGATATAACTGTAACTTCCGAAATTTCTCAGCTAGATATTACGAAAAACGGTATGTAATTTAGTCTGCCGTTGTAGTGGAAACCTAGATTGTGTCTTTTAGAGCAGGAAAATTATTTATATTTTTGTTCTTTTGCTGCTGTCAGTTGTAATGTCTTAACAAAGACATGTGAAGCAATGGCGTGCTCTAGAGAGGTGACCGATGTTTCTATCGTTAGTCTAGACTCTCGACCGAGTAATACACCATTTAGGTCAATGGACCTAGCCGTTTGTCGGTTGCCACTGCCATCATTTTTTTCTGACTTTTATTGCAAATAAATTGTTCTTGTCGGTGGTTTTTAAATCCGTGCGGTATTGAAATAAAGTTTTACTTAGTTGTGAAAACAATCAATCTGACCATGAATAATTATATCCGCTGTTTTCGATCAGGAAAGCTAACGGAAAAGCGACGGTTAACAGTTCCCGACAATAACCTTTGTTTTTTTGTTCATGTTAATAATTATAAGTATTCTATTTTCAACAAAAACAAAATGTTCAAACAAAAACAAAATGTTAATACAAAAACAAAATGTATTTTTTTTTCCAATATTGTTAAATATGATTTTGAAAATGCAGTTTACTTAATTGATTTAAATTGTTGTAATATTGGAAAAAGAAGATATATAATTGTGGTAAAGATTTGACATATTTGTAATATCTGAAAGTATACGAGTATTGGTTTAATAATATAATTTAATATGAAACGAAAATATGAAGAAAATAAAATATAAGTCCTTATGAGCTCTGAGATAAATAAAGTTATAGAAGCGAACAATTATTGGCAGTGACATACATCGAAGCTAAATTACCAATAATAAGGTTCATATATAGCCATGTTGTTTGTTTCTCACACGTTTATAAATATTGAACAAGACGACTGATTTAATTATTGTATAAGTAGTTATGTTTAAAGATTAGAGACGTCGATGTGGACACGCAATGGAAGCTTTGACTGTACGATAAGACAATTGATTGACTCATAGCTTCCAACTACGTATTGAATATTTTAGTTTATTTCCTATCTATGGAAAAAAATATTTTAATGTATATTATATATAATTATACCCTATATAATAAATGTATATTGCACTATAGTAGATAAGGATTTGACTTGTTTTGATACCAATTTTGATCACGCTATGCTTAGATTATATCTACGTATAAGTAATTCTTGTTTTGCCACACACCTTTTATCTATTTTTTTTTCTCATGTAAGGTTTTTTGTTCCTGTCATGATAAAAGATAAAACTGAAGTTAATCACAATATACACATACGATTGTGCATATTGATATAAATAATATACACATACGAATTGAACTAAAAAGCAATGAATAACAACACATTTCAAAATTTTCCTTATCATTTGTTTATACATATTACTAAAATTCCAACAGGAAATATTACCCTGCTACTGACGACACAAATATCCTAAATGAGTAACACTACTAAATATTCTGAGAAAAAGCTGTCTTGTTCGAAAGGAGGCTTATTAATTTTCGATCAAAAACATGTGACCACAATCATTAAAAGCTCTGTTTCTCAGTAACATAACGTAGGTAGTCGTAATTTATGACGAGTTTCGAGCTATCAATATACTCTGTTATCTTGTATTCACTTTCCACTTTCACTTGTTTTAGGAACTTCATAATTATCCATTATTTGATGCGTTTTATCATACATCACTATAATTAAACATAGAGTGGGTTGATACTGGAGCGTAATAGAAGGTAATTTGATTTTCCATATAAGAAATAATTAATAATAGAGTAGTCTACCAAAAACAATTGTTATGTGTACTAAGTTAGTACCTAGTTTTAAACTCTGTTGTATTTACTGAATAAACATAAAAGTAGGGGTTTACAGACCACTGTACGTCTTGTTGATTTTAGCAACGGCCCAATTGCATTATATTTATTTAAAATGCAGTTAAGTTTCGTTACAGAATCGACCTTGGTATTCTACGCTCGGTGCGTAATGATATGATGATTTCGTTTTTGACGGACTACTTTTATTATTACTTTGATAATATATCAATGTTTTCTTAACTTACGTTAAATGTTTTTTTTTTTGTTGCAGGTAATACACGTGACATATATTTATTTATGCAAAGAACTGTTTGTGGTGAGATTATTTTTTTAGTATTATGATAACAATACAAATTACTCTATAAAATATATATTATTAACTTCGTGAATAGGTTTTTAGATACGCTAATCAAATGAGCAGAATTATAACGGACTACAAGACGTAAATAGTTTTGAAAATACTTTTTATTAGGACAAAATATAGACCCTGTTGCTGCGTTATTTAGCGCGTTTGAGTTTAATGTAAGGATAGCTTTCATAGGGGGGTGCTATGGCTGTGGCAGTGCGAGTAGAGCAATATATAAAAATATATGAGAGCTGGGAGTGACTCGATGCACGGCTGTCAGTGAAGGTCAGTGCTCCTGCGATTCAGGCCGTAGTACAGCGCGTTAGAGTCACAAGTTGAACCGCAGGAGAGAGGCGGCGGTGGGGTCCTCGCAAGCGGCACCGAGCCTCCCTTTAGAGTTTAGTCAGTTCAGTCGCAGCGGTGCACGCACACCGCACGCAGTTCTCGCGCGCGTAACGAGAAGGTATGAACGGTTCAACACTCCGATATTACCGTACTTATGCACTCGCTTCCGGTGGCTGCTCTCCTCCGATTAAGATTCATCGCGATATCGTTTGCTTTATTTGAATAACAAATGCTTGTTGTTACCCTCCGTGTGGTGCAACAGGTTGCAGCCACCAAGAGTGTGTGTTTTAAGTCATATTGTGAAGTGATTGATAATTATTTTAAAAAGTGATACAAGTTAGGATATACAGTACATGAAAATGTGTTGAATTAATCGTGTGTAGATTTATATACTCCGCCATTATTTGTTAATTGTTATATGACTTTATAATATTACAAATAGAGATTGTGCTGTTATCTATCACATTCATTCCTACGTCATTTATTTATCAACATAAACAATAAGTCATGGCCTTCAACAATTAACGAATAATGAATGCATTTCACTAAACATAAACTAGTCAATTCTTTAACATTCATTGCTCTATATTTAAAATCAGTTAGAATAATATCGTATTAATATTAAGTAGCTGTCCTAGAAAATATGATTGTTTAAAGATAGTTGTCGCGCCTATACAGCAGGAGCGAGACATGCGAGGATGTCTCTGTCGCGGGCCATATGGCAGCCCCGCTACTAGCCATATTTGGGACGCCATCAAGGCGACACTTGTTGCACTTATACGGCATACTTGCTCCATATAACAAATAACAAGCTTAACACATGACCGATGTCTTATTATTGTTAAAGACAATTTAATTTTTTACTTTTTGTTTGCGATGTGTTCTTTGATGACCTAATGGTATCGTTACTGCATAAGAGATAATGCACAGCCTTTCGCGATTATGCAAGCTGAGGAGGAATGTACGGGGCGGTTCGACGACCAGTGCGTTGTCCGCCACGCCGCCGCCCACCGCGAAGGTCGCGGCCCACACTCGTTATCCATACTAAAACATGTAAAATACTCACACAGTCACGCTTAGGGCAGTGCACAGTACCGATAGGGGTATAAGTACCGTTAAGTCCGCACTTTTATGTACTTCAACATATTTTCATGTCTCGTTTACAATGCAGGTAGATTCGATATGTGTTCAGTGAGCTCGTTGCTTAAACTAGTTTTGTTGTGAACAAATAAGATATTCTAACAATAAAGTGGAAATTTTGATCTCAAAATGGTGACTTCGAGAATACCGGCTTATTCTCTGAATTCGGAGTTCAACAGGGAGTTCAGGAGTTTCCGCATAACGCGAGCTACACCACGCTCGACTTTGTACGCGCCCGCCATCGTGCCTATACACGAGTACCCGAGGGTCAGCGTACATGAAAGAAGAGAGGCACTGAAGGCTGCTCTAGCGAAAGCTTGGTCCTCTAAGAGTAGTGAAAAGAAAAAACATGATACATGGACTGTTCCAAACGAGCAAAGCAGAGCTGGCATTACAGCTGCAGATTTTGCTATGAAGACACAGTACAAAAGTAACTCAAAAGGAGAAGAAATTTCAAGAGTAGCCCTCGCGAAACATGAGTTCGAGAGTAAGGATGTAGAGCGCACACAAAAAATCGATAATAAAATTGATAACTGCCAACCTGCTAGTTTCACTTATGGCAGGTTTAACGGCAATGGCGTAGATATTCAAGAGACACTCAAAAAGAACTGTGATAAAGGATTACACAATGACACGAGCTATAACGACTACCTTAATAATGTTCCTAAGTGTAAGACTAGTTTTGAAAATAGTTTTCTAAAACAAAACTTAGATGAGCGTTACATGAAACGAAATGGCTACGATATCACTTCCAAACGTGTGGACAGAGATATTAACCTGAACAACGTCGAGCACAGTAGCCTTAACGGCGACACGTATGACACTTTAAAATATTCTCGAGTCGCTAACGTAACAGAATCGTTGCAATATAAAAGTTACGGTAAAACCGAGACCGTTAAGAGTAAATTACTCAGCACAGATGGTCCAAAAAGCGTGACGTCTTGCAACGGGGAGAAACTGAACGGTTTCAGCGACCCCGAGCGCCGGACCGGCAAGGATCAGCAGCGTCCGCTCACGAGCGGTCCTAAATCCGTGGTAGATCAGAGACTCGCGGAACGACTCGAGGTGAAGGTCGCCGAGTTGCCAGCCTTGTATCTTGGTGTCGATTCTTGGACCCCAAAATCCGCAGCTTTCCAGAAGAGTATGCGTGAACACGAGTGGAGCGTATCGTATGTACTTAAAATAATGTAAACCTGACTAACACTTTCCTTCTATCCAACATCATTCAGCCGGTACGGGTGTGTGTAGGTTGATGTTTTATTTCTCTGAACGAAGCAAACTTATAAAGTTAAAACCGGGCATATCTCGCTGCAACACAAATAGAAAAATAACTAAACCTGCCGGGCTCATTGCCGGGAGTGCATCGACTTCGCTACTAGGCTTGAGTGCACTGTGTTTGTGCTCACAGTGCTATTACATACTTATGTTGTACTCATTTTGCAACGCAACTGTATTCTAGGTTATAGCGTCTAAATTAAACATGGAATACTCTGTAATTATATCTGCCTTCTTGGTTGGTAGAATTGATGACATTATTTAACAATGAACCAATCTTACTTATTTATGATGAACAAGTTTATATAAATACACAAATCTATTGTTCAAGTTGCACACAATTCGCATACCCGTGGGCGCTGTGGCAGCTATAACTTACGAGATTCGTCGCGATAGTATTTTAGTGAATGTTTCAAGGTCCCGGCCTGCTTTGTACGCTCGCAAAGGATTTGTCAACCTGGTTAGGTCATGACGTCATTTATGTATTGTTTTTATTATTTAATTAATAGAATTAAATCTAATGCATAAACTTTTTAAGTTATATATCAAGAAAATGCTAACTAAAATATCTAAATACAGTAATATTGTCTACAGACTAAAGTAGAGAAAGTACGTTTAGATATCTGCGGTAAAATTTATGTTTTCTAATAGTATGTATTATTATCATTATTCAAACTGGTAATATTATGATTAATAAAATATAAAACCAAACGTTAATCAGCATGATAATTCAAAAAGTTAGCATTCTGAATAATATGAAATGGGTGCTACATTTTGAAATCATCGGGTAAAGCTGTTAAAAGGAAAGTCAGCTTTTAAAATCATGTCAAAAACTCTGATGTTTATTAAATTTTATTATACCGCGTCTGTAATTTAAATTAACTAAGTATGTAAATATAAAGTGAATTTCTTTATTCAAACTTTCACTAACGAATAATGAATATTACGTTCAATGATAACATTTAAATATGTCAATAGTAAAACTTGTAGGTACCTTTTATTACATTTAAAGCACATATAAGATTATTAAACTGGAGCCGATTACAATGTTTTTATATCATAACGTATTTGTCTTATCAGTCGTAAATCATTACCAACAATATTAACTTTCTCGAAACGTGACAGACGATCCGTGTTTATATCGTGTTCGTGTATTCCAACACTTGTGACGACGAAACCTCTCGCATTACCATCAACACAGTCGCTGGCATTAACGGTCAGTTCACGTACCTACGAGTGACGGAGGCGGGTTATAGTTACGCAGCGATCAACTTTCACTGCAGACTTGTCTCACCGGCGAGCCCTAGTACTAGTTCGCCAGCGCTTTATTCCGTTGCCTCAGATATCTTGTCTGATGTAACTTAATCAATTTTAAGTCGCTCGTTCAATTGTTAGCATCACTATGATTTCTTTGTTCGTTTTCGAAAGTTTTCAACAACTAGTAATGTAAATATTACGTAAGTAAAGAATCCTTTAATATGTAATCGTTTTCAAATTTTACCATCGCGACTACGTCAATAATTAATTAACAGTCGAGTTTTTAATCGCAGTGAGAGCCGCGGTTGTCATTGACCCGAGCGCGCGGGCGCTGCAGCGTTGACACGGTTCACAGTAGACGCTCATCCGGTGCGACCTTGTCTATATACCGCCAACTATTTATCATCTTACATACACGATACGAAAACTGTCACTAGTGATTGAGATTACTCAGAAAGATCATTTCAATACAATGTAGTAGCATAAGGCACTAGTATAGAATCCTTGACCGGCCAGTTTCGCATTGAAGACCGTGGCTTTCGATTTCGTAACAGACCTCACAGTGACCGCGGTCGATTATGGTCATTGTGACAAAAACTCTTTGCTCTCATCGCGTTTTGACCTTTACATTGTACACCTTAATATGGAACACTTTACATTTTATGTGAATTATTAAATGTAACGCAAAATATTATGACATCAGGAAATATCAATCTGTACTGTTAATAGAAGCAAGATGATTTAATCCCCAATACACGTGTTCGGTTTCTAAATAAAGAACCGTTGTTTCGTTGTTTGAATACCGTATTCGCCTGAACGTTGACCGCATTGTAAATGTTTTTTTTTACTTCTTTCAGATAACTTGTATATTTGATTAATTACTTTAATGGATCTGGCAGAGCTTTTTAGTAATTATAGCTCCTCATCAATATGTATATTGAAATGAGACATTAATGTTTTATGTTTGTTTTTATCTATATTATAATTTGTTAAAGTCAAAAATTGGACGATTTTCACTGACCTTATTAAATATATATTTGTTTCTCTATTGGTTGGGTAGTGACAATTAATAAGTAGAATCACAAATAAAAAATATTATTACAATCTTTTAAGAGGCATTTTTCTTATAAAGAATCACCAACTTGTATAATGTTTAAATTAAATTAAAGTTGTAGTAGCGTTAAAAATAATGTAGTAACATTTCTTATTTGGGAAAGTGAAATCAAAGAAATACAACAAATTAGATAACAAAAGAGTTTATTGAACAAGAAAAACAAGTCAAATCACTTTCTTTATTTCTACAAATATTGACATCGACTGTTATCACGACATAGCTAAATATTCGGTTAAAGTTAACAGAAAGTACAAGACCTCACGATATAGAAATAACTATTATAATTATATACCTTTTACTTTTTAAATTTTACACAATAATATTAGAAATAAAAAACTTAGACTTGTTGTTTTAACTAAATTATTTCCGCTCTAGTCTCATTGTTTGATAAAATGAGTTGATTGTTAAAAGTAGGGACTTTTTATTTGTCACAACTAGCGCGACCTATTTATATCATTTTATTTTATAAGATGAACATTGCTAGTTACAGTTAGATCTACTTTTCTGTGTAGAAAATTAATGAATCATTATCTCACGATAAATAATATCCAGAACCTAATGTAGCTAATAAAGCATTATTTTAGCACGTTTTAATTTTTGGATTTTTCTTTTTAACTACAAAAAATTACCTTAAAGCAATTTTAATTTAGGACGCCATATGTTTGTTTTATTTCATTTTACAAAGTGAATATTTTTTTAACTAATGCTGATACCATACTTTGAATTATCTTAAACATTTTTTTGTTGATGTGAGTATGCTTTGTTTGTTTTGAGAAGGGTGTGCATAATCAGAAATGTAATGACAAGAAAATTTAATTTAACGGCCAGTGGTTAGAAATAAAAGGTTGTGGGTTTGATTCCCACACGGTACATTTCTTTGTGTGATCCACATTTTTTTTTGTCTACCGATTTCGGAAATCATTCAGTTGGAGGTTTCAGCAATGTTTTACAAAAACTTATCGAATATTAATAAATAGAAATTTAACGGACGACTATGTAAATATAAATAAGGAATATAACTCGATTTGACTTCTAATATTGTAATGTTTGACCATCGAAAGTGAATGTTCCGGCGTTTGTTATTCGGTGATTCGTATGAAGCACTGGCTTTGTTCAACAGACAGACGGTTGGTTCTGTAACATATTAAGTATCTAAGAAACAAAAAATATATATATTACAATGTAAATAAATAGATGGAGATATACTAAGTGATAGTATTGTATTTAGATTATAATAATTAGTACTTGTTATTATATAAAACCTTATCAAATTAAATATTATGATTGGTTTGCCAGTATACGGATTCGGGAAGATATTTTGCTTAAATAATTAAGATAAACATTCGAATTATTAATTGATATTCTTCCTTACTTATAACATACACCCTCAAAAAATAATCTTAAACTACATTTACATGAATTATAAAGTATTGATTTTCGTACATGATCAGGATAATTGTAAATTTTAGTTTTACTGTAAGTAAATAAATCACATAGGTACTTCCAACTATGAAGTATTATTATTGTATTTTCCTTTGTTGTCTGTATTTGCCTGTTTGCTGGTTTTATGATAAAGTTGTTAAGGAAAACAACGTATATTAGAAACACGGTATAATTATCCGTAATTGGGTCTTTGCCCTCAATCTACGTAGACGTTTGTTACGTACTTATTCGACAATATGTATATTCTGCTATATATATTGTAATATTATTATAAATTTCTTATTAAAAAGCTGGCAAATAAATAAAATATAACAATATTTACTATAAAACAACACAGTGACATTTATGTAACACATGCACAAACATACAAGGTCTGCGAGAAGCGTGCTCAAGTTCAACGTGTCGGCGCTAAACAATATGACACTACCTCTCGTTCAAAACTCATGGGTGGCGAAATATTACTATATTTATATAATTTATATATATGTACTTGAGGCCACCTGCTGGCTTATGGCACGAATGTGAAGTTGGCAGGTGTACCCTCTTTATATAGTTAGGTAAATTAATGCAGGTAGCAACTGAATACTTGCCTTACCAGTATCTTGGTTTAGTTTATAAAATGTACCGGTTGTCTTGGGTTCGAATCCCAGTTCGTTGGTGATTAATTACTTGGCCAGATCAGGAACTGTGTACTCCTTAACAGTAGGTACACCTCCGTCTGTAGCCGTGTGTGATGATCATGATGTTAGTGGTTTTAATTTCATTCAAATTTCATGCAATTCAAATTTGAATAGCAATTAGATTATATGGAAACACTTAATTAGATATTATTATTATATTGCAAAGACGGTCTAACCGCGTGAAAGCAACCTCTTACAGACAAACCTTGATGAGTAATGATAGTCCAAACTTACTACAATAAAAATAAGAATTTATACATAATATTATATATTAATACATACAATTATTACTTATGACGTAAAAAAATAAATACGTTCTGGTATTACCACATATTTTGACTTATCTCGTTTATCTACTACGTAAACCAATTAGTTGCGTGGCAGGTAAGTCTATTAGTAGGTAACTACTACGGCCCTATGCATTTTGTTACTTTCGTGTTCTAAGTTGTTCTCTGATGCACATGTTGGTAGAACATGAATTACTATTATTATTAAATAGTCGCAGACTTTGAATCATTCCGTCTTATAATTTTGTTTACATAACCGCAACATGAAAATCGTTATTAAAAACAGAGTTGCAGTTACTTAACTAGCTAGATAATTATATCAGTTGTCATATTTTTCAAATCATAATCTTAACTAAACTATTGCAGTGACTTGATGGTTGCATTATTAAGTAAAGAAAAGGGTATTTATTGCACTGTTCAGCTTTGTTCTGTTCAAAGCGCGCAGGCGGCGCCCGTTGGCAGTCCGTCCGCGAACTCTGTACGCGCCGGTTTATCCTCCGCGGTGACATAACCTCGTGACAATATGTTTAATGTTATGAAATTTGATCATAGTTAGTTTTCGTTGTTAAATGTTATCGTCATAGTAAAGTTGCCCTTTTCATTTAATTCGCGTATACCCTACGTAATATTGGTTATTGTTTCTAATGACATTGAATATTTTCTTGTTTTATGATGACATTGAACTTACCGGAGACAATATATGATTTCTTAGAAGTAATTTTACATCATACGAATAGTTAAAGGCATAGCGACGCGACGACAGTGTTGGTTGGCTGCTAGGGCACTGCTGCGTGCTTGTTGTCTGCCGCCGCCCGACAGCCTAAATGAACTAATTTATCCGCATTCCGCATACTATGAAGCTTCGTTTACGTTAGTAACATCTATTGTTTCTTGTACACACTCGGACCTCACCCAAACATTTCTTTGCATATGCACCGTCATTGTACCATGTGGTACAGTTTCTCCCGTTCACTAACCCTACAGCCCTCCGATCGCTGATTTCACAGCTCGGAGCATTCTTGGAGGCGGCGAAATGAGCGATCTAAAAGATCTCATCACCGGCGTTCACCTACATCACATCGGCGGCGGCGACACCACCGCGACGATTCTTCAGCGCGGTCTCCTCCAGAACAGGTGAGTCCAACCGTTTCAAAATTTTTATTTTTGAGGACGCTTAAAAGGATTGTGTGATTTATGATACCCAACGCTCGTCATCACTCCCCGACATAGATGTGTCCATCCGAAAACCTGTATCTTAACACACTTCTGTTATGTTAGCGTATGTCATAGTGTTGTAAGCAAAATGCGGAACCAACATAAAGCATAATACGTCACTGCGACTGTTTCGTTCTACGTGTGAGACAGGTTTGGCATATGATTGCGCGTGCGCATGCGCCCTCGTCCGTGAAGAAGCTCGCGAGAGATGGCGACCTCTTCGCGTTTGCGCCCGGTCTATTTACGTTCGCCTTCGTCACTCGGAACGCCTTCAGTCAGTTGAAAAGCTCAGCCGGCCGCCCAACGCTGCTCCGCCGCAAAACTAAAATTCAAGTCGCTCGCGCCGCGGGCAGCCCGCGCGAGCTATGGCTGCCCAACCGCCGCGCCTTCCCCCTAACAACCTGCTTTTCAGTGGACCCCCTCCATCCTTACCGCGTGTAGTTTTTTTGCAAAGTGAAACTGCTCTTAGTAATCCCGTATTAGAAACTGGATTTGTTGGTGTCCTTGACCAGAAAAACGATGCCGATGACGGGGACAAAACGGATAGAATAAACAACGAAGGTGTGCCTCCATGGGATGAACAATTGAGTGTTAGCAAAAAAATATGTGAGAAAGATACAGACGAACAGCAGGTTTATACGCTAAATATATTAAGACGAACCCGAAGTTTTGAAATTAATACCTGTAGAGATGCCACTTACATAGATAATAATATATTAAAACATCGTAGATCTGAACCGGATTTAAATAAATATAGTGTTTTTGTTGAAGCGGAAGTATCTTGCCAAACAATACAGCCGGGTCCACTAGTTCTAAATAATCCATTTTATGATGGTTCATATGCGTTAATCAACGATGATTTTAATGAAAATATCGTGATGTTACCTGAAAATTACTTAGCTTTTGAAGATTCGTTTGTGCCAACATGGGATTATAAACCTGAATTTTTAATCAACCAAGGTCTGTATTATGATGGATTGCCATTAATACCACCTAATGATCCCTGGTCAACATATGGCAACAATAACAACTCCTTTGAATATTATACTCCGCAATTTGAAATACCCACAGAGGAGGGAGTCCAGTATATGCGGCTTAGTGATTTAGAATACCCTATTCCTCAATATATGAATCTTCCACTGGTTCAACAAGCAGAACTTATCGAACCGTGTTCTGATTGCTGTAATCCAATTGAAATAGAAGAGGAAATACAGGAGAATAATGTAAACGTTAATACAGAAAAAAGTAAAGATTTATGCACAAATCCACCTATCTCAACTGCAGTAATAAATACAACAAGCCTAGATAATATAGTTGGTAGTGTTGAATCATTGCCTAACAGGGAATCGTCGTGTAGTGAGTCCATTAATGCGGACATATCAATCGACGTAACTTCAAGTTTGGCTTTTATTCCCAGTAGTAAAAGTTATCATCGATCTCATGGGACTGATGATACTAGTGACAATACATCACCTTGCTCTAATGATTACCACGAGGCTTCGGCCCTCGATAAAGCTCAAAGTCTGGATGAACATTCTTGTTGTGGTAGCACTGATTTTTCTCAGAGTAGAGATGAAGCGTCGCCGATACCAGAAGATGAAACTGATAGTAATAAAACAGTGACAGGTGTGAATAATGTTGATTGCAACGGACCTAACAACTTAGAACCAATTCAGACTTATGCAAATCTACCACTAAGTAATTTACCCTCCATTCCATTACGTGAACAAATACCAACAAACATCTATCCCGTGCAAAATAATGTTATGTATAATAATAAAAATGTAAATAATAATAATTCACTCAAAAATATAGACAGTAGTGTTGTCGCGTGTGAATCTTTGGCCCAAAGTGTCACCTCGAATACAGCTAAAGATGATAAAATTGTTAAGGCTACACTAAAAACGGAAGCCCCAACAAGTACAATTAATTTAACTAATTCATCTAAACTTGCACAACAACATCCCCAGCCACCTGCGGTTCCTCCGGCTTGGTTAACAAAAACAACAATAGGTGATAATAAACAAAAACCGGTTCAAGATGTACCTCAAATTGTTATTAATAACGCAGAAGGAGGTACCAAAGATCATGATAAAAGCGCAACGGCTAGTCAATCTACTAAAGCAAATCCTGAAGAGCCTCAGCCTTCCTGCTCGTACGTCCAACCTGCTCCTCCACCTCCCTCGCAGCTGAAGCCTAAAGAAGTAGAGGTCAGCCATCTCATTATTATTAGAATATGCGTTTTTTTTTGTTATGAATAAGAAGCCTTTTTCGACTACGGCTCAATGCGAAGTAAGCGTACATGTATTGAGAGCAAAGCGCATCTATTTTTAATTATATTATTAGGTCAAGGGTTTTGTAACTCTGTTAGTATTTCTGTTGTAATTTGTTATTCATAATTTTATCTAAATAACACATTTTATTTTCTACACTTGAAACAAATATAGCTATTACTTAAAATTTTCATTTATAATTCCTAAAGAATAAGTGTCAACTTGTCTTTAATCTTATTTTGGTATTTATTATTTGACACGTATATTATATAGGAAGGATCATCTAAAATAACGGTTTTGTTCATAGATAAGTTTATTACCGTTTATATTAACACAGACGTTTTAGTTTGGAGATGTACTTACAAATGGTTGTAATTAAAATAATACCCTCACCTTAATGAAATGAAACGCAATTTTATTACATTATCTACAGTAAACAAATAATAGTTGGTATAACCGACTAAAATAGACCAGCAGCTGGCATTAAAGCTATGTTACTCTAATATCTAACACTAGATGGCACCATGTGGTGCGCCTGCGCACGGAAATAGAAACGATCACCTTCACCTAGGCGAGCATCGGCATGTCCGTTTGATAACTATTCAATTATTACTAATATAATAACATATTTGTGCATATACCCGCTAAAATACACCACGATAGTTATACTCGATTACGAGCTTATCCGCACTTAATCTAAGTAATTTGTTACAATTATTTATATGGAGCCATATTTTAGTTATGTATAGATAATGTTGATTTGATGACATCGACAATATATGTTAATTTATAAAAACTGCCATATTGTAGGGATGTATAGATAATGTTGATTTGACGTATATAAAATGAGTGAATGATGTTCATTTTCATACTCATTTCGGTGAAAGCGTTGTTTGTTTTGACATAGGTATATAGGTTTTATAAATATTATAGTAACTACGTATTCTTTAATTATATGTAATTAAGACTCCTACTGTCTATTCTTACTATTCAATTGTTTCGTATCGCTGAACAAAATCCTTAAATTAAAACTCGTTCAATCCAGCTCGCACCAGAGACGTCATGATTTAGAAACTGGATTCCGTATTATTGAGTAATAGGAATGTTGAAAACTAATACAATTCTTGGTACAATATTTCATTTATGTTTCAGTATTACTATAAAAAACTTACTTATATGTAAATAACCTTCTATCTAATATAAAATGTAAAGGTAACAAAAATTATGCGGGTAAATTTCTCAAACGACCTCTGTTCGCGGAAATTATATATTTATGATGCATTTCCTTATTTTTGTATTTATCACCTCGACTCTCCGGATTGTATTACGATGACGTTTCGACAGATGCCCGCTTTTATAGCTTCAAACATTAAGTTTCCTCCCACCTACGCGATTTTAAACTGGCAAATTAAAATATTTTTAATTTAATATATTAATAAATTTGTCTCACATACTATCTTATTTTACTATCATAACTTATACAACTATCGTTCAGGCTTACACTGATAAGTAGTTGAATAAGGCATGCCAACCATATATAAAGGAATACGATGTCACGTGGTACCATGACAACTACACCCAGTAGATAATGCTGAACATGTGATTAATAAAAGCTGAGGTCAAGTTCGCCGTGGGGTGTTATCGGCTATTGGTTGTCGCTTGTCTCGAGGCCTCCAAGGTTTAGATAGTGCCCACCTATTTGGTAACATGGTGTTCCTTCCGGCCGGCCTTGCTATACCGGTCGAGTTGCGCCAGCCGTTTCCCTCCGATGATTTATAATCATCGTTCTTGTACTCGTTTTCACAAACGTAACACGCAAATTAATTTTATTTGTTTGAAACTTCGCACAATAGTCAATATTTTCGTTATAAAATCTTAATCTGTACGCTTAACTAGAAGTACAATTCTTACACAGATATAATGGCGTTTTTATTAAATTAATATAGTGTAGAACAAAACATACGAATGACTGTACTGATAGTCCATAACTAATGAAAGATAGACACTTGTTTTAAAATGTTTTTTCACTTGAAAACGTGCTTCCAGCTCGTGTTATCAATGAGTCTTCCATATTAAGTTCACTCTACACACAGACAATGCGTGCTCCTGAGACACGTGCCGGACCGTCGAGATGAATATGTACTACCGACTGTAGTAAGAAACGCCACCTCGGGTCACAGTTGAAACTATTACACAATCTTATCAAATCTTACGCAGCTGAGAGAGCTGGTCTCGAAATTATAAATATCACTTATGAATATGATAATATTTTTTAATATGTATTAAACATTATTCAAAGTTTAGATATGAGTCACGGTTTTTATAATTCGAAATTCCTATGCTAATATAATTTGTGGAATATCATCGACAGTTACGAGAAATGGTATATTATTTCTGCGCGGTTAAATCCTGTTTCAACCGCAGTCTTCCACAAATTGTGTTCCATTAAAGTTTAGTATCTTTAATTGGAGTGCGGCGATGACTGTCCTCTCAGTTTACGTTCGGACGCCAGCTGACTAACATTTATTAAATCTTTATATGTAGCTTTATTTGTTATTTTTCATATTTAAGTTATATGCATACACGCTGAAGTAAATGGTGGCGCATTGAGTATTAGTGCGGTCTCACAACAGTAGTAAATCAGCCGGGCGCGTACCCACCCGCCCCTTGCGCTCTTCGTTATATCACGCGTTAGTGATAGTGTATAAAAATGACTGAAATGATTTTAAAACATGATCGTATCTCCGTGCCCCTCCGTCTGTCGTCGTTTTATGATCTATACAAGAGATTCCTTAAGGACCACGGATGTAAATGGCACGACATCGCTAAACTTCTAACCATCGTCGCGGATATTATTTTCGATGTGGATGATGCTTGTACTAAAATCGCAGGCAAGGTCAGTAACTGATGCATAATAATAGGTTATTAATCAGATAACATATCATTTTTAAATAATATTTTCAATTCCAATAGTTTGTTAGTTAAAAGTGTGGGCTCTTATTTTTATACTTTAGAAAAAGTAATATTACTTGTATCTGTAATGAATTTTCCCTAAAGCCTTTAACTTTGATATACTTTTATGCTTAACTTGAATTTAAACTAATTAAGTAAAGAGACATCTCAACGTATTGATAGAAATAATATAATAGAATAAAAAATAGAGTATAACAGTAGTTATTTCACTGGAATATAAAAGATTATTTTTATAACAAAACATACACGAAATCTAAGTTTGTTTTTTTGTTATCAATGATTCACAATAATATGAGTTAATATCTCTCTTGATATGATTTAACCATTTATGTTCTTCATCGTGCCAGGAGATATATTTGTATCAGATGCACGATTTCTATAAATAAACGCAAGTAAATTGCAATATTATATGTACCATGAACAGTCCATGTGCTTCTCTAATGTCCAAGTAATTTCGTCGATTTCTAAGTGAAGTTTTTCGAATGCTTCAACTTTTTCTTGACCTAGATATGGATCTGTATGTACCTTATAGGCAATTATTAGCTTGGTATGTTCACAAATATGAATGTTATGTTAAAATCTTTGCCGGAGAAAGTAACGTGCAATTGCTTTGAAATCGGTCCGCGATAATAATACGAACAGAATGTTTGACATTTGCGACGCTTCCGTCGAGCCGGACTCTTGGAACGGAGGTTCTTGTTCCGGTATACTCGTCAAATATGGAACGATAACATATTGAAAGAACGGAAAATAGAACATAGATTATTTTGAGCACAATAATACGGTTCATCTTTAAGAGGAAACGTATTGTATACCTACGTCATGTATACAAACACTTGTTGAAATCTGTATTATTTCAAAAGTTATTAATAATACTACAAAAATGTTAATCATTTGTTAAAGATCAACAATTGATGTTATTGGTTTACAATGCGATAAGCTTCAGACGGCACGCTAAGTATTCGTGTCGTGTATCAGACACGCATCGCTTATCGTCTGCATCCGATTTCACAGAGAACGCTAAAAATGGGAAAAGAGACAATGATCTTCGTAGTTGCCAGAGATTAAATCTATTACTTTATACAGAAGCTTAACCTTTACGTAAGATACTGCCGTGATACATGTGATGTAATGAGGGTATGTTATGAGTTCGCGCCCAGTTAATGCTCGTTGCCCGTGCACGTGAACGCGGTATTGTTCAGCATCACTATGCGTTCTACTAACCCAATTAGTAGACTTATTGACAGAACTGTCTTGGCTCAAGAACGCACTGCTACAGCCAAAGAAAGCTCTCACTTTATTGTGGGGCACCTTCACATTATATCACTTATCAGGGATCTCATTATTTTCGTATTAAAAAATCCCTCATAAACCCACTTTAAAACTGCTACAATCTATTTTGATAAAATTGTTTAGATGAATGCCTTAAGTGATGAAGTTCATAATGTGCAGGCTGTAATGAAATTGTTTTTGTAAAGGTATCAAGAAGGAAGAATTATATTTATATGTATAGCCAGTCTAATGCGACGAAAATGCGCGTGCGGGCGTACCTCGAAGTGCGCGGGAGGGCGCTCCCACGGGTTGCTGATATTTTTAGTTCGCGACCATTACTTGGCACCGACGGCCGCACTCGGCTACGCTAGTGATCTGCTCGAATCCCTCCGCGCAAAGGCCTGCTCCCGCACAGCAAATAACCTAAATGTGCAATAATTGTGAATAAGTGAACTTATCGATGAAGTTAATTTGTATAAAATTATGATTACCAAGAACTATTATGTGATGTACCCAGGCTGAACTTACATTTTTATAGATTTAACCTTTTACAACAATGGCTAACATAGGCAATGGTGGCACTGGTACGACAAGTCCACGTCGCCGATACACTCGCGCATCCACAACTAGCGTCACACAGCTGTTATCTGATGGTTACTCCAACATAATGAACAGACTAACACGAAGAGGACCCTCAGAGAAAAATGACCACCTCATTGATACAAAACTTACCACTGCACGTAATCGCTATGATGATAAATTACTTTCAAATAACAATTCTGTTTTGACGAATGTTCGCCGTTACGAAAATAATAGAAAAATATCGCCGTACAAACCGTTTGTCTCTAGTGTAGCAGCAACGGCAAAAAAATTTGGAGATGATCGCGGATACTCAAGTTACCTCAGCTCGCCCAAGACCCGGATCGATACATCACCTGTCCATTCGAACCCAAGCATTAGCGCTCTCAGTTGCAGTGACTCATTCCGCAAAGCTCACATCAAAGATAATAAATCATCACCGTTTACCAAACGATATCCTCTCAAGGAAACTAATAATAACACTTTAGAAAATACGATTACCTTAGGCAGTACACGCAGTCGTTTAGAAGATAAATATTCTTCCGTGTTAGATAAAATAGCATCTCAGAAGAAAGAAAAAGCTAAGAAAGAAAATGAAGACCGTGATAAAACATTAGAACCAGAACCAGCTTCTTTTTCTAAAGGTTTAATGAGAAGTTTTACAACTGCTGTATTCGGTGAGAACTCTTTCAAAAGAAATAATTTATCACGAGAGAAAACGAGAGATAAAACGCCCTTCAGAAATACAACTGATCGTCGTTTATCATCTAGTCATAAACAAAGTGATAAAAACGATTTAAAAAATGGATTTGACTTATCTTTAAAAGATCGTCCCCACTTTATGAAAGATAGGGACAGTATTTATAGAAAACACAATAGAAGGTCCTTACGAGTAGAGAAAAGCGGTAGTGATAAGAGAAGTGGCAAGTTATCGTTAAGGCCCGTCGATATCAGTTTACAATCTGGTGCAAGAGATTTAAAATCACCATTACAACAACAGATAGCTAAAGAAAATAAATATAAACCAACAAAAACACCAGCCTCCTCTCCTGTCAATGAAGGTCGGCAAAAACAAATATATTTCCCGTCTAGTGACGAAGACGACGACAAGACGCCAGTTGGCGACCGAGTGCTCACCGAACGGGAGACACGACGAAAAGAGATTCAGGGTTTAATCATGAAGTATGCCCATTTGGATGAGGTCTACGCTCGAATTACCGAAAAGGAACCCAATGGAGTATCGAATGCTTTAGTGCCTAGAAAATTGGATCCCATCAGCGTTGGGGACGTGGTGACGCTGCCGCCTGAATTGCGAAGCCGTCACCGGCCGCAGCGGCCGCGTCACCTCACTAGGCACGCGGCCACGCCGCCTGTAAGCACAAGCTAAGCGCCCGCTTGCGACTCTGTGTGCCGCTAACATTTACCTGGTCCGTGATTTTAGATAATTTATTTTAAAAATATATATCTGAACAAATAGATATTAATATAAATCTTACAAACTTTCAAGTTCTACTTGACGGTATACCGAAATAATTATAATAGAAATGCATGTATTTTGCGACTTGTATAACGTAAACATTGATTTACATTTATATGAAGGTAGTTTTAAAGAAATAATAATTGACATTGAAAGATGTATAAATGTATGCAACGCACTTCAGTAACTTAAACTTCTTATCAAATTAAGAACGTATTTTTTAAATTATAAATTGGTGCAATGATAGTGCATGTGTTAACCTTACTTGTGCGTGCTTTTCAATCTAAGATGTCTCTGTTTTGCGTAAAAATATTTTCTAACAACAAAAATAAGCGAAGATCCAATAAGACTAGGATTGGAAATGTTAGTTAAGTGTAAAAAATGTAATTGCTACTAAATAACATTATATTTACGGGATCGGGTGGACACTGTTAACCTAATGAGCCGGTGTGTGCGAGGAGGTGCGTGGTAAGCGAATGCGAGTGATGCGTTGGATCCAGTTCCGGTGTCGTCCCTTCCTCTTCCCAATCCCATCCCATCCAGATCCCCGGTCGGCCCTCAGCGCCCACCCGTCCGCCCTCTAACAGCATGTACGACACACCATACCAATTGTCGCTTGTCTGACGGGCAACCGTTCCATTGTCTGATTGTTGGGTACAACACTACTCGGGTCGTGGCGAACGCGTGGCGCTCTCCGTGGCATTGCTGGCGTTGGTGCGTTCGTGGCGTGATGGCGTGTGGCGTGTCGGTGCGTGTCGGTGCGGCGGATGCTGCGGCGCCTGCAGAGCTCCCGGGCACGCTCCTCCGTCAAGGACGACAAGGACGGACACCTGGTGTACTGGCCCGGATATGTCATGGGAGCGAGATGTTCGTGTCCACACCATACCTTAACCACTTGTATTCCACGACTATAATGTTACACATGCGATACACACTTACATACACACACACACATTCACAGAATATAAGTCATGACAGATTTTAATACATTCTTACAAATAAACCTCGGACAGAAACTCGGGAAGTGGCAACTTTGGTCACTCTCAACATTCAAGCCCTTTTACAGATTTGAATTTCGAAGATTTAAATGTTAACATAAATTTTATCGCTTGTGATTTTTTATTTTCATTTTGAATAACAGTGTCAATCATAAATTCACAAAGAGAAGTCACGTTGGATATAACAGGCGTTGGTTTTCATGCGTTGTAATATTCCGTGATTCATTGTTTCTTCAACGTCAAACGGTGTTTATAAATCTTGCTATAGAGGAATATATTAACGAGATACGACAACACGTTGAGAAGCAATCGTTGGAGTCCATCGTGACTTTGTAACGCGAGTGGTTCACTAATCGGTATGCCTTGGTTTATTGCAGACAAAATCATCGAGACGCTGGGTGAGGGCACCTTCGGCAAAGTGGTCGAGGTGAAGGACTTGGAAATGTGAGTGAAGACTTTAAATTAAATAAGTAATCATAATAAGCATAATTTACCAATCAGTATGCTTGAATTATTTTAAATAGCAAGTAGAAGTTTTTAAATATAAAATTAAATGTTTTGTTGCTACATGTGATAGCAACTAAGTGTGTTTTGTTTTACCGTACAGTAGAATGTCATTGTTTACGAGGCAATTAACCTGATATAGCTAAGTCTGAGTTATATTTAAAAATCTCTGGCATAGAATACATAATTGATTAATCTGGCGACTGGATCTATTTTCATTTGTTTATACTAACTCTGTATTTCCATTTCGCTGCCAGAGTCTTGTCAAATAATAATTATTCCATAGAGACATTAATAATCGTAGCCTTTGTTCAATTTCAGGGAGCACAGGATGGCTCTGAAGATAATAAAAAATGTTGAGAAGTACAGAGAGGCTGCGAAATTAGAAATTAACGTTTTAGAAAAATTAGCTGACATTGACCCCGACTGTAAAAAGTAAGTTCATCGATAACACTCTCGTGATTGATAACATTATTATTGTTTGAAGTGATTCAAAAATAAAACAAAAAACTCATAAACAACACGATGTCATCGTCTTATTGAGTATTTCAATATTATAGTGAGTTCGTCTCAAATAAGACAGGAAATCCTCTAAGAAATACTATTCAAATAAAATAGCTAATATATGAAAATAGTATAAGTCGACTCGCCGGTGATTATAAGACGTGTAGCTTCATCTGACCTTGGTCGTTATACGTTATGGAGCTGGCGACCGGCCAGCCGCCCGTGTCAACCGACATAAATACCTAACACTTTCATTTTATTACATTCAAAAAATATATTTTTGTCATAATTTAGAAATTGTTTGTTGTTGACGTATTCAAATTATGTCCACCGCCCAGTTGACGTACGAGCTCACTCTCGCAGCATCCCTTCTCCACACTCCCTGTAGAGCCTCGGAGCCCACAGTAAGCGCTCAAAGCCCTGACACTGCTTCCCCTCCCCCCGTATGGGGTTGATAGAGGAGGATGCACCTCGTACTCTTGTACTATAAAAGCATCAACCAATATTATGAATGTTATTGTATGATCTAATTTCAGTCTATGTGTGAAGATGTTGGACTGGTTCGAGTATCACGGACACATGTGTATCGCGTTTGAAATGCTCGGACAAAGTGTGTTTGACTTCCTGGTGAGTAATACTTTATATTGTACCGACTATGTTCATTTATCTTTGTTCCACTTTAATATTTGTAAAGTGCCAAATATCCATGCCAATAAATATAATAGTATTTTATTTTTATTTTAGAATGATTTAAATTTTAAATATATAAAGAATTAAAAATGACGACGGAGCGACGGGACGATGTCTCAGAGGTCGTGGGTTCGAATCCCTCCCCTTATCGAGCTATTTTTCATTTTAGATTTATTTAAGTTATGTTCAAATAAGAATTATTTATGTTAACAATAAAGTCATAATAGTGCTTAAATCCCTTACATGTATGTTTTGAAAACTTTATAAGACATGAGATGTTGGAGAAGTTAACTTGGACTTGATGTCATTATTGGAATGTTCAATATTATCGATTTCAGTAACATTAACTGTTTACATTGAAATTATATACAATCATAGCCTTATCCTAATAGTTATTATATTTCTTATATAAATCAAGTTATGTCCTAAATATCAAAGAGTAAATATTTTTATTTATTGTACCATACCAAAATATGAATACATTTAGCAAATTGTCTCATATGATTTTTTTTATCGAATTTAAAAATATTCATTGTAAAATATATATATATATATATATATATATATATATATATATATATATATATATATATATATATATATATATATATATATATATATTTTTATAAAGCATCTATCTCGTCTCCACAGAAGGACAACAACTACCAGCCGTACCCTCTGGAGCAGGTCCGCCACATTTCGTACCAGCTCATACACAGCGTGCTGTTCCTCCACGACAACAAACTGACACACACAGACCTCAAGCCCGAGAACATTCTGTTTGTGGACAGCGACTATGAGGTCGTCAGCGTTTATAATACTTCGAAGAAGGTGGGTCCGACTTAGATTAGTGAGCTTATTATTAGATTAATAAGATCCATGCAAACAAATATTTTAATAATATGTAGTAATATAAATGTTGCTTAATTGACTATTATATATTTAAATAATGATTAAGAAATATTTGACATACTATAATGAAGAGATATTTTAAGATTAATTTTTAAAACGTTCATGAATATTCACGATATAAGCAAAAATGAACTGTAAACCAAAAAGTCGACTGTCACGATTCGAGGAGCGAATGTCGACGTCAGACGTCACGCCAGCTCACAGAGTCCTCACTACGTGGCACAGTGGCAGCGCAGTGGCACAGTGGTAGCACAGTGGCAGTGACGCGCTTCTCGTTGTTTCAGAAGCACGACCTCCGTCGCGTGAAGCGCAGCGACGTGCGTCTCATCGACTTCGGCTCCGCCACCTTCGACCACGAACACCACTCCACCATCGTGTCCACCAGACACTACCGCGCGCCGGAGGTCATACTGGGTACGAAGCACACTAACACACACACACACCCTTTCAAAAATCTTTCTCTTTGTGAGAGAGTGTTCAAAATATACTACTCAACGAGACTCGCAACGTATTCATTGTTATCAATTTAAAAATTAGTATATTATTTTTAAACTATGAAATTTTGACTGAACGTAAGGCAAATACTGTTTGATGTGTATTTAAACCTCCGCCTTCCTGTAGAGCTGGGTTGGTCTCAGCCGTGCGACGTGTGGTCCATCGGCTGTATTATGTTCGAGCTGCACCTCGGCATCACACTGTTCCAGACACACGACAACAGAGAACACCTCGCCATGATGGAGCGTATACTAGGACCTATTCCCTACAGGTACATAAAGTTCGTAATGGTTACGATCTACTTTAGAAGAAAGATTATAACAGTTATAATATGTAATATAAATCTTAGATGATACTATTCTATGCAATTTTCAACTTAGGAATAATATATGTTAATAACAGGTCGGTAGTCAATTCATATCCCGCATCACATCCTTCAGTGTCCGAAACTTGTTTAATATGTTGACATAAGTACATAAACATAATATGTATCTAATATTTTAAAAAGACAGTCAAAACGAATTGCGATACTACATATTGCATTATTTTATTTATTTATTTTATCTTTTAACATGTTTTAATTTTTTTTAATATATAATTTCAGAATGGCAAGAAAAACAAGGACAAAATACTTCTATCATGGCAAATTAGACTGGGACGAAAAGTCGTCGGCGGGGCGATACGTTAGAGAAAATTGTAAACCGTTATTAGTGAGTTCATGTACCTATATTTTTAACATTTATAGTTATAACTAAATAAATATTTAAAAAAAAAAATCATATAGATTTTGAGGATTTAATAAGTTTTTCGACCCTAAGATAAATATGTGTAACACGATGGTGGTCGCCCGCAGAGGTACCTTCAGAGCAACAGCGAGGAGCTGCGGCAGCTGTTCGAGCTGATCGCGCGCATGTTGGAGTACGAGCCCTCGCAGAGGATCACGCTGAGGGACGCACTCAGCCATCCCTTCTTCAGCAAACTACCACACCACCAGCGACTGGGTACACATACATACACACATTAACATAACACATCACTGATGGTAGATTAGCTCAAAGAACGATAGAAATTATTTATTTTTAATATGTTTGTTGATTTGAAATGTGAAATCACTTACCAATCTATTTTTCAATACGTTTTATACAGAGTATAAACTACTACGAGTCACCACGTTACATATTATTGTATTATTAGTGGCGTGTAACTCATTTTTCCAACATCGACACGATCACTTACGAGGCTACATTGAAATGATTGATCATTCAGAGATCTGATGATATTTTATGAACACTGCCGTGAAGTGAGTGTCGCCTATGTATTATATAAGTTGTTTGTTATAGGATACCAGTTTACAAGGCCGTCGTTTCTTAGGTCAGGCCCGTTCCACTTGTTAGATGCTTTTAACAGCTTTTTATTAGTTTTCTCTCAAACACATGGTGCGACATGTTACGACTGTATATTCTGTTAACGTCCGTGTGCAAACTACTAGTTTTGATTACGGTTTCACCGTGTAACATTGTTTGAAAACTACTTGTCAGTGTTTAGTTATATCTTGTAAATATTGTTTTTTGATGTTTATGTTGGTATGCCTGTGCTTCTAATACAGTCTTAAAAATGTCCGAGTGGACAGTGCATGATTTATTTGTAGCTTTTATTTTTTATTGCATCACTATATTTTTATTATAGACATGCGGATCATAAAATGTATAAATCACATTATTATTAGCATATCGTAACTATATTTTAATGTACATTTTATGTTAAAACATACCTACAATTATATGACGTCGATTTATTTTTATCTCTTATATTTAAAGGCATGTTTTCAGTTAGCTTTACGAGTATAAGTTTTCTTTTTACATCAAACTGCTCCATATGCGTGAAACCGTTGATAAAAAATAACTGTGCATGTAATAAATAACATGTGGTATGTTTGTCCTTAGGCAATGACCGCGCGCGGTGCAACGGTGAAGGTTCGGCGTCCCGCGAGCGCTCGCATTCGCTGAGCCGGTGAGCCCTCCTGACCCGCTGTGACTCGCCATGACCTGCTGTGACCCGCCGTGACTCGCCGTGACCCGCGCTGACCCCGTTCTGACGCGCGGTCGGTCCGCGTCGGCCGTCGCGCCGCGTGACCCGCAGTGCAGTGATAAGTGATATGTTATGAACATTGTAATTTAGGTTATATTTTGTTGTGAATCGGTACTTCTCAATTTGTATTTATAAAATAATTAATATTTCAAATAAAGACTGTCAGTCTGAGTTAATACTGTTTTATTTTTATTTAAACTCTACTGCACGTTTATAAAATGTATTTGTGATTAGTTAATAAGTGTATTAAATTGTATCAACACGTAGGCTGGGCGCACCCAACACTCCTATAGTGGTCTGCTCTGTGACCAGCCGTTACCAGCTGTACGCTTAGATTTGTTATAAAGTACCTTACCAATTAAATCCCTTCTTTTTCCATATAATGGTTTATTATTAGTATTAGTCCTTCTTTGATTAGTTGGACATTGTAAAGTTTCGAGCCTCTCCTATTATGTGTATAAATTTTAAGAGGGAGGGAAAAAACGTTGCATGGACCGTAAAGTTTTTATCACACATTAACATACAAACTTTTTAAAGTGATAACTTTTATTGGCATTTTAAGCACTTTTCAACTCGAGTGTAAAACCGAAAGCAACTAACTTGCGTTAATCTAAAGTGAATAAATGACAAGTCAGGAAGGAAGTGAAAATGTTGAGTTGATAATGTAGCAGATAAAAATGTTAATATGCCAATTATTGAGGATATTAGTAATCATAAATATTTACCTAATTTATTCATTAGTATAAACTGATGTCCTCTAACTTGTCATGTATATTTTTAGTTTATAGAATAAAGAACAAGTGAAAAGTAATCCATTTCATTTGTAAATATTTTTATATGAATATTAATTGGTAATAAAAGTTATCACTTTCAGTGTGTGGTCTTAAGCAAAAAGCAAAGCTTTTTTCAATGAATCTTTTTTTCAAACAAACAGACTAAAAAAGAAATGTACTTGAGAGCAGGACCCACAGCAGAAGTAGCAGTTTTTTTCTTAACTTTGATGTTACGATTTATTTGATAAGTGAATAAATCTTCTATTGAATATTACTATGTATTTTATTTATTTTCATTCATCCTGAAACAATTATTTAAAAAGTTATTAACTTTTTATTTACTACAGTGACTAGATATATCTTAATTATGCATGTTCGACCGTTTGAAAAACAAAATTACTTAGGATTGTATTTATTTACAAAAAATATATTAAAGGTTTTTGATATTCTGATGTCCACAAGTTATAAATAAATAATATGTAGTAATAATAATATCACTGGAAAAATTACACCAATTGATCAAACTAATTAAGCAAATTAATTATTTACTTGTGTTAAGGGTGTTAGACGATGACAAATATGTACATAGAAATACATATTATTAATACTGAGAATATAATCAATAAACGACCAGACCCAATAATACAGACATCTACGTTCATCACATACATGCCTGCCCCTGTCGGGAATCGAACCCGAGCTCCCTTACGCCGCTATGTGTTAAGCGTCTGAGCTAACCACTCTATCATCTTCATTGTGTTAAAAATGGGAAGAAATTGGGTGATAAAACAAAATATGCGTTTCATAATTTATTTTAAAATTAATAAATAAATACATCATTAACCATTTCATGTGTCGTGCTTTAGAAGCCTTAAACGATTGTTAAGTTTAGGTAAAAAATACAAATAAATAATTGTTCTCTATACTAAAAAATATTTGTCCGAATTAAAATAGTAATTTAAATTATTACATATAAAAATAACTTAACTTACGAACAGTAAGAAAATATTTTTTGGAATGTACGCTACGTTTTGGACATTGAAGAGAATAGAAATTTTAGTATTTGGTTACTTAGAAATATTGGCTTCGCGTTTGAAAGAAATACTAGTTGGGAAAAGAATATTTAAAGTACAAACATTTGGCAAAGTAAAGATACTTAAGAAAACATATCACATAATAATAGATTTCACGTCATAGCGTCGCGACGAGCGCCAATATATTAATTACTACTTGCAACTTGTACGTTCTTCAAGCAATGTATCATACTGTGAGTTGTGACGTAATCGCGCACTAGATATTGCATTGCGATTTAAATTCTATTACTTACTACAAGTTTAAAAAATATAAAACGTTCTATAATTGGTAACTTCATCACATTAAGGAAATTATTTCGAGTATTGTATCAAAGATCATAAATAAAATAAGATAAATATATATCGGCGAGACATCGCCAAGGACGATCCCATCGCGATATTTTTTCAGAAATGGATGAAATATTAGAAAATGTTTTTTTACATAACATATGCGATCGATTATATTGGTAATTTAGAATATGTCTGTCCGTGTGTATCTGCCGCCTCCGTGACGTCTACATGATGTTGACGCGCGGCGAGTGTTGCGGCCAGTCGTAGACCGCGGGCAGCGCGCGCGAGTAGCGCACGTCGTACATCTGGGCACGAATGAACGACTCCACGTCTAGCGGCTGCGGCTGGACTGACGCCTTGCCTGGGGGGAAAGAGAGGGGGGGGGGGGCGTTTCAGTAAGACATGAACATTGGAAATATAACGGACTTTTATTGAATTATATTTACCGGTGGCGTATGCGTGTTCTACTAATTTCTTGGCGATTTTGACGGAGCAATCCTGAATGTTCTCGAGCGGTGGATACAGACTGCCCTGGTCCAGGTTCTCTTGTGATACGATTTCGGCCAAAGCCTGTGAACATATTTATACACAATTCTTTAGTTAGTCTTTAATTCGATCATTCGAGGACCTCCGAATCAACAAGCAATGACACTACATATCGCTACATATAACCGGCTGCTTCAGGACTAACATAATACATAATTATCAATTCTTTTTTTCCTGCATAGTAAAATCAGTCACAAATACCCTTTAATGCGGTGATAGTCAGGCCAGAGTGGACATGTGGTACTTCTGGCGGCATAGGAGACACCTCACTTTCAAAACCACCCACTAAAAGCAACGATTGAACTAATGGCCTCAGTCAAACGTCAGGACATAATCTTTGCTCTGGATTGTGTCATGGAGTCCAGGTACAGGAGGTACTGACCTCAGCGGCCAGCAGCATGAAGTCCTCAGTGATGTCGATGACGCCAGCACACAGTACGCCCAGAGCCAGCCCCGGGAAGATGTAGGAGTTGTTTCCTTGTCCCGGGCGGAGGAAGCGGCCGTCCTTGGTGCGGTAGTCCGGGAACGGAGACCCAGACGCGAAGATGGCGCGCTCCTGGTGTAGCGATGATGGTCGTTCATAAAATTATTAAGTAATATAACAATGTTACCGGTTAACTTTAGTAACGAAGACTTTATTTACCCATAAACCCCCTTTTTCCGTTGTTTAGTTTCTGTAACTCTTAATTTTATAGATTTCTACGAGGAAAGGTTTAAAATGGTCATGTCTCCTCTCGTAAAACTTATAAAAATTACAATATAGTCAAAATACATAACAATCCCCGTACATCGGTGTTGACGTAGGCCTCCTCTGCCGTACACTCCGCCTTGCTGGTGGGGTTGGAGAGAGCGAACACCACGGGTCTGTGGTTGTTGTCTCCCATCGCCCGCAGTATGGAGGGCGTGAAGGCTCCTCCCACGGCCGCCGCGCCTGGTGGGACACACCACAACGTGTACTTCACTGTACTGTACTGTACCGTACTGTACTGTTCTGTACTCTATTGGGGTCACTGACACTGATGGACTAGTTTTATTAAGGTTCACAGTCAGTGGGTGGACAGTCGTGGGTTCAGATGATTCAGATCAGATGTCATTAATGATGAAGAAATTTTATATTCTTGGATAATAGCAGACGGAAAACAAAAACTTGGGTAACTAGTAAAATTATTTAAAGAGACATCAGCACTTAATACCGATTAGCACAGACGGCTTGGCCACGTTGACCACTTCGGCCAGGGTCTTGATGGGCGGACAGTCCTTGGCGAACTTCTCCTTGTGCTCGTTGAGGCCTCCCTCCGGTCTGTTCTTGACGATGAGTCCCTTAGAGTCCACCATGAAGATGCGGCTGCGGGCCTCGGCGTCGGAGGCTCCCTCGGCCTTCATCGCCATCACACACAGCTCCGCTATACCCAACGACGCCTGCGAACAACTCACTCGGTGTATTGGTTCGTCCGAGTCATTACTGACTGACTGACCTACTAATATGATCGAGTGGTCACCTCTCCGGCTCCTTGGAACACGATGACGTTCTCTGCCAGTTTCTTTCCGGTGATCCTGAGGCTGGCCAGTAGACCGGCCACAGCCACGGCTGCGGTGCCCTGGATGTCGTCGTTGAAGGTGCAGTACCTGGGAGTGTTCGTGGATAGTTTTGATGGTTACAGTAGTAGGAAAACTTGGTAATACAATTCTAGGTATATTTTATTGTATAAATAATAATAATAATAATTTATTTCAAAAAGGTTCAAAAGGTACAATAAAATAAATTATAGTAAGATTCAAAATTCTAACTCCTGACTTTAGCAATTTATTGTTGAAAGAAATAGACTAAGTCGAGAGATATATTTCTAGTCTTTGAGAGAACAATGACACGTGACTCACTTTCCACGATACTTCTCCAGCAGGCGGAAGGCGTTAGCATTCCCGAAGTCTTCAAACTGTATGAGGCAGTTCTGTCCGAAGCGCCTCACGACCGCGCGCATGAACTCCTCCACGAAGTCGTCGTACTGCGCCCCTCGGACGCGCCGCTGGCGGAGCCCTATGTACAGCGGGTCCTCCAACATGGTCTCGTTGTTGGTACCAACGTCTGTGGAGAATTCATGATTGTTTTAGTCGAACTTATTTATTTTGAAAAATAATTGTTTTTTTATATTGCAACTTCTCTGGAGTATAAGAGATTGGTCCGAATTTTAAATGATATGACATTAATCAATTTAGATTTTCGGTACTAATCTAAAAACTATTCTGGTAGTTAACAAAGACGAGGACAGTTGTTCGATTATATTTGCCGCTGATATCCATCACTGCTGGTCTCACCGAGTGTTATGGGCAGACACTGGTGTGGCTTGACCCCCGCCAGTGCTGTGTACAGCGCCAGTTTCCCCACAGGTATCCCCATCCCACAGGCCCCCAGGTCTCCCAGACCCAGGATGCGTTCTCCGTCCGTCACCACTATAGCACGCACGTCCGTCTCTGGCCTTTAATGGAAGGGTTTTACCCAATATTTTATTTAATATTTTATATTTTTTTTCTGTATTGTTGTTTTGGTGTTTTTATGTGATACGTGACGTCCAAATGAGGTTTATTTCATTTCAATAGTTACAACATACCTATTCACATAAAAGAAGTTGCATTTTTGTTTTTATAATAATATAAGTAAAAATATATATTTAGTAAAAATGTCCTAATATCCAATACCTACTTTGATAAGTGTCAAATAAGTTTAATAAAGTCTAGTAGGTAGGTTAGTTAGATAGTCTAGTAAGTTTAGTAAAGTAATAAAGGCTAAAGTCAAGATACAATTATAATACAAATAATATTTGTTTCAATAAATGAAAACCCAGCGACGTTAAATTAAGGAAATGTCAATATTGTTAAGGAAACAGTTTGTTACGTAACAAGCCGAGTAACATCTTATTTGTGACGTCAGTGGAGACACATTTGTAATAGGATTTTGTCGTTTACGGAGCCAATTAATACAATTATCGTCTGTATAATTATCGTAAACGTAAACGAATATATTCTATATTTACAACATTGTAGGTGTATAAGTTACAAATAAAATATAATCTAATCAATCAATCAATCTAATCACTAAATAAGGACAATTCAATCAACCAAGGACTAATACAAACAAACTCACCAATTCTTCAATATATCATATATGTATCCCTTATCGTTGATGGTGATGAACAGGCCCCTGGGTCGTCGGTACACGAGCCCGTACTTCTGACACGCGAGTCCCACTGTTGGGGTGTACACTATGGGCATCATGGATGCCACGTTCTCTCCGACGAACCGGTAGAATAAGTGCTCGTTACGATCCTAGACATTTCAATTGGCTTATAATTGGAATATTTTATTAATATTAACTCATATCGAAAGTTCCAGGTTTGTTTGATTTAAGCGATATTTTTAGCAAAATTAAGCTATAAACATATTTGTTTCTTATTTTTCTGATCCTACATATGCATGTAACTAAATTCGCTAAATAATAAAATGCTGCTTAGAAAAATAACACTTGAACCATCGATATAATACTGTATAATTAAATACTACAATTTATTCTCAATCTCTGAAGCTGAACTTATTTCCATGGTATTTTATAAATGGTCGTATTATTCAATTGGATGAACCCAGTCGTTAATCCCTCAATCCGTGATGAAGTTGGTTCAAACTTCTAATTACCCGGTCTGATGGATCGCGAGTTTCGTTCTTCACTTCATTTACCATTTATTTTAACCTCTACCAACTTTTTCGGTTTCATGTTAATTGATAACGCTTATTTTTATAAGAGATTGGAACGTCTAATATATTTAATAAAT
Source organism: Napeogenes inachia (assembly GCA_959347355.1). NCBI lineage: Eukaryota > Metazoa > Arthropoda > Insecta > Lepidoptera > Nymphalidae > Napeogenes > Napeogenes inachia. Next base: position 21,166,597 of record OY365800.1, on the reverse strand, counting down.
ATCTAACCGTTTTGATTTTTTTCAATATTGTGATAAAAACAATCAACATCACATATTTGTAAAGTCGCACTTATCGTGACAATGTGTCCAAAATTTGGCTAAACAAACAGAGATTTCTTTTGATGACAGGAGCAAAAAATATAGGTTAAAAAATATATAGTTATATATATCCATAATATAAAGTTTAATTTTATACATAAAACTACTTTAATTGTCTATTATAAATGAAAATTATATAAAATTTTAGTCTCTTTATAATAAATAATAATAATAAAAAAATAAGTTATAATTATAAACTTAATTAAACAAATCTACACCAAACTTATTAAGCCTCCACTCGTTCTAAAAATATTAATACTAAGCTCTACTTTCATATTAAATAACATTAATTACCTATTTAACGTATAATGAAACATTTATAAAATGTTTCTTCTGTTTTAGTTCATTACTGAATTACAGAAATAAATAAATAATAATAATACTCTATTAATTACAGAAATAAATAAATAATAATACTTTATTAATTACAGAAATAAACAAATAATAATACTCTATTAATTACAGAAATAAATAAATACTAATTTACTACCAGTAAATTAATAGTAGTATTGTTAAGACTCATGGCACTCACCAATAAACCCATCAGATAGATGTACTTGTTGAGCGGGTCCTCGTACCTCTCGATGGACAGCTTGCACAACTGCACCTGCTCCTCCTGACTCTTCACCCTGGGCGGCAGGAGACCATGGATGCCCATGGCCTGACGCTCCTCAATTGTGAATGCCATACCCTGAACGAAATAACACGGTAAGGTCAATAAAAGTAAACTTAATATTTGAATAATTTGATTAAATTCAGTTAGCAATAATCTAAAAATATTTTAACAATTCTATGTTTTTTCAGCGATTGAGGAGCTACGCGACGAGCGCTACTAACACAGTATCAAAGTTGGGTCAAATGTATTCTATGTCATCGAAGTCTTCTGTAATTACTGAACCGATTAGATTTTTTTATCGATCTGGAGAGTCTTGTCTCTAAGGAGACACACCAAAAATGATTTTCAATTGTTTTCATTGTGTAAAGCTGGCGCGCGCTTTCTGTTTAAATTAGTCGAGCAATAGACTTGATTCGGGAGTGAAACTCGTATATACTCTGTGAAAGTTAATAAAAATTCAAATTCGATAATTAAAGTTTAAACTTCACTCGCTTGACAATCAGTAAGAACGGCTGTCAACCTAGTACTTATTATAATAAAATGTTTAATTATGATAATTATCAAATCGGTATATTGTTATTCAAATATAATCGTTAATTAGATACGACTGCTTCTGTTTCACTCATCATCCTCATTCAACATGTTTTAAAATTAAATTTAAGCGGTATACATTTACTATCACATTTGAAACGGAATTTTATCGACGACATGTAAATCATAAATATGCTAAAATCATAATTTCCATTCTCATCGACAGTAGTTTATTTAAATTTATATTTATGTGAACAGGTCATTGTAGAGCATTAAGTTGGTGAGGACAAATTCTTGTGTGTTTAATCTGGTTGGTACATGGTACCTCAGGCACGGGCAACCTTTGACATGTTGTGGCCAAACTTAAGTGTGCACATAGATATATATTTAATTCTTTAAATTGAAAAATTATTATGCACTGGATTAGTATTAATTTATAGCGTTTTTATTCTATTTAAATTAGGTTTTTTAAAAGGTCTTCGTGCCGGACCAAAACATACAGCGGGCCGTGTGTTACCAAAATATGCTATACCCTATTTTGATGTTTCATAAGAGATACTACCTCTAGAACGGTGTGTCAATTACCTACTTATGTCTTATTCAAATTAAAGCCGACACCTGACAGTTTGAAATGTATATATAACTGATATTTAACCCTTGGTCATACCTTGTGTATGAAACGCCATTGAGTACGATGAATATAGATCAATAGAAATATATATTGAAGTAGGTGACGCAATGTAGGTGACTCTCATGGATATTTACCCACAACTATCACACACTTCAGGTAATTGCTAAATTATCGATCTCATTCACGATAAGTGGATAAACACTTACTTATAGAAAGTATTTACGAATTAACACTTTTTATAAATTTATTTCCCTTGGTAACTAACAAAGAATGACATATTGTTAGACAAAAACAAAATTTATTATAGATAATGTATTTCTTTCAACTGCAATCACCAGTCGCAATGGTTAACTGGTAGAGAATGCCAAGAGGCATTAAGTTCTCCTTTTATATTAGTCAATAAAGGGTACATACATATATACACATATATACACACACATATATATATATATATATATATATATATATATATATATATATATATATATATATATATATATATATGTAATAGTTTTATCATCGAAAAATTTTAGTTATTACATATATTAATATAATTTTATAAATGCGCAATTGTAGGAGGTAAATGACATTTAAACTATAACAGTATGAAACTGTATAATGTTTTACATACGAATACATGCAAAAACATTGACATCGGGTCGACGATTGCATACATTAGTACAGTTTGGACGGAGGTGTGGCTATTACGTCAGATTACTTCACTTTACAAACTAGTTTATCAAATAAGATATACTTATATATAAGTATAACACGATTGCTGCAAAGGATTCGAGGTCAGGTTAAATTAAAAATTTAATTATGAGCGAGTTAAATCATTAAAAAATAGTAAAAAATGTGTATTACTCGTAAAGATTTAAGAAAATACTATACATATACATATACATCCAAAATAATATACATATTTTTTTAACATTTGAAAATATATTCCCTATTAAGATCTTGCTAATAAAATATACATGAATATAATTTTTAAAAAGCTATTTAAGATTTTTGAAGTATAAAATTAAATAACAAACCCTGGAGTCGTGAGCTGCTAAATCGTCTGGAATCGTGAAGACCTCTCGCCGGGGCGTTAACTGCCACCAATTTACCATTTTTTTCCTCCTCAAAAAATTATCATTCAAATTTTTCCTCCTTAACTGAACATATTATTCAGCCAAATACAAATAATAAGACTTTTTAAACTTCAATACTTCCTTTTTAGAGAATCTTTTTTTAGAAATATTGAAGCAATTTAGAAATGAATTGAAAGCTTCTCGAGTTTTACAAATCAACCAAATCTCTTTTACTAAATTATAATTTTATCCTTTATTTGTAATCTCTTAAAATGCTTCCATTGTATTCAATGTGTGTTGTGTGACTGATCCTGTAGTCCTAGAATATTATTGTAAAAAATGTATAGGAAAATGCAGCAAGTGAGGCTAGGATACCGATCAATACCTTCACTACATTAAGTAGAACGTGTCATAAGCCTTACGCCGTCAGCACTATTTTCGCTCCTTTCCTTACATTTATTATCTACGAGAACCCAATATTAGTAAAAAATACCCAACCCATTATTTGACAGTTATGATCACAATTAACTATTCTACTTTCATAGATGTATTAAATTTAAAATTAGTAAACCTCAAGCATATAATAAAACCTAATAAACTATTATAAGATAATATAAATGTACTCAAGAGGCTTGTAGCAGCCTTGAGACTTGGTAATAAAACCGCCCTGGGCAGCATGACGGCACCAGCCCCTGGGAAAGGTCAACCCATAAATATTAACGTTGTGAATACTTGAGTTATATTATAATAACATTAGTCACTATGGGTTTTTGGTATTAATTCCCAAATCACGATGGTATTGAAAAAATACTTAAAAGGAAAGAATAATCTATACGCCATTTTTGTATTAATTGCAAATCAAACCGCACACGGCACACTATTATTCGTTATAAATAAAATTGTTTGACATTGACCGTTAACAAAGTATTTTATGTCAAGATCGCGGTTTTTTTTTTTGCAACAGGTGCAAGTAACAGACTATAATATGTTAAGTGACGTAAGAATTATATTACTATTATGAATTAATTCGGATTACTAAATTATTTTTTACAAAAGAAACATCAATTAATACAAATATGATGATTAATAAATATAATTTAATAAAGTAAAATGTAGTATATTAAAAAATCATGTCAAAATCTTCATTATAAAATCAATGTGGTACAAAAAAATTGACTTAAATTTTTGTAGTACGTCTATTCCAAATAATATTTATATATATTTAAGCAAGTTTTAATAATAATAAAGACAAACTTTATAAATTATAGAGACAACTCTATATCAGTGTAAAAGACAAATGATATAATCTAAGCCACAACCTGACATACATATTATTATGTTTACAACTTTGAGTCATGTCATGAAGTATAAATTTATGATATTTCCTTATAACCCATATTCCTTATACTGCCTGATTGTGACTTCATAGTTAAGGACCGTGACTCTATGAAATAATTTAATAAAACAGGAAAACAATGCTTAGATATTTAGGTGTACAATATAAAATAAAAATAAATGATTTTCCCGCTAAAGCTGCACATATATTTGACACCTGTCACTTTCTAAGGGATCGCAAATGATTCAATACAATAACTATTTCCTGTCTCTCTAATACATTGAACATTCACCTTCAAATTAAAGCAAGGATACCAACGAGGTTAAAAAGTAGATCACAATAAATACATACAAGGTAGGTCGCTGGTTTGATTAATTATTTTAATAATAACGATCATTCACATACATACATCATACACATACATAGTGACTCGCACTACAATATCCATTTATATAAAAAAAAATTGTCTTGATTGACTTACTGATGACTATCTGATGACTTACTGACAGTCTTCTTTAATAAAAACTAATACTAAATAACATGTATATACGTTGATACTTATAATTTCCTAGCAGATTATTTATGGGACGTGGTGCCCTAAGACAATTTTTCTAATTCCACCCCTAAAGGAATTGGATAGTTTGAAACATTTCTACAGAAACGAACTTTTGCGTTATTTTTAAATTATTTTGTACTAAGACGTCACATTCTTTATTTGTGCGGTAAGAATATCTACAATTAAAAGCTAGTAAAGCATAATATAGACTTCTTTTGATCCTTTGGTTTTGAACGCGTTTTTCGTAAGTTAACTGTATTACAAAATATCGTTGCTTATAAATTAAAAATATATTTATTATTTTAGGTTAATAATATAAACAAACAGTTCACACACTCAAGTGCAAAATAAATTAAACTCTAAACTGTTCCTATTTAACGAACACATCACTGGGTAAGTGTTAAGAAACTACTAGAATAGACAATTTAGAAAAGGGTTTATTCGGTTACCATGGTTACGTTAATCTGAATGCCAATAATGATAAGATAACTGGCACAACTGGCGGAAAAAGCTTAATTACAAACCACCTCAAATTAAATACTTTATAATCTTTAATCGATTAGGGATTATGGATACTGAAGATAACATTAATTTAGGGTTTGTTATATGTTTATGGTAAAAAGCCGTAAAATTGTTAGTTTTTTATAAGAGATTATTTCTAAAGCTCTGAAAATTATATTAATTATTGTATATAAGTATCAAAAGTAAATATAAAACTCACCTTGTTGCGAATGGCCTTGAAATGAATTGTTTTTCTATTAAACTATATTACAATATAATATAATTTATCATCTTTTTATAAAAGGCATGAGGTTTTGTAAGAAGACACCGCACTTAATGTTATATAACCACAGTAACTAATTATAAAATCAGTATTCTATAATAAACCAACGGATATCATGATTATAATAAATATAAATAAAAATATATTTCTTTTATTTATTAATGATCATTACCGGAGACGGAATCGATAGATTGGAATATTTATTTTTTGTAGTGTTCGTAAATAGTCAGGACATATTTTGTAAATCTTTCATACAAAGCTGTATAAACCCATATCAAAAAAGCGTTATAATAATAAAATATAGTTATTTTTTTATTTAAATTTTATTATTATATTATAAACTTCTTTGAAATTAATAGACTTATAAATAAATTCGATTCAGGCACGGATTCAAACCCGCGGCCGTCGCGTTTGAACGGACTTAACATGCGTATACATGTTTATAGATATTTTAAAACATTATACGATTGTTATGTAAATATTATATTTGTATACAATTCTATCATATACATAGTGTGTACTTATTTCAGCTATCGACTCTGTCATTGTCACAGGCAGGTGGTAAAAAATCTCTCTTTAGAGATAAGCTCTTCCAATGTATTTTTTATTTACCATTGGATTTTTTAACAAAATCTGGTACATATACAATATAAATATTAAAATAAAAGAAAAACATCTAGGACAGCCAGCATAAAATAAACTCAGAAAAATAAATTTAAATAGAAGTGTAAAATATTTTATATTAAAAATAACTGATAAATTACTTAAAATGATTTGAACATTTTGTAAAATTACCGAGACATGGAAGTCAAATTTTCAATAGAACCTTTTGGGATTACCTTTAATAAAATATTCCCTCGAGCGTTTTATTTGAGTTAGTATTGACGTTTTTCCTAAACAAATAAGGATACAAGATTTTCCTTAGAGTATAATTAGATATTCCTTATATTAAACCATATTTTTTACAACTATAAAATATTACGAGTTTATTATTTGTTATTTATTCTAATGTTTAATAGAGACTAGATTTTTTAGATCTCTTTAATGTTACCTTTATAATACCTAATAGTATTGTGTGTTATTTATTAACATTAACGCTTCTAACATTTATAAGATATCCATTATTAAAATATAGTTTTAAAAGATAGTATTCAGCATTCAAAGTATTAGAGAATACTACAGTTTATATTTAACTTGCACTAAACTACAACCAATACGTACACATAGGTGTTGACAAATTCAACCATCAAATGCTATTTTCAGACTTGAAAATGTTTATGAATATTTTGTACTCATAAAGCTTACTAGGTACAATAGTAAAAACAGATAGGAGATATCGCTATGTGTACGATAATTAGTGCACTAATTTTAACTATCAAGCTATATTTTATTTATATAAACCAGAAATTATGTATTTATAGTTAATAATTAGCAGAGACTTTGAGTTTTGTGGATTTTTATATCTAAAGATTAAGTCTATAATATTATTTAAATAGTTATAATCATTTGAGTAGGTATACTGAGTACTTTGACTTGATTAGATATCATTATAGTTGAATTGTTTGTTTGTCACTTGTAGAGTAGAATCACTGCATTGCTAAGGGAAATTTATAAAGGTTTTATCTAGAAAGTTTAGAAATGTATATATGTTACTATGTATAAATGATGCTGCGATTCAATATGCAATTTTATTTTAATATTACCTTAATGTGTTTAATAATGTAAAAAACCGTTTTCTACTTACTTCTAAGCCGCCTGAAATTACGTAAATGATTACATTATATAGAAAATTTACGACAAAATTTTTATTCGAAAGTATATACATATTCAAATAAAGATGTTATATAAATCATTTATGTAACAATACAAAGTATTTGATAATTTAACAACTACGTTAAGTGTACTCAAGAACAATGAGTACTCTCGAATAAATTAAATTAGGGTCCCTAACTTTTTGTCAAATTACCAAATTGCGAGGTCTTAACATTCTGTTATTCAAATCAGACCCCTTCATAATCTAGCTTTAGACAAGTCGGTATTCACTTCAATAAATACGTAGGGGTGAGAACAGAACAGTGGAACGTGAACTTTATTGATTCGAATATAATAATATTTCGTAATACTCTATGAAAACTAATATTTACTTGAAAATAAAATAACATATCCAACCAGGAAGTTATAACACAATTAACCAATAAGTACTTGACAAATTAAACTCAAACGAATGTTCATATATGTTTGTTTTTGAAATTCAAATCTGTTTTAAATCGGGAGCAATAAAGTTCAAAACAATGCACTGCACTATGACTGAAAAACTGATTGAACTTTAGCCAAATATATTATGAGTTATTACCTTATTAAGTCCAGGATGCTTGAGGCGATCCAGGCCTGAGAGGCGGCTGTTGGACTGTCCATCCCCGGAGCCCCAAACACCAATACGATCCCGTTCCATATTGCACGTACGCGGTCCGCTGTCAGCGAGCAACTGCTTGCCGGTCGCTCTCTGAGCGGTGTTTTTGTCGACGGGCGCGGGGGGAGCCGGACTCATTGCGGTCTCGCTCCTGGGAAAACAGGAAAATTTTCAGCGATAGCGCTGGTATCTATTGCTTGCGGTTACTGCCACTTGATGATAGATGGCGTTAGATCCTTGACCTCTTCTTATCGATGTGGTGATACGAATAAATATATTTTCTTTTTAAATTAGTAGAATCAAATATTATAATAAATACAAGTTGAGTTTGACAGACGCCTGACAGTAATCTGACTTGTGTTTTTATTCTTATTTTGTATTGTAAACATCAAATATAAAAAATATTATTAAGATAGAGCTCCCATCTCTTATCTTATATATCTATGTACCTAATAATTAATATGTTGTTGCATCTTACAAAGAAAATACATGATCCGATTTTTTTGACTACAGTTCAATAACCCCTTGATCAATATGATAATTAAGAATGAAATTGGCACAAAGGTTCAAAGACCTTTTGTTTGATTCGCTAGTAACGTTTAAAATTAATATCATGAAATTACAATATCTAATAATTAAAAGATTAAAGAAAATATAGGCTTTACTATTAAAACCTAAAAGACATACCTTACTATATACTTACTATAAATAAATAAACATAAATTTGTTAACTAAATAATCATATATCAACCTATTTAACAACTGGTTACAAAGAATTACGACTACAGTAATGACCCTGCTCTACCAAGAATAAAAAAGCTCTTAAGGTACAAAGGTATCTAGATGGAAATAAATTCTTTTAAAGTTATTACTAACAGCGTCAGCCTACCTACGAACCTACATGTCAGCAGCGCCAGGAGGCACTCGGCCTCGCCGCGACACGGGCAACTCATTGCTGAAAAACAATTACAAAACTGACCCTCCCTGTAAAATACTCATACAAGAAACTCAGTTAAAATGGCTAAAAAATGCCTATAGATATAGAATATAGAATTGCAATACATATATTAAAAAGTTATTATAAATGAGTGAAAAAAAGTCATAATAAAACATAATTAATTATATGTTTATGAAAATATTTATAAATGACAGAATTATAAACTCTACATTTACATTTTATTTACCGCATATTTCATAATTGTATAATAAATATGTTATGTTCATATATAAACTATCGAAGAAAAAAATTGATTAGAGATATACTAATGATAATTTTTTAGATACGTTTTTATTAGTCATACATAGACTTTTGAGTCTCTCATTTAAGTGAGTTAGTAGTCAATCCAGTACTGATAATTGGACTGACAATAATGTAAAGGAAGCATATAAAACCAATTTACAAAGCCTCGAACAGAGTTTAAGTTGTGACACTGACACCGTCGCGTCGCAAGCGCATGTTTTGCGAACTTTTATGTAATTTGGTTAGGTAAAATGAGTAGATGTAAAACCATTGTATATTTTTTTTATTAAAAAAAATATCGATGTTTTGATTTGTTAAATAAAAATAACTTAAGCATTAAATATTAAAGATGCATTTCTTTTTTCTTTTTGACGTAATTTATTGAATTAAAACAATTTGAAAACCTTTTACTGATAATTGAAAATAAAATTTAAATGAACATTCTTTTAAATCTAATATAAAAATATAGGTATATAGTTTAAAAAATACAAAGGCAACATCAAAATATACTAATAAATTAAAGTATTGTAAATACCGATATTTTGTGTCGAGAAGAAATGTTTTAAGAACTTGCAGAATGTCTAGAAAGAATTAAATTATAGTATTAAAATTAAATAATAAAAATATATACTAATAAACATAAAGTAATATAATAATATCTAAAAGGTAAAGTCATCCGTGGATAGTTTTGGAAAACTACTCCAGAAGTATTAGTAGAACGCAGGAAAGAAACATTACTATTCAAACTTTATAATAGAAGGAAGTGCCAACATTTCATTTTAAATATTTTTTTTTAAACTAGTTTATGGACTATCTATAACTCTCCTCATTTAACGTTCGGTAATTTTAGCAGTTAGCGCTTTCTAACCAAAAAACAATCAGTTTTACTATATTATAGAACAAACATAACAACAAACATGTTATAGTTATGATACCTTTTTATCTTTATTTTTCACAGACTTTTAAATCCATATTTCCAGTTCCATATAATAAGTTGATTTCAACACATTTAAGTATGTAACACGGAAGTCTGATCAAAACATTTTAAATTAACCGGTCAAAATAATAAACAGATATGTTATTTCGTTTAACAGTTCATGTATTAAAGAATCTTTAAAGAAAAAATTTTATATTATATTATTTTGGAATTCATTTTAATATGACAATTACTTCGATAAATTATATTAAAATAAAGTCAGTCTCAGTCTATTTTATTAATTAAAAAAAAATCTTTATAAGTATTTTGATATTTATTTAATTTATTACGGTACAAATGATTTAATAATTATATTAATATATTATACTCACAATCTATGCCTTTGCACGTTACTCGCGCCATTCATTTGACGTGTGTCAATCTGTCCGTTTGACTTTATTTTGCGCGAGAGGAATTCCATTTTTAAAATAAAGAGATCGTATATCACAGAGTTTGGTTAACCTTAAAAAACCTTTTTGGTTTTATAAGTCTTGGAAGTTATAAGGGATGTTAGAGTGCCATGTAGAGCCCGCGTTCTCTAAATGACGACTGAAGGTCGGTACACGGATGATCACGTTAAATACAATCACGCATTACACTTATCAAGAAAACTGCGACAAATTATTAACTAGTTAATGTCAAGTAATAAATTACTTGAGTATGCATTTGCGGTGACTTTTCTTTGTTAATTTATCCTCGATTAATATCAGATTTTTTTTGATAATGCGTTAACCCCAAGAAAAATGATTTTTGGTGTTAAATATATAATAATAACAATTCGTGTTTATTTTATTTATGTAAATAAGTAAGGTAAATATTTATGAATTCCTTGATCTAATGTGGCAAAGATAACCTAAAATGGTAATAATTAAAAGAGTATTTAAAATATATTGTGAACTGTTCGAGAAAATCTTAGGCGATACGGCGTAATTATTATTATTAAAAGCCAGAAATCACGTGAAATGTTATCACCAACGTTTTATTGATCATTCACTTGGAAACTGAAATGCTCATTTCTTCTTATCTATTAGAAAAATAAAGAATGTTCAATCCAATATCTTAAATCCTTAACATATAATTTAATAACGGCAAATATACTTTGCAATAGATATAGTTAGTAATATAAGAATTTGAAATATATTTTTTTTATTTATGCCTATAGAAACATGGTAAGAGTAAAGAGTCGGTTCTTTATATTTTTGGTAATTAAAAAAAATTCTAATCTTTTTATTGATGAATCTATTTATGTAGTAGGTTGTATAAGAAACAGTACGTTTTCCACAGCCAGTATCATTGTACCTTTAAATAAATATGGTAAAGGATCTATCCTTCTACAAAAATATAACAAATGTCTATGATATTGTTTCTTTCCGGGTTTGATTGGTAATTCTAAACGTAGACCTCTTCTCTGATCCATATCGACGGTGTCACAGGCAGCAGCTAGTTATTTTTCTGTAAACATCTTTCCAAGTTGAACTAAACGACCTGTCATATCATACCTACTGGTAATTTCCTACATGTATATTTACAATATTTATTACGTCTACTTTATATCCAATGATAACTTTTTGGTTAATTTCCGATGAAACTTATCTACAGATCTTTGATAAGGATAATATTTATACGATCATAGACATTTGATTACAATAAGTTTTTTATTAATGTATTTAGGTTACGAAAGATAATTTGTAATTATTTGGTTCCAATACAAAATTTATAAATTACACTGTTTTTCTCATCCTACGTTATTAATTATTATTATACAATTATTTAAAATAATATATTTCTGTTTGACTGATGTAAGGCGACTCCAATTACAACTACTAGGTATACATCTATTACGTACTTATTTCTAGGTTCTTGCTAGGTAGTATTTATATGTATGATCCTAAAAAATATACTAAAACGTTTCCGCTCTATTGTAATATTCTAGGTTGTGATTAATTACCAAATGTAATTAATCACAACCTAAACCTTTTTTTTTTAACGTCAGGAATCCTCATGGATACACACCTCCATCCAGGGGATGATGGAGGTGGTTATGTGAAACTCCTACTCACTAAACCTGACGGTTGCCGCCGCCGTCATAATGGGACACCAGGGGATCGCTTTCGCACTCACCGCGATGCCCCGACGTGATCCACAGAGAGGGCACCCCGCAACGAGGAGCACCCAACGCTTTTTCGCAGGCTTGAAAGATTGTGGAGGGATCCCCTTTCCCCCACCCAAGCCTGCTGCCTCTGAGGGAGGCCGAGACCCCCTTCTAGCTGAACTCAGTCTCAGAATCGAACCGGCGGGACAGACCGACTCGAACATTGACCGTGTCCAGCTTCGCCGCCGGTCAGGCCTCCTGGAAGAGCACACTCCCATAAGGCCCAGTGATGCGCAGACAGCCTCACTGCACACACTGGAGTCGAACGTGAGTCCGCCCACATAGGGGGCCCAACGTCGAACCCGACAGGCCTTTACTGCCGGCCAAGGTGATCAGCCGAGACCAGCAAGAAAGGTATGCCTTTCTTGCTGGTCTCGGGAACCCACCATGCCCAGACTAACCATCACCAAGCGCAACCGTGGCGTCGCACTCGGCAACGATTAATCCAGGCAACTACCCGGGCCGTCTCCCCACCAAGCACCCTCTCATCACAATCAAAACCTAACCTAACTAACACAGTTGTCGAGGACAAGAAATTTATTAGAAGTCATTAAAGATAAAAGAATTCAATCAAACTAATCACCTACTGAGTCCTCAGTTATTCTCTACGGTACCAAATTAGTATAACTCATTAAAACTATATGTAGCCAATGTTTTAAATACATTTGAATTTGAAAGAATGCAAGTTGAATGAATTTATTAAATGTAAATTATGAATTAATGAGTTTGTACATTCTTGTTTTATTACAAACTTCATTCATGGTAACAAATAATTTATAAACTTCAGTAACAAAAATACCCGATAAAAGACGATTTTGTTATTCGTTTTATTGTTATCTTAATATATAAAAATTACGTGTCACGTTGTTTGTCCGCGATGGACTCCTAAACTACTTAACCGATTTTAATCAAATTTGCACACCGTGTGCAGTTTGATTCAACTTGAAACATAGGATAACTTACATCTTTTAATCTTTAAAAAAAAAATCTTAATTTTTAGTCGCAATATTATTTTATTGCAAATTATTTCTTTACCATTATCTGTGAATCCATACAAGTTTAACGGATGGCGTTGTATCTGTTGACTGGATTGAGTTAGTGTTCAACAGATGGCCTAATGTTAAAAGTACAAATGTTTCATATACAATTTAACATCATAACCAACACGCGATGTTGAAAATAAATTATGAATAAATTTTTAGTGTTAATATAGCCCGCCACGTATTACTTAGGCTGAAGTATATATAAACTCATATTATAATGAATATAATACAGTCAAATTATACCTGCTTCTTCGTTGAATCTATTTATGTGAGACGGATCAACCAAAAATATTGTGCACTGATTAGTGCAAAATTAAATTCAAAATTAAATTATTAATAATTTAAAATAACAAATATTATTTAAAAAAATTAAAACTATCTGCCCTACATACCTTATTTATAAATTTGTGGTGCACTCATTTGTTACCATCTTTAATAAAATAATAATAATTAAATTTAAAATTAATTACCTCAACTGTACGATAATTTTGATCAATCGTGTTCAAAGACCTCCTTCAAATCCCAATCCGGTGAATTTTTAGACCGGTTTTAACGTTTTCGTCTTCTTTGGTAAATAATAATTTCATTGTTGCAACCATCCTGTTGGTCAAGTAGTGGAGCGCAGGCGCCTAACGTATAACGGTATAGTGTCGTGTAGGTACCCAAAAAAATAGAAATACTCGAACCGAATATATTCAGCGTCAAAACCGAATAGTTCGGCCGAATACGAATTGCGAAAAAGATGACAAATACATCGGACGGTCCACATCATTATTTTTAACCCCCGACCCAAAAAGAGGGGTATTATAAGTTTGACCTGTAGATTTATGTATCTGTGTGTCTGTCTGTGGATACGTAGGGGCCAAATACGTAAACGGATTTGAATGTCGTTTTTATTAATCGATAGCTTTCGTCGTTTCGTTTTTATTTGTCGAGTGGTTCTTAGCTATGTTTGGCCGAAATAGAAGCAGTCGTCCCCAAAATTTTATTGGTGCTGGCGAAAGGTTTTTATACAATATTGATAGTAAAAACCTAAACAGGGGAAATTAGTGTATTCGTAGGTTCATTTAGTACAACATAGAAAAAAGTGAAATAATTTAAAAAAACAGAAAAAAAAATTAAACCCCGATACTAGATAACGTCTTAAAAGGATAATTATATTATTATGTACTTATTGAAGTCGTTACGTCGGGGGACCTTTGTACGTACGTTGATGAGAGTCTATTTTACAAATTTTTCGGAGCTAATGAATGAGGTCTTTGACTATACGATAATATCAAAATATTGTTATTTCGTTATTGGCCTGGATAAATTTACTTGCATTTTGAATTTTTCCTTTACTTAGCGGACGGGGGTTTTTTAAATTTTTATTTTATTTTTTCTAATACAGTGACTTCTTAAATAGTTTACTACAATGTAATAGGTATATCCAAAACCTTAGCAACCACAGCAACGCGTGGCCAGGTCTGCTAGTAAAATATATATTAGAAGTCAACGGAATATAATATCATATACCTAAAGGTGTGATATAAAATGTGTTTGGTGCAAGTTTTCGTAAGGTAAATTTACCAGTAGGTGTCTATTGTTATCTCGTATACAAATAATATTTGACCTTCAGAAAAATAATATTTGATTATGAAAGAACTGTTAATATGATGTCCTTCTTGTCTCATCTACTAATGTAGGTAGTTAGGTAGTTATATCTAATAATTAATCTATAGGTTAAGTGACCATTATTTACTTGATATACCTAATCGACATAAGTTCTTAAGCTTAAACTAAACCAAAACTATGTTTTATAAATGTATTGTTCATACAATTATTTTTTTACATGTTTATAGATATCAAGATAACAGTTAGGTGTCTTTTATAATTGGGTATATTAAGCCCACCATTTAAAAATTTTAATTGAAAAAAAAACACTAAGAAAATTAGAGTATTTAAAGAATAATAGGTACATCATAATTCATGGCGCAAAAACCTCTGTAACATTGAATTAGCATTGAATTAGTTTAGAAATTGATTATGAAACTTATACTTGAGGTAATTTTACAATAATTTGGCGGGAACTTAGCTGTGGTAATGTTATGACATCATATTTGGAGGTAAAGTCCCAAAGAGTTATTATACATAAGTAGAGGAGTCACTACCTATCACTTGTTGGCTGTTGTTGACCCTTAATAATAATAATAATATCGGGAGAAACTACTCACATTGATCTAAACCCTAATTAGTAAGCAAATTATTTGCTTGTGTTAAGGGTGTTAGAAAACGGTACAAATCCGTAGAAATACACATATAAATACTGAGAATATATTTAATAAACGGGCAAACCCAGAAACACAGACATTTATGCTCATCACATCTGCCTCTGCCGGGAATCGAACCCGAGCCTCATCGTGCCGTGACACGTTAGGCCTCTGCGCTAACCACTCGACCAACGGGGTGGCCAAACCCTTACATGTCACCTAAAATGTGTCCATTGAAAAAAGAGAAAGCAAATGAGGCCACCCATCTGTCTCTCTTTTTTAGACAAAGACAAAGACAAGTGTGGGTTTCTCATCTTCCGTCTTTTATTATTTGTTAGGCACTCGAACTCTGAAGCCTGTCTATAGCTGTATGCAAATACCTACGTATATTCGATTAAATAATACAGTATATTGTTTATCATACAATATGTAATGGTAGATATATAATTAAAAAAATAAAATCAAACACAAGGTTCAAAAAATCATTGCAATAGCCAAAATGCACATACAAATTGATATTACATAAAAAAATGTTTAATTACGTACGAAATAATTGTTTACGTTTCTAAGATGTTAGATAAATTCAAGGACACCAGTAGATTAACTAATAAAATAGTCATTTCCATAGAGGATGTACCTAGTGTTCTAATCCATGCAACACAGCGAGGTAGTCAGATGGTATTCTTAACGAAAGTGAGTAGTTACAAATGGGACAACACTATTATGTAGGTATGAATACTTAGAAATTGCATTAGAAAGCGCAATTTGCAACATATTTTGCAATGACATGGTACATCATCATTAGTTTTTCGTTATACATAATATGTGTGTGTCTATTATTAGTAGGTACATATACAAGTAAAGTTCACACACATACATTACATAGGAGGCTATATACGTAACATAGAGTAAGCTCAACTTTAATTAAAGTCTCTGGTACATTCATATGAATATATGAATAAATCATATAAGATCCAAACAGATTATAATCTTAATACAAGTAACGTAGTCGTTGACAAAGTAGTTTAATTGAAACAAATGTCACTATGATTAAATATTCTAATAAATCTAACGTTATGTCAGGTGGAGATTTCGAGAGTTACTAAACGTCACAACTCAGTGTCACGTCACGGTCATAAAAACAGCCTCCTATTGTCAATGATCGTTAATAAAGATTACAATTTAAATGATTAATTTGAAATTCTTTAAACCTTGTACTACATATTAAGCCACACAAGACGATTGAGTGGTTTTTACTCCGTCCTTTAATATTTCTTAACTAAGTTTATTATGCTAACTAATCCGCCCCGATTTTGTTGATTACTAAAACTTTTGTCTAAGTTCTAAAGCCTATTTAAATAATAAATACCTATGACTTGAAAAATACTAGAGCGCCCAAAAAAGTGCCATCACCTTCTATATATATTCTATGATTAGTATATATATATATATATACATGGGCGTAAAGAGGGGGGCAGGTTCAGCTGCCCCCCCCCCCCTGGACATCGCATACCTCCCTACTACCTGCTACTGTAAATTAAAAATGGTATTTTACATTAAAAAATGAATCCAATGAAGTTTTAAAATTTAAGGAGAGTTTAGAAATCACCAGCGTTTGGTCTTTTATTGTTAAACCACGCACAAAAAAATTAATTACAGCTTAAAAATTATAAAAATATATTAAAGAAATCTGGTTTGCCCCCCCTAGCACAGAATCTGGGTACGCTCATGTATATATGGAGTCTAATGAGGACTGACGTCAAAGTAATCAGTGCTGAAAAAATACAAGGTGAATGTTTTTGTCGTTTTATTTGTTCATAAAACTTTACACTTCGACAACTTCGTCAAATGGCAAATACAATTTTGCAAATACAAGCCTAATTAACAAGCTTAATTAATAAATAAAACCGTCTGGAATATTACCTACAAAAATCTTAAATAAAAATGCGTGACGTAAGTGTATTTTCAAACAACTGGTATGAGTAATTAAAAAAAAACAATGATATATTTTTTTCTATACTAATCTTATAAAGCTGAAGAGTTTGTTTGTTTGAATGCACTAATCTCTGGAACTACTGGCCCGAATTGAAAAATTCTTTTTGTGTTGACTAGTCCGTTTATTGAGGAAGGCTATAGGGTATATATCATCTCGCTGTGACTAATAGAAGTTAAGCAGCAATGAAAAATGCTGCAAATTTAATATAATCTAATAGGTTCTGACTGACTTAGTTATAGCATACAGTCTAAACCGCAGGTCGTAGAGATAGTAAAATTGGAGGATACATTTGTTTTTCTACGTAATGGTGTACTAAGAAAAGATTTTTAAATTCCACCCTTAAGGGTTTTAAATATCAATTTTGTATGGAACTCGGCGAAGTCCAAAAACCACGCAGACGAAGTCGCGAGCGACCCCTAGTCTATAATAAATTTGAGCCTTTATTATTGTATTATCTTTACAATAAGCGTCGATAGTTTTATGTTAAAAAGATAGTGAAATACAAAGATAATTTGTAATATAATAATAGTTTCATAAAAAATACTTAATCCTTAATGTTAATTAGTTTATATTACGTAATGTTTCACCATGATTCATGAATCAATAGAATTTAGGTAGATATGATAAAACTTAAACTTGGACTTCATAATATTCTGTGATGATTCTAGAATTTTACTTTAAGCTAGATTTCTCTTTCATAATTCAAGAGAAATCTGGCGATCTCACATGGCAAATAGTTTAAAATAATTTTATATTTGTTATATAATTGCTAAATAGGTATATCGCTCTCTGAATGGTCCTATCTCACTCTCAAAAACATTGAATTCTTATTCACATACAAAGTCACTTTTACTTTCCATCAAAAATGAATCTTGCGTATCACTTCGACGATTTACTGCGGCTACAATTTCACGGTTACGAGACATACAAAGTTACAAAACATAAAATTGACGCCTGACCGGTATACCGAAGTGATACCGAAGCTTCACTTTTTTAGTCTAACTTTTAAATGACTAAACATTTTTTCAATTCATAAGAGATTATTTCTTTACAAAGAACATATATTCCTTTAAAAGAATATTAAATAATTTAATTAATATATTTTAATAATTTTATTTTTGTTTAGTTTAAGCCTTAAGGAATTAAAAAACTGGCTAATATATTACGGAAAATCTAAATGTTATCTAAGGATATATATAATTTTAAGAAGTTTTCGTAAATATCGCAATTAATAAACAGACAGGTGTGCACAATGTTCAATCACACAATCTTTTTTAAAATAAAAATACATATATAATTGCTGTAATTAAATTATAATAGCAATACGCTCATTTATTATGAGTGCTTTTTCTATAA
This sequence comes from Napeogenes inachia, assembly GCA_959347355.1. NCBI lineage: Eukaryota > Metazoa > Arthropoda > Insecta > Lepidoptera > Nymphalidae > Napeogenes > Napeogenes inachia. Next base: position 21,147,546 of record OY365800.1, on the reverse strand, counting down.
ATTTTTTTATAAAAAAAAGAATAGACAATTTTTATTTTATTATATTTCATTATGTTTCTCTTAACATATATTAATTAAAAAAAATACATTTTAATATTTTTATAACTTAACTACTTACTTCCATTTTCTTTTGTCATTAACTTTAAGTGAGGCAGAGTTTCCCATTTTCGAAACACAATCGATGTTCAACACTTTTGTATAAAAAATTGAAACTTAAATTTAATTAAAGTTAATGTAAGAAACGCGTCTTAACTATACGACTTTCCGTGACACTGTAACCGCACAGGTAAATGCAACTACTGACCGTGACTTTCGCTGAACTCGATTAGACTCTAATAATATTTTATGTGCTTGTCCTAAATAATCAATGATATGATTACTTTGTCAGATAAAAGTTTTAGATTTATTACTAGATTAGGAAGTGTACTACATACTATATTAAAGTTTGTATCTTTTCAGGTGTTTACTGTTTCTTGCCTTTCAATACTAGATGTCACTGTCTAAATAAATAAAGTTATTTTATTTATTGAAAGCTGCCTGTTCTGTCTAAATTTTAAAATAAGATATTTTAATAATTTGCCACAAACACTTTATTATATAAATTTAATGTTAGTGCGGTAACAATTTTCTCAGAAGAAGTGAGGAAATTGTTGTTACCGCGGAGTTAAATGACAAGTCTCAACAGTCAACTTCATTCTGTGCACAGAGTACTATAAAATTCTGTGAAATGTCAAGTGTCGATTTATTTTACGTTTACGTATGTTAGGACTTAGGTTACCTTGTTCTTTTTTAATATTGTTAATGTTACGGACAATTCTAATAACAAACATTTATTGAGATATAAAAGAAATATAAAAAAATATTTATAAAAATGAAAAAGGAAGGTGGGCATACTGTAAAATGGTTGAGTCAGATTTAAATACAATTTTCTCATAACTTTATTTTTCAGAGGTTCAGGAAATATTTTTAAAAATTCTTCGAGAAGAAGAAGATGTATCCGCTGGAGTAGCAGCTATCAAAACATTATTGACTGTTATAGAAAATTATAAAGGTAGATTGGCTCTCTATTCACAAATAATTATAATATAAGTAACTTTGAACATAAACAGCATTGTAATCTAGTCATTCACAATTGTTAGCAATTTGGCCGCTGCAAAGACGTACTGTAATTTAGGAAATTAAAATATTGCACTATGCATTATTTCTTTAAATCACCTCAAACATCAATATAAATTTGTTGGTTGGATCTAATACATACACTAAACCAAATCAACAGATTTTCTTACAATTACGGGATAACGGAAAATTTTGTAGTACAATGTATAAGTTTTTACAAAAATACAATAATAAGTAGTTCCTAAGATATATTTTTTTACACCTCTTGTCATTTTCTTGAACACTTACAACTACATATGAAACCTATTGTTTTAATATGCTGATAGATAGATGTAAATAGTATGTTAAGATGTTGAACTTTTGTAAAAATAATATTCAAGTTTATTTAATTTTGAAAAATTTGCCTAAATATTTTTAGTATATTCCTTATAACACTGTATATGTAATAAAAGAAAAGCAAATTATCAATTTGGTTGGTCATTTTTATTTCAAGACCGTTTCTTAATGTAGGTAGTGTATGACATAAATAAAACATTCCAGTTGCCACAGTACGCGAGCTGGACTTGAATCTACAATTGGCAGTGGATGCCATGAGGAACTGTGACCAGCCTGTTGCTGCCATATCCTCGGGTTGTGAACTTTTTATGAGATTTATCACTCTAGCAAAACTTGATATTAAGGTTAGAATTTATACTATAAATAATAATATGAATTGAAAATGAAGTAAAAGAAATTTTGAAAAAAAAATAAGAATCAATAACATATTTATATTTCCACTTGCAGTCATTTGAAGAATGTGAGCAAATAATGTTACAGCGAGGACGAATATTCTTAGACACACTACTAGAAGCTAGAGGAAAAGTCTCTAAACAGGCATTACCGTTTATTGCTGATGGCTCTGTAGGTATCTTTATTTATTAAAATTACAATCATTTTGGTCACTTAGCCACCATGTTTTCTTAATATTTTTTTTTAGAAAATCCTGACTCACTCAAGATCCCGCGTAGTACTTCAAGCTATGTTAGAAGCAGCTAAAGCTAATAAACGGTTCCAGGTCTTTGTTACAATCTCAAGTCCTGACAATAGTGGGTATGTGTCAATTTTAAATAAATAATATATTAATAAAAAAAAAAACAAAAATATATCTCTATACATATATGTATAATAGTTTAAAAAAGGATGAACAAAAGCTATTTCTTTCGTCTAGAGTGCGGATGCACAAGGAGCTAGAGGCTGCCGGCATCGAGGCCACGTTGATCTTGGACGCCTCTCTGGGGTACATCCTGGAGCATACGGACCTCGTCATGGTGGGGGCAGAAGGAGTCACCGAGAGTGGGGGCATCATCAACAAGGTATTTCGTCATTAATTAACTATTTAACCGGCCGTTATTCTATGCAAAATATGGTCTCATACATGTCTGTGATATGGAAAGATGTGTTATATTTGTATTACTAGTCAGTTTCTCTACCAGTTAAAAGGCACAAATAATGTCTAATCTAACTATATCTTCATTTAATTAAAATTTTATTTTTAGTAAATTTTAAAATCAATAAGAAATACACAACTATAGTTTTAAGTATCTATAAAATTTAATTCAAAGCTTTAAATATCCCTTATAACTACAAAAGATTTTTTATAAACTAATATGAATTATACCAACATTATTGTATATTTAATAAAAAGCAATATTTAACCTACGTTTTCTTTTACAGATCGGTACTTACGGCCTGGCAATGGCGGCGCTAGAACTTAAGAAGCCCGTCTATGTATTAACAGAAAGTTTTAAATTCTCTAGAATATACCCCTTGAATCAAAGGGACTTGCCCAATGAGTTTAAATATTTATCTAGTGTTTTAAAATCTGGTGATCTATCAAAACAGCATCCGTTAGTAGATTACACACCCCCTGCATACATTACCCTTCTTTTTACCGACTTGGGCATTCTTACCCCATCCGCTGTTAGTGACGAGCTCATCAAACTATATTTGTAATAAATGTACTATAAAAATATATTGTACTATTTATTTGTTTCTTATAGGTTCTTCATTGTTACTATATACAAAAATCATGTACTTTTTTATATCTTTATTCTTTGATTTAAGGATAATCTTATTTTGGTTGGGACCACTTTGCAATATTTTATTGCAATTGATAGCTGTATGACAATATAATAAAAAAGTATAAATTGTGTATTTCTAGGGTTCCGTACCTTGATAGGAAAAAACGGAACCCTTCTAGGATCACTTTTTTATCCGTCCACCTGTCTGTCTGTCAAAACCATTTTTCTCAGGAACGCAAGGAGCTATCAAGCTGAAAATAATTTTTAAGTACTCATGTCTACTGTCCCTTTGAACTGTGAAGAAATTAAACTTTTAAGCCAACACAATTAAAAGACCAGTTTATGCTGCAAATTTTCGTAATTATTCGAAACTTGCAAGAAAATCAAGATGTAGTTTCTCTCCGTACACTCAGAACTTTGAAATTTGGTTCCAAGCAACGTCTTTTAGAACAGATAAAGGAAAAAATGCAGAAAACGTAAATTTTTTGTGACAACATGTGATAAAAATATTTTTAATAATTTTAGAGTTACTACCCCTTTCCTCATGAACCAGTAGAGGTATTAAATTGAATTTCATATTAAATACACATGTGTATTTATACCTTTATAAACTAAATAGGCTGCTACAAAATCAAACTTCTATGTCTACGTGTTCAAAAGTAACAGAAATTTAAACCGCATATTTTCAAACTCGCTAATAGGTACTCGCAAGGGAATCAAAACCTAAAGAGTACTTCCAGTAGCTTTAGAATATTGAAATTTGGCATGAATCATTTTTTTATAGTGCATATAAAGGAAAAACTCCAAAAACCTTACATTTTTATATATAAAGGGTTATTTGTAATTAATTGGCCACCTCTTGCAGGTAGCCTCTACATCAATCCCAACTACATTTGTACTTCGACTTTTTAAAATGTAAGTTTTCCCGTACAAAATTTATTTGTTGTCTCTGAACTGGCATTAACTCTGAGCATAGGTGAGGCGCCTGGCCGTTGATCTTTTAAGTACTTCTTACAAAATACAGAGTAATAAGTAAAAGAGGAACCAAAATTTTTTTTCCCTTTTTTTTATGTTGTTTATCAAGATTTGTAATAAATCGTAGAACAAATGTTGTTGGGTTTTATGCAGAGGCTGCCTTCAAGAGGTTTTTTTTTTATTGACTATGCAGTTGGCCAAGTTTCCGTAACTGCGTCACCCTCGCAATGGCACCCACCCTTGAAAAGTGCCGGGCCTGAAGGGCCCGCGGGACTTCCAGAGGTGTGGCTAAATAATCAAAAATAACCCTGTATATAGAAAACCTACGGGCGCGAATCCGTTTGTTCACTCGAATCCGAATCTCACTTGGGCGTTTTTTTTCTGTTAAATTGAATACAGAAAAAAACTCCTTTTTTTCTGGCACTTTTATTAATCATAATATGAAAAAAGTATTTACACTAATGTGTCTGTAAGCACTGACACTATGTTATCTCACTTTGAGTTACAATAATTTTAATACTTCATACATTTGATTGTAAATAAACCTAGGCAAGAAAAAATAAAAATTGGAAGCACAGAGTATATCACATTTAAAGGTTTACAAATCATAAACAAAACTTGATATTTATAATCTGTACTTATGGTCGCTTAAATAAAAATATCAAATAATATGAACATCAAGAAATTATGTACTAATATTATATAATACAATATAAAAATAGACAAATAAATTGGTATGATAATAAGACGTCGTAATAATTATACGTCAAATGTATTTAAAATAATATCAATATTAGAATTAATTTTTAATGTTAAGAATATAACTGTCAGAGTGCAAAAAAGAATCTTCTTTTTACACCATTATAGACAATATTCCTAAAACAAATTAATATTCCCGAGATCAACTCAAATCTTATTTTTTAAATATATTTTTACTTTTAGCAATGATCAAATATTACTTAGATTTTATATAAACATTATTTTTTTTCGATACTAATGTCAACAGTCTGCAAACCACTATTATATATATTTATATAATATTTGATATTGATAAGATTAAATATAGCATTTTATTCTATAATTCATAGTACCACAAGAAATATTTTTATACACAAATTGCTTAAAAGCATACATCGAGTTTAATTATCCAAGTTCATACATACATCACATATTCATAGATAATATATTTGAAAGTCTCACGATATGTAAAATGGCGCTCATAAAATTAAAATCTTATCAGTTTTAAATTGGCGACAACGAATATTCCGAAACAGACCGAATATATTTCTCGAATGAAATATTTAAATATAGTAACGGAATAATGAAAGAAAATAAATGTTAGGTACAAGCAGTTTATATTGAGTTTGGTATATTCGACGTCATCCATTTATCGGTCGGAATTATCGCTCGCATTCGAAATTCAAAATTTACATCGATTGTAAATGTCACATTGCGTCGACCTTGATATTTATTGACCAATCAGTAACATCGGTTATGTTCTAAATTCAAAATGTCCAATGCGTTATCTATTGTAGATGTTGTCAATGAGTGTGTATATCTGGTGGAAGTGCGGTCGTTTGTCTGGTTCGTACTCCCAGCAGCGTAACATTAACGCGTACACGTCCTCCGAGCAACCCTCCGGGGCCGGCATGCGGTAACCTGCTCAATTATGGACTTGTTATTTTGTTATGTTCACTTATAATAGTACCGATCTAGCTTTTGCTTTAATCGATTTTTTAACTAGATTATCGCCAAAGATGTGTACCTTCTGTACACATAATAAAACTATATTGTTGGCAATATAATGAGGATAATGAACGCTAAACATTTTTAACGTCAATAAAATATTTGTTTTGTAATTTAGCTATAAATTTCTGAAGTTACCACATTTAAAAAAAAATATAATCCACTCATTCTTGCAAAAGTTTAATAGTTCTAAATAGAAGAGAAACAGTAGGTTTTTGGAAAATAAAAACTCGTACCATTATCAATCTTCTCCCTGGCTCGTGAGTTGCTCATGCCGGCGTAGGGCGTGTCGCCTTTGGAGAAGATCTCCCACATCAGCACTCCGTAACTCCACACGTCGCATAGAGACGTGTATTTACCTGGAGACCGACGACAGATTAGTATAACGATAAATAATAATAGTCATCATCTAAAATTATATATCCATTATAACATTACCAAAATTAAGAGCCTCGGGAGCTGTCCACTTGATCGGTATTTGCTTCATTCCTCCAGACACAATGTACTCCTCTTCCTCTCTAGACATGCCGAAGTCAGATATCTTCACTATATTATCGTCTCCAACCAAGCAGTTCCTGGCGGCCAGATCTCTGTGTATACAATTCTTAGACTCTAGGTAGCGCATGCCGGCAGCTGCATCTCTACACATGGCCAGGAAAGACCGAGCACTTAGGTTCGATGACCGGGTTCTTAGGAAGGTCAGAAGAGATCCACCTGAAATTAAGTTTAATCATAATAATATCACTGTCAAATTACACACATTGTTCTAATCCCTAACCAAGTAAATTAATTGCTTGTGGTAAGTATATTTAATAAACGATCAAACCAAGAAAAACAGACATGTATGCTCATCACTTATATGCCTTTCCCTATCGGGAATCCAACTCTTTTGCCATTGATTTTCGGAGACGTTGAGTTTCGTTAAATTAGGAGTTTGTCGTCAATATTTCCAAAAGTTTTAAAAACTTGATGATAATGTCAAAATAGTTCGATGATCAAAGATAGTTTGCTCAGTCTTACCAGATACGAGTTCCATAACAATCATAATAGGTTGTTTTTGCACCGCGATGCCGATCAGTCTAACAATATTCGGGTGTTGGTACTGTTTGAGGATGCGTCCCTCCTGAAGGAACGTCCTCTTCTGTTCCTCGGGCAGAGCCACCCGACATGTTTTCACGGCGACTTCTTGGCTCGTGGTTTTGAGACGGGCTTTGTATACATCACCAAAATTACCCTGCAAATTATAGCAAATATATTTCTTTGTACTTTGATGATTTATATACAATAAAAGATTAATAAAAGAATAATCGAATCGATGTAGTCTTCGTACTACTTCGATTACTCTTTCATTAAGCTTTTATGTTTCGTTTAACAATCATAAAATATATCCGTCAATAGGCGATGATTATTACAATTCTGTGGATGTGGTAAGAGTAAAGATATCACTTGATGCACTACGTGCTGACTCAAGTAGGGAAATACCTCTTAATGAAGATCAGTAATATGACTAATAGTAAACTAGCTATGTTGGGTAAAAGTGAGAGTCGAATGCTTAAAATCGCGAACTTCATCTACTCTTTATCTCTACTCTATTCGTCATGGAGGCCAACGCATCTGCAAATCTTTATATTTACAGATGTCCATGGATGATGGCATCTCTTTACCCGTGAGCTTGTCTTCTGACCTAATATCATGGAGATCACCCGCGTGAGAGTACGCAATTACTTACGGAGATCTTCGCACTTGGAGTAATTGGTACTTGGAGACTTAAATTAGTTCCAACCACAAATGTTAAATGTCTGTTAATAATATTCCAGTAATGAGTATACCCGTCCTATCTTGTCCAGCAGTTGAACGTGGTCATTGTTGAGTTCCCATGTCTCCCGCGGCACGGCTCGTCTCAGCAGCGCGCCCGACCGCGCCGTCACCGCCGCACCCGACGAGCGCTGCCACGCTACTAGCTCAGACACTGACGGAAACGATGCACCCTCGAAACGATAGTGACCCTGGGGGAGGGGGTTAAATAAGATCATTAAGAACTGGGATCATAGAGCACTACATAAACTAAGAAAAACATTGTATCTACATGTATAAAATGAGTACACAATTACAAGAATATAAAACATTATTACTATAGTTATCTTTGAGTAATGTGATGTGTAAAATTGTCTTCATCTCAATTGCCTACCAGAATGACATTAATTAACATAAGAAGCATACAATTTGAATTGCATTTAGAAGTTGGTAATAGAAAACAATATTTTTTAATTACAGGTAATTTTAATGTGAAAACAATAAAAAATAAATTTACCTCCGGTGTGGTCTGTACAATGAAGTGTTTGTGTTGTCCCCAGCACACTGACAGGACTAACTGCCTCGCGTGGTTCCTGGTAGTTTCTCGTACTAAATAATCACCATCAGCTCGTAACAATCGAACCACCTCCTCTCTTGGTAGGACGCCGTGGAACCACTCCTGGTCTACCAGAGAACGCTCTGTCTCGCTCACACTCACCTGTTGACGCACAGATAACCATTATACATTTATAACTATAGTGACACATCCCCATGCGTAGGCTAGTGAGGTGCTGCTTATTAATCTAAATATTAAAAATAAGTGTGATTTAAAATATTATTTTTAGTAATTTCATCAAAAACAGCACTTCTAAAGTTAAAATTCAGAAAAGGCACACGGTACAATGATTATTTGAAGACCACACAACCATGCATTACATGTACGCATCAACACGAAAGCGTACATACGACTTCCTGTTCCAGTTCCAACTGTAACTGCTTCAAGCGTTTCTTTCTCCTCGGAAGAGGCACCGGCGGCAACAAGTCCGCACTCGTTATATACATCGCGAACGGATCCATAACTAATTATCTAACACTATATAACCACTTTGTATTTACATCCGATAATAAAAACGAACTTGACGCAGATCTCCAACTGACGCGGACGTGAAACATATCTGGAACGTCTCAAGCGACGTCACCTTGATTTTGAAATTGTGTTTCGGAACAATCTTGTGCTATTTTCATTTTATATGAAAGATCATTCGGTGCGAAGTTCGCGCGGTGCTTCGGTGATCGAAATAGAATTTGAGAAGCTAGATCGTCTCCAGAGTTCGACATGCGACACGTGCCATGCTGGTTAGCACTCACCACTCGGTTAGGACATTTACATATGCGATTTTTTCTTCGTTTTTTGTAATCGCCCTGCACTCTACACTGCACATAGACATCCAAGCGCTTGCCAAAACGTCTTCTCAAAATCACTCGCTGCTTGCGGAGAGTTCGCAAGAGTTTTACCGAGTCTGAAGGGCCCTCGCTGCTACTGCGGAACGTCTTTGGAGGCAGGGCGGGGCTGGAGGGGGCGGACTTGCGTCTGAAGGGACGAGTGAATAGACGGAAGAACGGTTTTGGCGGGACTATAGAGTGGAGATGCAACCTTAGAGTGTCCATCGACGCTTTGGAGGCGAGGGACGAACGATCCTGATAATTCAATTTAAATTTAACAAAGCGATTCAGAATGTCATACAATAGTATCTTACTTATTTAATATTCTATTGTTTGTAATATTTTTAAATGAGCTTATTTGGCATTATTTAAAACAAAAACATATTATTAGAAATTGATTGTATAAATTGACTATAACTGTATGATTCTAAAGATAAGTATGATAAGATTTCATAGAATAGACAAAAGAGTCTGTAATAAACTCCCGGGCAACTCTATATAACTCACTTATTTTTATTTGAATAATCATTAAATAGCCGTCTGAAATGATAATAATCTGTCAAATGAAAAGCTTAAAACTTAACGAACTATAGGATTGCAGCAATATCTACTTATCGAATCCTTCATATCCATAAATCTTTAAATCCCTTGACAGCCTACTCCCTGCATATACTTATATAAAACCCGAGATTTCAAGTGCCATAAATCCTTCGTGTTCCCGGTCAACTTGTATCCTCAATGCAGTCATGGTTCCCCCAGAATCACAAGTAATATCCCAGTGTACTCACGGGTGTGTCAGGCTCCATACAGTCTCCCCCCACTGTCTCGGCGGACAGGTCGGGGCAGCCGCTGGGCGCTTCCTCGCAGCCCAGCTCGGCCAGCGCCGTGCGGATGAGCTCGGCCTGCCGCATGCACTTGCGCTCCACCACACGGAGCTCCAGCAGCCGGGGGGGCTCCGGACCAGGGGACACTCTGGGGGAGAGCAAACTGATAAACTATCTATTCTTGGAGAACACTAAGGTTTTTATCAAATTTTATTTTTAACATGTCATCGATATATCTTTTTAATATTTATTCAGTAATATCAATTGTTAAGCAATTATTAATCGTTAGATATTAGCCGTTGATGGATATTAAATGATATTTCATGATGTCATAAATTATATTCATAGAGATATTATGCATAGAGTAGGGAAGCCAGCCTAAAATGTGACCATCGAACTTAAAAGAGATAGTAAGTCGAAAAACCCTATCTGTCTCTATTTGTAATAAATCTCGTGCTTCATTGTCGTCGTCTTTTCTCGGGGAAAAGATTTCATTTTTACTAACATGCTGAAAGCTAAGATAATATTTCAATTTGTAAATAAAAAATAAAAAACTAAATATAAATTAAAACCGTGGCATGAATATTTCTTTGCGCATGTGTGATTAGACAAAGACAAACAGTGTGACATCTTGCATGTTTTTTTACTGTCTATCACAGACGCTCATACGTATACCTATGGCTTACCTATTCTATGTATATTAATTCTATGGTTATATTAAGCAGTGTTCAAGAGCAGATGACACTTAATATAATAATAATAAGTGTCAGTGCCGTTCAATCGTCCGGATACTAGACAAGTGACCTAAGTAACTTTAATCGACAGATCTACATTTTTAATTATCTATAAATTCAAATTGTTAATGAAAATGAGATCAACTCTTACCTGTCAATTCCGTTGACACCATTTGTCATCCCGCCATTATTGTTCTTACAGACTCCATTCCCAATAATTTCCGGGCCCTGTAGCGTGGTCTGCTTCTCCCTGTTCTCCTGTATACTTGTCTCCAGTTCCGTCAGCTTCTCCTTTAGCCATTCTACGGTCAGATTATCCACAGTCAGCTGGTTGGGTTGGAGCTTGCCGCTTGTGTCTTCAACTAAACTCTCGTCGAAGTTAAAGGTTATGGGCATCTGAGGTGGTGACCTGGAATACATAATAACACATACATACAAACACACATACATGTTGATTTAAATACAATTAAAAATATATGATTCTGTTCTACTAGAACAATATTTAAAATCATGTTACGTTTCTTACTTGTATTTTTCAATAAATTCTTTATATTCTTCTTGTGGCCTCAGATTCTGTACGGTGGATTCTACTTTGTTCTGTATTTCTCTAAACTTCTCGGTACTAAAGTCCGATCTTTGAACCACCTCTAGCATAATGCCTTTCCTACAAAGAAATTAATCTTTATTTTAAACATATAAAACAAAAATACAAATACAATTTTTTTTAATTACATAAACAATTACACTCAACATTTTTGGGAAATAATAAAAGTTCCGTAAACCGTTTTAGACTGACAATCAGACCAAAAAACAAACATCGGAAACTTAAAAATAATTATGATGTTACGAAAATCTTTATTTTTTAAGAGAAGACGACACTTCGATTTTATTTACATTTATAGAAAATGTAAATATTAATACAATATCATCTAAAATAAATATTACTTTCATTATATTATATAAAAAGAAAATGAATATTCTTAAATATTGTAAAATACTATTATAATAGATGCATACGACTAGAATACATCATTTCGTTCACTGAATCGCTCTGAATCCTGCCAAGCAACTTTTAACAATGGTTTCAACCTTGAACAATATTGGATTACTTGTCAAAGGTGCCCTTCTAAAGCATAAGATACTTCGTATCATAAATAGCATTATTATAACTTAGTTCTTCTTATATATTTAAAAACAGGTATGTTTATTTAAAAGCAAAAGCTATAAATAATTTCTTTCCACTTCGGTTTAGTAATTAGTCTTTATTATGACAATATTTTTTTTTATTAAGTAAAAACCTACTTTATTAAAAGTAAAAACACGTTTTTCAGTGTTAAAAGTAGTATAAAATAACTAATACTGTACATCTTAAGCAGAATTCACTTACCACGAGGATGCTGTAGCCTCACCCTGCCGTCTTTGATGATCCAGCAATGCAGGCAGAGAGGCTGTTCTCAAGGCCCTCTCGCACTCCGTAGCCTCCGCCAACAGGAGGACATACTCATTATGAGCTCTGTGCAGCCTGCGACAGGCTTTGCCGTACTTGTCGCGCGTTTCGTCCAACTTACGACCCCCCCGGCTGGTCGGACCTGGTAATATTTATTTCATTGAAAATTACTATTTTCATTGTTATATTTTTCTGACCTGAATAACGTATCTATAACATTTACATTCTTTTGGAATATGTATGTATTTTTTGTAATTTATGCAGCTTCATGCTTTTCCATAAGCTTTTACAAACAACATACGAACAAATGAATGAAATACCGTTACGTGCGGAATCAAAATAGATAATCTTTATTATGGCAGTTTGTATAAATAAGCGGCTAGCTACATGGCTTCGAGTGCAATGACATCAAATCATTGATGAAGCACAGCACGCATTGAAAACGCAATTTGTGTGAACGCCATAGCTATAAGCAGTCACTTCATTGTACTATTTACTAAGCGCTATTTCAAGTAGTGTACTAATATCGCATTTTAAAAGGCTGTTGGTCTAGTGCTCTCTTCTGATTGGTAGAAACTTTCTTCCTACTTTTTACAAATAGTGCGCTGTATATTGAATAACAAAATGAGTCCAATACTGGCAGACACTAATTTAATCCGAGTACACGGGAAGTTTTAAAATAGCGTGCAATGCTTCTTGAGTTTGCATACTGATTAAAATGGCGTCCGCGAATTATAGTGGCGCCAGCAGACCATTGGACGGCAGGTCTGCCGCGATATGAGAGTTAATGTATGACGATTAGGTGCTTGAATGTTGCATGCATTAGATGAATGTACCAACCTTGTATTTTTTCAATAATCTATAATTCTAAACTTTTACAAATGTTTGTATGATTATTATGAGTTCATAATTTGTTAAAAAAATACATATTTTGAGCTTAGAATACCTATATTTTGCCGAATAGGTATACATATAAGAACTTTAGCACGTTTCGGTAATATGGAAATACATCAAAACAACTTTTACAACCCTAACCCATAAACCAAGAGCCATGCCAACGATTCTTGAAACCATATAATTATTAGTCAATTTTGTGTTGCTGGTGTTACAAACGTAAACATTTACGTCTTCTCCAGGGCCAAAATGCGTTGGCGTTTAATTGGAAGAATAGGAAACGTGGGTGTTATTGTTTGTTTACGTTTAAATAAATTAGGAATAAAACGAGAAGCAACCCAGTCAATGGCTGTATGAATGGTAAGTTAACCTACAAATAATATATCTATATAACTTAAATCAAATAATTTGAAGGAGACTACACCTGTATGTGATTAAAAGATTTAAATTGTTTCAAAAAGAGAATATGTATTAGACTTACATTTGAGATAGTTTTCTTCGAACTTGGCTCTCATTTGTTTGTAGGACTCCAGACACTTTTGATATTCACTCTGTTTTCTTTGGACCTCCTCTGACAGCTAGAAAGACATAAGCGGTTTTAAAAATATATATCACTATCAGATCTTTAATGTTAAGAATAAAGAAAAAATGCTATAGGTAGTCTTTTGATAATCTTCGGTGCAAATAAATAATTTCATACTATATGCCCTATTAAACTTAGTAGTTTTATGGGGCATTTACTAGTTCGGCTTAACTATGTAATGATGGATTGATATTTTTTTTCATGTTATAGTTAGGTACAAGGTTTCAGGCATTTTTTAAATTACTTTATAATATACATACAGGGCTATTTGTAATTAATTGGCCACCACTTACAGGCTCTCTACATCAATCCCAAGAACATTTGTTCTACGACTTTTTATAAATCTTGATGAACAACACAAAAAATACGAAACAAAATCCGTATTTCGTAAGAAGTGCTTAAATGGCCGACACCATAGCTACTCTCGGAGTTAATGCTAGTTCAGAGGCAAAAAGTAAATGGGGAAATATGGGAAAACTTAAATTTTAAAAACTATTATCTTTAAAAAGTCGTAGAACAATGAATGCTGCAGGGATTGATGTAGAGAGGCTGTCTGCATATGCACAAGTTTTAAGTTTCACAAATATTTATTTTAGTGACTGAACTTACTTAAGTTACTTAAATGATAATTTAAATATTTATCTTTCCTTTGTATATACCTAAAATATGTTTATTTTTGGTAGCTATATGATATATCTTTCTCATACTTATAAGAAGGATATATCATATATACTTATATAATACCAGCAAGTTCTACTTAATCAATTCTTACACTAACTACTTTAATGCGTCATTATGCCGCAGTGAACGTTCTCGCTGGTTTCTTTTATTTTCGCGGTACTATTAAATGACGCAGGTATTTTGAAGTACCGAGAAAAAGTAGTATGCGTGTAGTAACTATAGGGACTTATATTTATATATATTATTTTTAAACTACTGACGATAACCATTCAAAATTTTAAAAATAAATAAAGTTATTTAAAACATCGAAATTGGGACGTTTACTTAATTATTTGACAACGTTCTATTTTATCAATCAAGGAAAAATATTTTTATGATTTATCTTAACAATTAGTTAATTAAACTTAATAATTAACATTATCAATTCCATTAGGTAGCAGCCGAATAAAACAACTACCTATAAATGGATAAAGCTTCCATTAGAACATCTTAATTTATGGATATTAATTTGATTGTTAAAAAAAACATTTAGGAAGTAAATTTAGGTAACTTATTTTGTAATTGAATAATTGTCTATAAAGTTTATATATCTTATATAAAAATATATATATTAAAAAAAAGAAAATACTTTGATGCTGACTTGTTGTAATAAAAGACGCATAAATGGTACACTTACATACATAATTTGTTATACTGTGATATGATCAACATCCGCAATCTTGCGAATATAGTAAAAAATAAATAAAACGTAAACACCACAGTTTATTTAAAATTGAATTTTATTCAACGAAATGTCACCGGTAATTATATATTATTTAAAGTGCTGAAACCAAAATCCCTTTTTAATAATTTGGTTGTCATCGATCTGTCAAAACGAAACTTAAAATTTTAAGGTTTCATAAATGTAAATTATCGGTATCTAAGCAAGCTATGAACGGTGTTTATAACTAGGTATCAATAATTCTCTCACGGCCTCTTGAGTACGTAATAATTAATACTGTTTATGATGAACACTTTAACCTGCTTTTACGATATGCCCTGGAATTTGAAATCTGTTAAAATCGCATTCGCTCCATCAGGCGCTATATAATACGCCAAGCAATATATTACACAGACAAAAAAATCTGTAAATTGCAATAATGATAGGTTTTATGAAATTGAAATAAACATTTATATTAACTGTATAATTAATTAGACAATGTAAATGTTTGTTTTTGTATTAAAGATGCGTAGTTTTTTTTTTCCGGGGAAATGAAATTTGAATGGACCGTACCTAATTTCTTAATAAACTATAGTATTTTAGTAGGTAATAACTCTCATGTAACGGTCAGAAATCTAAAAAGATGTAACAAAAAACCCTTATTTATTATATAAATACAAGCAATTCCGCAGTAATCTAATATGTAACCTAAAAACAGATCCTAAAATCGTTCAAGTATGTACTTCGTATTTCGTAATTATGTGCTTACTAAATGTTTTTTACAAAACACTATTCCACGAAAATATTAAGATTCGGTGAAATTGCAACAATTATTAATAAAATATATTTATTAAAGCTTCATGCAGGCAACCTTCGTGCTTGGAGTGGTACCTACCGGAAATGTTTGGAATAACGTTCTCAAGCATGTTGCGTCACACACGTTGATGAAACGTCACCGTGCGCAAACGTCAATGATACATTTTAAACGTCAGGAAATAATAACATTAACGAAGTAATAACGCTACTCTATAACATTTCCTCATTGTTTGTAATATCATTTATCCCTAAAAACTTTATCGAAATCATGTTGAAGGATAAATAAAGTAATATTTGAAGTTATTAGTACTATTTACAAAAATATAAGATGTTATTTCAAAACCGAATCATGTTTTTGTTCATCAATCAAAAGTAACGTGACTTAAAAACTCATTAGGTATATATACAAATTCGGTAGGTACAATATAAGTGTTAAAACTTTATAATCCTAAGACATTATAATTCAGATCATATATATATATATATATATATATATAAACCTTCATAAACCTTTTAAAACATAAAATCGTAATTTAATTCCAATTAAAAATATGGGGGCAATAATTTTAAGACGTTTATAATTTTAACGCTTTAATCTTTTAATTGTACTTTATTGTATCTAACGGTAATCGTTATTGAATTTTGTATCCTAACGGAATCCTAACATTATCGTATACCTAATTATTGAATACATTCTATAGTAACAGGACTTCGAATACGAATGCTGTCAATAATATAATAGTCACAACAATGGTATCGAATTTCAGTATTACAATTAAAACTAATAATGGCATCAGAAAGTCGGTATAATTGAAAATAACTATCAGATAAACATGCGTGTTACGACTTACGACAATAACAACTCGCAACTCATGCGAAAGTAATCGTTTTCTCCATAATGACACAGATTAGCAAATACTAATACTTAATAGACAATTTACTAAAGAGTATATAATAAGGTTTTATTTAATTTTATTCTGCCCAGAAATCGTAAATTTGAGGATTAATTTTTATGTACTCGTATGCTTGAAGTGCAGACTCCAGGACACAAAAGGTAATATTTTCGGTTTTTGCTGTGTGTGGTAAACCACAAACGACTTGTAATCACTTGTAATTCATCGGCTTACGATTCTTTCTTTTTGAGCTCGAGAATAAATCGTGCAGCTACGGACAGGACAATGTGTGTGCTGTGTAATAAAAACGTAATCGAATTTTATATTTTAATTCTTAGTAAGGAATGAAACTGTTTATATATGTAAGTATATAGTGTGGAGATTGTAATTAATTTGCTTATTATCTTCGGATGTTAAACGAAGGAATGTTATCAGTTGAAGCTAGTTTGTTTGTTTTTGTGTCTATCTGTGACATCGTAGTTGTCAAGCAAAATTTCAAATGTAATGTTTACCCATAATGTTATAATAATTCATCAATCTATCTATCTATAATAATTCGATGGTTTTAACTCCTTCTCGTCTAATTTGAGAATAAGTGTGGGTACAATTTAATATAAAAGTGTCCAATGTAATATGAAAAGCTAATAAATTTGTTACTGAAAGAGAAAGTAAAGGAGTTATACAAGCCTTGTCTGGCTAAAAACTAGTCAAGCAACAGTAGGCAAGACTACGAACTAGGATCTAGATATAATTCTATATAAATATAACCCTTATAAAAAATTATATTAACCAAAGCACTAAGGTGTCACTATTCGTTTCGGTGAACTTAAGATATTATAAACAAATGTATATTAAACTAATGTTTCTACAACATGTATATTGTAATGTTATTAAAGGTTGCCATTGGTGACCCACATATCCGACATATCTCTGAAGGCAGCATGTTCATATCAATACGTCATCGATCATAAGGTATGACATCATTCTGTTATATTAATATTTACATATCCACAGCTGGCCGGTTTGTTTTGAAACGAACGTTTTTGCCTTGTAATTTTAAACAATAAAAACTGAAACGCAAAAATACTAGTCGCGGTTTCAGTAACACTTTTAAATTCGGTTGACAAGTGTATCCATGCCAGTGACCCCGTAACGGGACAAAGCATCCGCGAAATTTGTCGCGAAGCTCTCGCCTCAATAAAGTCGAGTTTCATTCGTTTAGCAAAAGTATATTTCTTGTCCAATATGAAATGAGATCACTAAAATAATATTATCCGTAATCGATTATAAATAACATTTAGTATTCAAATATACTATTCTACTTTTATTAGTTATTACACACTTCGACAAACTATTGCTTTGTAGTTTGGTTAATTTATTTTATTTTTAATGAACAAAAATTTAAGTTGGTTTTATTATTTGACTTAACGGACGGTTAACTTAACTACGACAAATAATATTTTAAGTCATTATATTACTGCTACCTGCAGAGAAAGCTTTTTTCTAAGAAAAACCGACAAAAGTTAACAGGCGAGATAACGGTTCTACGTAAAACCTATTTATCAAGTAACTACGTACAGAAAATATTGTGATGTATATTTTGGTCCATCGTTTTAAGATGGTATCACCACATAATATCTACATAGAATCGATAATATCTAGTTATGGCAAAGAAAAATTTATCCCAAGCAAAATATGTTTCTTATGCCTTTAAGAGGAAAACCATAACATATGTAAGAATGCCGATCATTCTTAAAAAACACGTCTCGTAACATTTTAATTGATAGTAGTGACTCATCTGAGGCAATATAGAAGTTATGCACAGGACTTACATACATACATGCAAGGATACACACATGTATGTTGTATCCTTGTACAAGGGATACGCCTCCAACGGGATACACGTGATCAGGATGTTAAATTAAAGTTATACTCACACTGAATTAAACAAGGAACTTGCAGTTTGAATTAATTATTCAAACAAAATAGTCCATATTTTTTTATTGATGTTTCTGAAACTGTGATCAGAATACAAAATACTCTGCTGAGTTTTTGATGTGGTTCTTCTCAAACCAGGTACGCTGGGAACCCTCGAATATTTTAAAATTAATCTGGGGAGTGTCTTTAGATAAGGACTTTTTCGATTCCATTTGACATAAACAAGTGATTTGATTACACAATGAATAAACCTATGTCGTTAATTTTTCAAAACCTTTTGTGTATCACCAGTTATATCTGCGATTTTTATATGAGACCTAACAAGAACTATAAGTAAAGAATCATAGTGACTTGGTACAGATAAAGCAGCAATACCTTTTAAAAAGGTTTTAATGGCCATCTGTTATCTTTAGCATTCACAGCCTTACCTTAACTGTATTTACTTGCGTCTATTCCAAACTCATGTCAACATAAATGTGTGAACAGAAAAGCCGATCGCAAGGTGTGGCCAGTGTGCTAGCTTTCTATAAGATTGTGTAACTTAAAGACAAGTTTTTTCAATATATTTGTTAATTACCGTTTAGTTTTATTATTTGAGTTATATATTAATAAATCAATCTGTAAGTTAGATCCAGATCTGAACTGTGTATGGTCTTTTATTTTTATTTATTTCCAAATATTATTATTAATTTTATGTATACTTCCTATTTCATCTTTTTTTTTAAATATCTACCAGAGTTATAAGCGAAAGTAATCAGTAATGATAATAGAAACAAACAGATATTAAAACAGATATTAACATTAAAAACGAGTAACAATAAAAATAAATATATAACTATGGTATTGAAATCCTAGTATGTACATAGTTATGTACATTTATAATTATAAAACTATATAAATAAATAAACTAATGAATATAGTTTTATAAGCAAGTTTTCCTCTTAAGGTTCATTCACGAAGCATTACGCCAACGGCCCTTCCCACGACTCGGTGATGTTGTGCCAATTAAATGCACTCCGCCTATAACATTTATATTTTAACCCTACCTTTATATTACTTTTTACTATTATTATAACATTTATCAAGATTTTTTATCTGTTATTATATATTTTTTATCTGCAATGTATTTTGTCATGCCTTAAAGTAATACAACCTTTATGTCATAAATTCTTTTTAAATGTAAGTTAATCCTATAAGATGCTTAAATTTATAATGATTGCAGAATTATCTTGATTCCAAAGTCCGATTATTCTGTCTCTAGACACATAAGCACCTACTTTTTCAGCGATTAAACAAATATTCAACTGTCATAAACAAATGACGGGGTTAATAACCTACAATATACAACAGCCTGATTAATTCTTGGAATTATTTACATTTACATGAAAAATCTTACTAACCAAAACACAAAGAACTAACGATGTTTGTATAATATTTACGTTTACAAAAACGATTATCAATAAATGTGATTCACTCATATTTGAATGGAATTATCATTTTTTATATATATGTAGAGTAGTTTTAATATTTTAGGGATATTTTTCTGGATGGAAAGATTTGTACAAGCCACCCAATGAGAAAATAATGCGTTATAGAATGCGCAAAACAATAACGACAAACCATTGGCCATTACACAGGTATAGGTAACTGTATATAAGGAGGCGCTGCAGGATACAAAGTAGATATTATTTTCCTTTGTCGTCGGGTGACATGTAAACACCATGACAGGACATTGACACGCTGCGGGCGTGCCGGCACGTAGAGTATATCTAAGGTTTTTATTATGTTTAAACTCAGAAACAAATGAGGAACAAGTTATCTTAATAATCTCAAGGAAAAGGGCGTTGTACTTCAACTTAGTAACTAATATAATACCTATCTAGTTTAATTTATTATCTTAAGAAATTATGACATTTCTTTTCAACCGAAAGTTATTTTTAGAAATTCCAAAATTTTCATTTTGTTTTAATTAATGCTTTGAGATTTAATGATAAATTTAACAAACTTTATCTTTAAATAAAAAAAAATCTGTTATATATAAAAAATGTTATATTGTCTTTTGCCATAAGCTTTGATATGTGAGTAATTTAACATGTCATAAATAGTGATATTTTTTATTTAACCAGTGGTACGTAAATGTAAAGTTCTCAGTATCGGCGCGTGTAGCTAGCTATCAAATCGACGATATTTACTCAGCTAAGCAAACTTCAGTTGTTATTATCTTTAACCAATTTAAAATGAACTCTTACTTTTCTATCACCAAGCTACCTTAACATATAATCGTTCTAATACAGCAGTTCTTGTACAAATGGTTAAATTATCAGTGTAATGACGGAGTTACGAGTTTAAAGAAAACTCTTAAATAATAACGTTTTTGTCGTCAACAATATCGTTTCTATTTAGGTCGGGTTATTTACCTTGTAGAATTTATACTTGCAAGACATTTTGAACCATTTTTAATATCAAGAACATCAAACATTACATATTCTTTGTTGCTTCTGGCGGCGCGTCTCTTTGTCATGGGAAAGATTCATCAATGTAATGTTTTATGTAATCGTGTTAAAATTCGCCACGCAACCTGAAGGTGCGCTCAATGAATTTAAAACAAACACATCATTACACTTAAAACAAGCATTTCTTAAAACATACAACATAGAGTTACTTTTACTTTTTATTGATTAGTATTCAGAAAGTTTCAACTTTCCCTTACTCAGTCGAGGACCGGCCCATCTATACTATAAATGATTGATGTTAAATTATTTTAACTATGTATACTACATATCAATGCAAATAACATGTTTTGTTTTGTTCTCTACCTATATATATTTTAACTTCAACATTCATCATAAATTTGTATCAGTATTTCAAAATAAACTTAATAGTTAACTATACATTTTTGAATAGTGAGCTTCTAAACTAACGTGTTTACAACAAATAAGCGGTGAACACTACACACACGTACACACACACACACGCATAAACCTCCACGGGGGCCATGCGCCTGCGCAGTCCGGACACAGGTTTACTCAATGAACTGTGGTCAGGGCTGTGCTTATTGCCTCAGGATTTATCGACGTTTAAACACAATCATTGGCGGTAGTGTCATATTTATTACAAGGTGTGAGCTCCGAACATGATTTCGTTTTTTAATTTAACGATTATACTTGTCTTTCACAGCGTCACAGATAATAACATGCGTTGAATTTACTTGCAAAGTATCGCCTTTTTAAACTTCAAATAATGACACTTAAATATTGCTGTGTGTTAGCATTTGTTAGGTACGTCATTACTTTGAATATGTCATAACGAAAAAACCTATATCAGTTATAATATGTTGATTAAATAATCATTGCCAATATATTTTGGTAGATGCGTCATGTTCTTTAAATGCCGCTACGACGAGGCTATTTCAATAGACCAGTTTATTTGTAATCAATACTAATGTCACTTATTTAATTTAACGCCTGAAGCATCGTTGACTAAAATATTAAAATAATAACATGTATCCTGTCTAACGATTTCTGCTAAATAGCGTAAATATATTGCCAGTCTATTAAAATGTTCGCCAACTTCTAAATAGGAGACAATACGAAGTTTCTAATTTGTCTTTTAATCGATGTTTTTAGACTGACAAACAACTCTATAAAGGGTAGAGATCAGAGCGTTAAGTGGGCGGGATTGTTGGTCCGGCTAGCGGTGCAGCATCTCTCTCCCTCGCACTCTGCTTTACGGCGGTTTATATCATGTCAAACCTGAATTACACAAAAATCTACTTCATCCTTAATTTCTGTACCCACAGAAGTTTTATGCAAAGCGTGTCATAACTTCGGTGGATGTTTCGATGCTTACAGCGGGTGGTCCTTGTGATTCTGTCGCCCGAGGAATCAGTGTTTCTAGTCATAAATACAGGTGCGATAAGTATCGGCCGGGACCGCAGGGGCTTTGGGTGGTCGGCGCGAAATTCGGCAGAGCGCTGGCCTCAAGACCGGTTCCAAGAAGGCTCGACGGCTATTGTGTCTGCGCTCCACGTTTATAACCATCCTCTGCGCATCAACATATACGAGTACGTTATTAAACTCGCTCAAACGAATTTGTTACAGATGCTGACGTTAAAGCTTAGATTAAGAGGAAAAGGTTACTGTACTAGTTTTCCTTCATTTAAATATATTGAAAATGACTAATTTCAAAATATTCTTCCTCTTAAAAAAATAAACGTACGTGAAGAAAGAGGGCTATAAATTTATAATAACTATTGTAAGCACAAAAATATTACTAAATAAAAAATTGTTCAATATATATATGTTTAAAAAAACATTACCTTCGTCACGGGCAAACAGGTGATTTTAAAAAAGACATGAAGGGATTCGAATAGCAAACAGTGCCGCAGGCCAGCCTACAATAGACGAATAATATCGTCCACCTAATCTCTTTTTCGTTAACAGCGCGCCATATTTCATTCTGGCAGCCATTGTCAATAACAGCCGAGGTCAGAGGCAAATAGAAAAAAAGAACTATAAGAGTTTTGTTTTCTTTTCCAAAGACTTAAACAAAATACGTCTCGGCACAGTTGCTTGAGCGCGCCGCCTTTTAAAATTCTAATCTTTTTTTCTACCTTTTCATTAATATATTTGGTTCGCTGCTTCGCCGTCAACTTTTTTAACGTTGCTAGAATTAGGTACCTGAGACTGACATTATGGAATTTGGTTAATACTGATTACTGATGCATCGAATAATTTAAGTAACTATCGCACAGCATTATAAGAACATTTGTGGGAATATATTTTGTTAGAAAAAGTAAATCTTTAGTATATAATATATTAGACAATGTCAGGAATAAATCAATTTCATTGAAGTCAGTCTTCTCTGTCAAGGCGAGTGGTTTGCGGTGAGAATACAATGGAAAGCCTTAACCTTACATACTTACTTGCCTTACATACAACTTTTTGCAGAGTATACAACAAAACGTGTACTAAACATTTCCCTACAGCAATTTTGCATTAAGTTCCTCGTACTGCGCATGCGTCATGGCTACTTCAACTTATTGGTGTCACAGTAACATAAAACAACTTTGAAACCTATGGAACATCAAAATAGCCGATCACTATTTATTGAATTTTGATGACACATACTTGAAAATGATGCAATAATAATTTATATTATATGCAAATGAATCGGAAGACGTTATGAAACCACAGGAAACGAGATTAGTTACTAGTAATAACAAATCGTATCCCGTAATTGCGGAAAAAATACTAACCGCAAAGACGTCTTCCTCCTCCTTCCTCTTTTTAAACAAGTGTAACATGGCTGGTAAATAAATTTTAATACAAAATAAATTTAAATCTAGCAAACATTAACAACTGCTACCGATTCAGTTGGATCACAAGTCTAGCAGCAATTAGACAAAAACAATCACAAAGGAAATTGCCAATTGACCTACCATTTGACATTTCAATTATGGAGTTCTCTGTGGAACTCAGACACTGTTCTAAAACTTACGACTAACATTTATACATGTATTACTCAAATGACGGCTTTAAAAAATTACATCTATTTTTTTAAATACTAAACTCAAAATAATAATAACAATTTCGTTAATGTTCTAAGACTTCATTGTATAAACAATGTACACTCACCTACATATTTTGTTGAGGGCATAATTTCACATTCCCACGATAAGAGTCAAGATTTTCAAACATTATATCATAATACGCAACTCAAGAATTTAGAATACAAAGACAAGACAATGCAATAATTAACTTCTGTGTACCTTTAGTGATAACAGTTACATTTGTTACAACAAATATTGAGATAAAACATTTTAAATAAACCTGTATAACCTATTTTAATATCTGTCAGCAAACTTTTTAACACGCTTTTATTAGTTTCACGTGTATGTTTGGTTGTTTGTTTCTTATTATTTCTCCATTACGTTTTATAATGTTTTGTCACTTTCAGTTTAGTAATAGGTATTTTATTTGAAATTGATTTTTTTTAAGAGTAGAATATCATATTTTTTTTATTTTACCAAATGTCTCGCCTGACTGAATCTTTTAATTTGAAATATAAAATATCGAGATTAAAAATTGAAATTTTGGCTAAAGTTCGTTTTATGACGTGGGTGGCAACTCACTGATAAAGTTTTCATTAAAGGTAATAGGTAAATGTATTGTTGTATTCTTCACGGAATGAATTTGCAAAGAAAATTTAGTTTAATATGTCACTAACAACAATAAATAACTTTCAAATAAAGCAACAGACCTATGTATTTATGCAGTGTCCTGGATGTTCGAACTTAACTCTCATAACAATAACTATTGTAACATGTTATGTTACACGGGGAACCGTTAAATAAAGGAAGAAATTAAAATGCAAGTAAGTTACTAAGGCAAATTAAGAAATTACGATATCGATTCGTATAGTCTAACTCCTCAATGATTAACTTCGTAAAATATACACCATCCTCAACGTACATACAACGGTCCCCCGACGCAACGACTTCAATATGTACATGATAATATTATTCTTCTTAGAGGTCTTTTTGTGTCGGGGTTTTTTAATTTTTAATTATTTTTTTTCAAAATATTTTCTTGTATTAGGTTACCTTGCGTTCATACAATTAAACTAAAAATAAAAAAGATGACGTTTTCAAAATTCATATTATACAGTAAATTATTATGTTTTTAATAATGGTTTTATTATTCATTTTATTACTCATGCTGTTATACGTCTGACAGAGATGATTCCAATTTCCCATACTAACGTATTATTATTAATTTCTTCCATTTACAGGTTTCTGTATGGATAGATGGTTATGATCGTTTACATAGAACATTATTTTAAAATAGCTTGCACATGTAAACCTACATATACATTAAAAAAAACAGGAAAAACTCTTTTTATTTCCCCTGTTTAATGTCAAAACTGGCCTCTTTTTTCACTGGATGATTAAAAAAATATTGAATTAGTTCTTAGACTTTAACCTTTCATTACTTATTTAGACTGAATGTCTTAAACCGTGTCACGAGCATTGTTAGAGCGCCGCCATAATGACTTGACACCTACCAGCTCTTGCGCAACATTGATTTATGTAATTGTGTTTTGTTATAACTCGATCTTTCATCGGTGAGGCTTTAATTCATTTTGATATTGGATTGAGAGATATATTTTTGGTTGCTGTTCGTTGTTACAAATCTTCTACTATTAATACCAAACAAATTTGAAAAATAAATATTGATTAAGTAAGTTGAATTCAGTGATTTCTTCGTGTAAAGATTTGGTTTCGTAAAAATATAGACTAATTACAAATATATTTTCCAATAACACATTACATTAGTATATTATTAATACATAAGTTAACATTATATATCTCTTACGAAATATAAACATTAGTGGATACATTGAACACGTGCAGCTGTAGGTATTGAGAAACTAATGATAGTGCAACGAACTATTTAGAGCAGTGCGACATAAAATCTCAAAAACTTGGGCTGCAGCCAGTCTCTGAAACTGTTGCTCTAATTATTAATATTCTATCGCTTCGGTTGTTATTAATCGTACCGGTGCAGTGATTTGGTTTTTATACAGACAAGTGGCAGTAAATAATACAAACACAGATCTTTATTTCGATAGTTTCCTATTGTTAAAGGTTATTTTCATTGGTTGAATTTCACTACAATTCACAATGAAAATTATACTACCGTATAGTAAATATGTTGTCATCAAAAATGTATTATATGTAATTAGTCACGACTCGGTCGAGTGTATCAGTAACTGATTAAACGGTTTGCAATTGAAAGTAATAGTAAATATAATTAATCCTAGTCTAAAATGCCGTTGGTTTTAGAGTAGAACCACCCTATATGTTCCCAAAGCTAAGAGACAAAAATAAAAATCCAACACCTCTTATCCGAAAGGTATCGGAAATCTCATCAACACGATATCCCAGAAGATTTCAGGCGGGCGACCGGAGATTTAAAAATCTCGTGCAATGTGGTGGATCGAATCCAACAATTGGGATAAGGATAAGTCTATCCCTGCAGGATGATTTTCTTAACATATCAAATTGCACACCTAATGAATTGAAGTTGACCTTGAGAGTTGCGTTTAAGAGATTGCATTGATTATAGAAATGTATCATGGGGAGGGCAAAATGCTCTTCTCCCTTTGTTATCTAATATAGGAAAATGAGGAATACTTGATTGTTTTTAATATATTAATGATTACTTTCTAGATTCTAGAGCATTTCAAACAGTTAGGATTTATGATGCAGTTGTATAAAAAGCAGGTGCACGTAAATGACCTATTGTGAAACGTGATCTATAGAAATAAAATGAAAACGTAACAATGGTATCGTGGGAACAGCAAATTGGCAAGGGTCAAGTGGCCACGGTTAATGCAATTTACATCATAATACCAAGATTAAAAATCTTTTACGTATTACAGCGTCATAAGAAACCTTTACCACAAATGAAATTCTATAGGATGTTCAACATTATTGATATGTAGTCTACATTGAATTGTCTTAAGAACTTTATTGCATTAATAATAATAATATTGTTTTTAATGTAAGTTGAATGTAATCGGACATACACGCATTTTTCAGAATCGTCCTTCTATGTTAGTAAAGGAAGTCGGGTGAAGTGATTAGTTAATTATACACAAATTGGCTTTTTCTGGTAATAAGATTTATGATTTACCGAGAAGTTTACCATTATTGGTGATACTTGGAATAATGATATCCTAAATTTATAATTAATCTTGCACCTCTTAAAAGAAAGTCAACATTAAAACATTAAATTACATTTTCTGACCATGGGCTCACTGCTATCTTATTCTTTCGATTGTTATTATAAAAAATATAAATTTAACCATAAAAAATGTCATTGCATAATAAAATGCCATTAAAACTTTCTAAAGATGACTAAATACATTAAAGAAACATATTGTCATACAAATTGAAGTGGCCATCGCCTGGCCTTGGTATTTGCATTTATAGTCACACAACAGATAATGTTATCGGTAAAAGGAAATTCCAAAGATAAACAGTTCAAAAAGATATATAGATCCTTATTAAAGGGACATAAAACATCAATTGGACAAAGTGTTTTGTGTCAACTATCGGATTCTTAGAACAGTCACGACTAAGTCACCAGGTATTTGAATATAAAGTGGTCTGTCCACAATGAAGTCATAATCCAACCTGTCGGGTTATCAAATTTAGATAACTGTCTTATGCGAAACTTTCACTATTGGCGGCAGATTTCACTTTCGCGACAAACTAATGAGATGATCGACGCTTGTGCAATAACAATAGGATATTGCTATTATGTTTTGTTGTCCATATAATAGGTATGTTGACCTTTATTATGAGCCTTATGAAGGATTTTTGGTTCAACAACGTTACGACTTTAATCTACTTTTCTTACTACACTATATATTACGACTATATTCTAATTTTCTACCACAGTTTGAAATGTTAGAAATAACTTAATAACCAATTCACTAGGGACAATATTCTTAACAAAATAAATTCACAAACGTCTTTATTGGCACTAAGTCAAATATTTTTACTAGAGAGGAATTTACAAAGTGACAATGATGAAACTGTAGAAGATGCTGACTGATGAGATACTTCCCGATATGCGAATAAATATTATACAAACAAAAATAGCACATGAGCTATGCCAAATGTATTAAACATATGAAGTCCTAACAAGACAATATACATTTATAATCTAACAACTAAAACTGCCTACAAACATGAACATTCCCATGGTCTTTACCTACGATCTTTTGCTATAATTAAATTAAATGTTCAAAGCGTTGTGTTATACATTCGTCATGGAAGCTTGTGTTTTATGATTCAAACCCAATAAATATTACATTATATTAGATCTCGGAATACAAAATGCTAGTTGATTAAATTTGTTTTTGGCGTCAGTTATATTCTACGAGACAAGGGAAATAAGACAAGACAACTGAAGACGATAGAAAATAGTTTTACCACACAGACGTTTTATGTAGGTTAGTATTATTAACAACTTCTAAATAAAAGTAGATGTCCGCGATTCTTTTGGCCTAGTTCCTGCATTTTATTCACTTTGTAACACAGACACGAACGGGATTCTCAATTTTCAATCCGCAGCAAGTAGTAGGGGAACAACTGGGACAGATCCGGTCCAATAAGTTAAGCCGATGGCAAAACGGAATCAAACCATCGAGTTCCCATTTTATGTTTTAAAATATTACACTATCTTACCTCTGAAAACCAAGTTAACAAAAACTATTTGTCAAAAAATAGTTTGTAAGCTTGTTAAATTCGGCAAATTGACATCACATCAAAGATAAATGGAATAGAAAGTCAAAAGAATTTAAAGAGATGTATTAAAAATAATGACAATATTAAAAAGAAAACTGAAAAAGAAGAAATCAGCAGTGCATGCGCGGGCGCAGGGCCAATGAACGGTGACAGGTGCCGCAGCCAATCCCGATACAGATCAGACTCATTTTACGCGACTTACTTATAATTTACGAAATTACGAGTATACATTGCATCCTTTTCTGAATCATTGTTATTGTTTTATGCGAGAGCGAGAGAAAAGCAATGCTGCAAGATGAAGTAATAAGTCTTGCTTCACTTGCAAAACAAATTCTAAATCAACTTTCCTCCTTTTTACTTAGTTTAATTCCCAATTTTACAAATTGGAAACTAATTCAAAAAATTTTATAAGAAAGGAATAGCTTTTAAGTATGAGTTAGGTACATATTATTCCACTAATATCCCCGAACAGATGTTAGTCGCAGACCGATGTGTGTGTTTTATTTACATTTCAGCAAAAAAATTGGCACGTATCCAAAATTAAATCATCACGTGCCAGTCTAGTCGCCTTTTGTAAAATAATCTTTGAGTTTTATAATAAAGATTACAGGAACAATTGTTTGCTCAATATAAATGACTGTGTGCAGTATATTTGCAGTCGCCGATTGTTTACTACGAAACTCTTCT
Source organism: Napeogenes inachia (assembly GCA_959347355.1). Taxonomy (NCBI): domain Eukaryota; kingdom Metazoa; phylum Arthropoda; class Insecta; order Lepidoptera; family Nymphalidae; genus Napeogenes; species Napeogenes inachia. The sequence continues at coordinate 21,117,894 of OY365800.1, read as the reverse complement.
TTACAAACAATTGCAGTAAGAAAATATGAGTACGCCAACCATTCTCGACCAGTTCAATTTGCATGCACTACTTGCGTACTATAATTCTATAGTTATTTAAAATGTACCTACTATTGTAGAATTCGTCAGTATCAATAATACTGCACCTGATAAACATTGCCGAGACGTTAGTCAGATTGGAAAAGTTAACAGTCTGACCCTGACATAGATACTTCTACACCGTTCTCTAAGACCTAATTATGAAGTAATGAGAGTAGATCGTCGATGGGAAACGGACGATTGAACAAGGAAACGTGCTCGGCCGGTCGATAACGGAAAGCACTGAATTCTTGCGACTAATTTAAATTTTATCTCAACACACTGGCAAATAAACGCAATGGAATAAAATTTCCAAACCTTTACTAATGAATACGTGATGTTTTATCATTGGCGTAGAAAATAGGAAATGCTGCAAAACTGCAAATGAGTCAGCTGTTATCGGCAGCGAAACGTGATCGGATACGGTGATATCCAGAGTCGATAAGTGCAGTTACAGGACAGATTGAAACAAACTCTCATATAAATTACATCTCAATGGCTAAGCTTCCTCATCTGTAAGATAACAACAAACCCTTTTGGAGGATTTCAATATAAGTCTACTGTTGCTTTAAAAGTATATAATTACTTGATACTTTGTGAGGTAGAATATATTTGCTTACTAGGTATTATATATAAATGATTATCCTTTTAGATAAATTAAACGAACTAGTGATATAATCTGAAATGATTTGGGTAATGGGTAGCATATCCAAAATAAAATAAATCTTCGGTAAATATTTTAGAAAGGTCAAAATATAATCTTCTTCTAATAAATGTCTTAATATGTTTTGGATGATTTTAAAAATATAAATAATAATAATAAAAATAGTAAAGGAGGATATGGAGAATTAACATAGTCCTAGGTCTTTTAAGTAATCGACTTACTTGTGTAAACTGGGATGAAATCTTAGAATGATCTTCGTGGTAGACCTTGCGGGCTTTCCGTCTCTCAGTCATCAGTGAGTTGAGGCGGTCTAGTGCTCTGGAATCCAAAGCTTCAGCGTTTGCCTTGATCAAACGACTTGTGTTTTCCCACTCTTCGGTCATGGTACGCCAAGCGCTGGCTATCACTGACCCTATAATAAACCATAACAATAACTATGCTTGTTTGAATTGTAAAAGTGTTAGTTTAATGTTAAATTACCGTTGATTTAAATATTTATTAATAAACGGTGTTTAGAGTTTTTTTTTTAATTTCGAGTAATCAAATTGTTAGGTCTATCTAAATGTAAGATTATATTTATTTATATGAACTATTATATAACAATAAAATTAATCTGTTATATAAGGATATATTGAATAAAATCGAATATTCAAATTAACACTATCCCGAAATCGTACGTTTAAATTCACTAAACAAGTTTTGCAAGAACAAGGTACGTACCTGCGTCGTTATCTCTTAGATTTACAATGCTTAGATCATTATTAAAATATTATAAAAACACATTTGAAAATCGTTTGGTATTTACTAATTATGGGTAATTAAGATCCAAATATTATGATAGCTAATAACATTTTTGATTACCATACATACTCTTTTAGAACGCGCGTTATATATTAGGGTAGCGTAAACAAATTTATGGGCAGTCGATAAACATAGGCGATAAAATGAGGAAGTACCTAATAAATATTCAACATTAATGTATATTTACTACATAACACACCATTTAGTTCTTCGCATTTATCCATCTTTTGTCCTTGTGCAGCCGCAGCGGAGAGCGCGAGGGCGTATTCCCTGTCGCTTTTCATTTTAGCCTGGAGGCTTCTCTTCATGGTTTCCATGAGCCGCAGCTCGGCGTCCTGGCGCGCCAGCAGAGCCTCGTGCGCCGCCCGCCCCGCACCGTTCGAAGCGTAACCCATTATACAGTACACTACACTACCACGCACATCTCAACGTAAACACAACACTATTCACATTTCCCCGTTATCACTGCACCTTTTACGTCACCTGGCAACTAAGAAATATATTCAGTGGCTATATATTTAATGGAAAGGAACGTTTTTAATTTTATTGTTAGCACCGAGCCGGCGAAACTAAATAAAACGCAACGAATAAAAAACGCTTCGATGAAATGTAAGACGAACGCGATCGAGACGTCCGCTCGTTAACGGCGCACGACTTAAATGCCATCTATCGCAATATCGGAGATCGAGTCCGTGTCTGGCCCAGTCACCGCAGCTACAGGATAAGGATGCAGACGGGGGCTACTCCAGAATACGGAACAAGTTTTTAGTACTCACCGTCCCCAGTCCTATTTATGTTAAGATTTTTACGTTAAAGAAATTGAACCCGTCCATGCAAAGAGGCCGGATCAACTTACTGTCTCTTTGTTCATTGAAGAAATAATGCATTTAAAAGTTAATAAAGCGTTATCTAACTTATAGTTTTCTGGTTCATAGATAAATATTATCTAAACATATAATAAAATCGTCACTGATCCATTTCTGTACATGGAAAATATTAAAAAAAAACATCATAGGGGGGCCTTATAACAGCAAGAGAACCCAAAACAATGGTTTTTCAGTTTGTCTGTTTGTCTGTATGTGTGTATGTTTGTGCACGCTAATATCAAAAACGGCTTAACCAATTTGAATGCAGTTTTCAGGACAGTTACAAGTTATGACAGTATTCATTGTTTATTTCATCTAAATCGGTTAAGAAATAAAAAAGTTATGTCAATTTATGTCAATCACATAATAGATACCATCCAAATCTTATTCTATAAATGTAATAAATCTGTAGAGAAATAGTCTTTGTACATAAAAAATATTTCAAAAAATATACCAGGATGTGAAGTGATAACTAACAGAATCCATTTTCAGCATTTTAAAAATCGTCTGTTTATCTTTTAGTTGTGCACACAACACGAAATAAAAAATATTTTCAAAAATTCATACAGAGGGACCCTTATATTACAAACAAGAGCACCCAAAACAATGTTTTTTTTAATTTTGTCTGTATGTCTGTATGTCTGTGCACACTTATCTCAGAAAGAGATTAACCGATTTGGATGAAGTTTTCGGGAATATATTGTCATGGGCTTCACTTTACATTTAGTGTTTTTTTAATTTTTTTAATCCGTTAACAAATAAAGTTAATAATCTCTTATTTTCGTACCATTGCGGTAAGACACATTTTTTTTTAAACTATTTTTTTTATTGTTCAGGTAAGAACAGGTTTCATACTTAGGAGTTTTCTACTTCATGAGGGGGTATAATATATATTAGATGTATAGCTTCGTAAGTAGAATACATATTAATTTATAATGTATTTTTTTTAATATATATGGATTGATAGTACATATTGATAGTATATATTAATAGTAGGTATATATTGATAGTATGACACTTATATTAATAGAACATGTTGATAGTACATATTGATAGTATATAATGATAGTACATATTGATAGTATATAATGATAGTACATATTGATAATATAAAATGATAGTACATACTGATGGAACAGATTGATAGTATATAATGATAATACATATTGATAGTCCTCCCGTCAGGGAATAATAATAAACTTTTCAATAAAAAAAACACATAATTGGTCTACCTACTCATTAAGAAAAATATCTGTAATGAAATATATAAACATAAACTAGAAATACTCCTACACGCAAAAACTACTTGCCGGAATTTGATGAAACTTTAAGCGGGTACGTTTTATCGAAATAGCAGGCACAGCTAGTTAGAAATATAATAAGAAAAGTTTAATAATTATAACAAATTTTTCTACCTTATAAGCTGTAGATACACAGTTATGCAGTAACAATAACGGAAGGGTCAAGTAGAGCGAAAACAGTTTTACTATCTATTAAACCATGTGGTTACTAAAAATCGGAGAGTTGGTTTCGAAACTTAACGTATGGCGCTGACTGTGAAATGATTTTGTCTCTCTCACTATCATGCAAAAAAGATCTGAATGTATATGTATTAATCCTGGTGATCCTTATCAGGATAATGAGACAATACCGCATAATTATTAATTGACAATGGTGCCTTGAAATGTGTGCAAAGTTTGAAAAATATCAATCCGTGGGCAATGAAAAAGTCTATTACAAGCAAACAAACAATCTGAAACTAATAAAAGCGTGTTTAAAATAGTAAATTATTGATGAGGTTTAAAAAAAATCAAAATTCTGCACACATTTTACATTACATTTAAAATTCTCAAAAAAAAAATCGAAATTGATTATATGTATGAAATTATAGATTTTAATAATGTTAAAAATGTATATGTATTTCTACTAACATGCAAGATATGTTATTTTTTTATAATATTAGAAACTGGCTCTTTTTTGGTTCTTTCCCCCCTAAGTTTAAAAGTGCATTGGGATGTATATTCTTGGGGATAGTAAGTATTTTTCCATTTCTACAATAATTTTATGCATAGTTTTAATTAAATACGTAATCTATACATATAATAAAATTGTCACTGATCCATTTCTGTACATTTCTTTCTAAGAGCAAGAGAACCCAAAACAATGGTTTTTCAGTTTTTCTGTTTGTCTGCATGTCAGTCTGTCTGTATGTCTGCATGTCTGTATGTCTGTAGGTATGTTTGTGCACGCTAATCTCAGAAACGGCTTCCCTAATTTGAAAGCGGTTTTCAGGAATATATTATCACTGTCTTCACTTAACATTTAGTGTTTATTTTATCTAAATCGGTAAAGAAAAAAATATTGTCAAATCTTAATCTATACATGTAATAAATCTGTAGAGAACTTGTCTTTATACATTGAAAATATTAAAATAATGTACCAGGACGTGAAGTGATAACTAACAGATTCCATTTTCAGGATTTTTAATATCTTTGCACACAGAACGAGAAAAAATATTTTCAAAAATTCATACAGGGAGACCTTTATATAAGCAAGAGAACCTAAAACAATGTTTTTTTCATTTTGTCTGTATGTTTGTGCATGCTAATCTCAGAAACGGATTAATCGATTTGGATGCAGTTTTCGGAAATATAATGTCATGGGATTCACTTTATATTTTGTTTTTTTTTAACAATTGGTTAATAAATAAAGAGGTTAATAATTTCTTATTGTCGAACCATTGCTGCTTACAAGTTTAAAGGTTTATAGTTTTTACATACATTGATAAGAACAAAGGGTACATCAGATTCATCAGGAAACTTAAAATAAATAGTTGGCTACTTTTTAAAAATTATACGTGCCAGGGTGGTTTGTCATGAAAAAGAGCAAATACTTTAGTGATACAATCAAATGCATTCTTTGCGCACCCAGAGAATTTTCTCTTAGCAATTCTTGTCGGTGAAAGACAATATATTCGGGACCTCGTGTACATAAGGATATTAAAAGCAACACAAACCGTCCTAAAGAAGAAGACCGTTAGAAATGTTGAACGACCAATGATAAACTTTCAAGAATCCGATTACATTCAAATTATTAATTGGATAGGGTATGCTGGAATTGGGTAGGCTGGGAAGAAGGAGGCGGGAGTATGCCCGCCGTTTCCTTCCCCGTCCGTAGTGCCTAGGTGTGAGGGGAGGGTGACCCCTCTCACCTACCATAGGCCTAGGTCGTGAGCGTGCTCTAAGTTGCTCAGGGCACCCTCATTTGGAGGGTACCACCGGGGTGTCACGGTGAATGCGCAAGCGATCCCGTGCCGTCCCATCAAGGCGCTGAGGACAACTTTTTTTTTTTAGTGGGTAGCCTTAAAATGGAGGCGTCTATGCTGCCGGGTAGTCCCACATAACCCCCGGTCATCACCTTCTTGGCCGGTGGGTATCCGTAACGGATTTTTCTAACAAAGAAAAAAAAAAAGAAGGGGACCTAAGTGAAGATGATATCAACCCACATATGAATTATGATAATATACCCATTAAAAAAAACAAAAGTTTACCACTCACACTCCGGCTGTGGAAAGGTGCGTCAAAAAATTGTGACAGAGGCCAAGAATAAAGTATGTGTACTTGAAGCTAGAGATGGTTATATTCCAGCAACACTGAAGTCTAGATCTGTTTTGCCTCATTTCGGCAAAAATCTGAATTTAAATTTGTATAGATGTAATAAAGAAAAAGTAAGAAAAGTATCCTACTCTATGAGAAATATTTGTAAATAAATTGTAAATACCACGCCCAACATTTAGATGGTTGGTTAGTTAGGGTGTGGGTGGAAATCGACATGTATCTACCTTTACGTGGTAAGTTCTGGGTTTATTTGTTCTAACAAAACGAGAGAAGATTTAAGCAGTGAAAATTGCGAAATACTAGTAAATATCTTGTTTTTTTTAATGTTTCGTGTCCGAAAAAAAAAGGATCGGAATTTATTTATTTACGTTATTAAACAAATAAACAAACCATGAAAACTTTTTTATTCTTTTTGGCCGCCCCGTTGCATTGGTCGAGTGGTTAGCGCAGACGCCTAACGTATATCGACGCAATGGGGCTCGGGTTCGATCCCCGACAGGGACAGGCATGTATGTGATGAACATAAATGTCTGTATTTCTGGGTTTGGTCGTTTATTACATATATTCTCAGTATTTATATGTGTATTTCTATGTATTTGTATCGTTGACTAACACCCTTAACACAAGCAAATAATTTGCTTACTTAGGGGTTAGATCAATTTTTGTAATTTGTCCTGTGATATTATATTATATTATTATTATAATACTCATTTTTTCCAGAATAAAGCTAAAAATAATAACTAGAAGTTGTGAAAATGCAGTTAGGAGCCTTATTTAATAATTTAGTTGTTCGTTCGTTCGTTAGTTCATTAAGAACTGCGGAACAAACACCCGTTCACGAGCACTATAACACGAGCGTCTCCTTAGCTTCCCTCCTGACTTCCTTAGCTTCCCTCCTGACTAACGACGCCCCGAGCCGAGGTCCGTGTCTCAGACGCCCTCGGGACGTCGTTCCCCATGGGGGCCCATCTGGCCCCCCCTTGTTAAGGGTGGGTCTCCAGACCCACCCGCTCCCCCGGTGACGCTGTAATAGCCAACAGGGCTAACAGTATAGACAAAAAAAAAAAAACAAAAAAAAAAACACGAGCGTCACTTGAGTCATAGAACATCTATAACAAATAAAGGTTTCAATTATCACATGGTACAATTAAAATCTTGTTAATTGGATTTATATTTGCGATACTACTGGGACACTTATAGTTGGCCCATTATAGGAAAACATCATCTGGTTAGTGAGGTAGAGCTAAACGGATCTTCAGAAGTCAGAACACTTCTAATAGATGCTTTAGAAGATAAAAGCGTCTCTATTACCTATGTAAACGACTTAATCTACACAGTGAAAAGTTGTTTTCTAATACTAAGGTAAAATATAAGAACATTTGAGAAAGCACGAGATTCTGAATAGGAAAGATGTACTGTATCGCTTTGTCGATCGTTGTTTTTTTTTAATTTGGCGTTTAGTTAAGAGTGCAGGGAGGTAATGGTAATGGTAATAATAGATAATAAATAATGAAACTGATCTGATAGATCAGATATATCTTATATATCTTATAGATAGATATATATTATATATCCTTCTTTCTTATAGATCAGATGATGATGATGATTTCTTATACAAGGACGTCCAGCAATAAAGCCACCTAAGAACTCAAGCTTGCAATCAGGATTGGTAGTTCTGCTGCTTCAAGTAGTTTACACACATCAGCTGCTTAAACACCTTAATTCGCTTCATTATCAGTGAAAACCGAAACATAGTTAATAGCTTCGTAGGAAGGAAAACCTGAAAACAAATCTTTTTGTGAATAACAAGTCTTTCTATCCAATTTGCTAGTGTATGATCGTATTGTATTCAGATGTTTTATGGAAAAAGCTGTTACTCTCCTTTTGTGACAATGGTCAGGTGTTTCTAGTACGTAAGTACCATAGACAGTTGACCATATATGTAGTCAGCTGTCAGTCAATCAGCAGGAGTAGTTTTAATATTTATCTTAAGTATAATATTATCTAAAACTAACAAAACTTCTTAAACGTTTAAAATTTGTAAGTAGCAGGTTTCTCGTTTTCAGCTACCTTTCAACAAAGATCACTTCTAAAAGTATCCATTTTGTCCATTCCGGACCATCTATCTTTTTTTTTGGCGTATTTCAAACGTTTACTTTGTTTACATTTATTCGATTTAGTATCACCCGAGTATCACTCTATAGTTACTATTGCCTACTTCTCTATTCCTTCCCTGAACCTGTGTCCTATCCATTTCTATTTTAAGAGTATCTAGACGTTATCTTTAAATATTATTTGCTCTTTATAATTTTTAATCTCATCAAGTTTCTTCTTCTCACTCCAATAAGGTTTCTTTCCATACCATGTTGGCAAACTTATATTCTTTTAATTTGTTTCTCAATAAATTATATCGTTATACCGTTGTTTAAATCCCAGTTTAAATATATGTAAAAACTGTTTCCTTCTTCTTCTTTCCAATTCGTCAGAGATCTACCCCTGCCTCGGTCGTAAATCACCGTTCCGCTACCAGACAGTGTTAATATACCTTGTACCTTAACGTTCCCTGTTCGATAAAAATATAATTTTAAATTTCAATAACGTTTACCTGCAATATTAAGTTTAACGTTTATCACATATTATGGACAAATAGAGGTATGGATTTAGTTAGTTATTAGTTGTTTCGACATTTTGTAAAAGATAAATAAAATCAGAAGAACAAATTTCTATCTAAAGATTTTTTTACTAAGATTTAATTAATTTAAATATATTTTCTAATAAAAATAACATGTTTTCTTAAAAAAACAATTAAATATACACATCTTTGACTAATTAAAAATGCTTTACATACATTCGGTATATTTAATATTATATATTCTTTATTTTCAGAATGCACATTTATTACTTTTATATGGTAACCTTAACATAATTATGGTAATATTAAACTATTTAGCGTGACATACCGTAGTTATTATCTGTACAATCAGTGGCAACACAGGCCCCAGCCTTGTAATATGGCCGCTGCAGGTTAGTTCTATTAATTTTGTCATGTGAAAAACTTTTAATTTTCCTTATTTTTCGATACATATCTTTAACTATTAATGCATGAACTACTTCTGTTATAGTTAACTCTATCGGGAAAACAGTTTTGATTACAATCAAGTGTAATTAGGTAATGCTAACGTGTCATCAATTCACCTCTGCGGACGTTTGGATTTACCGCGTGGCCACATTTCTTAACTTAAAATTTCCTTAACTTTTTCTTTGTTGTATAAAATCGTGTTTAAATTATTATGTCTACATCAAGATATTAAAAGAATTAGTAATTAGTAACATCCTTGTAATGTCCTTTGACAATGTTCACGAATAACCACTTTCCAAAATCGGTGTAGGTCGTTCACTTACTCTATGCGTCATCACAAATTGTCCTTTATACTTATGAGAACGATCTGCTGCGTTACCATATTTCATTTGTAGTAATGTAATATTTTGCAGGCAAGAAATCAAAGAAAATAAAATGGATCAAAGCCGACGCCACAAGCTTTATTGCGGAGTCCACCAACGTCCCCACGACCAACAATTGGGCGGACTCTGTAGATGAGGAACGTAAGTACAATACTGATTATATTTGGACATTATTAAACTGTTAACTTAAGCCCCATGATGAAGTTTTACGGGTAATGGCAGGCCAATGTTAATCTCGTACTTGGGGCACACAATCGGAGTGCTTGTCACTAACATCGCCCCGGGAAGGTCTGAGAAAAGGTTGCTGGTGGTTAAACATTCCAGACGGATGCTTCCCCTAAAGGGAAGGTGAGGGAACCAGAAAGCACAAAGTCATATCTAACTGAGGACACCAGAGCTTTTGAGTTTAGGTAGAGGTGTGGATTTGGCATTGTTGGAAACCCTCATGACCAGCATTTTTAGCTCAATCTACGAGGTGGCTTAGGTCATAACTCAATTCAGACTAGTCTTTCATTGGCTTGCTCCCTTAACAAACTGAGGGTTAAATCTTAAGTGAAATCTATAAAAATGACATTTATGCATATTATATATCTTTTGAGATTCTACAAATTATAATAAACAACACAAGTAATCGAATTGGCTAATGTATATAGCTTTATTGGTATTTTCATTAATCAGCATAATACACAGTTGAAAACAGAGATAAAACCATGTTTGTTTTGGTTATACTTTTATAAATATTGTTTTTTTATTAAACATTGTTTAATATTGATTGATTTTGTTTAAACAACAATTGAATGTCATTATTCATTTGGCTACAAGTTTGTTTTAATTGTAAAAAATAACAGATCTTAATATTATTTAAGAATTTTATCTAACAAATCATAATCCTATGACTTTTTGGTAGTTTCAGTTAAATAATGTTTAAAAAACCACTTTAATGAAATACTAATTATAAGCAAGGCGAAATATGCATTTCAGAAAGCTTTGCATACTCCAGCTCGGCTCGTAACCGAGGGCCGGTGGTGCTTCCATCCGCATCCAGAGCCGCGCGAGGCGGCCTGGCCGTGGATGATGAGTCCATACCGCGCCGCCCGCCCTACATCGCGCATATTTCCAATCTGCCCTATGATGTCGAGGAGAGCGCTATCATGGAGCTCTTTGAAGGGCTCAAGGTTGGTTTGTCTTACTTGATCCAGTTCATCTACACTCACTATTATAAGGATGTCAATATGTCACTGTTGATTAAAATTAATCCTGTGACAATGCAACAAGGTTAAAGGTTTTATAAAATTATATTAAATTAAAAAATAAGAGAAGTTACGGTTTTGACGAAATCCCGCATATTTTAATAAAAGCGTGTGGCAAAGAGTTTGCAACACCTTTTTCATTGCTTTTTAACCAGTCCCTAAGCCAAGGAATCGTTCCAGATCTATTAAAAATAACTATAGTCAAGCCATTACACAAAAAAGGTCATACAGAAGACAGTTATAATTATGGTCCAATAGCCCTACCTTCATCATTTTCTAAAATATTTGAAACGGTAATGTATAATAGAGTCTATTCCTTTTGTGAAAAATATAACATTTTTAACGACAGACAGTACGGTTTCCGGAGGGGACGTTAGACCACTTTAGCTGTATACCAATATGTAAAGAAAATACTGGGGGTGGTTGACGACAAACCACATGCTATTGGTGTGTTATTGGATATGAGCAAAGCCTACGATAGAGTTCTCTACTCTATCTTACTCGATAAACTCTATGAAGTCGGTATACGCGGCCAGGAGCATAAATGTTTGTTTCCTACCTTAATCAACGCGTTCAATATGTAGACATTATTCATAATAATTCCCGAAGCGAAGTCATAGAGACAGTTAGATCGCAAAAGATAATTTTAAAGCAATCCATACCACAAGGAAGCGTTTTGGGCTGTTTTCTATTTGTGGTTTATATAAACGATCTCCCTAATATATCTGATGTCCAATGCATTCTCTTGGCTGATGACATTTCGTTAATTCTTTCTTGCCCTGAATTCAAACAATTGGATCAAATGTTAACTAAAAATCTTAATATAATAACTAATTGGCTCTATAATCACAACCTCCAGATAAATTTTGAAAAAACTAAACTTTTGCAATTTAGGCCATACCAAAAACATCCTTTAACTATTAATTACCAATATCAAAATATTGATTTGGAAAGCGTTAACTCTTGTTGCTTGCTAGGTATTAATGTAGACTCTCATTTAAATTGGAAGGGGCATATTGAGAAGGTGGTTCATAAGCTGTCTAGTTTTACATGTGCCCTTTTAGAACTTAAAAAACTTACGGACTTAAAAACAGCAATGTGCGCTTATTACGCTTACGCAGACGCATGGCTGCGCTACGGCTTAGTGCTGTGGGGTAACAGCTCCAACGTCGGTAGTTTTTACATTACAGAAAAAGTGCATACGTATTCTTGCTAACATAGACCAAATGACTAGCTGTAGAAACTATTTTATTAAACATAATATTCTAACATTAACATCCTTGTACATATTGGAAGCATACTCACTTGTGAACAATAATATGGATTGGTTTCCTCGGTTTCCGAAAACTTATGGAAAAGGGAAAATAAACTGGAGCCAACAACTTCAAAGCTAAAAATGGTAGGCAATAGTCCACACTCAATGTGTATACAAATTTACAATACCGTTTTAAAACATACTAAAGATTTAGATAAAAAAATCAATTTTAAAAATAAACTTAAAAAGTATTTAATGAATAAATGTTATTACATGTTGCAGAAGTATTTTGATGATGGCATGTAATAGAGTTTGTATACTTTAAAAGTAAGACATTCTTATATTCAAATTAATTTATTGTTATTTTAATAGATTTTATTGATGTACATTTGGCATGTTAAGGATTTAATATTACACAATTATTAATTATTAATTACTTTTGAATTACTACTGAATTATATAAACCCCATTTTATTATATTCATTTTATGACATGATTTAATACCTATAATTTATTGTTATTTTAAGGCATTTGATGAGCCCCAGTTTATGTTAGTTGTCTTATGTTAAAATATGAATGTGTGATTATATAAATGTAATTGTATTGAGGTGTAAAGTTATGCAGTGCCCTTGCAGGGTTCTTGTTAGATCTAAATAATTGTTATATTACTTATTAAGACCATTGTACACTACCAGAATTAAACACATCAAATTGTTAAAAGCTAACTATTTTATTAAGAATAAACTGTTCTTGACAGATTAATAACTTGAGACTTCCAAAGGAAGGAGGCCGTCTAAAAGGTTTTGGAGATGTTGACTTTGAAGATAGGGAGAGTCTTGTCAATGCTATGAACATGCCTGACCTGGTGAGTATATTTTCAGAAAATAGTAGTTACCCTTTATTTATTTTCTTCTTTTCTGAGCAACTTTTATTTTTGTTAGACCATTGGTGGCAGGAGAATAAGAATAGAAGTATCAAATCAAGATAATGATCGACGTATGGGCAGAAACAGATCTGATCGAGACAGGTATGACACATTTTGTTCAGATATAAGATAAAACTATGTTTATTTATTTCAAAATACATACTGAATGTTTATTTATTACTGGGAGTCGCTCGCGACTTCGTCCGCGTGATTTTTAGTGTTGCCGCCGAGTTCCAACAAAATTGATATTTAAAACCCTTAAGGGTGGTATTTAAAAATCTTTTCTTAGTACATCACTACTTAGAAAAACAAATGTGTCCTCCAATTTTACTATGTCTACGACCTGCGGTTTAGACTGTATGCTTAACTTCTATTAGTCACAACGAGATGACATATACCCCTATAGCCTTCCTCAATAAACAGACTATTCAACACAAAAAGAATTTTTCAAGTAGTCCCAGAGATTAGTGCGTTTAGTTTTCCAGTAGTCCCAGAAATTAGTGCGTTCAAACAAACAAACTCTTCAGCTTTATAATATTAATATAGATGAATACATAATGATATACCAACAGGGCCTTACATAATATAGCTCAATAGACCCTTTTTTTTTTTTTTTTTTTTTTTTGTTTCCGCTGGGAAAATGCTTTACGCACCGTACCCCTCGCGGGGGAAGCGAGGGGCGTGTGTGGGACTCCCGAAAACGGTGTACCCACTAAAAACCCCGCGGCGCTCCTTCCTCGCCTTATTGGCGGAGTCGTGGGTACGGCTAGCCCTTCATCCACGACCCCGCCGGCGACGGCCCGTCTTTTACACGACGGACCCCACCTGCCCCCCTTGCTGAGTGGGGGGGCCTGTGGGAGCGACCAGGAGCGCCCGGTCGTTCCCACCCGACGCGGGTGGTGCCATGTTCAATGTGGGCGGGAGTGTCCCCACACCCCCTGCCCACTGGCCACCACCAGGCTGGAGAAGTTCGAATTGCCGTCTTCTCCGGCCCCTTCGACGTCTGCGGTGCGGGGGCGCAAGGGGATCGTCCATGCGCGCCCGCTCCGCCGCTTCCTTCCGCGACATGACCTCCTCGCAGAAGGAAGCCACCTCCACCCAGACCTCCTTGCTGCCCAACATGGCGGTAACTACCGCAGGCAGCGTTAGGTCCGGGCCTACCGACTCCTGGAGTCGTCGGCGCTGCTCCACCCATGCCGGACACTCGACCAGGGTGTGCTGCGCCGAATCAACAAGCGCGCCACATTGGTGGCACGCCGGGGTTTCCTCACGTTTTATCCGGTGCAGGAACTTCCCGAAGCAACCATGCCCGGAAAGAACCTGCGACAACCGGTACGTGAGGAACCCGTGCCCCCTGTCGGTCCACGCCTCCATGACTGGACCGATGGCGTCAAGGCTCCACCGTCCGAATTTGGCCTCAGCCATCTCCGCCATCCATTGGCGGAGAACGTTCTCGCGGGCCGCCAGCCGGACGGCGGCCCTCTCCTCCGGTGCGGGGCGCTCTCCCCGCGCCCTCTTGTCCGCCGTCCAGTGATAGACGGCGGATAGCACCTCGGCCTCCAAGTGCCATGGTGGAGTTCCCGCCATGGCACAAGCCGCACCATGGCTAACCGTCGCGTAAGCCCGCGCCACTCTTTGTGCGATGGCCCGTTGGGGCCTGCGCAGGTGGGCCTTATTGTACCCCCCCTGGGCGTCCGCCCATATGGGGGAGCCGTACAGGGCCATGCTCTTCAGCACGCCGGCATAGAGGCGCCGGCATGCTGTGGCTGGCCCTCCCATGTTCGGGAGGAGCCAATTCAGGCTCCTCGCCGCCTTTAGGAGGCGCGGTGAAAGTTCACGAAAGTGTTCTCGGAACTTCCACCGCCCGTCCAGGGTGAGGCCCAGATATTAAATGGTGGCACTCACCCGCACCCTCTCGACGCCCACCATGATATGGGCGTCAGGTGGCGCACCCCGCCGCGGCCCATGAAAATATAGGGCCTCGGTCTTGGGTAGCGCCACTTTCAACCCCAGCTGCCGGATCCGATCGGCAACCAGGGTCCCACCAATCGAAGCCAGGGTAGCTGCCTCCCCGAATGTTCTCCCCCGCGCCGTGAGAAGGGTGTCATCCGCATAGCATATGACACCCACTCCATCGGGGAGAGGGCCCCGGAGGAGCCAGTCGAAACCGACGTTCCACAGGAGTGGTCCAAGGACCGACCCCTGCGGAACACCCAACTGCACCCTATGCCGCCTCATGCGGCCGTCCCCGCCGACGAACAGGACTTCCCTCTCCCGGAGGTAGTCCGCCAGCAGGGCCCGCAAATATGAAGGCACCCCATTGTATCGGAGTGCCTCAGTAATTGTGGCGTGGGGGATGGTGTTGAAGGCATTGGCGATGTCAAACGACACAGCCAACACGCCATCCCCCGCCGCCACCGCCTCCTGTGTGACGCGCTTCAGCTCCTGGAGCGCGTCTATCGTGGACCGACCCGCCCGAAACCCGTACTGGGCCCCGGATAAGTCCGGGCCGGTCCCCCTCAGGTGCTCCCTGAGCCGTGCCGCTATAACAGCCTCAAAAAGCTTGGCCGCGTCGTCCAAGAGGACGACCGGCCGATAGCCGGCAGGAGAATCCACCGGCCGCCCCGGCTTCCGGAGGAGGCACAGAACCCCCTCCTTCCACACCCTTGGGAACCTCCCAGACGTAAAGCAGCGGTCGAAGAGGTCCCGGAAGCGTCGCTCCATTTGGCTGGTGGTTATCGCCACCACCCGCGCCGGCACCCCGTCAGGCCCCGGCGCCGTCTTTTTTCCTCGGAGGCGGAGCGCCGCCGAGGAAAACTCCTCCTCCGACACCGGGGCGAAACCGGTGTCGGCCGGAGGGCCCACCCGCCGAGGCGGAGCCATCCGAGGAGGGACGAACTCCGCCGATCGGTCCGGGAACAGCCCCTGGACTACCTCCGACAGGAGCGCCGGCTCGAGGGACTCGACGACGGGGGGGCCGATCGGTCGCAGCTTATTGCGTGCCGCATGATACGGCCTGCCCCAGGGATCTTTGTCGAGCCCCCCTAGCATCTCCTCCCTGGCCGCCTTTTTGGCCTCGAGGATTGCCACTTTGAGGACGTGCCGGGCCTCCATATAGGCGGTATGGAGGCGGTCTGCATTGGCGGCATCGCGTTGGCGACGGCGGCGGGCCCTCACGTGGGACCTCCTCGCGGCCACGCATTTCGCCCGGAGGCCGGCGAGTTCCGCCGACCACCAGTAGACCGCGCGCTTGGGAGGCGGCCGGCGGGACCGAGGCATGCTGGAATCGCACACCTCAGTCATCGCCTCCCTCAGCCGGAGGGCGGCGGCGTCCACGTCCATATTCGGACTTGCAGGCGGAGCGAACCAGTCCTGGATGATGGCCGCTTCCCTGGCCGCGTCGCGGTCTAACCGCGTCAGGGCCCACCGCGGCAAGGACGATCGTTTTCCCAGCCCCCCCGACCGTGGACTCTGGGTGGAGAACTCTATCCGAATGTACCTGTGGTCGGATAGATTCTCCTGCAGGTCCACTTCCCACCTGCAGACGTCGGCGGCCAGGGCTGGGGTGGCGAAAGAAACGTCCACCACCGAGCTCCCGTTGTGCCGCACGCACGTCTGCACTGCCCCCCTGTTGAGAAGCACCAAACCGTTCGACGCCACCCACGACTCGAGAGCCGAGCCACAGGCGTTTGTGTTCTTGCACCCCCAGGCCGCAGATCTGGCATTTAAATCGCCCAAAACTGCGACCTTGCTCCTCCCTATACGCGCAATCGCCGCGGTCAGAGATTGGAGATATCTCTCAAACTCCAACCGCGGGCGACATGGGGGAAAGTAGACGCCCAGGAGAGCGGCATCCCCCCACGCGGCGGCCACGTATCCATGTCCCCTCTCGATGAGCGAGAGGGGAGGGGAGTCCGTGGAGGGTCGCGGCGCGATGGCCACCCTGCCGGTATTGTCTTGCAGCCAGCTGGCTGCAATGTGATAAGGCTCGGCGACCACGGCAAGATCCCCCAACCACTCAGCTAGCACCTGACTCATGAGGTCCTGTGCCGCTATGCAGTGGTTGAGGTTAATCTGCATTATTGTGCGATGTCCCGGTCCTGACATTATTGGGACATCGCACCGTCAGAGGAGCCCGGTGGAACCTGGGCATCCGCAAGGGCTGGCCGCACTGTGGCCTGCTCCCTGCCCTTCCTGGCGGGGGGGTTGCATTTAGCCCCCCCCATGACGTGGCCCGCCGGCCTTCCGCTGGTCGTGCACACAGCGCAGTGGGGGTCCTTTGTGCAGGCGGCCTGCTTGTGGCCAGGCTGCCCGCACCTGAAGCATAGGTCGGACCTGTCCACCGGTGATGGGCAGCACGGCCGGGCGTGCCCGGGCAGGAAGCACCGGAAGCAGCGCCTCGGCTGTTCCTCTGCAGCCCGGACCACAGCCGAGCTGAAACCGATGAGAAGCCGTCCCTTCTTAAGGACGGCCTCGGCGGCCACAGCGGGGCACTGCAGCCGGACGCGGCCCATACCCCTGCTGCCCGGCCGGATTTCCCCAGCCCTGACGTCCGCGACGCCACAACCCCCCGCCGCCGCTACGGCGGCGGCTACCTCGTCCTTAGTGACGGAGTCGTCCAGCTCCATCAGCACCAAGGACGAGGTCTTCACTGGCCTCGTTACCTTGGCGACATTTGATATAGCCTCCGCCATCTTGGCGGCGAAGGCGTCGGCCTGCTGGTTCCGGTCGGCCCCTGGGAACTCGAAGATCCGAGCTCCCGTCTGGGTTTTTCTGCACGACACCCGCTCGATTCCCATCTCGGCCGGGCGGACCGTTTGTCGGGCTTTTAAGAAGACCGACTCATAGGTCTCGCCCGCGGCCGCGGCCTCCTGCGAAATGGTGACGACCACGGCAGCTGTCTTCGTGGCCGTCTTCTTTTTCCGGCCTTTCTTTGAGGCCGGAACGGGGGCTGCCTTATTGGCAGGCCCCTTGTGCGCCGCTGAGGAAGAAGACGGCTGAGGCGCCTTCTTCTTCTTCCCCTTTCTTCTAACCTGCGTCCACTCATTCTCCTCCTCCTCCTCCTGCGAGGGCAACCCGATCTCCATCGGCTCAACACCGGACGGCCCAGCGACCGGGACTGTCGGGACGGGAGCCGAAGCAACCGTGGCAATGGGAGTGGCCTGCTTTTTGGCCCCTTTCTTCTTTTTTGCCGCCGTAGCGGCGAAAGTTGGAGCAGGCGTTGGGGCCGGCACCGAGGTCGGCGCCTCAGAGCGCCTGTCAGCCGCAAGCGGCGGCCGAACGGTCTTTGCCGGGAGGAGGCGGTCCTCCAACGCCGCTAGGCAGGCGCGAGTGAAGGCGCGCTCCTCCTGCGCGATCTCGCGCAGCGCCTCCCGCAGCTCCTGCGACGTCGTCGCCTTCCCCTTCTGGGGCTGGCGGAGCCCCTTTATTTCCTCCCGGAGGGCCGCGATCTCGAGGCTCTGGCTAGTGACTTGTGCCTCAAGTCGCTGGACCTCCTCAGAGGCGCTCCGGTTCATGGCCTCCGCCACAATCTCCCGAAGCGCTACCGCCGACGCCTTTAAGGCCGTCTGGCATGCCTTCGGCAGCTTCGATGATTGAGTGGCCACGGTAATGATCGTGTCCACCTCCACCTGAGCCTGTTTGCTTAAGAGGTAGGCCATCCTCTCCATTTCCATTTTGGCGGCTGGGGTATTCCTAGCCGCCAAAAACCTGGCGCGCGCCTCTTTGGCGTGCTTAACTCCTTTCGCCAATATTTCGGCCTCCTCTTTTGCTCTGGCCGCAGCTGGATCAGAGGACGCCAACATGGTACGACGGCCTACTGCCTGGGTGCGCCCGCTACCACGGCCGCAGCCGCGCTTAGACTTTGCCTCCTTGATCGTCGAAGTGCTCGACGACCCGGACACACGAGCCCGCAGGCGTTTGCGCGTGTACGTATTTGACACGTCGCTGGCCACCGTCGAGTCCGTCATCTCCTCTTCCGTGAGGTCGCTTGGCCTCACGAAAAAAGGCGACACGGTTCCGCTCCTAGGCGGCACTACCACTGGTCCTGAAGGACCGGGTGGGCCCTGAGAAGGGCCGTTAGGTTGGCCCTGAGAAGGGCCGTTAGGTTGGCCCTGAGAAGGGCCGTTAGGTTGGCCCTGAGAAGGGCCGTTAGGTTGGCCCTGAGAAGGGCCGTTAGGTTGGCCCTGAAAAGGGCCGTGCTGAGTCCCGGGGGACACGGGATTCACCTCACTTTTCATATCAATCACTTCAATTCCACACAGTATTGTCTCTTGAGATTTGGCTCCACTACTGGCCACTGCGTTACCGCGCACCAAGTAGGGATTTCCAGGGCAGACGACGAGGACGTACTCAAAAACACTGTGGGGACTGCCCCTAGCTCAATAGACCCTCCTATTCATTTATCTGGAATTAATGGTTGAAGTATATCAGTTATTTGTAAGCAGCATTGTCTATGTTAGTTTTACAAGGATAGAACTAACTATTGTATACTCTTATTTTTCGTATATTTGTACTCAGGTACTAAAATATCCTTTATGGTACTATTGTTACTTACTATTGTTGTTGATTACAATAGATAATTTGTTTGTGTAGTAGTAATAACATCTTAACAAATATTTTATTTCTAAAGACTAAAATGCAGGTTTCTAGGTAAATATTAATTTAATAAAATTCTAAAACCTTTAAAACCTGACGCCATATGACACGTTTTTACTATTACTGATGCACAAGTCGACAATTTGTTACACCTACTTATTATGTTAGTTATAAATATTAATATTTTGATGTAAGATAAGTCAAAAATAAAAAAATATTAATAAAATTAAATTTATATAAATATAGAATGAAAAATAAACCGATACGGGCAGGGATTCGAACCCGTGACTACTGGGAACCCGTCCCGTCGCTGTACCAACTGAGCTCAGTAGCGGATTTAGGTTTGAGGACGCCCTAGGCCCGAGACGATATGGCGCCCTTTATCTTTTGTAACAGTATATATATATATATATATATATATAAACATATATGTGTGTGTGTATAAAATAATTAAATATAATTGCAGTTTACAGAAAACCCAATCGATTTTAAATTTTAGTCATCTTAAAAATTTTGGCGCCCCTCAAAATTGGTCGCCCTAGGCCCGGGCCTCACGGGCCTAAGCCTAAATCCGCTGTCTGAGCTACCGTATCGCTGTCCGCCTCGGTGAATTAAGCATTCTATATGTGATCGTCTTTATCGGGACGGTTTCCCAGTAGTCGCGGGTTCGAAGTCCTGCCCGTATCGGTTTATTTTTCATTCTATATTTATATAAATTTAAATAAGCTTAACATGGCTATACATGTTTATAGATATTTTCAAACATTAATAAAATTAGTATTTATGGCTAAAACATCTAAACTAGTTAGTGCAATCTTTTGGTATATTTAAATTAGTACAAATCATATTTGCACTTGTTATGCAAATATGATTTGTACTATTTATATATACCAAAAGATTGCACCAATTAGTTTAGATGTTTTGGCCCAGGTGAGGACACTTAACCAGTAAGGTTTAAGATTAGGGGTTTAATTATAAAATATTAAAATTATATTACTTGAACATACAAACATACAGTATTTATATGCTGTTGCTGAACAAACAAATATAAGGTTGAAGAATATCATTTATTTTGTTATAGTTTATTATCCTTTGTGTAATTGCATATTTGGTTTTGTGTTACATTGTGACCTCATTTTTTCACATATTTGCTAATATAATTCTTCAATAACAGCTTTTTCATAACATTTAATTTTCTTCTCACAGTTAATATCATATATATTAAAATATGTATATGGCAGCTCCCGTAACTTAATCTTCTGACATTTAAAAAACATACAAATATAGAATTAAGGAATCCTAATAAACATCACCACAAAAGATCATATAGAATGCTAATTCTCCAAAGTAGTTAACGATAGTAGCACAACTGGTACAGCGACGAAATAGTTCCCCATACTTATAAAAAACAGCTTAAAATTACTATACATGTTTACATATATTTAAAAAAAAAATAAACAAATTAAAATCTTAGTTGTAATAAAAAGTAGCATTTGAAAAAAAAATATTTTCTTAAACATACGCGGTAATAATGTCATTATCTTTGAATAAAGAACACGCGAAGTATCATATTAACGTAGACTGAAAAACCAAAATCACTTCCCGGCGCGTTCTTTGAATTTGGAACGAAGAGCGCGCCGGCAATGTTGTATGAAACGGTGTGCTGTTTGAATTTAAAACTCTTTCATCTATCGTACACATTGCGTTGTCGTGGCTGTAGTGTATAGCCACAGATGCGTCTACTTTTAATAATAATTAAATTTATTACGTAAAAGGCTCTTTTTTATTGCCTTGCATTTTTTAATGAAAAATACTATATATGCCTCGGCCGAAATGGCAATTGCCTGTCTCGTATCATTGAATTCCTCGCCTGCGGCTCGGCCTTCAAACTCATACTCGACCTGCAATTGCCTATTTAATTGTAAAATGTACTATTGTAGATTAGATGTCTCATTACTTAATTTTATTAAACATTATTTATAATTTATCTCGCAGGGAGTATGATCCAGAGCGCACAATGGGAGACTGGCGCTCCGGGCCGCGCGCTGTGCCCGAGCCCACGCGCGGCCGAGACCGTGAGAGGGACCGGGACCGCGAACGAGACAGGGAACGAGAAAGTATGCGTTGTAACCATGTATAGATAACAAATTGTCCTTTGTACATTGTTTATGATGATTATAAGTGGTGGTTTCGAGTTAGCTGTAATGTCACACTTGGGATGTACCTACAGAGTACGAAGTTTAAAAGAAACGGGCTTAATAACCATGAAAATAAAAACTAGTTACTCAATTCATCTCGGGAAGGTCTGAGTTAAGGTCGTCGGTGAAATGCGATCACCGTTCCTTCTAGCGGGAGGCATTGCCAAAAGCGATGGCAGGGAAACCAGAAACATCGACTTCTGGGTCGGTCGAGGACTCTACTATGATGAGACGTAACCCTTAAAGTTGTTGGAATTTCCCTGCGACCGGCTATTTTAGTACAATCTGTGACGCGGCACTGCCGTAACTCAATTCAGACTATTCTTCGGCTTACTCTAAACTTATATCACTAACACTGAGCTATCAAAATATTGTTTCTAAACATTATGTGTGTGCTGCTCTGTTTGACCGCCCCGTGTGTGTACAGCGAGCGCGGACAACCGCCCCGGTGGCTGGCGCGACGCGGAGCGCCCCGAGCCACCGCGCGCGCCCTACGGGGGACGGGACTCGTACGGACGAGACAGAGAGGGGTAATATACTTTATATTTACTATTAAACTTGAAAAAGTATATGATCTATAACCTTTTTATTTTATCATATCGTTTATTAAATTATGATAGGCTTTTAAAATATTCTTTTATTATAGATTGGAATTTAATATATTTATACATTTTAGAACATTATAATATTAAATTATACATTTTTTGTTCAGTGGTCGGGAACGTGGATATGGAGGTCGTGATGGATTCCGAACTGCAGAGAGGGACGGATTTGGGTACATACTTATCAGTTAGTCAAAAGTATATTACCAATAATTTGTATAGTGTAATAATCGATTGGTTTTTTTGTAGTAATCGCGAAGGCAGAGGTTTTGGCGGTAGAGGATTCGGTGATCGTGACCGGGACCCGCCAAGAGAAGGTATTTATTTAATAATCGGTGTAAAATAAACTACACTGACATGAAAATTCAGAACATCTCAGCTTGAATTATAAACGAAATATTAATTTAATAATAACATCAGGACAAATTACACAAATTGATCCAAATTGTAAGCAAATTATTTGCTTAAGCTAAGGGTGTAAGACAATGATAAAATACATAAAAATACACATTATAAATAATGAGAATATATTTAATAAACGACCAAGCCCAGAAATACAGACATCTACGCTCATTACACATATGCCTGTCCCTTTCGGGAATCAAACCCGAGTTCCGTTGTGCCGCTATACGTGTTTGCGCTAACCACTCGATACACTATATAAACTCTACAGTGTATCTAGTTCTCATAATTATTTTCATCTCGTATTTAAATATCAAAACAATATCTCATTATGAATCACGACCCGTCCTGTCGGTACCCCACAGACAGCAAGCCCCGCGAGCGTCCCAAGCTGAACCTGTTACCGCGCACGGTGCCCCGCGAGCCCGACGTGCGCCCCGCCGAGGACGAGCGCGCCGCGCCCAAGCCCGTGCCCGCTGAGAAAGTGTTCGGGGCAGCCAAGCCCGTGGATACGGCGGCTAAGTAAGTACACATTAACCTTAACTTGTTTTGAATCACTGAAATGACAAGCATGCCCTCTCGCACTGTCATACCCCTCTGTCTCTGTGAGAGTGCAATTTATAATTTGCTCTTAATAGTAAGGTGATTTTGATATTAATTTGAATATATGTATTCGTTATGAAGAATGGAGATGATTTATAAGTTTAATTGAACACATCTTTGTCATTCTATACAAAGTATTGTCGATTTGGTGTGTTAATTTAGGTACACATGATCATATAACATTGAACAACACTCCGTTTGTCTAATAAAGTAATGAAAACATTTGATGATTTATTTACGATTAAATTACGACGGTCACAACCGGAGGATCCAAAATAATACAAATTCTTGACTTAATATTTAATAAGTATAACTAAGTTACAAACTACGAGTTACTTGCTCAAAGTTGGAGACAAGACTGATAAATAAATGAAATTATAATTAAAAGAATTACAGAATAACAAGTGGGACAAACAAAGGTTTCGGATATCTTAGGGTTCCGCTCTTGGATTCCTATGAAGAATGCTTGATATATTGCACCATCGCCTAATCAGCGATTCCACGATGCATGAGAATATAATAAATGTCAATTTAGCGATCCCACGATCTATGGGAATATAACAATTAAATAATGCGTATAAAATAACAATCACTATATAATATAGTGACTGTTATCGGACAAATGTCCTAATGCGCTATATTAAAGAGAGGGTTAACTAGACACCGTGTCATGTTTATGCGCGATTCGGTCGCTTTATACCCACAAATAAAATAATTAAGAAAAAAAACATAACACTTATATATCAGATAAACTTACGCAAGTTCTACTTCCAGGGAGCGTGAAATTGAAGAGCGTTTAAGAAAACAAGAAGAAGAAGCTAGGAAAACTGTTGAAGAAAAGGAACGTTGGGGACGTAGGGTAAGATGACTATTTTTGTTTGATATTATAAGGCTTGTTATATTTATTATCTTACTAAATAATGCTTTGTCTTCACAGAACGATTCGCCTGACCGTCGTGGCGGAGCTAGACGTGGTAAGCAGTCACTCATTCATAGATATATCTTTAATAAGTTTATCTACTCTGATACTATAATACAAAGATTATAAAACTGAAAACAAAATATTTTTTTATTACGATACAGGGCTTGTATGGACATCTGTATCATAATATAACTTTTTAATCATAACGATACACCTATACAACCTCCAGCTGGCCCAAGGAGGTTGAACCTCTACTTTAAAAAAAGAGTTTTAATGAACGAATCCGTTTCCGAATATATTCAGCGTTTTATTTGCAATATTGTTTTACGTATTATAGTATGAGAGTAGATAAAGAAGTGTATGACACTCTACATAACTTTGTCTTATAACACTCGTGTGATACGATAAAAAAACTCGCCTGGGGCTCTTTTTTTTAAAACACAATCGTGTTATAAGAACCTTTATTATGCAACAGTATCATAAACTACTAATAATTATGTTTTAGAAATGTTTTAATATTCAATTTCAATGCCATTAGATGATCGAGATCGCGGCAGGGATTCCCGCAGCTACAATCGCGACCGCGCTGACTATTCCCGTGACGATAGAGACAGGCGTGACGGTTCCAAGGACGATAGAGACAGGCGCGATTATTCCAAGGATGATAGAGATCGGCGAGACTATCCGAAGGACGATAGGGAACGACGCGACTATGCAAGAGACAATAGGGAAAGACGCGATTACTCCAAGGATGACAGGGAACGACGCGACTACCCCAATGACGATAGAGATCGACGCGATTATTCAAAGGAAGATAGAGACCGACGCTACAGAGACGACAGGGATCGTCGCGAAAGAGAGGATCGGGATCGTCGTGACAGAAATGATAGAGACCGCCGAGAAGGAGACGACGACAGGCGCGAACGAGATCGGGATGACAGGGACCAACGCGAGCCTTCTCAGGAGCGGGCCGAGCGGCCGCGGCAACAGTCGCCCGACGGCCGCGAGGACGGCGATGTTCGCAACGGACGACACAGCCGCAGCCGCGAGCGACACGACGACGACCGACCGCTGCCCAAGCTTAAGGAACAAGAGAAACCGGTGGGTATCGGGTAACCAGATATAAACACCTGCTATGTTCTTGGTTAACATATTACTTTACAAATTTTTCTCTATCAAATGTTGTTAAGTATTTTTTCTTTGCTTTCAGAACTTTGTAGCTTCAAATAAATTTAGCTTCCTCGAAGACGCCGACGACGGCGGTTCAGATTAACGAAAGAAAAATACAGGCGTGCTTTATATAACAGTTTCCGTTTATACCGTGACTCGAGTGTAAAGTGTAAATTAACGAGTATCAAGTGTCGATAGTGTAGCGGCTCGCTGAGCACTCAGACGATCATCATTGTGCTATGTAATAGAACTCATTAGTCGTTAGTGCGGTGTGGTATACGTGTATATTGGGGTTGCTCATGCTCACACTGCTTCGAGGTTGGCCCCAGCCTCTATTGTGTCTTACACGATTAAGCTGTTGTTTTGCCAGTTTTCATTGTAGTGTTCTTCACTCATTCTTGTTCCTAAATTACCACCACTTACCTATTCTACCACTTAACACAACAGCTTGTCCAATCTGGCACAATATAGGCTGGGGCTCCTTTTTGTAACCATGTACTGATTGGTGTAAATTTTCTATGGGTTTGTTACATTGTAATAATTATAAGTGGGGTTACAACAAAAAATCGGCCAAGAGCAACTAGAGAATTTTTGCTATCATTTTGCCATGAACTGATAGTAGCACAGGTGCTCTCCGATTTAATTATTTTGTGAATAATTTGTTTTTTAATTAACATTGATAAAATGTTGATAACTTTTATGCGAATTTCACTATAACATTGCAATGCCACCACAGGAAATCCTATTTTCCTTTTAGATATTATGTCTTATACTAAATATTTAGTCGATTTAGAATATTGTTAGAATGTTAATTGTATTATTTATCTTTACACTCAAAATTCTTGAAACAATCAATTGTAATAAAGGCAATATATTTACAGATTGCTAAAAAGCATTGTGAATGGTGAATGCCTTGAAATAACAATAGAAATTGAAATTATAAGTAACTATACATATTTGATTAAGATAGGTCACAAGGATCTATACTGCTTTTGTCTAAATGACAAAATATATTTTTTTGTGTACTTCAGAATTTGTTTGGTACATTATTGTCTAATTGTGAATTATAAATAAATTACTCTTTTTACAGCCAATGTCCCATTTTATTATCCTAATGCCCTTGTACAATCTCAATGATATAACATTTCATGTTTAGCTTGAAAGCTGCTCATTTAAATAAATATTTGTAAATTTAACAAATAAAGGAATTTCTTTATTTATATAAATAAATGATAGGTTAAAAAGAGCTAAAAGCCATTTTTATATTTACACACTTGCTTATAACCAGTACCATGACAAAAAAAAATATTCTGTGAGTTATTTGCCCAGAAATAGATAATTAATCGCTGGAACCATGTCAAGTTTTTAAAATAATGTAAGAGGTGAATAACGTTAACTAAAATAAAATAGTTCACTTATATTTTCAGTTCATAAAACAGTTGTAGGTATCTAATGTTAAAAATGTAATGCTATGACGATACTAAAGTTTTAATGTTTAAATAAGCTGAGTTGTAAATTCCGAGTAACTGTACAATGAAGATTAGGAATTTGAAAAACAGGAACTGAAGAACATTTTAATTTTTTATAACGTCTGTCAACGTCACAATCTCTAGGTAGTTAAAGTCAATAATATAATTAATATTGTTTATTTGGCTGTATTTAAATTTCTGAAATAAAAAATGTAAATTTGCTTAAAACATATATTGTGTGACATTTTAAGTAAATGGAAGTAAACTTGCTTGTGTAAAGTAATTAATTTGATTGGTAATACTTGTTGATCCTGAAATATAGTATTTATAATATATGATGAGAAAGACATCGCTAACTTCCTATAAAAGTAAAAGAGAAGTCATCAAGTGAATTTATTATAGGTATTTCATATGTAATACTTCTAAAGTAAGTACAGAATTCTTGATTTGTAAAATGGCATGTCGTTTCCAATTTGGTTTTTCTTACCACTCAAAACCTAGATAATTCTCAGAGTTCTTCAATTCTCCAAAGTGTCTAAATTCGTCATTTTGGCTCTTAAAGACTTTACAACCTTCTATTTTTAAATGAACACTATTGTGTATACATTTAATTACTATGAATTTTTATTATTACATATAACTTATTGTGTAACCTGATATTTTATATGTAAAAAAAAATCAGCATACTGGAAACTATCTTTTAAGAAACATACTAGAAAGTATCTTGTGGTTTTAGGCCATTATAACTTTTTTAGTTTTATTATTGTAACTTGACCTTGAGTGACTGTCTTTACAAGGGCTAGGAGCGAGGTTAATGGAAAGAGTATAGCAACCTCTTTCAAACAAGACCTGTATTAACCAAAATAGTACAATAGCATAGGCATACTGATGGGGAACTGGGGGGGGACCGTTGCCCAGCCTGGACATTGTATGCCTCTCTACTATATTCTTTTTTCAATTGAAATTCTTATTTTATATTTATATTAGAGACATTCAGAAAGACAAATCACAAATGTTTGCTCTTTCATAGTTACATTCATAGAAAATTTAAAATTACAGCTCCAAAATTACAAAAACATATTTAAAAAATCTGATTTGTCTCCCCCTAGCATAGAATCTGGGTATGTCTACGTACAATAGTAATGTAAACAAAGTCAACTCCTAAGCTTAGTGCGAAAGACTTAATGTAAATTACTTAATGACTTAAATTTTTATAAATTAATTTTATTATTGCAATGTAATAAAATAACACTTCAACAAGACAGATCATTTATTAAGAACCAATAAATTGTATACAAATCAAATAGCATACTTTATTTGAATATTTAAGAATTAACCATACAATATAATTATTTTATTGTAGACATTTAACCGTAATTGAAGCTAAGCTACAAATTTGGCCAACTAAGATAATAAGAATTAAGCATAACTTATTCAAGATTTTAAAAACACCTCTAGCAAAATAAATCAAGTGTTACTAATTATAATGTACCTTAATAAAATCAATCTTATATCTACACCATCAATATCGTCAAATCCGGGTAAAAATATTAATACATTGTCAAGTCCAAGATACTAAAAGTACAAGCTGTTTTTTTTTGCTTAGGAATAGTTTAACATATATTTATGCCAAGGTTGTTACTCCTAACTAGCAGCAGCAAATAATATGCAAATATCTATTTACATAGATTTTTTTCTTAACAAAAGTG
The DNA here is from genome assembly GCA_959347355.1 of Napeogenes inachia. Classification (NCBI taxonomy): domain Eukaryota; kingdom Metazoa; phylum Arthropoda; class Insecta; order Lepidoptera; family Nymphalidae; genus Napeogenes; species Napeogenes inachia. Next base: position 21,089,304 of record OY365800.1, on the reverse strand, counting down.
CCCCTCTGCACCTGTTTTTACATAATTAACCAGCCTTTTTCTGTGACACTGCTAACATGAATGCATCTCTAAGCTTTTTCGTAGCTTCTTCGAGAAGATCTGCTCGAACTCTTAATCGTTTATTTCTTTCTTCCAACTCATCAGCCATCTGTTCCATCTGTAGTTCTTTTAACTTTCTATTCATTCTGGATCTTTTTGATGCTTCATTATTTTTGTCTCGGAGTTCTCTGTATTTTATTTCATGTGTGGATACTGATGAATTTTCACTTCTAGTTGACGCAACACTCTCCCTCCTCTTAGGAGGGCGTCCTCTCCGGGCTTTGGTCTGTTGCTGGGCCCCCTCAAGTGCTCTTATCATATCCTTAATTGGTATATTAGGTTTTCGTTTCTTATACTTTCTAGGCGAGTGCTCAGTATATGGAGTGTACGATTCATCTGAATCTTCACTATCATTTCTTCTTCTCTTTCTTAAATCTGGTTTAATGTCTTCATCAGAGTCAATACGAGGTTCACTCTTAGGTGTAATAGGTTCATAGTCAACAAGTGCCAATGGAGAATCGGCAATATCCGTGTTCTCTACAAATTCCGTATATTCGATATCCACAGTGTTCTATAACAATTGTAAAATAATGTTAAAATTAATATATATTACTATAAATAATAAAATAACAATAAATAATAACATAAAACCTTTTGCTTACCGAGTTCTGGAGTGTGCATTTCTCTTTCTCTAATTGCTCGACAAAACTGAGAACTTCTGGTGTACTGATCACTTCACCAGGCCAACTGTGTGTAAGCCCAGCCACATCTAGTGACAGCCCACCACCCCGCCTATCGGGGAGCTGACATGGCTGCGCAGGAACCGGCTTGGCGTTTTGTTTCTCATTTATGATGTACTCTGATATAACTACGTTATTACTCTCCAGTTCCCTAGGTATTACAGATGCAAATTTCATGTCCAGTGAGTCTTCTTGGTCGATGAAGGGCATAGTGTTGTGTGTGTTTGATGTTGGTTTTGTATAGTCTGAGTCGTCAGCGTTTTGCCAAGTGAATTCCGTAGTTGACCACGGGTTCATCTCGGAGACGCTTTCTGACGCTAAGTCACCTATCACCACCGGCAAAGTACTGATATCTAAAAATTCTTCCGGAAATGGGATATTTTCTTCATTAACTGTATGGTTAAAGATATCAGCATTGGTCTTCGCCATCCCCTCGTCGGTGGGCGAGACTGGATAGCTAAATGATTGGTTATATGTCGGAGCTGACGGCGAATTAGCGTCAAATACATCCCCACCTTGCGGTGAGAATGGTGTGTGCAGTGTGTCGGTGTGGTATGCCCTTGCCCTTTCTATCGCTCTTTGAGAATCTACAAAAAAAAAGAAAAACTCTGAATTTGTTTCTTTAAAACATTATATACATGGTTGAAACTGGACATAACATCGGCATTATAGCAAGGTTTGATCATCGTATGCCCTAATGTTGATGAGAGCAATTGTAAGTTATTTCAGGAGTTCCCGTTTATAAGATTACAGCTAGGAAGTAATGGGTCAATTTTCAATTTTTAAGATTTTTTTTTAAATACTTACCAATGGATTGTACTATTTCTTCCACGGCGGGTGCTGCGCACCACTGAACCAAGTCTTGGAAGAACTCGCAATCCGTGTCGTTGAACATTGTGTTTGGGAATAACGGCTCCGGTTTCAGAAATTCCTGCAAAATAATAATTTTATGTTAGATAATGCTTCAGAATTTGAGAAGATCTAATTTTATAATAAATTAACTTATATTCAAATAATAACTAAATGTACGTCTACTCACGCTCTCTCAATACCCTCTTACCTCGGAAAAGCTGGTACTGGCCACAGACGATGGTGGAAGCAATTCTGTTCTTGCGTTGGGGATTACTCCGTGCTGACCGTTCACCTGTTGGTTCTTTCCGAACTTTAAGCGATCTATGTCTATCGTTTTCAGAGAACGTTGAGTCTTGAGACTCGTTTGCGAAAAAACCAGGTCTTTGGTTTGAATTGAACTTAGTTCCGTTATCGTCTCCTTGACGCGGACTGACGGTGATCTTTTGAGCAACCATTTTGAATAGAACTACAAACAAAAATGGCACGACGTAACATAATGTTTTTTTTTTATATGAAGCAAGGAAGGTGAGTAAATGAGATACAGAAAGTAAGCGTGAGACGTTGAAGATAATTGTAATGTATATGAAATAGATGATTTAAAAGACAATATAATATTTTTTTTTACTTTTACAGCTGTAAGGAGTATTCAAATAATAAGCTATGTGGGTACTTGTTGTAAAATACCACAAAAACAGTGAAGCCTCCTCACAAGTGTAAATTGTGTCAATAGATACATAGAAATTGGTTTACATGACAATGTGCGAAACAGTGAATGCATAAATATTATTTAGACAATATATAAAAATATTACAATTTAAGATGCGAACCGATTACCAAAATAACAATTATTATGGTCTGAATCAAGTCGTGTAACAGATATAGGTATTGATTTTTGTGAAATGGTTGCTATTTTTTTTGTAACCTTCCAGATACCGCCTAATTAGCTTCTTATAAAAAAATGCGTTACATGATTTTAATAAAAAAACATTATTAGAATGCTAATTAATGAAAAGTAACAATTAAATTAGTTTCAATATATTTTATTAGATAAAATAATTAAATGAATGAGTGATTTACATAGCAAACAGTTTAAAATATTTAAAATTGTCTATTATTTTGTGCTTATAAACCCATATTATATAAAAATATTTCGCGAGCTATAAATGCAAACAGTTATTTAAGGTTTGAAAAACGCGTTTAACATTAACATGTTTGCATTTTTGTTTCCGGAAAAAAAATCTTGATTCTTTAACTAATACCAAATATATATTTTTAAATGTTAAAACAAGGTGTATCGATTCCATTTTAAGAATTTATAAAACGACACTTATAATAGACATTAATATCCTTTCAAGTATAACAGAATCTGACTTTATTATTATTAGTATAAATTTTAATTATATCTTGTTTAGTTGATTTTCTCTCGAACTGATCTTGTTTTCCTGGAACAGAAATTGGGTTAGGGGGAACAGAACCGCTATAGCGGTGGTACTTACTTTGTTGAACTCTTCTTGAGTCCTTACGGAAATTGTAACCCTTTAGGCTCCCAACCAAGTAACTGTCTGAACAGTAGGCCTGTAACAATAGAAACCAACATTTAAATGAATCGAAAAACACAAGAGATTTTATTAAAATTCTAATATTATATTTCATATTTTCCTAGTATTATTCCGATGTAACTAAAACTTAAGATGCGACTTAGTTTTTCCACTGAGTCCTTTGACCACAACATGGGTCAGTACATAGGAATCTAACGACGTGGCTAAACGGTGTCATTTCCTCCATGTGTAAATACCAGTTTATACAAATGTGTTTTGTTAAGGATAATTGTTTATACATATTATCTATTATTACGAGGACGCATCTATTGTTACAATATATAAATTATCTATAAAAAAAACTTAGTTGAAATCAATTAGTGGCTAGTTGATTGTCCGGTTATAAAAACAACTAAAATTACTGTACACAAGAACTAGTAATACCATTAACTATTAATATTAATGGTACACAATAAATATGTCCATTAATGATGAATTATATTAAATCGTTGAGATAATGAAATATTCTGGAGAATATTTTGTTCATGAATCTTTTACTCTGAAATAATGTTGCTATAAAGATTTTTTACTCGAAGTCAATCAAGTTATTAAATATTGTTATCAAAATAACTACATGTTCATGTTGACCTCGAACAATGTGACAACTAGCAACCACCCACATTTATCGATTAAAACCACTACAGTCTTCAGCTTTATATCTTTATTTCTATGAATCATTTTGATGCCATCAATCCGATTGTTATTGGAATTTTGATTATAGTTTATTATTTATTCCTACAAGGAACCTTATAATGCATGCATGTATAATGATTATAAAAAGACTGCTTGGTATTTTGTAAAATATATACAGCCCTACTTTCACATATGTTAAAAATAACATCGTCAAAAGGTCACGAATGACGTATATGGTAAACTCCGCCATTCATCTAGGTATCTACATACATTCACTTGTTTAAAAGCTGGAAAATTTTGTGTTTGGTTTCTATTCTCAAAATATTTAAAAGATTGTAATGTTCACTATTACTGAATTTGCATACAATATTGGAACCGACGTTTAAATATACCTAATTATAATTACATATTACGTAGACAACTAAATATTGTATTTCGAATAATAATTCGGCAAACATACATAGTATATAGTAGAACAATTCTGTAACGTTAGAGAAATTTAATACAAAATCGTAGATTGGATGAATGCGAAAACGCATACACAAAACGTGAGCTTGACATGTCGGAACATGCTCACGTGTTGTGTCCACAGTTATATAGAAAACAAGTTTAATAGCTTTCTTTATATCTTTTCAATTTAATTACCTACACATTCGAAAATCATTAAATAATCACTTCGGTAATAAAAATGTATACAACTTCTTGCACCACAATTTATTTTGATATAATAGACTTACCTCAAAAAGGTCTTCTTTTTGTAGGCTCAAGCACGCAAGATATCAAGTTACCCTTTAAAATAAATGAAAAAGGAGTAACTTTCGCACTTTGTTTAAACGTTGTTAAAAATCGATATTAATGTAAAAGAAACTGGTGAAACTTTAGTGTATTATAACGCTCAATGTAACATACAATCGCTCGTTGAGAGCTCAGAAATCGTTGTGCAACAATGGGAGCCCGAACTTTCAAGTACTACGTACCGTTTTCCTCAATCCCCCACCATTCACGCTTATGTTCTAAAAATAAAATGTGAACTTGCTGCGATTGGTCCTTTCACATGACGTCAACTGAATAAGCCAATGAGAAAAAAGTAAAACAGACATCACGAGGCTACCGCGTTTTGCTGGTTATATGAATGTAGATGTTTATAAATTATAATGTTTCCGATACTTGCAACGACAAGTTTCTCAATTTTTTGTACGAGGAGATATCGCTGGGGTTTTACACTTAACAATTTTGCAATACTATACAGAAATATGCAAATATTATATATGTTTATGGTAGTTATGAGTCAAGTATTACTGTATACTGATAGGATGATATATGTGTGCATTTTTGTGGCAAAAAATAAAGAATTTAACCGTTAGAGATGTTAATCGGATTTAAAAAATACGCATTTAATAACTACGGCGTAGGCCATTATAACATTCCTTACATGTTATTAATTATTCTCTTTATATTTTATTTAATAAAACACACCATCCATTAACCATCCATCAAGATATTTTATTTATCTTTGTCATTAATAGGTTTTTTATTGTTTCATAAGGCATGCAAGTGCATTTTGGTATCGATTTTCTAGCAACTAAGTAAATTTATAAATCGTAAGAATGAAAAAGCGATTTTCAAACAAAAGTCAAAACCCAAGAACATGCTTGGAAAAACCCAAATCAAGCTGTATGGATTATGTAGATTATACTTATGAGTTATGACAACGAGATAGTCCATAGAGGTGATACTAATATGATCATCTAATATAGCAATAGACAATAGTGATTTAATATTCATATACCTATTAATCATCTTTTTGTACCATCAGTCTTATCATCTCATGACGATAAGACTGATGGTACAAAAAGATGAATCATTTTAACATCCAAGTTGAATGACCGTCTAAAATCAGTATTTTTGAGAATGAATTTAGTATTTATGTAATAAAAAAAGAATCAAATGTACTACTTTGTGAAAATTAATTTAAATAGAAAGTAAAATACTACAAATTACTTACAAAGTAATTATAATTATTTTGTAATCGATATGTTAGCAGTTAGATAAATATATTAATTGAACCATGGACACGTCATCGGCTAATCGTAAGATATATTATATGGTTGTATATTTAACAGGCATTAGTCATTTCTGATTAGGTAATATCGAAGATATATACCTACCTATATAACTAACAGAAATAAGAAAGAAAGATGTAACTTTTAAGCAAAACAATGAAACTATTAGAACCAGTTTGGGTTCCTCAGAATAAAGACTGATAAAAATAAAGAATCCTAAATCCTAAATGAATCCAAGAATCCAACAAGTTGTTGAGTTTTAATAAATTTCAAAATGCCTCATGAAAGATTCTTCGCGTTCACGTAATATATTATATGTTAAATAGTGAATATCTAGGTACAATTTCCACTCTTGTCCCTTATCAGACATGCGTCACAACACCTACGAAGCGTCAGACCGACACCGTATTGAACTTTACACTAGACTCAAAATTAAATGAAACTTTATTTTATTTACTGAATAAACAAATCAATAACGATGACAGTACATGTACATGATTCATCGAAGATACGAAGTTACAAGCACCTTTTAAACCTATTTAACACCCGGGCCTCTGTGAGGGTGAAAATATTAGACCAGGTATGGCCATAAAAAATACTGTTGAAGTATGTAAAGAATTTTTCTGAAGGATTCTAAATTGTTCTTTGATGTTTTTTCATAAAGTATTGTTTTAAAACTATATTATCTTACTAGTAATTCATTATTTGTATAACACATTCCTGAACTTAGCTTGTACATACAATAATATCATTGTGATAAATTAATCTATCGTGACCTCAACAATTAATACAGTTTCACTGTCATGCTGATAAACAAAAATACCGAGATAGCTCTGTTTAATCATTGCCGGTTATCATTGTTTACGAAATTACGTACGTACCTATGTACCTATAAAACTATCACAACTAATTGTACATTGATAATCGTTGAACTATTCGTACTTGGTACAAAACTATTTGTATCTTAGGGACAGCTCATGTAAGATTAGTATTATATTAAAAAGACTAAAAGCAGTAGATATTTAGGTATTGTATGTTATGTTCTTTCTCAATAGAAAAATATATATTAACTACTTTTAACAACACTGTCAATTAGGGTGAATATGATTTAAACAATTCAAAAATACTAACAAAACATCGGCAAACTTAAATTAAGTAAATAAGTTTTGCCCATTGATTTGACAGGAAGATAGCAAAATAAAAGATATATTAAAGATTACTTCAATAAATTTCGATAATTGACTTTATTATAATTCTTATCACTTATGATGGAGATAAAGAAAAACAACCAAAATTTTCTCCATCAAACAATACTAATATACTTAATGTTAATCATATCTAAAGAGAAAAGGAATGAATCTCTAAAAATACAATTCTAAAGTTATACAAATATTTTAAATTAAAGTGTATTCGATATTATATATTCGATAAAGAATGGTTTAGAAATGTTCCACAACTAGAATCATTTATATTTCATATAAAATATTTATATACCATAAAATATTTATTATAAATCTAGCAAGTCTGTCTTTTTATAGCCAACAACCACTTTCGTGGATATCTTCATTTCCAAATATACTTTTGTATCTACGCAAATGCTATCTGTATAGTAGCCGACATCTCGACTCTTCCTTATGACATTTCTAAAGAATTAAAGTAAAGCCTAAATATATGTTAGATAAGGATATATTTTATCGGCTGAGATAAAATATTAGATACGTCACTCGCTTGTAGACGTACAATAACATAGACAACTGGTTATCTTTTCAAGCATTTCCACTAGAATGAGGACAATATATTCTTCAACCTTGTATAGAAATGTGACGATTTTTCTATAGCTAAAGTTTTCAAAGATAACCACCACGTGTTAAACAAATCTTGATAGCTGGTCACGGAAATGCATTTTGTGATAAATATAATATAATAGTTCGTTTACATTTCGGAATTGCAGTTTAATTTGTAGCTTTTAAAAAGTTATATGCAAAGGTGGTGGGAAATTAGAACTCAATTTATTTATACCCTACCTATTTAAAAATTGTCTGTCTACATTGTTTTTCATATTTAAATTGTTGTACTTTACACCCCAAATGTTTACACAAAGATAGTTACTTTATTGATAATATTTTGGCAAATGCTATTTCCATCGTGTTAAATCAATTAAAAGATACATTTTACTTTAGTATAACTGAAATTAGACTGTAAGTGTGAACAGAACAGAGTCGTAAAAATCTTATAAAACTGTCTTGTCAGTTTCATTCTGGGACTACGCGTGTATTCCAAAAGAATTACGTCTTAGTGCTCAAACAGTACAGTGAAAATTCAGATAAATCAAAATAAAATTAAGGTCATATTAACGAAACTTGTAATATTTTATACAGGATATTCAGTTTCCGTTTCATTGTTACATTAATTGTAGAATTCGTTATCGGTGTGGATCTCTGACGTCTGTGACGGTAGAATGAAACAGCAATAACAATCTTATTTCTATCCTTTTTTTTTTGTAACCAAATAATGTTGTCACACCTACTGGAGGAAAGTTCACACGAATCACATTTTTGAATATCCGGTTAAATTTTAAGTAAAAAATGATAACTACATATTTAAATTTTTGATATTAAAATAAATCCTTACTATAATATAATGACTTAAGATCTGTACCTTTGACCCATGTAAAATGCCAGAACATAACGTTCGAAGTAGGTATATAAGTGTGGTACCATTCGAATGTGTAGCTAATAAACTTAAGACATTTTGTGACTCTAGACCAGGGCTTCTTAAACCATGGGTCGCGACCCTAAATGTGGTCTCGTAGCAAAATTCTGGGGGCGCGAGAGATTTTACTGACAGATATATATATATATAAACCATTTTAAAACATCACTAGAGTTGGCGGGATACAGTGGACTTTCAGCTTCTAGACACGCATGTTTGTTGAAGGTTTTGACCTATCACCACCGACAGCAGTAAACGATCGATGATCGCTATTATTATACTGTGGCTATCCATTGTTAGTGCGTTTGTTAGTATCATACATGTTGAATAAACCGCACGTTGCTGACTTTCTACTGTGACCGCCGGCGCCACCTCTAAATATCAAACATAATCAAAGGGAGGAATGCGCTCGCATACACACGTGCAATCTGCAGCTGAACAATAATTCAATATCACTGACTAGAGAACACAACTTAAGCTTCAAGTTTTTAATAAAAATTGCTTTTCAGAATAAGCACGTAAAGTCTGTTTAAAAGAATGAAGACGGCCAGAATCCACTTTTATTTTTGAAACTATAATAAATACAATTTTATATTTTTTTGTGCAATTTAGATTTTTGTATGTTTCAAAACGAATTCTAAAACTATATATTTTTATATGTATATGTATATTGTCACCTAATAAATAAATTATCAAAAAATATTAATTTATTTTCCTTTTATATTTGTATGGGGTCGTCAAGAAACTCTCAATCATAAATGACTAAAGTTGAAGAAGCCCTGATCAACTTTTCTTGAACTTTTAATAGGCAATTTAGCATGCATTTGTATTTTACTTGAGTGTTTTGTTTGTATGCAGGGAAGTGTTAGGTCACAAAAATTTCGAGAGCGTACCCACCGGCAGTTTCCTCGTAATAATCTAATATATATAAATTACGTGTCACGTTGTTTGTCCGCGATGGACTCCTAAACTACTTAACCGATTTTAATCAAATTTGCACACCGTGTGTAGTTTGATCCAACTTGAAACATAGGATAACTTACATCTTAATTTTAAGTCACAATATTATTTTATATCAAAATATTGTTATTTCGTTATTGGCCTTGATAAATTTACTTGCATTTTAAATTTTTTCCTTTACTTAGGGGGTCGGGGGTTTTTTTAATTTTAATTTTATTTTTTCTAATACCGTGACTTCTTAAATAGTTTACTACAATGTAATAGGTATATCCAAAACCTTAGCAACCACAGCAACGCGTGGCCGAGTCTGCTAGTATATATATATATATATGTATTTGATTATTAGTGCTATCTAATATCGTATTTACGTTTTAAAAACTCGAAAGAGAAAGTAGATTTAGAAAGAATCCTAATGTCCTCCTTTTTTCCATCCTCTTAAAAAATCGCTTAAATTCTTATAATATGACGAAACCGGCCTTATCTTAATGGCATTAATCCCTCGGATTTGTGAGAAACGCAAATCTAGAGTCGTCTAGCACCGATTTTTTTCCAGATAAGACTTAAAATCACTCGTGATTCACGAATGGTGAAGCAACGACTCGCAGCTGATAAATCTATTAATAAGCTTATTAAATAAACGTATGCTATTACTTGAAGTGCGCTTATTGGTTAATTGTCCATAAGACCTACTTATTTTTCATTTGTAAAGTTAACGTCAAAGGGTTTGATAAACTAATAAATATATTACATTTGTACAAATGTAAATAACAATGTAAACTATGATTGAAAAATAAAAATTGTAATTAAAGAACAGAACCTTGTTGTAGGTATACTAAATTATCGTCTTGTAGTTTTAATGTCATCATTATTTGTTTGATAATATAGGTATAAAATAGAAATCTTTTTAGTTCAGGATCTTATCGAAAAGTGATTGTATAGGTTTTTAATGTGTAAAAAAAAAGCTTGATTTATACTTACATTGTAATGTTTTTTCTGACAAATGTCTTAAACTTCTTAGTCTTTCTCATACAAGAAAAATTCATTTGATGCAAAATGTTCTGGTTATGAGCTAGATGCTGTATTGTAATGATGTTTAAGTCACCCAAGTTGTAAATTGCAAAATATTTCTTTAGTTGCATATATGCGTAGTTCATGTTAATCTCTGCACACAATTTCCTCTATTTATCTTCTGCGTTTTTCTCTTTTTTTAATATTGACAAACACAATAGGAGGTCTTAATAACTATTCAGTTACAAGACCTATTTTTAAACAAAACTAATATAAAATTACTATCAGGGTATAGACAATGATCTACTCAATTTTTCAAATTATAACACGCAATATCAAAAGCTCTAAATTAAGAAATTGCCAAGTTTAGAAACAAACACGTTTCTTTTCTAACCACATGTATTAAAAATAACTTATCTTTCGTTACTTGTCTGCACAAGATATTCAAGTTGAATGAGAAATGATAGAATTATAAGTAAAAGGTCGAGTCTTCTGGTTCTTGATGGAAGTATTGACGCTAATTTTAGGCTCAAACTAAAAAGAGATAGAAGATATAGGAAGGGTCCAGTGTAAGCAAGATAAAAGTTTTTGCTAGGTTGTACTGAATGACGTCTATCTACAACAGTCCGTTCTACGCAAAATGTATTTTTTTGGGTTTAATAAACTATATAAAACTTAGAAGTTTAAAAGATTAATTATTTCATTCAAATATTATAACGCTACTTCGAATGAGATTATTTTTTTTTACGACTAAGAAGTCTAGAATATAGCTGCAATCAAGTAAAAATACTTTAAATAAACATTAATAGACATACAACTCTGCGTGAAAATATTTAAACGTCATTTCTGTTTCATAACAAGTACCAACTACCAACCCATGACTTAGGATGATGCAAGATTTGTCCAGATTAGGAGATCCAAACTTTTTTTTTTACTTCAGTTATGACATCTTTAAAAACAAAGGGACAGTATCAAAAAGCTCTATAAAATAAAGTTAGGTTTTATCATCGGAAATGAAATATCTCTTTTGATTTGTTAGCAAAGTACCTATGAATTAGTAACTAAAAGTATAATAAGTATGTCGTGCGATTTTTATTCAATTAAAGACCGGCAATTTTAGGCTGGTTGTAGATACTTCTGGTGGAATTAGAGGTAATTATCTCTTCAGTATAAAATACCCGTAGCTTCATCATTATTTCATTAAAACAACAAATTTAAAGATTAAAGTTAATGTGAGAAGTATAATACTAATGTATTATACTTCTCACATTTCCACGATTCTCGGTCAAAATTTTTACACGTAACAATGATCTTCCAGATTTCAATTAAGAAATCTCACTGAGCCATTATTGCTAGTGCTGTATGATGTATCATGAATTAAATAATTAAAATGTTTTAAACTATTACAGTGTTCAAAATTCATAACAATATTAGGACTTCAAACTGCGACCTCTGGGATATTATCTCATCGATCTGCCAATAAAGCTATCGCGTGTCGCTCCTTGCCTTAATCAAAGTCTTATTTTTTAATAAGTATTAAATTCACGTTTCGAAAATAAAATTCTAAAATGATAATATTTTTTTTTGGAACATGAAGGAGAATGGAAAATAATTTATTTCAAATTTGTAGAATTAAAAGTATGGAAGAGTATCAATAGTATGTTTGAAAAAGTGTGCTTTTTCAATCATTTTTAATTCTTTTTTGTAATCAGTGATAACAAACGTAGCGCTTGGTACGGAAAAGAACTAGAATACCCTTCCACCTTCTACTATCTATTTATATGGTGCTCTCAACAAGGGCTTAAAGGAACCTTGTTACTTACTACTTTGAATCATTGGTTCATCTACTATTATTATTAATAACCAGCTGTTGCTCGCCCGCGTGTAGGTCGTTTTTCGCGTAATCTGTGGAAACTACAATTATCCAGACCTATAATAGACATATAGGCATTACATTGCTACGATAACAAATTGAAAATAATAACATACATACACATCACACACACAGTCAGGACATTCAGATATACGTAATAAAGCATATGAATACGAAATAATTTTTACCAAATATGTTTTTGAGTAATGTTCAATTAAAGAATTTCTTTGTAGAATTTCAAACTGCCATACCATATGCGAAAACATAATCATAGCGAGTTCTAAAAAAGTCAGCGCCAACTATTTAGATTATACGTAAATAAATTTAAAATGGGCATATGCTCATATTCAATTTATTATTTTATTAAAATAAAGTAGAAACTCTAGCTTTATCTTAATTAAATACTTTTATGTAAACCGCATTCAATTCTGTTTAAAAGTTTTGAAACAGTGCTTGAAATATTTTTTTATTGGATCATAACTTCTTTTTTCCTTAACTGGTTTTGACAACGAAACAAAGTTTTGACAACGCTCCAGATTATAGTTATATAATCCACCTGTGAAAACCGCGTTCAAATCCGTTGAGTAGTTTCGACGTTATAACGTACCAGACAGACAGACAAAAATTCCAAAAATTGTTGTTTTGGTTTCTATTACTCGTCTTTAATGGCCCCCTATCAGTTTTATGGAAAAATATTTAATGTACAGACACTCGACTTTTACTGTCTTATTATAAATTTGAGATTTGAGATATTATTCAAGTAAACAATACTCAGAACTATAACTAAAGCATTAGTTATTATTCTGAGAAACAATAGTAGTTAGTAGTAGTACCGAATTGACAACCAGTTGATTATTGCCATTGTCATCTAAATAGTCCTAAAAAATATTATAATACGCTTTGGTTACAAAACGACTTATTTTTTTCTAAGATATAGAAGCTAAGCAATCTGTCTAGCATTCTATATATATATTTGTTCTCATTGAATGGAACAATTAATTATCTATTAGACTTCTAATCATAATCTTAATGACACAAGGCGGTTAACAAAATTGTAGCTAAATCAACACAGCGACTGTATCTCAAGAGATCTTTTTAATAATAATTTTTAATTAATAATTAACAATGTAACACCCTCAACCTTAATTATATAAACATCGTCTAGTAATCATATCAATTTTAATATTTATTCGAAAGAAATTCCTTGACACGGTTTCCAGTTGGAGTTGACTGGTCAAAATCGTAACAAGAAAAAAGACTTATGCTTTTTGTGATTATTTGGTTCTCAAACATAGGTATTGGTTTTATTAACGCCGTGAGTTATATTATTCCACTATTGAAATTTTGTTCTTTAATCCAAATTTCTCGGATAAATCCATTCGCAACTAATTCTCGAATTTAGAGATTTATATGGTTCATACAGTGTTATTTTTATTAGTAGGTACCGGTGGTTCCCCGACCGCACACGTTTTTATTCATGTGACTTAATAATAACAATACTCAAGAGTAATGAGCGTTACGTGTTAATTATCACAAATATCACTTATGTTTACTTACTCATTACATCGTTATTTCCTCGTCATAATGATAACATCAAAGTATCAGCATTTATTTTTATAATTTAGGAATTTTCTTTATTCTATTTAAAGAACGATGACGAATTCACAAAGATAATTGTAATTTTCAGAAAAGATTTTAATAAGTTTATTAAAATTGTAATTTTATATCTAAGACTGTTTTCTTCTCGTCCGATATAAAGTTGTCGGTTGTATACAATTTCAAGTAGGTACATGGAGAAAAGAAAATAAATAAATATCACTTCTAAAAATTTAAAATATTCTTGAAAAATATGTTGTCACTTTCGCCAAGCAATATTAGACATTATTAAAAAAATCAAATATGATATATATATGGAACTAAAATTTATACAGTAATTTATCCACTTATTAAAGAAAAATAAAAGACGACATTATATTATCCGTAATTATGAAACGTCGCTAAAAATTAAGACTAAAACAATGCATCTAAGTATTATAAATAACTTTATGTTTTTTTTATATTACTACAAATTATAGAAAATAAGAAACAAAACAATAAATACATTTACATAAAAAAATCACTTCATTCGATTATATGCAAAAATACTAGAAATACTTATAATAATAAATTCTGAGACTCGACTTTTGGTAGTTGTCGATAAATAAGAATACCTCTGTTACATTTACGAATACAAGATCGTAAACGGAATCAACTCCGTCCATATATTTTAGTTTCCGGTAACAAACAATTGCTCTAGCTAGCAGAATTTCATTTAGATTTGGAGGGAAGGCATATATATTAGTTATATCCTGTAAGAGTAACATAAATTCTGTCCACAGATAACTAAGATGACATTATGTGTACTTGTATCTTAGAAAAACTAGCAGCACAGGTCTGGATGTCATTGTCAAATGGCTTTGACAATTCATCAAATTTGTCAAGAAAGTAATAGATCATAGATTTAGTTACGCAGATTGTAAATTGCATTTTTAATATATTTTTTGCAAATTTGAGGTGATATTCAGTACATAATTATCTTATAATTTATGTTTTTGTACATTACAATGTTTAGCTCTTCGGATGTTATTATGAACGACTTCTTAAATAAGTACCTGTTTGTTGTTTTTAGATTCCGAAATGTTTTTCTACTACGTTGTGGACTTCGATACAACATTTTAAATAATTCTGATAATATCAATAACTGATAAAGTAATAGAGCTCAGGTATGTATTCGGTATGGTTAAAGATTTGAATTTACTAGTGACCTTGAAAGGCTTTTATAATAATTGCCATTTGCTACCTTTGCAAGTGTTTGTGATTTACATTTTCCACATTTTTTTGTTTAAAATATTTAATATTGTCAAATGATTTATTCTCGAACATATGTTAAGATGCAAAGCAAAGCATAAATAGAGATATTATAGTGCAAAACTATTTGCTTGAAACATTTATCACTGTAATACATATAAATATAGTTACTACAGTTCACTACAGTACAAATACAGCTTGGATAATAGATTTAAATATTTATGTTGGAGTTTATTTTAGGACAAATAAAGTGTGTAGTTAATTTGTACATAATATGCATGGGAGATGGCTGCCTGATCATAATGTTACACTTATTACAGAAAAATCTTATGCTTAGTATTTTCTTAAATTTTAACTATTACACCCAATTGTTTAATTTAGTTTGTTCCCAAGTAATTGAAATTATGGGTTAAATTTAAAGTTTTTAATGTCAATAATATAAAACAACTACATTCAAGTTGGGTCCAATAAAAATAGTTTTATTGAAATAGCTTTAGATTGATTTTTCATTTTTACTCAATCATGTATACAGAATTGATGTCTGATTATTTTTGCTTTGCATATTGAATTATAATATAAAAATAATAATATCTGCAACTTTCAGTGTCATCTAAACTAATCAAGAATTACTAACTTAATTTTTAAATATTTTAACATATGTATTTGAAAATTCATTTCAGTTTCCAAAAAATAATTGACCTTTAGTGACCCATGTAATGTACCTAACAAATCAATACCTTAAAAAAAAAAATATATATATATATATAAAACAACCCAAAACTGTTAAAAAATCTGGGATTTAAAAACTAAATATATACAGCACAAGTACAATTTTTCAACCCATAATTAATAATAATTGTGTAAAAATGGTTTAGAGCAAATAATTGAAAGAAACACCACGAGAATGGAATTTGCAAACTTGACAAGCTATAAATTAAAAAAAATCTATACAGTAAATTTAGATCTACTGAACTCTTGTATCTATATATCAATTTTAATAAAATAAAGTCTTGTAAGGAAATATATCAATTTAAAAAAAAAAATATTTCAATTTATTTTAAAAGTATCAGCAAAGCATTGCAAGTTTTTTTCTTTTGCCGTTTTTTTTTTCTAATAATGCATTTTTTTGTTGTTATGTTCAATCGGTAGCTTTAAATTACCAGTGGTTCCAAATTTCCTTCTGTTGTTCTTATGAATGCAATTGTTAGTTAAAGGTATACAGTATACTATATGCTTACATTCTGTTGCACTTGTCTGTAACTACATTCTTAATCAAACTTTAATAATGAGTTAAAGTAGTCCAAGGTGTTTCAAAATGTTAGACAATTTCAAGGTAATTTTGTTGGAATTTAAAATATCTATCAAAATGAGGCCAAGTTACAGTATTTATTATACAAGGTGAATGTTGAAGAAATTTTTTCCCTAAATTTTCATGGATATGTCTTCATTTTCAAAAATTAAAATATTTTTCTATTTAGTTGGGTATAAATTGCTTTAACAGTTATTAGGTATTAATTCAATAGGAATAGAAATATAATAATTCAATAGGAATTATTTGCATTAGTATTTGTTTTTGTAGGAAAAGAGTATGAAGAGTAGAAGGGTATTACCTGTTTGGTTCTCTGAAATAAATAGATAACATTTTTTTAATATTTAATGCAACTGAAATAAGAACTTATAAAATATTTTATAACATTTTTGATATGATATCCCAAAATTTGTAGATATCATGTTTGGTTTGTATTGATTCTCTTTACTCAATACCAGCTGAACATGACATTTAGAAATTCTATAAGTGTTAATAACTAACCCTACACATTGTTTCTAGATCAAGATGCCCCTAATAGAGGGAGTGGGTGATGAGGTGGTGCAGTTTGCGGTGGTGGTGCTGGTGATAGTAGTGGCGGTGCTCGCGTGGTGG
Source organism: Napeogenes inachia (assembly GCA_959347355.1). NCBI lineage: Eukaryota > Metazoa > Arthropoda > Insecta > Lepidoptera > Nymphalidae > Napeogenes > Napeogenes inachia. The sequence continues at coordinate 21,072,058 of OY365800.1, read as the reverse complement.
TCGACTAACGCGCGACCTAATCGATACCGCACAGTACTTGTCATGCGATCGCGGGCTCACCCTGTTACTGTTAATATTTTGACACGTAGGTATTTGGAAATTGTGTTTTAATAATAACAAAATCATCATTCTACCCTCATTCCAAATATACAAGCATCATGTTATCCCGTTTTTTTATGTATTTGCCCAAGTTATCATTTTAGTATATGTAAAATCTAATAATATCTTTTCAAAGCCTATTCATCTTTCTCAGGTCTCCCTTTTTTCTTATAGTCCTTTACATTCTCTTTACTCCCTCTATTCTCATACTCATAACCTTTAGCACTACAATTAGTTATATTTATTGAGTATTATTTAAAACCCTAATTGAGAAGCAAGTAAAGTAGTTGAATATTAAGTTTTACTGTGTGTTAAGATATTATAGCATCTTGTTCACATAAATAAACATAAAAATGTTTTTTGATTATTTTATTTTTCTAGGATCAAATGTAACAAGTTCTTCAACTACTACCACTCAAGCGTCAACTCCTGAACCAATAGGTGGCTATGCATTGATCTTAATGAATTTATGTCATTGTCATTTTAATATTATATATTAAGTTCACCAAATATCATGAGATGTTCAAATATTAAGTTCACCAAATATCATGAATTGTTCATATATTAAGTTCACCAAATATCATGAGTTGTTGCATTATTTGAATTAATTTTATGTATTTATTAAATTATTTAATAAATTGTATACATGTTTTATATAAAAATGCTAACCAATTGTTTGTATTGATTGGCAGTGGCAAGTAGCGTTAGTTCAAATAGTGTAAACAGGGAGAATAGGGTGATACCGCTGCAGGAGATGGACAGCATTGTTGACGCTGACATGGCGATGTTAGATAACAACCGCCTGCACTTCTACCGACGGATCAACTGTGAGTGGCTTCACCCAAACATTATTCAAAATATACACCTTGAAGACTTATCACTATTACAGAATTTTTAGTCTTTGTGTAAGGTTATAATCATCAACCAAGGCAATTTATTTCCAATTACTTTGAACATAAATAAATCAATACACCTTTATTTCTAGCTCCTCCCAACCAGTCGACGTCAGAAGTGCGTCACGAAGACAGCGACAGCAACGAGGAGCCAGAGACAGCCAGCAACGCACAGATACGAGAGATGGACAGCATTGTCAGCGCCATGGAAGCCGACGTGCCGCCTGGATGTACCTGCTTCAGGCGGAACGGTGAGTCCTTAGAGGAAGTTAGTGAGTATTGTCTACCTTTAGCAATGAGAAGTAAAAGCCGTAAAGATGTGGTTTTTTTTTATTGTGCGGGGTGCAATCTGACAATAACTGCACCCCGCCTGATTAAATCGAAAACTGCATTCTAAAAATTAAGGCGAGACATGTGTTAGAGGAGCTGTTTGTTGCACAAGACAGGCATATCGTTCCTAGCCTGAGGCGGTAGTTAAAAAGGATCCGAACTCTAGAGTTCTAAAGGGAAATTAAAGTCATGTCTTCAGATCTTCAAACGGCAAATCACTACAGCAAAGTCCAAGTATGTCGTCAAAATTGGCGAGCATCTGGCAAGGTACACTGCGGGTTCTGGGCGCTTTTAAAAGCTCCCCCGTTCATTGCACATTTTGAGTGAGCTCACACGGCATAAGAGGAAGCCGATCTTCTCTGCAGTCTTTTTTATTCAAACTTGACTATGGACGACAACGGAAAGGCACCGCCTATTATCTTACGCTCTCAGAGTTTAATGCCAGACATTGTATTCTTACAAAAATCTATACGATGCTATTTTCCTTGAAGGTCCATAAGTCGACCGGACCGGATATCATTCCTCCGATCGTGCTCCGAATATGTGTTCCTGAGCTGACTCCTGTGCTAACGCGTCTATTTCAATATTTCAATGCTTCTCTTTAAAAGGCGTAGTCCCGAACTTGTGTGTGCCCTTGTCCATCCGATCCTTAAAAAACGCAACGAATCTGACTCATCTAACTACAGGCCTATTGCTCTTACCTCCCTCTTCTCGAATATAATGGAGATTATTATAAACCACCAGCTCCTGACTTACCTTGAAGATCGCCAGTTAACCAATGACCGACAATATGACTTTCGCCATGGTCGATCATAGCGTTTGTATAGAATACACCGATGTATGCTGATGGGCTGGAGTATCAACTGGGTTATGTCATGCGTGAGTACTAACTCGTGGCGATTCTCCCCGCATAGTATATTTTGGAGGAGCTCAACCAGATCTCATGGTGAGCAATACAAAATAAAAATGTTTAAAATACCTTTTTAAAATATTAAAATACCCCACAACTACCAATTCAGCGTTGGGAAAGCAAACAAATCGGCAGATTGCGCCAATATCCACGTGCACATATCGAGCAAACGCCGACGAAATACATCTGCTCTGGCGAACAAGCGCGACCCGGCTTTTACGAGGAACCTCTCCTCCAAAAGCCGTTGCATGAGAGGGATTGTGGCTGCAGCAATGCTGGAGAAAGCATAGAGCCCTGTTTCAGTATAGACTAGTTGAGTATGTCGCCAACCAATTCGCCGAACAGAAGGACCCCCCGTCCGGAAGTGCTTACCTCCTATCTACTGAGACACCCGGCGGTAGATAGGTTTGCAGCTGAACTACGGATCAGCTGCTAAGATCAGGGTACTACGGGACCCCAGTACCTAAGCCCTCCGTCAGCGATGCAGACGCTTGCGTGTGTAAACTGCCGGTTTACAGAATTTGGTGTTGGATTCTTAGTGGTAAAGTGGTTAGCTGCAGAGATTCGGCGCTGTTCTTCTGGGTTCCCATAGTTGTCGGGGGCTCGTTGGATCTTGTGCGCAGCTAGAGATGATTGACCAGCCTAAGACGAAGGGCTGCCGTGATTTTTACTTCGGGGTTTGGAACGGCCTTTGAGCAGAGATCCCTTCGGGGGGTCACTGCAGTTCGGGTAGCTACCTGCTTAGATGATAGATGGATGTGCTAGGATCTGGTCCGGTCCGGTCAGGTCACCCGACTGTATTCGTAGGATAGGCTTGCGACCTGACTGCCTGTCGGGAAGTGAGCGTGCCTTATAGCTCCGGAACATTTCATGGAGAAAAGGTAGCTTGACGGTCGCGATTGGACTTGTCTATGACCGATAGCCTTGCGAACTTACTAGTCTTATAGTGCCGTTGTCGGACGACTTCGGATATCAGACCTGCCGTATAAGGGTCCATTGACAGGGGTAAACCTTGACCACATAAAATAGCAGCTTAACCTTTATAACCGGAGGGTTGGTGGGGTTGAGATGCTATGTATGAACATAAGTACTAGGACTGAAGGAGGTCTCCCTGGCCTGCAAATTGATCTTCGACATCCCAACCATGCGTTTACGAGGGCCTCCGCTGGTTCTGTACTTATTGCAAACCCAAACCTTCTAGCAACCGGTCATTCTAAGCTGTATCCAGGACATTACCCGGAGGCAACTTGACGGGTTGTACACTCTTGCACCGTGGTAGTTTCAACCGGCCGAACATTGTAACGGGATTTTTATTACAATGTTCTCCTACTTATTTCAGTACAATGTTCTTGATAAATGTGAAAATGTCAAGAAAATCTTTCATTTTGTCTTTAAGGTTTTCAAGCTGCAAATAATTGTTTCGAAAACGTTGATTTTTAACAGTAAAACAGCTTAGGCTAGTATTTATTAAAAATAAACTTTCCTTTTTATTATCCAATTTTCTCTTGTTAACTTACATCTATAGTATAGTAGTAGTAGATATTGAATAGTATAGATTTTAATATAAAAATATATATAAATACCCAATTATTATAATATAATTATTAGGTATTTATATATATAAATACCATTAAATTTCATTTTCAGAATCAAATGCTACCCTTAAAGAAGTACCCAAAAAGCAAAACGATGATGACACTAGAAGTGTGGAACAGGCTCCCGGTGAAAGTGAACCTGATGCCAGCAGTACTTCACAAGACACACCCGAGGAGAGCCGGATACTCATAAAGTTAAAATACCTTAATGATACTCTAAAAGAGGTCGAGGGCAGCCTTGATGAGCTTTTAAAAGATTTTAAAAGGTGTGTTATGTTCTGATTTTATGAAGTATATGTAAAAAAGAAAATTTAGTTCTTATACTTTGTCCATTACATTATTAGTCTTTTGACAGCGCACGCCCATGAAGTTTTGTATTGTTTACGTTTAAATGTCATATAAATAATATTGTACTTCAAGGATGTAATTAATATGTTATTTAAATAGAAAGACATATACACTTTATATAATGACAATAGATAAAGTTTTATTTTCTTCTTAGTTACAGAGGCATAGAAATAAAACAATGAGAATAGTTTAATTTATTTTATTAACACGAGTTGTCAGAAATAGGGGCGGATGGAAGGTCTGTTGATGTTGCCCGATGACGTATATGATATTTTTTACGATTATAATAAATACAGACGCAATCACACATAACTTAATTTATTTCATAAAACTAAGATAATATTAAATCAAAATGTAAATTTTTATACCTGTTATTACGTTTACGTAGATAGCTATGTAATTCGATTAATGATAGTACTACAATCGGAATGGTATTCGAGAATCTTTAGGACATCACTACACATATCAATTATCGAGCTGTCAAAAGACTAATAATATTATGGACAAAGTATAATAGTAATTCATAATCAGTTAAAAATTAAAAGCTCGTTGAGTGAACTGTTGATTGTTCCTAGGCGTCACTTCGCGGAGGAGATATTGTCTGAGCGTGTGGTGCGACTGATCTTCCGAGGACGCGTACTGTGCGACGAGGCGGCCACGCTGCGCGCCTGCGGCCTGCACCACCGCGCCGTCGTGCACTGCCTCGTGCACGCGCACCGCCCGCGCGCACAGGTGGGCACACATATCCAGGGTGGCGGTGAGAACTACACCAGTGGTGTGTGAGAGTGGGGCGAGGCGGGGCCACACTGCGCAGCTGCGGCCTGCACCACCGCGCCGTCGTGCACTGCCTCGTGCACGGGCACAGGTGGGCACACTGCGCGCCTGCCTGCCTCGAATCTAAAAGGCTTGATTGAATTTTATAATTATCTCTTAGTGCATTGACTAGGTACCTGGATAATATTAAAAATTTGAACCGTTAGATGGGCTCCAATCATATTACCAGAAATCTTTAAATTGATAGAGCAAAACAACGTCAGTGCGCTCCAGCATTATATGTAGTATATTATCTATAAAATAATATCATATTATTATTCCTCAGCAACAGCCGGTGAGTCCCGCCGTGCCGTCGGGCGACGGTGTGGCGGGTGAGGCGGCTCCGGAGCGCGCCTGGGACCTTGAGAACATACTCATGACGCTGGTCTCAGTAGCGCTCACTGTGGTGTGGTTCTTCAGGTTATTATATCATTAATATACTAGATATTTTAATATTTAATATACAGTGTTTACTGCAAACGAATAATTTGATCTCATCAAATGTCGTCTAATAATAAGGTCAATGTTGTCAGTTACTTTTAATTGACACGAACAAAAAGTGTTTGGAATTCCAAATCAAATCACGTTCAATACGGGCCATTTTCTTTTTATCTTTCTTCATTATCTTATCTTTCAATCGAAGATTAAAGCTTTACTATCTCTCCCATTTATAAACATATGTTTATATATATAATAATAATAGTATAAACAATAACATCCGGCCGAGAGTCATGCGTTATGTTACACAGGCCTTTGCCGGTACTGGCATTAGACCTCAGGATTACATGGCCTATGTAACAGAACGTATAGACTACCTGAAGCAGAAAGTTTGTGCGTGGGCAAATCGTATACGTCGTTATAAACAACGTGTTAATAGGTATAAACAGAATCGCATATTCCAAAGTGACCAAAGAAAGGTTTATAGAAGCTGGGAGGAATCTGCTACGAATGTGATTGGTGGGCAGTTACCAAATATGGAAGAAATGTTCACATTTTGGAAAAATATTTGGTCGGTGCCTAATAATCACAACGATGGTGGCTGGATGCGTGTTGTTGAGCGCGCGTGTGAACACCCGCAACCAATGGAGGCTATATTTATAAGCCCAGATAGTGTCAGGGATGCGATCCGTTCGACCCATAACTGGAAAAGTTCTGGGCCGGACGGATTACATAACTTTTGGCTCAAATGGCTGCGGTCTTCACACGAACGTTTGGCTAGGCAATTCCAGGAAGCCATCGTGTCCGGATCCCTACCATCTTTTATGACAACAGGAATCACCTTTCTGCTCCACAAGTCTGGTAGTATCACGGATCCAAAGAACTTTCGACCTATCACGTGCTTACCAACAATTTATAAGCTTCTTACATCCATTTTGACTTCAAAATTAAACACACATTTGTATGCAAATAGCATTTTAGATCCCGCGCAAAATGGATGTAAGATTGGGTCTCGTGGTACTAAGGAGCTCCTCCTTATTGACATGGCTATTAATGAAAAGGTTCGCCGAGGTAAGAAGGGTCTCTCCGCCGCCTGGATTGATTATAAAAAGGCCTATGATTCGGTGCCTCATACGAGTACTAGAAGTGTATAAGATTGACACAGATTTATGCGCTTTTCTTGATTCATGGATGAGGCAATGGACAACGGTCCTTTGTCTTCAGGGGGCGGAGGAAGTCTTCTTACTTCCGAACCTGTAAGGATTGAGCGAGGTATTTTCCAGGGTGATAGCTTGAGTCCTTTGTGGTTTTACTTGGCTTTGAACCCCTTAAGCACGTTGCTTAGGTATTCAAAACTGTGATTTCGCTTTCGCAGAGGGGGGAGATCATTTCACATTTTTGTACATGGACGATCTCAAATTATTTGCACCAAATAAAGCAGATCTGGTATCATTACTAAGCGTTACGCAAACATTTAGTAATGACATTAGGATGGAGTTTGGTGTAGATAAATGTGCGGTTGCACATGTGCAGAATGGCCGAGTTGTAAATAGCGAATATTTACAACTCTCGGAGACAATGTCCCTCAGATCTCTCTCTGAAACCGATTCCTACAAATACCTTGGTATGTCGGAATGCTTAGGCATACTAAGTGGGGACATTAAACAGCTAGTGAAGGAACGCTTCTTTCACCGCTTGACAAAAGTCTTAAAAAGTCTTTTGTCAGGAGGTAACAAAGTGCGTGCATTCAACAGTTGGGTAATGCCCCTGCTGATGTATACTTTCGGCATATTAAGGTGGACTCAGATTGAATTAGATTCCCTGGACCGAAAGGCCCGAAAACTATTGACAATGTATCGCATGCATCATCCGCGCTCGTCAGTGATGAGATTGTATATTCCACGGAAGTGTGGGGGTCGCGGCTTCCTTAATGCGAAAAACTTACACAACCGTGAGGTATGCAATCTTAGAGAATATTTCCTTCATGCTGAGTGTGAAATGCATCGGGACATTGTTGCAGTAGATAATGGCCTCACACCGCTCTCCTTAGCCAAAGATAACTGGCATAAACCGGTAGTACTTAGCACTGACGACCGTATAAATATATGGAAGAGTAAGGAGCTTCATGGACGGTTCCACCGGGCGCTCTATGGACCTGATGTAGACCTTCTGGCGTCCGTGGCTTGGCTACGGACTTTTGGTGATTTCTTTGGTGAAACCGAAGGATTTGCTTGTGCAATTGCTGACGAAGTTGTCAAGACGAAGAACTATTGGAAATACATAATAAAGGATGGCACTGTTGAAATATGTCGTGCGTGCCACCAACCTGGAGAATCCATCAGACATGTTATTTCCGGTTGTTGTCATCTTGCCAATGGAGAGTATTTGCACAGGCACAACCAAGTAGCCAAGATTATCCACCAAGAACTTGCTCTTCGATACGGTCTTGTACCTTTTGAAGTGCCATATTATAAGTACTCACTGGAGCCAGTTTTGGAAAATGGTCATGCTAAGCTCTATTGGGACCGATCTATCATAACGGACAGGACTATCTTAGCCAATAAGCCTGATATCGTGCTGGTAGATCGGTTAGAGTGCTGGGCATTTTTTAGATATCAGTGTCCCGTGTGACGCTAATTTTGTGAAAGCTGAGAAGGACAAACTGTCAAAATACTTGGACTTAGCTCACGAGATTAACGACATGTGGGATGTTGACTCAACAATAATTGTCCCGATGGTAGTTTCCGTAAATGGTCTTATAGCGAAGAGTCTCGATCATCATCTCAAGAGGCTCTCGGATGCAAAGAGCAGCAGTTTTGGGTACGGCACGCATTGTGAGGAAGTTTCTTTCGCTGTCGCCCTAACCACCGACGGACTGATCGTAAGGCCCACGTCGGCGGGATACTATTTTTTATATTTATATTTATAATGTTGTTTTTTTTAATGTTATATGTATAATTGTAAATAATAAGATTAAAATAAAATAAATGATAATAATAATAATAATAATATCAGCACAAATTACACACATTGATCTAACGAATCATGCAAACCAACTAAGCAAATTATTTAAGGGTGTTAGACAACGATACAAATACATAGAAATACACATATAAATACTGAAAATATATTTAATAAACGACCAAACCCAGAAGCACAGACATCTATGCTCATCACATAAATGCCGGTCTCCGCCGGAAATCGAACCCGAGCCCCATTGCGTCGTGACACGTTAGGCGTCTGCGCTAACCACTTGACCAACGGGGCGGCATATATATAAAATCAAACCATTATATATATACATATCTTAATATATATAAATTACGTGTCACGTTGTTTGTGGATGGACTCCTAAACTACTTAACCATTTTAATCAAATTTGCACACCGTGTGCAGTTTGATCCAACTTGAAACATAGGATAACTTACATCTTAATTTTTAGTCGCAATATTATTTTATTGCAAATTATTTCTTTACAATTATCTGTGAATCCAAACAAGTTTAACAGATGGCGTAATGTTAAAAGTACAAATGTTTCATATACAATTTAACATCATAACCAACACGCGATGTTGAGACTAAATTATGAGTCAATTTTTAGTGTTAATATAGCCCGCCACGTATTACTTAGACTGAAGTATATATAAACTTATATGATAATGAACATAATACAGTCAAATTATACCTGCTTCTTCGTTGAATCTATTTATGTGAAATGGGTCAACCAAAAATATTGTGCACCGATTAGTGCAAAATTAAATTAAAAATTAAATTATTAATAATTTAAAATAACAAATATTATTTTCAAAAATTTAAAACTATCTGCCCTACATCTCTTATTTATAAATTTGTAGTATTTGTTACCATATTAAATAAAATAATAATAATTAAATTTAAAATTAAATATCTCAACTGTACGATAATTTTGATCAATCGTGTTCAAAGACCTCTTTCAAATCCCAATCCGGTGAATTTTTTGGACCGGCTTTAACGTTTTCGTCTTCTTTGGTAAATAATAATTTCATTGTTGCAACCACCCTGTTGGTCAAGTAGTGTACTTACCAAATATTCGGCGCATCAATAATAATTATTATATTACTGTATCAAGGGTTAGGTAATGGTAGTAAAAAAATAGTCATAGAGGTTCAATTCAACCATGTTCTTTACAAATTGCATCTATGTAAAAAAAACATAGCGGTCCACATCATTATTTTTAACCCCCGCCAAAAAAAGAGGGGTATTAAGATTTGTGTATCTGTGTGTCTGTCTGTGGATACGTAGCGGCCAAATACGTAAACGGATAGTAAAAACCTAAACAGGGGAAATTAGTGTATTCGTAGGTTCATTTAGTACAACATAGAAAAAAGTGAAATAATTTAAAAAACAAAAAGAAAAATTAAATAAACCTCGATACTAGATGACGTCTAAAAAGGATAATAATATTATTATCAATTATGTACTTATTGAAGTCGTTACGTCGGGGGACCTTTGTACGTACGTTGATGAGTGTCTATTTTACAAAATTTTCGGTGCTAATGAATGAGGTCTTTGACTATACGATAATATCAAAATATTGTTATTTCGTTATTGGCCTTGATAAATTTACTTGCATTTTGAATTTTTCCTTTACTAAGGGGCCGGGGGTTTTTAAATTTTTTATTTTATTTTTTCTAATACCGTGACTTCTTAAATAGTTTACTACAATGTAATAGGTATATCCAAAACCTTAGCAACCACAGCAACGCGTGGCCGCGGCTGCTAGTATATATATATATATAATGGTTTGATTTTAAGTTTTGTTATTACATTATATGATTGATTTTTTTATATATATATATTGCGTATACCTATTTCTGCCCATATATTTGTCTCTCTCACAGGCCGGTATTATTAGAGATAAGCTTATCCTATATATCTTTTGTTTATTTTTGATTTTTTTTTTCATTAAATCTTGAACATAAATAAATACATTTTCTAATAAAGAGTCTAATAATAAGAGTATTTCTAAAACAATATTTGAGTTTTATAACTTTTTTCTCCATGTCTCTAGATTGATACACCATTTTCAAATTTTGATCTTACTGTAATATATATCTCTAGAAACAAATATTTGTCCTCTGTGATCACAGATGCGAATATTCGAACATGTTCACGGCGAGCGCGAGTGTGGCTCTGTTCGGTCTCACCGTGTTCTACAGCGTGGCGATATTCGGCCTCTATCTCTCCGACACGTTCTACTTCGAGCGACGACAAGCGCCCCCCGTTCCTACCAATTGAAGGATGCCGTCTTATACGATAGAAGAAACAATGTTACTATAAATAAAAACACGGATAGTACTATACAATGGACGATGTATTCACCTGTTAAATAAATCATCAGACAAAAAAAACAAAATAAACAATATGTAATAAAAAAAATACACCTTTCTAGGCAACGTTTTATTGTCATGTAAACGGTGCTGGATTGGGTTCTATGCTCTTTCTAGTTAAATGCCCTAATCTATAGTATGTTTTCAATTTTAGAAAATATATTATCTTAAACTCTAAATAAATTTATTTGAACTTGTGTATGTACTAGAAAGGTTAATAGGTGTCATTTATTGTAACGTTGTTTTTTTCCAATCTGATTAAAAAAATCTGACAAGTACTAAAAAGAAAAGTACATTGTATTTTCTAATATAAAATAAATATTAAATGTGGTTTAATATATCTGCCCCAAATGTTTTATACCTAATGTTGATGCTTTGATGGCTTGATATAGGTATTGGCAAACATCTTGAAAAGACAATCCTTTAAAAATCGGTCTGTGTGTCTGTGTGTCGGTTTAAAGTTTGAATTTTTCGGTCCATTTGAAGGTTTTTTTAGAGAGTGAAAGGACGTTACGTCTTCGGGCATCTGCTATTGGTTGATTCAATAGCCGCTCGTTTCGGGTTATATTATTGTGCATATTCACATAATATTTAATTCATTTCTTATAAATTTGATAAATTGTTATTTTAAATGAATTCGATAAAGGTATGTTTCTGCTTTTTTTTTCTATGTAAGTAAAATGTTTTATAATTAATTTCATATTTTGATATTTTTAAGTACCTTATTGCTTTTTTTTTTTTTTTGTTGCGATCCTTAAATTAGTTAAAATTCAATTTGTTGTGTTTTTGTGGAATTCAATAAAGAAACAAGAAAATACAAAGAGGAAGACAACAGCTTAACTATATTATAGCCATATATTATAAATATTGATAAATAAATACTCATATTTTAAAAGTGAGTTACTTTTTTGCACTTCAAGATGTTTGTCAGTCACTATATGTGTGTAAATGTTTAAATATAAATTCATATTTTTACTTATTGTGTCAAGTGATGGATATAATTGTGTCGTTATATTTTATTTTTAATGTTAACAAATTAACATGAAAGTGTAATTTCTCTCATTAAGCTGTGAATTGTAATTGTACTATAAAAACAAAATATGTTACAGTGTGAAATATTTATATAAACATATAAATAACGAGCACAAACAGATATGAATTTATATATTATTATTCATATAACATTTTTAATATTTTCATATAATGCTACTAATATCTATATCTCATTATTTGTTTGTTACAAAACCACAATTAAAACATCTGAACCAGCTTGTCTAATATTCTCCCACATACATTTTTAAATGAAAGAACATTATAATAGTTTATATCAGGTATGGTCAACCGGTCGATCGCGGGTATTAGACGATTCCATTCGAAGGAAAATGTATTTTTCTTTATTTAAAGGAGTATGTAATTCCTAAAAATAAATAAGGTAGATTCCACATGGACACTTCGATATAAAGTGAATCTTAGTTGGCTACCCCTGGATTATATACTGAATTTGAGACGGAAGAAGCCGGAACACACAGCTAGTGTTATCAAAATTTGTGATAGGGGAGTAAATGTAATGAAATGTAAATACTATTAGGATAAAATGTTTTTTAAAGGGTAAGGTGATCTTTTGCACTGTTTAATTTCTTAGATCATATAAATATGTGAACAGCTTAAATTTGTAGTCTCATGTTTATTTCTGCTTAACATTTTATCGTTATTTATTTTATAAGATTATAATAAACTGAAAATTATAATTGGTTTTTAATATTTTTAAAATTAACTTTGTATGTAATTGTAATTAAGTAATTCACGTTGATAAACTTCAATTTTAAATTATTATTTATATAAATATGTAAAGGCCAATAAAAGTCCAATTGATCAATTTATTTTCTGTTATATACATATTTGTGACCGAATATCCACTCCGTACATAATATCAGGATTGAAAGTTGCAAGAATTTTACTTCTCTGAATTTAATCACATCTGGGGATTATGAAATGGGCAATTAGTGTATCAAAAAAAGATTTGCTCTTACTATGAGTGTTCAAAAGTTTAAGAACAAATCTATAAAACAAAGATTTGAGTCACGCTTAGCTACAGTAATAAAATAAAAAATATATTGTCGTATACTGACCTGACAGTAGTAAGAACTACCAATTTAAGCTCGACTTAATATAAAAATTCAATGTCAGTATTACTGCCCTCTAAAACCTCCTCTCCTACTCTTAGGTAGCTGGAATAGATCGCTTCGAAAAGATAAGCTTATCCTGTGCCTTATTATTATTTTGAACAAATTGTGGCATCATCAATAAATATTTAGTTACGTCCTCACGTATTTATTTAGCTTTAGCTATTGGCAGATTTCTTAACTTTTTCTGACCTTAACTTATAATGTAATCTAAATGTATGCATATCATTAGTCAATATTAGTTTAGTTTTGTGACGTGAATATTATGTAATTTTCCGAACATACAAACAATAATAATCAACTACACCAATTCCTATTAAAATTAGCTGTTTTGATAAAAAAAATAAAAGTATGCAATCACTAAAAATTTCGTTGCAATAGATCTAGTAGTATTTACGTGTTTACGTCAATACAAATATGAGCGTTAAGGTATTTTATCATAGGATTTATTTATTTTAACACATATTTTATGTAATATTAAAATTTCAAAATAACCATCTGTTTTCGAAATAATTTTGAAAGTCAGGGCTAATTAATAAAAAGCACATGTATGAAAGAAATATATTTTATTGTCATAATTTGTTTCTTTAAAAATACAAAAAATGATTTTCTTCACTGTACCTGTAAAACCAAAAAAAGTTAGAATATTTTTTTAACCAACAAGTAAATAATAAAGTCTTAAATATGGTTGTATCTTGCCGGATTGAGGAATATTGGAAATGTATGTAACAATAGCCTCACCTAGACAAGAATTAATATGTCCAAATTCATTTTCAAATCAACATAGGATTAACAAGAATATAGAGATGAATTTGGGACCAATATCTTCTCTTTACTTGAATAGTAGAAAATTGCCAAGGATTTTGTTTAAAAACTATACAATTGTCCAGAATTTTGTTCAAGAAACTAAAGTTAGTGAAAAAACTACAAAAAACTATTTATATTAAAATAATAGATATAAATAATGATTTTACCTGTATAAGCAATTCTCTTCCATATTTATTCTCTACCTGAAAATACGAAAAAAATACGATTAAATAGTGTTTATTATACCAGAACTACATTTTATAAATTACATTGTCAGCCATCCAAGGAAGTTAAATGCGTGGTAATCATGGTTGCGCATCATAACGCATTATATCATCATTTATAAATATCTAAATATACCAAAAGATATTGAAACATATGTTTATATTTACCTTATCAGTGATATCTTCATTGCAGCTACTGTTCATCTGCATTAAGTACACCATAAAATCTATGAGAAATAATTATATTACATATATTTTCAGATTGATATCAATCACACTATCAAGATATTGATACTTACAATAAATAACACTTGTTAAAGATATATATATTTTTTTCTAACAAAAGACAGTTTTAAATCTTTTAGTAATATTTATTAAAATAATATTGGCTTGCCATTTGAAAATGTCAAAAATATAATCAAATAGAAAGTCAATAACTATGTAGCATGTTTTTCTATCGCTTGCGACGTAATTGAAGAGTGTTGCGTCTTATCCAGGCTGCGCGACGAGAACCACCCTTGGTCTGGGAGTAACGATGTCCCTTGCCAAGACCTCGTGAACTCTTGCCAGCAGATGTAAGCCCACGCATTTCACGGTGCTTGTGTACAGCATTAACTATCCAGTTAATCTTAGGATCACGACGGATGGCCTGTAAGCAAGTGTGGTTTAAATATGTGGTACTTACAATATTGAGTTAGGATTCAAGTGTAATTAATATCAGATTTACTGGTAGGTGAGTATTCAGCAAAACCTTTCAGATTGGTGCATGACAAAAAGCTCATCACTTAATATTATAGCTTATATACTGGTCACTTTCTTTTGTATACATTAGTATAAGATGTTATTTAGAGAAGAACTGTTTTTATAGTTGGTATAAAGTTACAGCACTATAATACTGCCAAAATTTACCTTGTGTGAAGGATCAACAAGAATAACTTCAAAGTATTTGTAAGAGGAATCTTGAGCTACCCAGTAAGAGTTAAGCACACGCAGACCACCGCAGCGGCGACCAACACGCTCCTGTACAATAAAATTGTCATAAGATATATTCTTTAACTATACAGAATTTTATGAAAATTGCATAAATGAAATGTGCATGAACCTCAGCAATGGATTGTAAGTTGCGAGTGGGTTTCAGTTGGTTGACTCCATGGCTCTTGGGCTTGCCGTAAGTGGCTCCCTTAGCGACCGGGCGCTTGCGACCACCACGACGCACGCGGATTCTGAAGATCACGAAACCTGTAGGAGTTAAGGTTCGTTTATATAAATTATTCTTTGAAACGTTAAAAACGAGACAGAACATTTGTCTCATTGAAAAGTGTTAAATGAGATACTTAAATGCATATCGACGTTTCCAGCTGTTTGGCTTAAGCGACATTTAGCGAAATTTGAAAAATCGTCGATACCAAATATGTATATAACTCGCAAAGAAACTTGTAGAGCAAAAAGCCGTTACGTTTTAACTTTTAACATAAAAATCAAACCTTGCTTGGCGCGATATCCTAGTCTTCGAGCTTTGTCGGGCCTCGTGGGCCTAGGAGCACGGTGCATACGCGTCAACTGACGATACTGCCACACTCTGATACGTAAGATAAACCGCATAACATCGCTCAGCTTTTTACGATACAACTCTTGAATATATCTGTAAGCGCCCATCTTGGCGAGCTTGTGGCAGACCTAGCAACAAAATCAATACAAATTGATCAGAAGTCACATCATCGGTCTGGCCACAGAAAGGCATCACCCTTTACAAATGACATGCCGTGTGGAAGCATTCTGGAATCGAGGTGCAGTTGATAAAATATTTAAAATAAATGTAACATCAATAAGGGTAAACCAAAATAGTTTAAACTGGGGTAAAAAAATATTAAAATATAACCACTATGTCAACGATATTTTAAGATTAAAAATACACATACGTCTCGCGTACTCCACAGGTAAACCGGAAAAGAGAACTGACAAAATCGATATGAAAATGGTAGTCGTTTAATGTCAATTTGAATTGACGTTTGTCTTCTTATTGCCATGTTGATGTGTTCGGATGTTCAAAAAATACGAATTCATGTAATATGTATACTGTACCTTATGCTCAGTGATAAAGAAAATTATTTGTTGTTAATAATTATTAGGAACGAAAAATCAAGCTTATATTATTACTAGAACTACTAGATACAGTAGATAATATATTTTTTAATGTCCATATCCATATTTCATGTACTAGTGTAGTAAGATGTTGGTTCATTACAACCTCAGAATAATAATGCTTTAGTTATTGTTCTGAGATTACAACGTTGTAAAGTCACAATTGTAACATAATTTTAACATTGATTGACACTTATATTGATAACTGTTTAATTGATAAATTTTGTGTTTTGTCCACAAAATGTTTGATGAAATTATTTTTGAACAAAGTTTTACATTGCCTAGCTGAGATATTTTTAAGCAATTTATTAAATTAAATTATATTTAGATTAACTCAAATAAATTTGCAATCCAACCGTCGTTCCCTTTTCCAATAATAGAAAATTAAGTATCCGTTTGTAATATAACGGCGACAAAATTTTATGAAACCATCCTAGTAATAGAAACATATTAATTCGAAATTAAAAGATTGCTATATATTAATCAGCACAGAGATTGATAAGTTGTTGATAAACTAGAAGCAATAATAGAACCTGAAATAAATAATTAAAATTGTTTTAAAGTATAATTAATAGTTAAAAGTTAAGTAGGATTTCAAGTTTTAAAAAATGTCACCTTTGCTAATAAAATTGGCAACATTAGATGCAGTTCAATAAATAATATATGATTTACGGTCCTTTCAATTGATGAGCCTCAACTGACCGGACGGTACAACAACGCTTTCCCGAGAAAATAATAGTTTAATGAAAAATTGATAACATAAAGTATTTTAAATGAAACTTAATTTGCCTATACTTAAATTTTATTCCTGGCTAGTATTGACATTGATAAGACAGAAATTATTAATTCTTCATCATGTTACTTGAAGACGAGTTGATTGAATATATCGATAAAATTTTTAAAAATAGGTAAGTTCTATAATTTTAATAATTATTACAAGTCATTATTGTAAATACGTACTTTTATTTTATGATAAACTTCTTAGTATTTTTACAATACAAATGCCTGTTCTTTGTTATCTTAAAGATATTTTATTTTGATTTACAAATTTGTAATGTTTTCTTAATCATTTAATTTTGCTTAGACAATTTAAATTGTCGGTTTAAATGAAAAATGTCAAATTATGAGGATGTTCAAAATGTTCAGTTTTAAAAGATCCATTCTCGCATTGCAACTTGATGTTAAAAAAATAAAGTTATATTAAGAATTTATACAAAAAAGTAATAAAAATCAATAAAGATATTCGCAAAGCAAATTACAAACTTACAACGTTCTTCTTGATTGGTAAGTTTAAAAAATATATACATTTAATAGTTTGTAGAGTGTGTTTAGCTCAACTTGAGAAGGCATAATAATATCATAAAGTATAAAGTGACTCCATGCAAGCGACGGATCAATACTTGCAAAACAACTGCGCATGACACAGGTTTGCACATCGAAAGATGTCGGCTTTATCTCGGCGGTTGGCCATATAATAACTGAAACTTGTTAAATTTTAACAAACGGAACGAAATGAGTGACCGTTTTATATTAAACAAACAAAAAATTAGTCTGCCCTATATGTTTATAAATGTAGTCATATGTTTTTTTATAGTTTTGTAGTGTCGGACAGTTTCATAATTATACAAAATATATATCAATTAAACGACTATTCAAATCGATTAGCCGTTTGGACTGGAGTTAATTATTAAATCAATGTGTAATAATATATTTTATTTTCAGAATGCAGTGAGTAAAACTTTGAGAGTAAATTTTTGAGTTTTATATCATTTTATATGACGTTTTGTGCTAATTTGACAAATTCTTTTAACCTGTACGATGACTAGAATGATTTTTTAATGAAGATTTTTTATAGTAGTAGTATTAATGGAATTAATTATACTTAATGTACAAATCAGAACAGAACAGAAAATACTACCCTTAAAATAAAAAATAAAACTGTTACTTTGGGATTCACTATTAAAATTAGTACAGAAGAGAATTCGTTAGTGTATGTACGTACCTTAAAGCTTTTAACAAAATAAGTAATGTCCCCTTCACATCCAGCTACGAATGACAGTGACGGAATGAAATCGATATCTCCTACCTCATAACCAAGATTTCCGAACGAATACAACGGTTCGATGAATTAGAACGGCACGGCGCCATCTTGAAAGCGTATTTGTTGTCATGTTTACGTTCTATCAGTTGTATGTGGAATAAAGTTTTATTATTTTTAATACAAAAGTGAGTAATGATCATATTTTTTGTGAAATACTGTTATAAATACTTGTAACATAGGATTATTATATAACAATCTGTATAAATATTGTTTGAGATTTCAATTGATGGAAAAGTGGAATAGGCGCCAAATTGATCACAGTCGTTACAGTGAATTGTGTTTTGTTTATTAGAATTGTGCAAATAATAGCATTTACTCATTTTATTTAAGCGTTATTTATTATTTTCAGAACAAAATTTATGTAACTGTTCAAATTAAGTGAGGCCACAAGATGTTTTACGCACATTTTGTGCTGGCCAAAAAAGGCCCTCTGGCCAAAATTTGGCTTGCGGCTCACTGGGATAAGAAATTAACTAAAGCTCATGTATTTGAGACAAATATCGAGAAATCAGTGGATGGTATTCTGAAACCAAAAGTTAAAATGGCTTTGCGTACATCTGGCCATTTATTATTGGGTGTGGTGAGAATCTACTCTAGAAAAGCAAAATACCTACTGCAGGATTGTAATGAAGCCTTCGTTAAGATCAAGGTTAGTTAGTACCTGTTGATAAAAAAAAAAAATCTGTGAAAAAAGAATAATTTCATATTTAAAGTTCTGAATAATAATTTCGAAATAAACATATTTATGTTCGTGTATAGTCTCAAATTGCAACTCAAAATTTTATAATTATTGTACTTGTTTTGCAAGCACAATATAATGTTGAGCATTAGTTTTCCATATTGTAGAGGATAATTTTCAGATGGCCTTTAGGCCAGGTATGGTGGACTTGCCCGAAGAACACAGAGAAGCAGCCATGAATGCAATTACATTACCTGAAGTTTTTCATGACTTTGACACTGCTATGCCTGAGCTAAAGTAAGTTTATCATATATTGTAATTCTTATGACAAAGATAAATTAAATGATTTATAACAAAAATCTTAAAAAAAGAGGCAGATTTGTATTGTAAAAGCTATAATTTTATATATAAACCATAATTATATCAGTGTTTGTATGTTGATGTTTACTTGATTATACTTATTTAACAATAAATTCTTAATTGTATTAAAAATTCAGGTGGTTTCTGGTCAGTTAACAGTTTAATTTATTGATGTTATTATGTTATGAATCTGTTCAGGATATCCTAAGATATGGTGATGGTTTTCAACAATCAACACAAAATCTTAAGCCTAGTCTATGAATGTAATCTGTAATTTCTTAATAATAACATACATATAATATAGCCTACACCATTGTCCCACAAGAGGCGTAGACAGATACTATGGAGTGCTTTTTTATATAAAATATAATCTAGGGTAGGGGTGTCCCTAGGTAGGTAGGGCAGGGGGGGGGGGGGCATGCCCTAAAGGTCCCTTAGAATATCAGGAAGTACGTAATTTTTTTAAATAAATAAAGTAGATCTAACAGCAATTTGTCGGTAAAAAGTCGATCTTAATTCTGATTAAGTTGGCCACCCCTGATCTAGGGTAATGCTTGATTACATTGTCTGATGGTAAGTGGAATATAGTCTTAGATGGTAAGGCATATTACCCTAGCAACCTATTCACTCTTTTCTTGAATGTATTCACATGGTATTCGGCCGGAAATACCAACGCAGGCAAGCTGTTCCAATTCTTTGCTGTACGAAGTAAAAAATACAAAACAAAGCGCTTTGGACTGGTGGAATGTCCACAGGATGGATACCTGCCATGCGTCAGAACGTCCGGTGATGGCAGGGGGCCGGAAGAATTAGATCGTGTAATTCCTGCGCACACTCACCAATTCGTTCGCCTCTCAATTGAGTCCAGACCGCAAGATGAGACTTTACGGCACCAGCAAATATGTGACTATATTACTCAACGTAACTTGCGTGTGCAAGAACGGCTAGCTTCGCTGCTGCTGCTCTTGCTCTGGACTTAATGAATCAACCAAAGTTTATGTTTAAGGAAATCTCTAAGACTAACAACTGAAGCTGGTCACTGTATTCCCAGGATACATTCTGGAAAGTAGGAGCCAAGGTGAAAGGGCTCCTTTTGCATTGAATAGACACGTCTGCCTTTTGGTGGCGTTGAATTTGACAAGATTGGCATTGCTCCACGTGAGGACTGCCTGAAGTTGGTCGATCAAATGCTGCACCATGGCTTCTTTTTCAGACTGTACTTGGTCTCTATTAGCCCGAATACTAGGCACATATCTTTCTACAACTGTGCTGTCGTCTGCATACCCATAGATACCGCGCTTCAACAGATCGTTAATATGCAACAGAAAAAGAGTTGCAGAAAGAACGGACCCCTGAGGCACTCCGGAATTTATTGTAAGGGTTTCGAGGAACACGCTACGAGGAACACGCTACGCTGAAAACTTGCTTATAAGGCTTGCATGCCAGACCCCGTCAAATGCCCTCGAGATGTCCAGAGAGACGGCGACTGCTCCTCCGTTCTTCTCGAAGGCCTCGCCTAAAATGTGTGTAGCATACACTAGGAGGTCCCCAGTAGACCTATTACGGCAAAACCCGTACTGTCGGTCACTGAGGAGATCGTTACCTTCTAGGTACACTAGAAGGCGCGAGTTCAATACTCTCCATGATCTTGTAGAGTATGGAGGTGATTGAAATCGGTCTGTAACTGACAGAATTGGCACACTTCATTTTGTCCTGACACAACTTCTTGACCACATCCAAAATAATCACATCCACAATAATTTTTATACAACTCTTTTTATTCTTAACACTTCGACCCCCAGCTTTTTAAATAATATCATGTTCTTAAAAATTAAAATTACCTTTTTTTTTTATTACAGTGAGGTTGATATTGAGGCTCAGTTTTCCCTCAACCAATCTAGGGCCGAAGAAATTACAATGCGTGAAGATTATGGGTCCTTAAACCTTGTTACCCATGATGATGGTTTTGGTGACATGGGATTTGACACTGACAACCCTGATATAATGAGAGAGGCAATTGGTAATGAAGGTGGTTTGGAACAGGTAATTTATTAAGGAGTAACATCGAAATACTAAAAATGGGGAATAGGGAATTTTATGTTATATTATTAGTACCAAAATAATAGATAGTCATGTTATAAAAAACATTGGATAATTGATAAAAAGTTTTTTTATTTAGAGTAATCTGCTATTTGCGGATGGTTCATCACTAGAACTGGGTGGGAAAGTCACAAGCAACAATGTAGGGGTACCAACATTGGCTCCGCCGTCACACGAGCCTCGTATGGAAGCAGCACCACATGGGCCCATGGATGACGGCTTTGGTGGCACTATTGGAGATGTTGGTGATTTTGGACGTAAGTCTTAACTTGTTGAAGTTCTTAATTTATTGACTTCATAATAGTACAAAGTACTATAATATAAGTTACTTAATAATATATTAATAATTCATTTATCTCGTTCCAAAGTCATTTCATTTTTTTTTAAGTACCTGCTTATTCTTATCTACTGTTGTATGTCTATCTGTCTGTCAGCCATAGGAAGAGTTAGTTGATAATGAGAGTCTCTACTTTTATTATAGATGCCGGTGGCTTATTTGAAGGGGACTTGTTTGGAGATGTGACTGCTGGAAGCTCGGCAGGCGGTGCAACAGCTGGTTTGCCTGGCACCTCGGCACAACCACAGTCCTTGCAGGTTCGTAACACGAATACAGTGTCTCTCACTGAAAATTAATGCTATAAAAATGTATGTATTACAAATGGTTGCAAATATGGATATTTACTTAATTTTAAAATCAAGAATGATGCCATTGTTTTTATATTATATTAATAATCAAACTACACATCAATGCGCCAGGCGGAGATAGAGGCGGCGGGTGGTGTGGGCGACGAAGCAGTAGACTCAGACGACGACATGCACTTCGACGCGCCGCCGTCGCCGCACTCGCCCGGCTCGCATCACTCGCACGCCGACGACCAGCACTCGCCGCACCACTCACCTCACCATGGGTACTTTAACTTCTTCATTAAATAACATCTGTTTTAAAAATGTTCTATAACTTTATAACATCATTTGCGACATTAAAATCTTTGATTTTTTTTTCTCCACAACAATAAATTATTTATTTAAGTCAAATCTAGTCTAGAGCTTGAATTGTTCAAATTTAATCATGTTGCATATATGATTTTAGCTGGACGTCTCCTCGTGAGGAGGTCCGTGGTGACGACGCGCTGATGCCACCTCCTGCCGCGCCTCGCCCGTCTTCCGTCAGACCTATGGTGAGATACTAAAAAACTAATATTACATTTAATTATCATTTGTCAAGGATATATCTCATATGTACTATAAAGACTAATATGTACTATACTTTATAATCATGTGTCATTTTTTTGTCGATTCTCGAATCAACCAAAAAAGTTAAACATATAAAACAAAATAGTCTCCATATCTCATGGCTAACCTTAGATCGGATTTGTTATTTTAAAACAGTTGACCATTTAAATTAATAATACGATATTATCATATTTTTTAAAACATTGTTAATCAACAGGAGGTGGATATTGAAACACAAGCCGAAGAAACTCCTAATGAGGAAGCAGTAGCCGCGCCCGCGCCGGCCGTCGACTCCGCCGCGCAACAACTCAATGATGAAGAGTCCTTTGCTTTGGCACCCGTTGACGCTACTGTGCTTAAAGGTGCGTTAATATACATTAGATTAAATATAAAAGTTGGAGTTGGACTGTAATAATGTTAATTTTTTTACTTCTAGGTGTAACGAAAACTAAACGCAAGCGTAAATTAATCGTTGACGATACAAAGAACATATCAGGAGAGGAAATGAAAAATCAATTGAGTAACACGTCAGATATTCTCATTACGCTGGACTTGGCTCCACCTACTCGAAGACTCATGCATTGGAAGGAATCCGGAGGAGTCGAGAAGTTATTCACGCTTCCCGCTATACCCATACCATCTAGAGTATTGTTCAAGGTAAAGTTTGGTACATCATTAGCAGCACTTAGATGATAGCTTAGGAGATAGAGGAGACTTTTACCCAGAAAGGGGCCGTGTAATTAAATTAATTTAAATAAAAAAAAAAAAAATAAAATACATAAAATAAATAAATACAACAAATAAATTCTAAATTGCATGGAAAATAAAGTTTAATAATAATAATAATAAAAGATGATAGCTCCTTGTTGTATTGAATCGCTGGTAGTATAGCTAATGATGTTAAACAATTCTATTGATTATGTTAGTGTCATCTATTATCGTAAATTATGTTTAGTTACCCATTAATAGACAGTTTATACTTTCTGTACTTTACACTAAATACTTTGGTCGAACTAAATCTGCAGTAGTCCATCGGCAGCGACAACTCAAGAGACATTATAATGAACTCTCAATTAAAAAAATTGGTTCAAAAGATAATAATATGGCCAACCGTGTGTTAAGTGAGTGTTCGTGTTACAGAAGTACCAGCAGTACCTGACGCAGCGCATGGAGCCCGAGGCGGCGGCGGAGGAGGCGGCGCGCTCTCCCGACCCCGACCCGCCGCAGGCACGGCGAGCCACCAGGAAGAGACGACACGAGGAGGTACACACATACACACATCACACACACCACGAGCTGTGGCCGGAGATTGCTACAGACCGTTATTTACTTGGATTTCTTGACAGACTATTAATCCTCCCGGGACTCCCGCGCCGCCACCTCAGATGGATATGGAACCGCCCACGCCCATCCCACAGGAGTACGAACCTTCCATCGGTGAGTGATTAAGCTTAAAGCTAATTTTCACATCCTAATCGTTTTCGACTAATACATATTCACCTACATATTTCATTTCATAACAAATATTCCTAAAGCTGTGGCGTTAAAACATTGAATATTGCTTTCACCCCCACCTGTCTCATAAATTTCACAATCATGCTTACATAATAATTTTGTGTAAAATAAAAACAATAAGCTTACATTCTAACATTATACTAGTGATGTACTAGTAGCAATGAGCTTTACTAACTGTGCACTAACCGGGTGGCGCGTAGAGACGGAGCGGGAGAGAACGCCGCCGCAGTCGCCGCGCCACGACAACGACCTCGACGCACCGGGCACGCCAGGTACACGCGCACACATACACACTACGCACACACTGCCATCAGTTCGGCAACCATTCATTATATTATGATACACAGGATTTTGAAAAGTTGGATTCTTGTTCTCTCTAAAATTATGTAGAAAAATTGTCTGAAAAATCCATCAACACTACTAAAGAATACAGACGCCCATCGAAGCTCATAAGTGGACTTTTATTGTACTCTGAACATTTTCGTTCGTACCCTGACCACAAGAGAGCGATATGTAGTAGTACGATTTGGTATTAAACTTTTTCCCGCGGATTCGCATGCCTTAAATTCGTAGTAAAACAATTCCCCCTTCCTTTTTTTTTGAATTGACTTCTATATGACTTATTTTAAGTGATACGATCAAAATTACGACATCGGCAGACATCGCTCACTGTCAAAAATATATTTAAAGTTGAATAAGAATACAATATTAGATACTGTAATTTTTTTTTTATACCTTTCTTGTTTTTATTTAAACGTCCATTCAAATACTTTTTAAACAGAGCACAATAATAATTTAATAACCATTCTAACCATATATCACATATAGATTTTCATTAAACATAATCAAAAGGTAGGTAATAAATGTAAACTTGAGGAATTCTGAGCTACAAAATCGACATTATTTTGACCAACTTGCAGGCCTGTTTTTATAAATTTAAAAATTTAATTTCAATGCTAAATAATATATATTAGACATTTATTTAGATATATAAAGTTTCCAATACCGAACATTCACAAAAATATATAAACCTTGCTCTTAAAAAAAACTGCATCAAAATCCGTTGTGTAGTTTTAAAGATCTAAGCAATACATACAGGCATAGGAACAGACGCGGAATGCGACTTTGCTTTATACTTTGTAATGATGATGTGGTTACCGATAGAATTAATAAATAATAAGTCTCGATCTACTAATCGATCTTGTGACTACTTAGATCGTGTTTCATAAATATTAGGTTGGATTTTATAAATCTATATTTATCGAAAATTTTAACAGTTCCATTCCAATTAAATGCTTACATGCGATTAATAACAAAAATGACATCAATTATCCATGCGATATCTACAAATAAAACAAAACATGCTCTTGGCATCCCTTTATAACTTTATTCTATTTACATTTGTATCAAATGTGGAATAAGGTTGTTTGCTTTCCATACTGCTGTTAGTGGTCACTCAATGCTCGTGTCCGTCAGGTATGCTGTCGTCGCTGGGCGCGCCGCTGACGCCGGGTGGGCTGGGGCCGTTGACCCCGGGCACGCTGCTGCAGGGCGGCATCACGCCCGCCAGCCTCGCACACGGTGCTATGACGCCAGGTACATACATACTACATACACGACTTTTACCAGCGTGTATATTATGTATAATTAAAATAAAATTGTTTTCTTAGGAGGCCTAACCCCTGCGGGATTACATCACGGAGATCAGTCGGATTTAGGATTGCATGCCGGTATGTAATATTTGTACATAATGCTTTCTTTGTGAGAAATAGTATTGAGAAATCTTAATCAATTGTATTTATCAATCAATCAATATTTGAATCTGTGTAGGGAACTAGGTCGTTTTTATTTTTAATTATTATTTTATATTATTTATTTATAATCTAATTTTGTTTGACAAACTAATAATACCGAAGTTGTTTATAGAAAACTAGAACAAATTAATTTATTCCCTTTGGATTACATTTTTCCACAATGTTCTAATTAAAAAACCACTAATTCAATTCTTTAAAATATTGTTGCAAATTTGAATGCCCAATTTAGGTAACACAACGCTAATATATTTAACTAAAGATAAAATTACTTTTACCGAACAGCTTTGATGCCGGGAGGAATGACGCCCGGCGGCATGACTCCTGGGTTGGGATTAGATGGTGGCATGACCCCTGCTGGACTGCATCACGGCTCGATGACTCCAGGTAATATTTTCACATTTTCATGTGCAACTGAACATCATGTGGTTTAGTATACTGCAGACGATTTAAAATGTAAAGTTCCCATCAGTTATAATGGAAAATATTTTTTTATAGGAGGCCTCGACCACGGCGGTATGACTCCCGTCGGTCTCGGGCACGGAGGAATGACTCCGGCTGGTCTGGGTCACGGAGGCATGACTCCCGCCGGTCTGGGTCACGGCGGTATGACCCCGGTCGGTCTCGGTCACGGAGGAATGACCCCGGCGGGTCTCGGTCACGGTGGCATGACTCCGGCGGGTCTCACACACGGAGGCATGACTCCGGCCGGTCTACAACACGGGGGCATGACGCCTGCGGGCTTGCAACACGGCGGCATGACGCCTTCCGGTTAGCATCATTGAAATGATCCCTTTTATTTAAACCCAATAAGAAAAGTATCATCCTATATTCGTGTCTCAACTGTGTGTCTGTATTAGGGTTGCAACACGGCATGCTGCAGCACGGCATGGAGCTGCCGATGATGCCGCAGATGGGCGGCGAGCACCCGCTGCTGGCGGCGACACCCCTGTCGCACCACACGCACGCACACGACCACCTGCACTCCGCACCTATGGAGCCACTGCCGCTGCCGCTCGACCACGGGGACTACCAGGTATACATTATTATCATGTTTTTACAAGTTTTATTTGGTACCTAAACGTATCATAAAAAATATTTGATTATTTTTGGCATATAATATAAACTTATTGCAGAGTGGCATGCAAATGACCAACTTGGGGTACGACGACAACCACGGTCACCACAGTCCGCCTCACGATTATGACTTACCGCTTAGCGTTGAGAATGTAAGTATCGACTTTGAACATTCTTTCTATACATTAAGTTTAATAAAACATGCAGTATCGAAAATAAATCTTAATACTTATAAGTGTATGTAGCTACATCAGAACACGAATATTCTTCAGAATCGGATTACACCTTTCCCTTAACTCTCAATCCCCGTGTTTCCATAATCGTACTCACTACATCGTTTCGTGTATCAGCTATTTTTAGTTAATTTATATATTTAGAGCTAAAAAGTGCTTTTTCCGTTGGTTTAGCGCCAGTCTTCGGAACTTCTTCTGATTTATAAAAAAACTTTTCCATTCGATATCGTCATCGAGGTAGCGTCTAAAGTGACTACCAATATTATTAGCATTACAAGTGTATAATACGTTCCCCCTCTCTCCCCAGGCGGAGGAGGGCGGCGGCGAGGCACGCGAGGCCGGCGAGACGGAGGAGCAGTTCGAGGAGCGCGTCCTCAACAGACGCGCCGCGCAGCTGTTCGCCGTCATGAGGCCCAAGCTGGCGTCCGGCCTGCTGCTGGCCTTTACAGACCTGGCGCCCGCACACAACAACAGAAAACAGGTACACATACACACTTAGCGCACGCACACGACAACCGGAAATAGGTATACACATACCTGGCGCACGCACACAACGACATTTTAACAGGTACACACACACACCTAGCGCACGCACACGACAACCGGAAACAAGTATACACACACCTGGCGCACGCACACAACGACATTAAACAGGTATACACACACATGGCGCACGCACACGACAATTGGAAACAGGTTTACACAAACCTGGCGCACGCACACAACGACATTAAACAGGTACACACACACTTAGCGCACACACACGACAACCGGAAACAGATATACACACACCTGGCGCACGCACACGACAACCGGAAACAGGTTTACACACACCTGGCGCACGCACACGACAACCGGAAACAGGTATACACACATCTGGCGCACGCACACGACAAACGGAAACAGGTATACACACACCTGGCACGCGCACACGACAACCGAGAACACACGGTGCTATGATCGTGGATTCGATTTCCACAAAAGAGGATTTTTCGCTAAACCGCGGATCGCCGTTCTGAGTCCGAGGGCGGAATACCTTGTACCCTTTATTTGTGTTCCAAAATCTTACGACGAGAAAAGTATTCCCTTGTGCGAATTGTATTTGGACGTTCGAAGTCACATCGCATTAATTGTTACTGACTAAAAAAAAAATTCATACAAATTCAACCATACACATTTTGGTGGCGCATTACATTATTCCTTGAAAAAATGTGCACATTTCCAAATTTAGTAATCACTTTTTATATGTACATAAATCTAGTATAAACAGATACTACTTTGAGCCTCGGAGAGTGTGCGCTTCATTACACATCACGAATAGATCTAGTGTTCGATCTAAATCATTTAAAAATAAAACTTTTATGCCATAATTATGTAGGTAATCAAATTATTGAATCTTTACTATGTACCTTTTTTTCATTTATGTTTTGTGTATTTTATTTTTTTGTATTATGATATACTTCTTTGTTTTTATTTCCTCTTAGGTGGCGCAAAAATTCTACAGTTTACTCGTACTGAAGAAACATCAAGTACTAAAATTAGAACAACACGAGACATATGGACCCATTACCGTTTCCAAAGGCCCTCAGTTCGAAACAGAGGCAATTTAAAAATATTATTTATAGGAAATATCAAAAAGAGGTTAAATTCTGATAAAATTGGTGACTCGGATTAGGTTGAGCCAAAAATATTGTGTAAGTGACGATTCGAGTTTATAGAGACGTTTTGGACCAAATATGTTTAGTGTTGTACTGCAACTAAAATAAAGACTAAATATAAAATAACGTGACGGTAAATTGGACAATTATTAATTATTTCTGACCTAAAAGTAGACTTCATTCGATTTAAGATAGAACAAAATGTGAAATTATGTATAGCTCTTGAAAAGACGGGCTCGTCGGTTTCTATGAACTCGAATGTATGTATTGCGGTTCGAATAAATACGGAGAGATGCCTTAATTATTTTTGCTGTAGTTGTAAGATACGTTAAATATTATTGTTTGAAATCACTTCATATAAATTAGATGTAAATCATGTGTCTTGAACTAGCACTGGTACCTTATTATTGGTGACTGTAGTCTTAAGGGAAGCTAGGCCTATGTACGTATATATTACATAAATTCATCCCATTATTACATTATGAAACTGTAATAATGTTATGAATTTCAAAATGTGATGTATATATCTAACAACAGTCTCACGAACATAGAACATTATCAGTCTGTGTACTTTTACTAATTACAACAAATAAAGTTGTCTCCCTCATTACAAATTATAATTTATACAAACTGTCAAAGTTCTTTATATAATTATTACAATTGAAGTTTACAAACCTAAATTATGTGTAATATATTGAATAAGCGGAAATAGCGGGATTACTGCGTAGTTATAGCGATTTGTTAACTCGATATTTGAACAGAGAAGCAAATGTACAAGTAGTGTTAAGGTACTGGGAAACACCAAAAATCATGCAGACATTGTCTTTTACGAGAAGAATTAAATATATTTACATGTTTATACTATATTGTTGAGTGTGTGGTGAGTGAATGATATTTTAACTAAAATGATTTTTCCAAATTGTATGCAATGTTTATTATATGTTGTATTCATTTTGGCTTCGTTTTAAATATTATGTAATAGAATAAAGCATTCAGAATGCCTGGAACTATTTAAGCGACATTAGATTTTTGTAATAATTTAATAGTGTGCCTCCGCCGTTTATTGCGGAGGAATACGATTAGATGCATTTCAATAATTTTTATTGCAATAAATTTGTTGATAATATTTCTATTTTTTTTATTTTTAACTTATTATGTATGTATTGGTATGTTATATTTTTTATAAACCTCCCTAATACGTTGTCAATTATCTGTTGGTTGACAGTACACTTATTCATGAGGTAAAAAATATTACTAACATTTTAACTTGAAACAGCAGATTAAGAAAAAAAAAACATTTTGATTAAATAGCTTTAGAGTAAATATTGAATTTTATTTTAAAATATTTTGTTTAAATTCATATATAGTAAATTGAAGTTCACCATTTCTATCAACACGTTTTCTGCGATTTCGCTATTCTTTAGCATTGATGATTAAATAATTGTTTAAAAAATATATATTTACAATATATCTTTTTAAATTAAATCTTGTGCATGTAGTAAGCTTGCATTTAATTTATATTATTGGTATTTACTATTAAAAAGCTTAAATATAAAATATACTAATATTAGATTACAGCAACTCACTATCATTTATTTAATTGAAAATTGGTACGACTAAACATACAAAATTTGGCATAAGTGTACAAAAACATTCCAATCAAGCTATGAGAAATGAGGATTAACCAGTTAAACTTCAATTAAAATATACATGGTTATTGCTTCCTCTTTTACTTATTACTCTGTATTTTCCAAAGATCAACGCCCGAGCACCATACCTACGCTCAGAGTTAATGCCAGTTCAGAAGCAACAAATAACTTAGGTATGTAAAAATTAAAATTTTGAAAACTTCATTTTAAAAAGTCATCGAAAAAATGTTGTAGGGATTGATGTACAGAGCCTGTAAGAAGTCGCCAATTAAGTACAAATAACCCTGTATAGGCATGGGAGTACCTACATTTTACTATGATACAGGCAATTAAAAACCAGATCCTAATACTTTTAGTTTTACGGAGGTTAGAGATAAGAACCAACGTGTATAGGGGAAAAAAATGGTTATAATAAACTTAAATATAAGTTCGTAAAGACGCCACAGTGGCGCTAGTATGCCACCAGGGTACTTGTCAGTTGTAAAGTAAAATATGAAAGAGAAAAAACCTAATAAAACGAAATTTGAACTGTTACTCAATGCAACTGATTTTAAATAATAAAGCATTTATATGGTTTAATCAATCGGCTAAATCAACAAAAAAAATCGGCAATTCACATGTTTAAATCAATTTATAATGGGAATTTATTGATTTTTTTATCTTTTTTCATAAATCAATTTATTTTTCTAACAATATTATTATTATTTTTAATAACCTTGCTATCAAATAATAATAATAATGTTGGTATAGGATTTAAAGTAAATAACGGTGGCAGAAAAGGTAGAAAAGGATTACTGTATATTAAAGGAGGTAATGTATATTAAAGTTTTGAGACCGTTTTATTCCATAAGTTCTTTGCCTGTCACAATTTTTAGAGTTATAGTTATATAGATGTAGTTTATACGCGTGGCCAAAATACAAGTCAAATGCCAAGTAAAAATATTTTTTTACTTTTTTAACTCAAAATGACCTAAAAACGAGGGATGTTACCTATAAGTTTAACGTGTGTATCTGTCTGTGGCATCGTAGCAGCCAAACGAATAAAATGGATTTGACTCCGTGTTTTTTTTTAACTCGAAAACCTGGTTCGTTAAGATCGTTCTTAGCTATGTTTGGTAGTTTATAAAACCTGATATAAAAATTCCTTAAACAAAATAAAAATAATATTATTATGTATTTATTGAAGTCGTATTGTCGGAGTACTTCTTAATAGAGGAATCGGTTTTTTTTAATAATTCATAGCTAACTTAAATTTAGTAAATTTTAAATAAAATATGTCATCACATACAACATCACCCGGCGTACTAAATTGTATTATTAATCATATAGGTATTAACCTTCGAAGGTCTTAGATCGGCTGGCATAGTTATATTTTAGGGAAGATTTTATCTAAATGATACACGAGAAATGTAACTTTCGTTGTCGATGGTTGATGACTCTCAGATCCCATGACTACACATTACTACCAAACCCCGGGGTATATATATACCTTGAGATTAGAAATATGGGGCTTATGAAGCTTCGATGTGCAGATGGACATCACCTGAATACTTATTATTCAAAGACTCTTACTTCGTGGTCATAATTATATTCTGGCTAAGTACCTACCAGAAGTGGAATGATCTTTCTAACTAAATTTCTCCTGAGACCGACAATTTTCAAAAAACCTAAGTTTAACTGGCTAATCCTTTTTTAAAATAGTTGCAGTTTTAAATATAATATAATAACTGAAAAAGTAATATTCAGAATATTGTAGATTATAAAAGCGAAGTACAAAATATAACAATATGTATATAACTATGTAACTCGAACAAGCAGGTACATAGACTACCAAGTATTTATCATTGTAACTCGACTGAGCAAAAGTATGTCTGGGTATTTTATAACATGTATATATAAAAAAATATATACTTATACATAGGTACTTCATAAAAATGTACCTAATACATATAACAGTGGGGTCCTCACTAGTGTCATTAATTTAGTACGATTAAAAATTTTGGGATTAGATAAATTGAACCATTTCCAGAAAGGGAAGCTTTTACCTATTTACGAGTGGTAACCACCAATTAAGATAGATTATCTACCCATATACTTTTTAACCCATGTTGTATCGATTTATAAAGTCTACCTATGGAGTTACTTTTTACTCCATTAACTACTTGGTAGTTCATGGTAAGTTCCTTAAGAACCGTATAGTAAAATAAATCGCGCATCGATATACTATACAGGGTTATTTGTAATTAGTTGATCACCTCATACAGGCAGCCTCTTTACATATATCCTAACAACATTTGTTCTACGACTTTTTAAAATTAACAGTTTTTAAATTTTAAATTTTCCCATACAAAATTTATTCGTTGTCTCTGAACTGGCATTAACTCTGAGCGTAGGCATGGCCGATCATCCCGAACGTTGGCCTTTTGAGTACTTCTTACAAAATACAGAGTATTACGTAAGAGAGGAAGCAAACATTTTTTGTTTCGTTTTATTTTATGTTGTTTATCAAGATTTGTAAAAAGTTGTAGAACAAATGTTGTTGGGGTTGATGTAGAGAGGCTACCTTCAAGAGGTGGTCAACTATTTAAAAATAACCCTGCATAGTAGGAATAATAACGTCAGATGAAACTAATGTTTGGAATTCAGTTCTTTGGACCATGTTCTGTTGTAGAAGATGCACAGAAAGACGAGATTCCTACTGAACCAATTAACAAACCGTATACAAAGTTCTGTGTTTCCTAAAATTCGAATGGCACTGCCAATAAAGCGTAGCTAATATTGCGAGCAGGCTGAAATACTAAATATGTTTTACTGTTAACATGAATAAATTGTGTTTTTACGAAGTCCTTGACTATGATCGCACTATAGACAATTCAGGGCCATATGATTGAAGAAATACCACCTCGCCTGGTCCATCTATGACTAAGCCATCTATCAGTTCATCGTAAAGCTATTTAGGTACTTGTATTTACATTTTTGACTAAATCTGAGTTCCGAAACTCCAAAAACGATATTGAGAGTAACATTTGACCGCAAATTTCTCAAAATTTACAACTTATTTTATTTTAGCTATCTTTTGTGAAGTCGAGTTGTTTTTTATTGTATATTTACGTTGTTCTTATAATTTACCACAATCATCATACCTGGGTACATAGTCATGTCTGTTTTCTTACTGTAAGAATGAGCTGGGTCTAGTCTAAAGATTAAAATTAAATGTTTTTTCGATAAGGACAGTAAAAAAGAAAGCATAATTTCCATTCTTTACAAACTTTTAAAGATAATCAGGTTGTTTAATATAAGAAATAACCAGTACGAAATTAAACCCAACCAGAGCTATTTTATTACAAACCATACAAAAACCAAATCATATACAATTACTGTATATGTTGTTAAATAAAAAATATGTTATGAAAATTTGTTGCTGTTGGCTTGCATTTTATTTATTATTACAATAAAAATTTTAATTAATCTTAATAACTACATTAGTCTTAATTATTGATTTATAATTTAGATGTAAATATTGTACTACTGTTTGTTAATTAAATATTGAAAAGCTCGTTTATTATTTTATTTTGTCTTAGAGTTATTAGGTAGATATGTTACCTAATAGTTCCTATGTTCCACAAACACAGGTATTTTCATTACCTGGTTTTATGGACCGTAAGAATTACCAGGTACAAAACAACAGTAATAGTCAATTGTTAATAATAGATGATAATGAAAAATAAAATGTAGGAAATTAGTTTTTAAAACTTTAAATTATTTAGTTTTGTCTCAGTTACTCATTAGAAAAATTAAAAATAGCAAATTACTTATTATTAAATGTGTACAAAAATTTTTGCTGTCTCTATTTCTAACCTGCATTTATCTAAAGTATATTTCCAAATATATTTTCAAAACCAAATATTTTCTCACCTGAAGTTCCCTATGTTCCACAAACACAGGTATTTCCATTACCTGTATTTATGGACCTTAAGAAATAGAAGGTTCAATGCCGCACTGCACATAAGGTCGTTTCTGAAATTTAGAAGTAAGAAGAGAATTATGTAATTATGGAGTAAAGAAACTCTAAAGGATTAATAATTAATTACTGTCGGCAACTGTTCTGAACGGGCATTAATTCTGAGCGTTGGTATGGCGCCCGGGTGTTGAACTTTTAGGTACGTCTTACAAATTGCGGAGTAATACGTAACAAAGGGAGTAATTTTTTTTCGTGTTTTGTTTTTTTTTTGAGTTGTTTATCAAGATTTGTAAAAAGTCGTAAAACAAATGTTGTCGGAATTGATGAAGAGAGGCTGTTTGCAAGAGGTGGCCAGTTCATTACAAATAACCCTGTGTATCTATTAAATTTAATAATAAAATAGTAAAGAGAGCAATAACTGTCAATACATTAAAAATTTAAAAAAAACTTGCTACGTATTTAGTATTTAAAAAGTGGTCAGATAAGCATCTGTCTGTTTTTTGATTGTTAAATTTAAAAAAAACCGTTTTTGAAAAATAAAAAAAATATTGCAAATTTTTGTAGAAGTACTTTTTACAGTTTTCTTAGTTACTATGTTAATTTCCTTGCATGTATTTGTAAACCATGACTAGGTAAGTATGAGAAAGTTAGATTACATATTCGCAGGTGGAAAGTGAAGCAAATCATGTCTCTCGGAATTAACCATGGATAATAAGTTGAAAGGATTTTTTTTTACATTCAAACTCACTCAATATTACCCAATATACAGTAGAGACTCCTGTATTTCAGATTGATCTCATTGCGTTTAGTTTCAACCTGTTGAGCCCATGTTAGTCGACGATATAAGTGCAGTCCGAGATATTTTACACAATTACTATGAGGCAGTTTTCTGCTGCCTAGGTGTACAGGGGGACATATTTCTCTTCTCGGTGTTAATGTGACTTGCACCGATTTGTTGACACTTGCCCTGATTCTCCACTTATCAAACCAATTGTTCATTTCGGTTACAATTTGCTGTAGTATCTCTGATGCTTGCTTATTGGAGCTCAGTACTACAGTATCATCATTCAAAGAAATCTTTAGCTGTAAGGAATCCTCAAATAAGGCTCAAAAATGGTGCCAATCGGTTTCACTACTATATAATTCTGATTTTCTATGGCACTCCAAGACATTAGCACTGATACTCACAGGCATATGATTTGAAGAGCCTTTTAGGCACCCATCAATCTGGTAGAACAGTTGCGCAGGCAGTTGAACAGGCCCTTCATTATAAAGAAATCTAAAACATCAGGCAGTTTTTTTTGGGTCAGTCAGCTCTGATGTAGATAATGTTGTTAAATGATTTTTATCAACACTTTTCTTGAGCTTTCTCCCACGTGTGGTAGTCAGTCTTGAGCCCCACTGGATGTGTTTGGATTTTCAATCTCCCCCAGCTATGAAGCGTGGACCAAGACTTTTGATGTAAGCTGTAAATTGCTCTTCCCTTATTTTGTGTTTTGGAGGGCAGTAAATAGAAGATATATTGATGTGGTCATTTCTCTCTTGAATATCTTGATTATTTGAAAAGATATTGACGTTTTATTCGTGCAGGGGAGAGGTTCTTATGTAATAATTTGCTGTTGAAATATCGATATTTATTACAAATAAATATTTGAACGATATATCGATAGTTTGATATTGAAATGCAAATATCGTGGTCGATATTTATTTCAAATAAGTATTTGTTATTTTTCTTGGTAAATTATTTAATCTATACTAAATAAACAATCGTAAACTTACTATATACATATAGTATGCTGTACATTATTAAGCTATTGCATAGCTTCTATCGCGGGCCTTGAGCTTAGAGACCAAATCTATAAATTCCGTAACGAAAAACCTAACACCCCCCACTCCGACCGGCACAGCGGTGATATTTTCTAGTTTTGCCATCTATCGATCTATCGATGAATAGCAGAGCTTTTAATGACTTGAAATATCACGCTTGTCTCTTTAGTTCGGCAACTCGCCTCTATGTGCCATTGGTTGTATCGGCGTTACTGCGCATGCGTAATCCCCCTCTGCGCCCCCCAATCGGGTGTTAGAGTAAGCTGCCTGCTAGGCCTTAGACTTTCGGCATTAGGGCATCTACTCTTTGTATTTAGTATTTACTTCATGGACCATGGTACGACTCTACGAAGCTCGCACGTACAACAGTGAATATCTGTACTCGTATATTTTGTGTACAGTGTTTTAAATATGAATAAACAAAGTGCATTTATGTATGAATTTTTTTCATTAAACTCCACAATGCTGGTTCATATAAAGTTAAATTAAACATTAAAATGAGTATGATAAAATAATATTAATATAGTGTAATGGATTACAGTAAATATAACATTGCCAGACTATGAATTATATTTAAGTCTTAGCATATTGCCTACGCAATTTGTTTAAAGTTGTTTGTTAATCTTGTTTAATCAACTGGCTTCATCACACCGTTCAATTGGCAGTTATTACTTGAGGTAACATTGGAAATTTAGTATTATATTATTTGAGAATCATTAAGCCTTCCCATCGAATAATTGGCGATGTTTAAAGTTTTTTGCAAATTTTCTTCCTAAATATTGATAAAGAACTCAGACTGGTAGTTTGTCACTGCGGTGACCAAATACTAAATTAACCGTTTGACAATCATTCTTTCCGCACTTATCGGATTATCTTTCTAGCTATCTTTTTTTATAAATTTTTAGATCGAGATAATCCGATAGCACTGAAGATGAATCTTCTGCTGACTATACATCAGGTCATGACCTACCAGGTCACTGGAGCGTCGCCTTTGGATTCGTCTGTACTGTCGAATGTAGTGCCCACAATACACCCATTTCGTACAACATTTAAGACCCGGTCTAGGAGTTGTTTATTGGACGCCTGTGTTTGACACTGACTTATGCAAAACACTGTGACACTGGACCATCAGTCACATTCATCTATGCGTGTTAGGTATGATGCCGGTCAGCAGGGCTATTCGCTAACTTTTGACTTTTCTAATGACCATCAGCTGTGACGTCATGGCAGTTTGTTACTATAGTTACATAGTTTGTTACTATAGGAAATTAGTTGTTTGACAACCATTATGTCCGCACTTACTGATAGTGCTTTTCATTTTAACTGTCAAAAAAGATACGGAATAGCCCTACATATCAGCGCATTCGTGATGTAGGTAATCAATAAATGGCAGTGTGATTCTACACCTTGATAGCAATGTTATAGTATTTTAGATCCTTGGGTGTGTGTAAACTTATGGGCAATATATCAAATCAAATTTCTTCAATATATTTTTGTAATTATAGTGCTGTAATTTAAGGATTGATAAACTATATACATAATATAAAGGGAATACCTCATAATTAATAGATATATAGGATAAATAATTCCCCTTTCCCTTGATACAATCAAAATTACTACATCGGCAGACATCGCTCAATGTCAAAAATGTATTTAAAGTTTTTAATAAGGATACAATATTAGATACTGTATTTTTTTTAAACCTTTCTTGTTTTTACTCAAACGTCCGTTTAAATACTTTTTAAACAGAGTACTTAATAACTATATACATTCTAACCATATATCACAAAAATCTATACATATAATAAAATTGTCACTGATCCATTTCTGTACAATTTTTGAGAAAAAAAAAACAATATTGAGGCCTTGATAAGAGCAAGAGAACCCAAAAGTATAGTTTTTCAGATTGTCTGTATGTCTGTATGTTTGTGCACGCTAATCTTAGAAACGGCTAGACCAATTTGAATGCGGTTTTCAGGCATATATTAACACAGGCTTCATTTAACATTTAGTGTTTGTTTCACCTAAATTGGTTAACAAATAAAAAAGTTATGTAAATTTATGCTAATCACGTAAGTTATGTAAATTTATGTCACATACACCCTGAGAAGAAAGCAGCAACACATTCTACTGCACTTATCATTTGCCCAAACTAGAAAGATCAGTACGATGAGATCCTCAAGCGCATTCGTGATGTAGGTAATCAATAAATGGCAGTGTGATTCTACACCTTGATAGCAATGTTATAGTATTTTAGATCCTTGGGTGTGTGTAAACTTATGGGCAATATATCCAATCAAATTTCTTCAATATATTTTTGTAATTATAGTGCTGTAATTTAAGGATTGATAAACTATATACATAATATAAAGGGAATACCTCATAATTAATAGATATATAGGATAAATAATTCCCCTTTCCCTTGATACAATCAAAATTACTACATCGGCAGACATCGCTCAATGTCAAAAATGTATTTAAAGTTTTTAATAAGGATACAATATTAGATACTGTATTTTTTTTAAACCTTTCTTGTTTTTACTCAAACGTCCGTTTAAATACTTTTTAAACAGAGTACTTAATAACTATATACATTCTAACCATATATCACAAAAATCTATACATATAATAAAATTGTCACTGATCCATTTCTGTACAATTTTTGAGAAAAAAAAAACAATATTGAGGCCTTGATAAGAGCAAGAGAACCCAAAAGTATAGTTTTTCAGATTGTCTGTATGTCTGTATGTTTGTGCACGCTAATCTTAGAAACGGCTAGACCAATTTGAATGCGGTTTTCAGGCATATATTAACACAGGCTTCATTTAACATTTAGTGTTTGTTTCACCTAAATTGGTTAACAAATAAAAAAGTTATGTAAATTTATGCTAATCACGTAAGTTATGTAAATTTATGTCACATACACCCTGAGAAGAAAGCAGCAACACATTCTACTGCACTTATCATTTGCCCAAACTAGAAAGATCAGTACGATGAGATCCTCAAGCGGGTCAAGACAGATGCTTCTGCACATCGTATAAGTCAATGTGTGGATAAAATTAGAAGAACCACTACGGGAGATATGCTCCTTATCCTAGCGAAAAACCAAACGGACCAAACACAGGAGATAAGAAATACAATTTCTTTAGTTCTTGGAGAAGATGCTACAGTAGTATGCAAGGTACCTAAACAGGAGTTGGAGATCAAGGACCTTGATGAAACTACGACGGTGCCTGAAATCGTAGAAGCCGTACAAAAAATAACTGGTGAATGAAGCCACTTTTCTGAAAACTGCATAAAGTCCCTTCGCAAAGCATACGGAGGAACACTTACAGCGTTAATTAGAATGGAAGCAGGATTAGCTAAAACCTTAATAGAGCGACGAAACATTAAAACAGGTTGGGTCAACTGTAGAATAAGAACTACTCAAAGGCCTATAAAATGCTTCAGGTGCTGGCACTTTGGCCACGTTACAAGCAAATGCAGCAACAAAGAAGACATATCGAAGACCTGCGCCAAATGTGGAGAAGTAGGCCACAAAGCCAAAGATTGCAGTAAGGAAGCCCGGTGTGTCCTCTGTGTGGATAATGGGAATACTCAAGACTGTGCTCACCCTGCAGGAGTAATAATTGCCCTGTATTTAAAAAAGCAATCCAAATGATTAGACGGCCTTGTAAATGATTAGGGTATTGCAAATCAATCTCAATCATTGTGAGGTTGCCCAAGACCTACTTATGCAGACTGCACGAGAACTAAAGCTAGACATAGTTTTAGTCTCAGAACCCTATAAGCATCTCAGTAGCCTAACTGGACCACCGATTTGCAAGAAAATGCTGTCATCTGGGCATGCGGCACGACACCTCTCAGCCGAAGGCAAACAGGGTAACACGCACAAGACCTAATTCAGTGGGCTGGAAGACCAGCACATATAATCCCAACCTGTTTAAGATAGCACTTGAGGATCGACCACTGCTGGACAAAAGTGCAAGTGAAAAGGCGGTTGAAATTTTAAGGAGGCTGACTGAGGCCTGCGATTCAACAATTCCGCGACGACGCAGCAACAAATGATCTCCACCGGTGTACTGGTGGAACGATAACATCTCTGAACTAAGGAGAACATGTGTTAAGGCTCGTAGAAAATCCCAACGGGCTCGGAAAACACCACTATTTGAGCAGCTCTACGGAAAATATAAGGAAGCGCGATTAAAATTAAACAAAGCCATCAAAGAAAGCAAAAGAAACACGTAGACTGCACTATTGGAAGAGGTGGAAAACGACCCATGGGGCAAACCATACCAGATTGTTAACAAACAACTGAAACAAGGAAAAACAACGCACACTCTTCTTTTGGAGAAAATTGTAAGTACTCTGTTCCCTACGCAACCAAAATCCTCCTTTCAACTAAGGACTAAGGAACCGGAAGAGATCCCACTTATCACAGAAAAGGAGCCAGACATGCAGTAGGGTTGGGAATAACAAAGCTCAGGGACCAGATGGGATTCCTAACGTAGCCCTTAAACAAGCTGTTATGGTAACACCAGGAGTTTTCTTGGAGACCTACAACAGCGGCTTATTGGAAGGGAGTTTTTCCATTCTATGGAAACGACAGAGACTGGTACACCTCCCTAAAGGCAATAAGCCACTAGACGAGCCATCCTCATACCGACCACTCTGTATGCTGGATACTGCGGGGAAGAACCTTGAACGTATAATCCACAATAGGATCGAAGCTACAGTCGAACCCCAACTAGCCGACTCACAGTATGGGTTTAGAAAACGTCCGTCTACGCTAGATGCTATAGAGCAAGTTGTAAGTACAGCAAAACAAGCAGTGTCTGGGAAAAGATGGAAGGGAGGCTCCATAAAATACTGCCTGGTTGGTACGTTGGACATCAAAAACGCCTTCAACTCGGCGAAATGG
Organism: Napeogenes inachia; assembly: GCA_959347355.1. Classification (NCBI taxonomy): domain Eukaryota; kingdom Metazoa; phylum Arthropoda; class Insecta; order Lepidoptera; family Nymphalidae; genus Napeogenes; species Napeogenes inachia. The sequence goes on along the minus strand of OY365800.1, from coordinate 21,030,782 downwards.
GAGGTTATCATGGAAGCACTGAATTTATTGAAAGTACCTCTATACCTACGCAAAATAGTCGCCAGTTACTTCTCTGATCGGGTCCTGACATACACCACGCAAACCGGAGGAGAAGAGTATAAAGTAACTGGAGGCGTCCCACAAGGATCAGTTCTAGGATCACTTTTATGGAACATTATGTACGATGGACTTCTGAAGAATAAATTACCCAGCAAACTAAGCTCGTCGCATTTGCTGATGATTTAGCCATCGTGATAGTGGCCAAATACTTGGAAGAAGTGAAATGGGCATTTGAAAGATCATTTCAAATAATTACCCGGTGGATGAAGTCTGTTGGACTAGAATTGGGTGAGCAGAGGCGGTTTTAATTACCGGCAGGAAAGTTGCGGAGACCATCACGCTTAATGTCGGTAGTTGTGAAATAGTAACTCAACCAGCTATACGATACTTAGGAGTAATGATCGACCATAGGTTAAATTTCAAAGATCAGGTAGAGAGTCTTTATGAAGAACTGAGAACTTATGTCGAATGTGACCCAAGCAAAATAGAAGAAAGTTATTAGCGTCGGTGACCACGTCAGCACACTATGAGTAGCTAGAGCCTTTCGTACAGTATCAGAAGATGCGGCATGCGTGGTAGCTGGTATGGTTCCTGTTGCGATTCTTGCAGATGAGAGGAAAAATCTGCATCAAATCAAAAAATGTCATCCAGACCTAACTGTGTTTGAGCTTTAAACCCAGGGAAGATGGAAGAGCTTGCAACAGTGGCAATCGCTCTGGGATTTGTCGACGAAAGGAAGATGGACACGTAGGCTAATACCAGACCTACAGCCATGGGTGAATCCGGACTATGGAGAGTTGAACTACTACGTAATCCAGATAATATCCGGCCACTGCTGTTACCAGGCGTACCTCTATCGGTTCAAATAAGAAGATTCCCCTTACCGCCCGAGCTGTGTTGTAACGATTGAAGACGCAGAGCACGTTTTTTTTGTCAATTTATCGAAGCCAGGAAGACCTGGGAAGAAGATATAGGATGCAAAATATATCCTGAAACTCTGAAAGCTATCATGCTATCCTCGTCTTCGGCCTGGGAACTAACGAGCGCGTACTCTACGACCATGTTAAAAGAACTGCGAAAAAGAGAGCAGGAGCGGAAGAAGCTGGCTTGAATAGGCACTTTATCAGAAAGAGCTGCGGCTAATTCCCCCCCGCGAAGTTATGCCTAGCGGCCATGCCGCGGGGATCAGGGAGACTGATGATAAAGGATTGTTTTTAGTCGGTATTAGATTGAGTCCGACAGACTACCACAAACCAGATACGTAAATGTATTTTTAAACCTCGAAAGTAAAAAAAAATAAATACATACAGACCTACAGACAGACAGAAGGACACACAGACATACAGATATGCAGACACACAGATACGCAGACCCGCAGACACACAGACATACAGACACACAGACATACAGACACACAGACATACAGACACACAGACACACAGACATACAGACACACAGACATACAGACACACAGACATACAGACACACAGACATACAGACACACAGACATACAGACACACAGACATACAGACATACAGACACACAGACACACAGACACACAGACACACAGACATACAGACACACAGACATACAGACACACAGACATACAGACACACAGACATACAGACACACAGACATACAGACACACAGACATACAGACACACAGACATACAGACACACAGACATACAGACACACAGACACACAGACACACAGACACACAGACATACAGACACACAGACATACAGACATACAGACACACAGACATACAGACACACAGACATACAGACATACAGACACACAGACATACAGACACACAGACATACAGACACACAGACATACAGACACACAGACATACAGACACACAGACATACAGACACAGACATACAGACACACAGACATACAGACACACAGACATACAGACACACAGACATACAGACACACAGACATACAGACACACAGACATACAGACACACAGACATACAGACACACAGACATACAGACACACAGACATACAGACACACAGACATACAGACACACAGACATACAGACACACAGACATACAGACACACAGACATACAGACACACAGACATACAGACACACAGACATACAGACACACAGACATACAGACACACAGACATACAGACACACAGACACAGGACACACAGACACACAGACGCACAGACGCACAGACGTACAGACGCACAGACGCACAGACGTACAGACGCACAGACGTACAGACGCACAGACGTACAGACGCACAGACGCACAGACGTACAGACGCACAGACGTACAGACGCACAGACGTACAGACGCACAGACGTACAGACGCACAGACGTACAGACGCACAGACGTACAGACGCACAGACGTACAGACGCACAGACGTACAGACGCACAGACATACAGACAAACTGAAAAACCATTGTTTTGGGTTCTCTTGCTCTTATCAAGCCCCCCCTATGATGTTTTTTTTTTAAATCCATGTACATGAATAGATCAGTGACAATTTTATTTATATGTATAGATATAAACCTTCCTCTTGAATCATTCCATCGATAAAAAACTTCATTAAAATCCTTTGTGTAGTTTTAAAGATCTAAGCATACATACAGACATAGGAACAGACGCGAAAAGCGACTTTGCTCAATACTGTGTAATGATAATGAAAAAACAGGTATTCTAAAGTATAACCTTTGACCTGGGCAAATCTATTATCTTAGAGATCACATTTGACATCTGTCAGTCTTAGCTTCATCGTGGAATAACCTGTTTAAGAAAAACCATTTTTTTTTATCAACTAGTAGTTTTTAAAGGTCTTTTTATCAAATTCAGTTATAATTAACCAATATTGGGTACTGCCATTTTAAACACGCTTTATTGAAATGTTATACATCAGTCATTTTATCCCTTTATCTATATTTTCTACAGTAACTTTAGGAAAGGAAATAAATATAATATTGTATGTTTCTTTTCTTTATTTTCCTTTTACATTCTCTTCCAAGCCAAAAATAAACCATCAAGTCCAATCTTCTCTTAATCTCATAGTGGTTATTCGTTTGTGGCTAAATATTCTTATAAAGATTTAGGTATAATAATGAAGTCTTATTTCATTTACCAGCTGATGACTATTTTCATTGCTAAGGTGACATCTCTATCGTGTTTAAAACAAAAAAAGGCTCACTGGTACCGTGACTTTGTAATTACGTTGGAAATTGGATTTTTATTTGTTTATTATCTGAATAACGAAATTATTAGTCATTATGATGATATTCATTTGCTTTTTATAAACTAAATAAATCAGTCAAATTTTTCTTCTAATAAATCTAACTTAAATTTACTTCTCATCAAAATTCTATTTTCGACGAGCTATTTTGGTCGCCTATACGCGACCATCTGGCATAACGGAACCAAAAACAGCATTAATTACAATTTTAAGTGTCGGGTTTGATTTGCGATGAATTTTCACTAGTAATTGATAACAAAAATATTTTTAGACTTGTCCTAATTATTTTTGTCATACGACTTCTATTAGTTTTGATACTTTTTAAGCCAGATTTAAAAGTTAATAACAATACGCTACGCCTACGCTAATTACTTGCACGTCTTAAGTGGTTTGTTCCTCAATTGTGATTCTTGTTTTTTCAGCATGAACACATTATCTTAACTCGAGCAGTTAATGTGCAGTGAGATAATGCGTAATTAATATTGTATAAAAAAGGCAGGATCGAATTTTAAAAAAGGCTAATAAAATTGGTTTGTATCATTTAATCACCCTAAAAATGTACAATACAGCTGACATTCCCAAACAGAATGAGTTAAAATCTTTAACAATTCTACACGCCACGTGCATTACCTGGCTTAAGATTATCGCCGACCTGACCAATATACTGGGAAACTATTCATAACATGATTTGAAGTAACAATCTACATTTATAAGGAATAGGAATAATTGAGTGTTTACGTACAACATTTTATTTGCAGATTTTTTTGTATACTACATAATTATTAAATAAACTGCATTCATGATGATGCATTGATAAGTGTAACACTTAACACATAGTTCTCGCACCACTAAAAAGGAGGTTTCACACATTCGATTCCATGGCCGTCCACTCCAGATAGATATATAAGAAACCTCATGTAGGATGGCAGTAGCAGTGTTCTTAACGTAATTAGTTTAGAAAGCGAAGAGCAGCAAAAAGGCCATCATAAGACAGAAGAGTCCCATAGCCTCAGAAAGGGCGAATCCCAAGATGGCGTATGAGAACAGCTGTTGCTTGAGGGAGGGGTTCCTGGCATAACCGATGATCAAGGAACCGAACACTGTTCCAATACCAGCACCTGAAATTGTATATTTAGTTGTTACACATATGTTGCAAACTGTCACATGGATTATGTCATCCTAACTATGCTAATTTTTTTACATTTGAAAATGTAGTTTATATTATAAATGCTACAGTATAAATAAGAATAAGATGTAACCAATACATTGTATATACAGCTATCTAATTTGATAAATAACCTAAAAAGAGCATCTACTGTCTTACAACTGTTATGTAATACATCTAGTGGCATTTAAAACCAATATCTCACCTCAATGTGGTCTTGCCATGCAAATAAAAATGTCAAACGCATATTATGTACACATGCATTATATTACATTCCTCAGATTCTAGGGTTAATTTACACTGTACAAACAAAACTTAAAAATAATTATATCTAAAGGGCAAAAAGCATTAGAAAAGCAATCATTAAACAAAAAAGGCCCATGGCTTCAGACAGTGCAAATCCCAAAATTGCATAGGAGAATATCTGTTGCTTCAGAGAGGGGTTTCGTGCATAGCCAATGATTAAGCATCCAAACACCACACCAATCCCAATACCTGTGGGATGTATGTTGCATAAGCCCAGGATTTACTGATACCAACTAAATATCAGTTTGGTAAAAAAAGCATTAACTGATGGGAAACATTTTCAAATACTGGAAATTAAGATAGTTCTTGGTAAACTTGAAAATATTTTTTGAAGAAAAACATTAAATCAAGACTTTATAATTAAAGTTCTAATAGATTTAAGTATGCAATAAGAATTGATTTGAAAAGGTAATAAAGTTGATGTTCCTGTTTAATTGCAAGTCAAAATTAATAATGTCCTCCATCTTACATGTTATGCAATCACACTATATCATCCCCTTAGAGAGGGTATTTTATATAGCATTTTATAGATATTTTTCAGTGATATTAAAATTATTCACAATAATTGCAAGCAACTAAAATAAGACAACAAATTTTCAAGCACACCTTTGATTTATTAGTCAAAAAAAAAAACAGGTTTCCCACAACCACAGAACTTACCAGAGCCGGCTACTCCAACTGTGGCAGCTCCAGCACCAATGAATTTGGCAGCAGAGTCAATGTCCTTAGTGACTGAGGTGGTCTGGAAGGAACGCACCGCAGACAGCTGGGAGACTGGAGCAGGGACAATTTGGGTCTGGGGGAGCGCCGCCAGTGGCCTCACAATAGCTGAGTTGCAGAAGATCTGAAAATTTTTCGTTTTTAAGGACTGAGTATTTTTCTAAGTGTAAATTATGTAAGTACAAATCTAGATAAACTTTTCTCCCTACTCTAGTATTAAAGCATACTAAACTTAAATATAGTTAATGGAATCAAAATTTGAAAACTAAATTTGAAAAGTAACTTTTCACTTTTTGTAAGTAATTTAGCTTCATGAAATTAATATTAGGAACTTTGAGTAATTCATTATCATAGATATTATTGAGATAGAAATGATTAACACCTGATTTGACATGTTATATAATCACAATCTAAGTCAATTATGGCACAATTCTAAGGTTTTATTCTAAATGTAGGCTTTTTAAGCATTTTAATAGTCGTTAGGTTAACAAGATCATGCTTACTATGTAGATTCGAGTTGGAAAATTTAAGTGTTATCAGAAAAAATACAAGTTTAAGTCGTTGATTTATTGAGTATCGCGGGGTCTTGCGACTTAATGAAGAATAATTTAAGGTTCAAGAGGATTTTTGAATAATATTATTAAGGTACTTACAGCAGACCTGGCTGCAGGGGCGATTAATCTGGCAGCAGACAGCATTTTTGTTTTTTAATTTATGGGCGGCAACCGACAACTGTAAAAAATGATTGCTAGATATAATAGGAAGTGGTATTTATTGGAATAATACTACAAGAGACTTGACAGTTTGACCGCAGAGTTACGTAATTTATAGGGCTACGTAACAGAGCGAGATAGGGGAATAAAATGTAACTGCAATTTTGTAATATACTCATACACGAAATCACTAAGCACTGAATTTAATAGCGGAAACAGTTATAGTTGTCACATAAATATTATAATACTAGAAGGCAGCGGAAAATGGCCGAATCGGCAATCTATCTTTCGTTTCGATGTCAGTCTTCAGTGACAACTTACGATATCACAGTGAAATATTAGCACCAACACGCACTATGTGCTCTTGAGTAACGATGAAATCACTTTTAATGTAGCTATTAACTAAGATTTCAGCACTTTTTCACGATTAGATCACAAATCTACGAAACTTACCAAAGAACACCGAGAAGGAGGAGACCGGCCTTTGGAATGTTCAATTTCTAAGTGGACAAGACCCACAGAGTAAAAATTACGAGTCTCTATTGGTTGTTTTGCGCAGATTGCGCCAGTTCCGCTTCAAGCAGCCAACTATTGATCGGTCTGCGCAAATGACATATACCTTAGAAACTATTTATTTTTTTAATTTATAAGAATACATATAATCAACATACGTTATAATTGTATTTCTACTATTATTTTTAAATTCGTTTTTATCTTAAATATTATAATATTTAATTATTTAATGTAAACTCAGGAAGGCGCACTTTTCCGGGAGTATAGTGACACATTTGACTACTCCATTTTACTCCATTCGACATGGCCGTCTTCATGATAAACATCTGTAAATTTAATGGCTGTGGGATTACGTTTCCTTATTTAGCGGATTTAATTGAGCATATCGAAGACGTCCATATTGGTAACTATTGAAAATTTTGCATTGTTTTTCTTTACATTTGTGATTTTTACCTTCTAAAATTAACAGTGGGAGGATCCCATAATACGTCTTATCAATATGGTAAAGTTGCCAACATTGGAGTCGAGTTTCGTCTTATTTATAAATAAATGCGGGAAAGTTTTGGTTAATAATCAACACTTTATTAAATCCTCAGGACTCTTTAAATGGAGTACTAATCATACTGTTGAGTATTTTGGCACCGCCAATTCGATTGTAAACATTGAACAGCTGATTAAGACGGAAGCGGCAACTTAACAAATAAATGAAAGTATTTTATATTTCTTTTGCAGATTATGACCCAGCAGTCATTGAACAAAAAGAAGCTTCGCAGCCAGCGTGTATACCACTTAGCTATGTTTTGAAATTTTTCACCGAAGCTTCGCGGCGGGAGATTCAAAACATGCCTTCCGCTGACGTTCGTCGCCGACTGGTCTCAGCACCGAAGACACCGTCTGTCCGAAGCAGTACACCCACAGGTTATTGCTATTAGATCTTAAAACGTAATGTACGTTGTTTTTTTTTGATTTTACAGTTATTTTGTTTTACATTTTTTTAATAAACCCGGTCTATTTTATTCAACTTTATATAATTATTCTTAGACTTAACAAAACTAATACTTTCTAATGGTACGTACTAGTATTAGGTCAGTCGTATTAGGATTTTAGCATGTTAGTACCACAATATGGTAGTATGGGTGCAAATAATAATATCGCTTGGTTTTGACTTGTAAGTTGTAACTACACATTGTACCAAACTTGTAAAATGCGGTTTTTTTCTAGCGAAGTTCTATCGATTATAAATATAGATAAAAAGGAGCTTTTGTTGTAAAAAAAGAGAGAAAACTCCTATCAGCTATGGGTCTGTACTCTGTTATGACTTATGAGTATGGTAATTAAAAAACGGACTTCAAAGCTTGGATCACGATAGATTATTAATTTTGGCTCAGATTCCGACTGCATTTTCAACAGAAATAAGATTTGTCGAGGTCTTAATATATTTAAACTTATTTATGGAACCTACGGTAACTTGACTTTGATCAGTTTCGTAAGGCTTTTATTAAATAAGTTTATAATTATGTATGTATATTTTAGGCAGTGTTTTAATCAATGCATATTACTTGTTTTCTTTTAATAAGTTTACAATTAAAAAAAAAAAGTAAATATTTCAGAATAAATTGTCGTTATATCGGTGCAAACGATAAATCAAACGAGAAAAAATCTGTAATATTTATGTAAATGTAAACTTTTATAGGTAGCGAAGTGGATGAAGACGAGCTCATGAGTCCCTCTGAAGACAGCAACGACTCCTGGACCACCGTGGAGGAGTACAGCTCGGAGTTTATACTGAGATATGGTGTCAAGTGAGTTGGTTTATAACTTTCGGTAACTTTTCAAAGGCTGTAAAGATAGTTCCTACCAGAGGATAAACAGGACCTCTGCAACACATGACAGACAGACTGACAACATTCGTGTTTATAAATAATATATAATCTACAAATTTAGTCCGTTAATAATAGTTTCTATTAATTATTATCAAAATATTACGAAGCTAGAAATACTTGTGCTCATTTTTCATGTTACAATAAGTACTTTTTTAAATCTTTAAGATATTTATTATCTGAACAATTTCTCTTTTAAAAAGATTCATTTATTCTCACAATTTGAAATGAAGCCAAAGTAAAATTAAAAAAATCTATTGCTTATATTATATTCTTGTTACAACATTTTATTAATGTTATGAGTGAATGAATGAAAGAAATGTTATATGCAGGATTATTTTTGATTAGTTGACCGCCTCTTGAAGGCTGCCTCTCTACATCAATCCTAACAACATTTGGTCTACGACTTTTTAAAATTAATAGTTTTTAAAATTTAAGTTTTCCCATACAAAATCTATTTATTGCCTCTGAACTGACATTTACTTTGAGCGTAGGTATGGCGCCCGGGCGTTGACCTTTTAAGCACTTCTTACAAAATACGGAGTAATAAGTAAAAGAGGAAGCAAATTTTTTTTGTTTCAAGTTTTTTGTGTTGTTTATCAAGATTTTTAAAAAGTCTTATAACAAATGTGATTGGGATTTATGCAGAGAAGCTGCCTGCAAGAGGTGGTCAACTAATTTCAAATAACCCTGTATAAATAGAAATAAACAATTACAACTCAAGTGTCCTAAATGATCCAATGATTTAATGACATGAACGCGAAAAAAATATTTAACGATTCAGTACGTATCTTTATTATGATTAATTGAACGAACGAATGAATTTAATATCCTTCAAAATGTCTTAGAAAATGAACGGCTGAATTTCATTCAGGATGTGTCTTACAAAATGAACGAATGAATTGTCTTGATATGAGTGAATGAATGATATGTTGCGTGGTCCTAGGATGAACGCGAGTGCCATGTCGGGCGCGCTGGGCCCGGCGGCGCAGGAGAAGCCGTTCGCGTGCCCCGTGCCCGGCTGCAAGAAGAGATACAAGAACGTTAACGGCATCAAGTACCACTCCAAGAACGGACACAAGAAGGACGGGAAGTTAGTATTTCATTCACTCGAGATAAATGCGTTTATGGTCCATGTAATAATATTTCTATCATGTTCAAATTTGATGATTTCGAACTAAATTTATTTTCAAGTCGTTAAATAATATCCTCCATCTCGCGGTTCCCTGCCGTTTACATTTATATTTTGTAATAGAAAATATCGCGTAATGCCTGCGCCAAATCCGTATAAGCAGAAAAGTGTCCCCTCGGTTAAGAAGCGTTTGACCGCGCAAGAGTATTTCTGGAGAAAATGGGTACCGAATACTTGTGTTTATTTTCATAATTTTGTATTGTCCATAAAGTAATAATTAAATTTCACGGTAACGTAGTACCCACCTTGTAGTCGACTTGCTATATTTTTAGGTACTATTGCAGGTTGAGCTTGGACCAAATTAAAGATTTCGTAGTGTACGTAAATAATTCTCATTGAATAGTATACAATTTTATATAATTACGCACACAATCCAATTTTTTTTCAGGGTAAAAAAGGCCTACAAATGCCAATGCGGCAAAAGCTACAAAACATCCCAAGGTCTTAGAAGTCACTCGATGTCCCGCCACGTGTCGTGTGACCGTCCTCCCGTCCCGTCCGTCCCGTCGTCCGTCCCGTCGCTGCCCGACCTGGTGGTGACGGCGTCTCCGGCGAAACACTCCGACCATCTCCACACCGGGAAGCTGCTCCGCATCTACGACACCATCAAGCCCAAGGACCTGCCCTTCACCATTCCCAAGCACAACCTGGCCCAGTTCGGCATCATCGGCGCCGGCCAGGGCCAGGCTCTCCGCCATTCTGTCCTCCTGACCCCGAACTCTGGTCTCGATAAGATCAAGTGCGAGAGGTCACCCAAGGTCACGGTGACGCAGGAGGTCACGTACGACGTCTCCAACCTGTCTCAGTTCAGCGACCGTCGAGGCTAGTAGTACTGAGACTGAATGTTCTCATCGCGAGGCAATTTTATCTGTTTTTTTACACGTCCTGCATGCGCCTTCATTTAGTTAATTATTTCTCAAAGTTTATTATATTGTTTTGTTTGTTTAGTTAGAATTGTTTGCTGTGATGTTTAATTGTTTTAATTTGTTACCAAAAGTGATATAATTCGCTAGTTTAGTAAATCCGAGGGATTATATTAATTGTTTATTCATTTCTCCATGTCCCTGCTGTGGATGTTACATCGACAGGGTACTTGTAGCTTGAAGCTTGAAAATCTTTTTGCGATACATTTAGCTGATATTTGTATAAAATACGAAAATTCCTTTTTCAGCTCGTGCCATTCACTCCTGTACTTAATGTATTGCTTACATTTTGCTAGATATAGGTTTTGTATTAAGATGAAAAAAAAATACAAAAAATAGCATTTGCTGTTAATCCATTTAGGATAATAAATATACTCGTAAATGTGATAATATTTTAGAAAAAGTAAAAAAAATGCTTGTAAGCGTATACCTACTAGAATAACATAGTACTTAAGGCTGACATTTCTTTGACTTGATCTAAGGGGAATGCTTTTTAATAATTTATTTTATTGTAGTATATGTATGTAGCAGATAAATATTTGTGAACCAAATTTTCTTAACATGCCGTTCTATGTAACGTTTAGTTTTAAACTACAGTTTCCTATTGGCTGGATTTGACGACATACTTGTGCCTTTTTATTTCATGACGTATCATGATATATATATTATATACTAATCATTTTGTAAATTAAAAATCTTGAGGTTATCATTTTTGCCTAAACTTTTCTCTACTGAGGATTGTTTGGTAAATTGCCTTATAAAATAGGTTTGCTTGTTTCAAAACTATCTTATATAATAATAATAAATAAATAGTTGGTGCTGTTAACAAGGGAAACGGATTGAGTGTAGTTCGTTAAAATTGGTCTAGATTAAATAATGCGGTGCCTGTTTGGTACCTTTAGTGTGATATTTTAAAAAGCCTTCGCTTAAACGCCAAAGACGAAAAACACATTATATATAATATTTTTTTTTAGTCTAATTATCTATTAATAATAATATGTTTTATAGCTCCATACTAGAAAAAGTGGGAGCGAGAGGGATATTTTTATCATTATTACATATATTGAAGAGAGATAGCATGCTTTCAGTAACGATTGTTATTGATACTGAAGGAATATAGCTCATTCTCAAACCAATTAATAAAATATTAATTAATTCTCAATTAATTATTGTAATGTATTTTACAGAAAAAAAAATCGAAGACATTTATTTAAATAAATCCTAGAGGATTAATAACTCATAGTTAGTTATTTGATGTTTTTTTAGTTTAATAAAGACTGATCGTTGAAAAAATTAATGTTATTATAATCATGAATATTAATTAAAACTGTAATTAGCAAAATTCTTTTATTTATAAAATTATAATTTGTTGTTATTTTAATTTATTCGTTGACTTTATAAAGACATGCGAGTGCTCAGTATTTGTGTTTTATTTATTTTGAATGAAGAATGTTAATGGCTTCCAGAAACGATTACCTACTTTGACAGAAGTCAATATTTTTAACATTAATATGAACTGCAATATATATAGATATTTTATTAATACTTTTCGTTTGAAAATATTTATAAACATGTAAAGCCATGTTAAGTTTATAAAAATTTCAACAAATATAGAATGAAATATAAATCGATCGCGGGATACTCATGTTAAACCAAAACGGGACAGTTCCCAGAGGTCGCAGGTTTGAATTCCTGTCCGTATCGGTTTATTTTTCGTTTTATATTTATTAAAATTTAATATTTTTTGTTTTGTATGGTTGCTTTAAAGTGTTAGTCTTAAAGGCTTTTCACTGACAGTCAATTATAAAGACCAATTTTTCATGTATTTTAAAGATTTCTGAGAATGCGGTGATGAAGTTATCAGAGATTTCATTTTCCTAAATGTGAATTTATTCTTGTCCTATATATGTTAATGTGGTTGTGAAAATATTGTCCTGAATAAATATTTTGTATGTAATATATCAGATCACAATTATGTTTGGAACCATAGATATAGAGAATTAACTGCATATTGACCATTTACTATATAGATAAAGGACAGAAGCATATACCTGTCTCATCAGCCCGCGATAAAAAAGAGTACCCCCTGCCCTTGATTCAAAGGGAATTATAGAAAGAGACAAATTGATCGCGTGATCATTTTGTCTCACTTTCACTTTTCTACATGCTCAGTCAATTCTCATGTCTATGGTCAGAATATGTAAAGTCAATATTGTTTTAAAATATAATTTCCACATTAATTATAACCGTTTGAAGATTTTTAAATATTAAACTATGGGTGGTACTTCGTGCTTTAATAATTCGCAATATGTTATGTTTTTATTCAATGTTGAGAAATGTGTGAATATAATTTTTTGTACCAATTTTATAATATAGTATAAGAGTTCCATTCATTATCGGTGTTTAAGATTGCGATGTAATGGCGTTGAACGATCATTGGAATAAATAATAAAGCAAGTAACAAAATATGGTTTTATTTAAAGTCAGAATAATAATATGGTTATCTATTATATATCTAGTAAGGCTAAATTTTATTTATAAAAATTTACCTTTGATAAACAAAATATAACAAACAAGTAGGAATAAAATATATATTGAGTACATAATGGACTACTAGTCTGCGCTGTAGGTTCAAAATATTTTTTCTTTATGATCTCATATAAGGCAATATTTATGGAAATTAGAATTAAAAATAATGCAGATATAAGGTAATGTTTTAATTTTTTTATATAACATACATAATTATACATTACATACATTATTATACATGATTATACAGATTACACTATTATATAATTTAATATCACACTAGAATTAAAAAAAGAACCGAATATTTGGTGGAATGTGCTAATAGAAGCTGGCAAAACATACACTTCTGAATAATATAATAAAAATAATTGATTATAATTTTATATACATACGAGTGTCGTTTTAACAGATTACATATTGCAAAAAAAATAATCATTTATTACTCACAGATTATTTAACTACATAATTAACGGCGGTTCCCAATATTTAGTATATTAAGTGTTGTTCTACCAATGATAAAAAATAAATCTCTTTTCGTACCGAGTTCATTACTAGCAGTAGCAAACTTATCTCGATTACCCATCTACCCACCATTTGAAGGTTCAATAGCTGACTAAGGTTTCTAATTCTAAGAATATTTAGAAATGTTTGACATATAAACAATTGCTTGGCTTATGGAGATGAGAGGTACCTCCCCTCCTTCCACCCTTTATATTTTGACAGATAAATCTTGTAAGAGAGTTTTTTTAGTAGTGATTTTGATTCGATTTCAAGTAGGTATTAATAGCGATTCAATATTTTACCATTTCAGTAATCGAGAATTTGACATCGACATTTTGGCTGGCTTGAATACATTTTTTTTTTGGTAAGATAGATGCATAGTTACTGACCAAAGACAGTCTAGTTGTGAACTATTGTTAGTATCTTGGGACCAGCTGTAAGTAAGTACAGATCTTCATTTATGACTGTTAAGTTGTTCTATGAGCGTCATTATTTTGGCGTGTGTGGTTGACTGTCTCACTGGACACTTGTTCTGAACGAACATCAGCGCGCTGTCATCTTTCTGGTCGAAGGCAACTTGGGCTGCTTCTTCATAAAATCTGTAATTCAATTGAAGTCAATAATACTTCGCAAATATATTTGGCCTTTCTGGTGACCGTAGGAACGATTCCAACAAAGTTTTGTGTAATCCACTGTTTGTTGTCTTAACTTGGGTGTACTTATTGTTCGTTATTTCTATATTTGTGAAATATCTACACACATCTCCTAGTGCTAGTTATTTTAAAAATTATGAAAAAATGTGGAAACTTACAAATAAGGAGAAATTCATAAAACCTTTATGAAAGACGAAGGACAATGGTTAATGAGTAGAAAAATTATGTGGTGTAGGTGGTATAGTGACCATGGACTTTTACAATTTAGATAAAATTGTGTTTTCAACATTGAAAAATGAAAAGAGAAAAGGAGGGAAATGTTACGGAATTGGGGCTTTAGGTTTCCGTCTCTCACAGTCATCGTACGAAACCTAACAATAATAGCTACTTTACGTCAATCTTTTATGAAAGGATGTTACTTCCCCGGTCGAACCAGCCCCAGCTAGATAGGCTTTACCTTATTATATATTTATTACAATAGAACATACATTAACTACTTACTCGGCTTTCACATAATATTTGACTTTGATATTGTCTCTGCATTTCGGTAGATATTTAAGAGCCTCGTCGTTTTTCCCGTACTTTAGACACGCGTCCACGAAGGGCTCGTACCCGACGGGAGATTTCCTCGCTTTAGAGAACCTGTCTAATTCCGCCCAGTCACCTTTTTCAGCCAGAGTTAATACTCTTAACCACCAGTACCTAGAAACAAGTATGTTTTATTATAACTTGGTTTAGTTACAATTTGGGAAGTTAGTTACAATATTTGGGTAACTTTAGTTGGCAAAGTAATTTCCAATAGTTATTTAAAAGACGATGGCACATCTTTTATTTATAATATCTACACATTTAAATAAAGTTATTTATGAGAACAGGGGACCCACATCATAACGATCGTTCTTACTTGCACTTCAGTTCAATAATGTTACATACAAGTATGGTCCAAAGCTTCTTAATAGATCTTGATACATTTTCATTTTGATATTTTAAGAAATAACTTGACATTTACTGTCTAATGTAGATAGATAATCTATAACTCATTGTATAATTTCCTAAATTTAGATTGAAGGATAGAAAAGTTAATTAATTACTTTATAGTGCCAAGCCATTTAGTATAGGAATTCGGTTGAATACATTTTCGTAATTATTTATTTGTTTTTCTTTGTATCGATTCAAGCTAGTAAGTAGTAATATTAAGATTTAATTCATAATTTTGGTTTGTTTTTCACTCTTCTTCGTATTGATTGAGTTGCTTATAATATTAAGATTTAATTGATTTTTATTATGTTTATTTACGTATCTTAATCCTTAAAGTAGGCATTTCATTGTTTTAATTTGCTCGTATTCATTTAAGTGGTTAAAAACAATTATTTGTTTAAGGCTTGGCACCGACTTCAAACCTATTAGTAAATAGGACATATAAATAATAGGTAGTATATATTAAATATTAAATCTTCATTTTTTTAACGTAGTTATTTTTATTTAATACTTTTTAGTTTATTGCTACAAAAAAAATAGCCATGGGTAGACCTACAAACGTTGGTTGGCCATGAACTCATATATGAAATCACGATTACGTCAGGAAACTCTTGATCAGCATAATTCAGACTCGGTAAGATCCAAGAGCGTCTAGCGAATGAGTATTTCGAGCAGAGAGTTAAAAGACTTGGCCTCATAAAAGAGCGTCTGGTCAACGAGTCAGCTGAGATGAGGACTCATAGACTTGGTATCCTTAATGAGCGTTTAGAGAACGAATCGGCTAAGCAGAGGGCACATAGATTAGAAGTGATACGAAACCGTACAGCAACCGAGACTGTTCAGCAACGTGAGAATCGAATAGCAACAACGCGTCAGACTTCATAAAGATTTCGTTTAATGACTGGGCGTAATTTTATAACCACCATAAATCAATATGCTGAAGGACCATAAACAGTCACAGCACGTCTTGATTTCCTTCCGGAGGAGCTAGTACAAGACTTGGACGAAAATGCTTATAAAATAAAAACTACCTGAATCTAATTTTTATGGGACCTATTCGAAACTATTCAGCTAGTGTCAGCTAGCAGTAGTTATTACTAGTGTCAGCTTCTGCTGGAGCTGTGAGGATCGCTCACTTTCAGACAGACGGTCAGTTCGCAAACACATCCTACACTACAGTAGGTGACCGGATAGATGCTAGCACATCCATCTAAGTGTTAGATATACATAGCTATCCAACCAACAGGTGCCCCCGGAGGAAACTCTGTTTAGGAGATGTTCCAAGCCCCAAAGTAGAAGTAAGCAGCTACCCTTCGCCTTAGGTTCGACAACTCCACCTCTCGCTATGTGAGAAAACCGACGAGCTTATTATTCTCGCTAAACCAACATCAAAACCTCTTTGGTCTACACACACAAGTGTACGCTTCGCCGTTGAATGGCTTAGGAACCGGTGCCCTGAAACCTGAGAGCTGACCCGTAGTTCAGTTGTAAATTATCTACCGGCGGGTATCACAAGTAATAGGTGGAAATCTGACCGAACAAAGCTACAGTACTTTCCTCGTCTGCTTCAGTCCTAATGATTATGTTCATAATATCTCAACCCCATCAACCTTCTCGATTATAAAGGCTGATCCGAAATTATAAAGGCTGAGCCGCTATTCTTGTGGAAAGGTAACCTACAGTATAGATTTATAATATAAAGATAGAAAATTGACTACAAGTCTCACCTCCTATCCGGCATCTTGTACTCGGATCTCAGTTTATCGGCCAGTTTAATTTCCCCGTGTTCAAGAAGTTTCCTCACAGTATCGTGGAGGGAGAGTCCTACGAAACTGTGTCCGTACGTCTCTTGGAGACTCGACTGTTGCTTACACAGTTTACGAGCTTCTTCGCATATTAAGGCTCCTGAAATTTAACAAAAAATAATCAAGTATATAGAGATTATTTGTATCTGATATTTGTTATCAACTTAGGAAATGCACATTTTTGGAATTATGTATTTTTTTTTATTCAATCGATTTAGTGAATTGAAATAACAGCTATTTTGCTATTAGGTTTACAATTTATTTAAACTTAATAAAAACCAGAAAATGTTTCGGTGTTAATTTTGTCCTTTCGTCTTATCGTGTTAAGGATAAACATTCGTAGTAATTAGTTAACACTATTGTCTTGCAACATTATAAGAAATAACAAACTCATTCTATAAATATGTTAAATTAGGCGATATGGCGAAGGACCTCATCCTGTTCGTCGAAAAAAAAACATAAGCATCCATACACATAAGACTTTCGTAGGGTCTATAAAAATAATCTAAGCACGTATTACTACTAGGAATTATGGTCGAAAGATTGTTGTCTGCTATTTTGAAAAGAATAAAAAATCACGAACCCAGTTCGTTCTTGCCCTTCCTGTAGCAGTCCCTGGCGGCGCTGAGGGCGGCCTGCGCGTCCCCCGCCCCACCCGCGCCCCCCGCCGCCGCGTCCCCCGCGTCCCTGACGTGCGTGGCGCCCTGCCCCAGGAACTCGTCCTCCTGCACGTACACCGTGCGCAGCGCCGCGCGGTTGTGCGCGCCGCAGTACTTTATGTACAGCGCGTGCGCCAGAGGGAAGCTACGGATCGTCAGCTGCAAGTTTTGTTGTGCGTCGTTAGATACGCCCTCTGTGCCGACGGCTTAGACACTAGATCATGCGAATTGCCGGTTTCACAGACGATGGTGACTGAAGGTCGAAGTGTATATTGTATCGAGTAGCGTCATTAGAATCGATCAAATTACACTTTAAATAAAAAATAATTTCTTTAGGACGCCTCGCCACGAGTGCCGGAAAATAACCTTTACGAATAAGCGACACAAGTATTTAAAATTGTCTGTAAAATTGTTAATCATGAAACGATGTTTTTCCATCACCACAACTTTAAGAATCTTATGATATTGAATATTGATGACCGACCTCGAACTCGTGCTTGCCCATCTTCTCCTTGAGGTGTAGCAGCACCATGTACACGAGGTCAGTGTCTCCTCCGGCGGTGGCCTTCATGAGCGCGGCCGCACCCTCACCCAGTGACAGCAGCAGGGGCACCTGCAGGGAACTACGAGGCTCGTACTCTAGGATCTAGAAATACGCAGAACATGGCTGAAAAGAGGTGAGGATTAAGGAGGCCGGAAAATAAAGAGAAAATGGTCAAAGCTTCTTCAATAATATGGAATGCCACAAAAGAAGGTAGTAATTGTGCTGGCCAGCGATCCTATGCGAGGATCGTCAGAGATTTTATTTAAAAAATAATAATTTAGAGAACCAAATGCCGAGTTGTGCAGTAAATAAGTACACCAATAACTTATAAAATAAAAAATAAATGTTCGATTCGACAAAATTTATGAATCTCTGCTCAACACTATCGTCCGTAAAGTACCGTAATTCTTTCCTTCAAAGTTGTTATCAATTAATACGGAACTTCATGAGCGGACAAACGTCAAAACGGCCATCACAGCGTGCCGCTACCGTAATGACTGATGAAATTAAAATATAAAAATTACTAAACTTATAACTAGCTTACCGTATATGTAAATAATAAAAAAAACTTACTTTAATAGCCAAAGCCTTCCTGCCTTTCTCAGCAGCTTTCATGGCAATAGTGGAGTAAGATATTCCGGGGATGTTTCTCAGTTTCTCTCCTATTTCTCTCGCCGCACTTTCGTTGTCCAAGTGCGGTTGAGTTACCTGTAACACGAGACTTCTGATCTCTTATATATTATTGCGGAAATTTTATTACATAATTGATTATTAACTATACACAATAAAGTATTTTACTTGCACACGTTGTATAGTTTTTTTAGTAATTTCGAGTACATTTCGTCGTTATGATTGCCTAATTAATTTAAAAGAAAAAAAAATATTTGAAGAGATTTTCTATTTTTCGAGGTTATAGAAATGTTCACATATATTATTTTTCTTACAACAATTCACCTTATAACAAGCCCAATGCGAAAGAACCCTCGTCTGTCCGTCTTTCATCTGTAAGTAGGACGCGATATGTCCCGCGAGACAATGCAGGCGACGCCATATCAGTCTGTCTAACAATATATGTTTGCCGAGGTGCTGGGCTCTGATATTGAGTTAATAATTATAGCAATGATATGAGTCTTTTAAGAAAGTTAGCACCTAAACTTAATAAAGCTAGTTACAATTTGTAAGTTATAATTGTTGGTGATATTTCATTATTTTAATATTGTTAAACTATAAAAAATAATAAACAAACTGTCACACTAAGTATATTGCAGATAAATGAGCGGTGTGACTTAAAGGATACTGCAGGTAGGTGAGCGGTGTCACTTAAAGGATACTGCAGGTAGGTGAGCGGTGTCACTTAAAGGATACTGCAGGTAGGTGAGCGGTGTCACTTAAAGGATACTGCAGGTAGGTGAGCGGTGTCACTTAAAGGATACTCCAGGTAGGTGAGCGGTGTCACTTAAAGGATACTCCAGGTAGGTGAGCGGTGTCACTTAAAGGATACTGCAGGTAGGTGAGCGGTGTCACTTAAAGGATACTGCAGGTAGGTGAGCGGTGTCACTTAAAGGATACTGCAGGTAGGTGAGCGGTGTCACTTAAAGGATACTGCAGGTAGGTGAGCGGTGTCACTTAAAGGATACTGCAGGTAGGTGAGCGGTGTCACTTAAAGGATACTGCAGGTAGGTGAGCGGTGTCACTTAAAGGATACTGCAGGTAGGTGAGCGGTGTCACTTAAAGGATACTGCAGGTAGGTGAGCGGTATCCCGACGCGGGGCGCCCGCAGTGCGTTGAGGACGCGCAGCCAGCGGCAGGAGGTGACGTAGTAGTCGGTGAGCGCGGGGTCACTCAGGAAGCCCTTCCCGAACTGCGCGGCGCGGACGAGTGTCTTCTGCACACGCGGGTCAAACTCGTAGGCCGCTGCGTCGATGCAGTCCTGTACGGCGGCGGCCAGGTCGGGACGGACGAGGCGGATGTACTCGTCCGCGCGGTGGCTGCGTTTCTGGATTTTTGTTTACTAACATTGGTACTTTGATAGCTGAGATATGACAGTTTTAATTAATTTTTAAAATTCTCTTAGTGGAGTCGCGATTGTTACTTTTGTTTTAGGATAATTATTCCTCAATAAAGTATCTGTAAGTATCTCAGTTAAAAATCTGGTAAAATAACATTTGTGCAAATATTTTTTGCGATAGTGGTTACCACTTACCACCATATTAGTTAAGCTTTTTATAAAGTGTTATCAGTACCTGAAATTGTTTAGAAGCTTCGACCAAGTAAGACCCCGGTGCCGTGCTATTGATTCTGAATATCTTTTCCACTACTAATGGTACTTTCTGTATTAGTTCGTGAGACATTTCCGAGATCACTCTCACACAATCACTCTCTGGTATCATGTAGAAGGGACCGTCGTAGGGGTATTTGACAGTTGTACCGTTGAGACCGTAGATACACATTATGTCGTCCCAGTGACCTATTATGGCTTGAGATCCACACCTATAATAATAATAATACAGGACAAATTACACAAATTGATGTAACCCCTAAGGAAGCAAAATATTTGCTTGTGTTAAGGGTATTAGACGATACAAATACATAGAAATAGACATTATAAATACTGAGAATATATTTAATAAACGACCAAACCCAGAAAAACAGACATCTCATTACTTACATGCCTGTCGACAGGGGTCGGGGTCGATCCCCGAGCCCCTATAAATGAGATATTAAAATATATTTTTTATAAAAACTAACTACAAAAGAGTTTGAAGACTTAAATCATTAAAATGACCAACTGTTCAACTGAATAACTAAATAATAAAAATATTAATAATAATAACTAAATAATAAATAAAACAAAGATACAAACAAAATAATAATATTAAAACATAAAAAATATTTACCAAACCAATTCCTTAGGCTGTTTAATATATTCAGTGTCAATTTCACAGTATTTGCTTCTAAAATCTGATGAACCAATCCAGAGTACACCGGAGTCAGTAAACAAAGCAACATGCCTTCCATTTTCTGATGGCACTATTGTTAGGATTTGTGTATAGGCGTTTGTTATATCTGGACGCTGAAAATATTTATAAGTTTTTATTTCTATACAGCTTTTCAACAAATTTAATAGAATGTTTGTTGTTTGTTTGTTTGAATTGTTGTTATGAGGATGTTTGATTGACTCAAAGAGGATCTAATTAGAAATGTATTGAGATATACATTTGTAAATACAGGATATTTGATGTGTAGAAAAAATATGAATTTTCTAGATTCCTTAATATACAAGAATTATTTACCAAATAATTAATAATAAATATATGTATTTTAATATTATATTCATCTAGTGTATCACAATTCTTTCTAAATGTAAGTACTGATGAATTAATGTTAAATACATATTTTAAAATAATATACCATTCTGAATCCAAGCAGTTTTTCTCAGTTTAACATTTTTAGTTAATATTCTCACCATAAGAACTGGTCTGGACTCCCCAAGCTGACACCTATACACCTCCTTGTCTCTACACACAAGCACTGAGATGCTGGGTGTCAAACGAGGGTCAGAGCTGATCACACACCAGCAACTTATTGGTTCATTTGCTCCTGAAAAGGATACCCTTTGTCAATGTGGATTGGTTTGTTATGGATTAGTTTTAGAAACATTAAATGTCGTTTTAGATTTATAGATACGAATCAAAGATATAATTATGAATATTGTCCAGCACTTATTACTAATAAAAACAAAATGATTAAGAAAATAAAATACAATTGCATATTTACACTTACTAGGTATATCTGGAACAGTACGGACTTTAGGTTCAGACACATTGCTGACTAAGACTATTCGGTTTGTAGTGGTGATCACTGCCAGGCCCTTTCCGTGTGGGTTTGAAAATAATTGGGCTTTACATACCTGTAAAAAAATGTTTTATATATATTATTATAATATTGATAAAATTTAAATATATTACAAGCATAAACAATCTTGAAGTGAAACTATTTTTACTTTATTACTATTTACTACTTATTTTTTTGTAAATAGATTTCAGTAAATAGATTTGGAAATATATATACAAGTATTCTATATAATATGGTGATATAGAATACTTGTATTTAAGTAAAAGGCAACATTCACATCAATTATATCGGATGTTTGATGACTAGTATAATTTTTATCAAAATTAATCAATGTTATCTTATAGCAGATACATTACCTTAGTGTCTCTTACTTCTAGCCCCAAACTGAAGGTCTTTTGGTAGGCTCCAAACATATCATAGATAAGCACATCACCACTTTCCTGAATGCACAAGAGCTGTTCTCCATCCGACCAACCCATATGTACAAGAACACCACTGTTCCACTGGAATGTTTAATAATGAAACAAAAAAACTATTTTTTAATTTTCATGTAGATTTTTAAAATATTAATATGCTGAAAATTTTATGATAATTATGACTAACTCATTGAAGCTATGAAAAAAAAATACATACATTGGTCTTTATTTTGTAAAAATACTAATTCTATTAACTTTGCACAAATAAAATACTATTACTGTTGAAATGTGAACCATTGTAGGTTTTCCTGTTACAATTATATTGAAATGTTATCACAATACAAATTAATCTGGCATTGTATACTAATTAAAAAGATAACTAACTTTTGTTACCAACTTTGAAAGAGCTATACTGAAAGTATTTATTTAATTTATTTTAAAGGGAAACAAATGATTAGATAACACCTATAAATAGAACAAATACTACTCAGAAATCATTAAAGTTAAAAAGTATTAAAACAATGCTATTTCAAAAGCCCATCAAACATATATTCAAAATTGGATATTTAGCTAAAAGTAAATTTATCTTATAAGAATATTTGGGAGGTATTTACCAAAATCTTTGATATAATAGTTCCAACACAATTAAAAATAGTAATAACTGGTTTGGCCGTTGTCACAATTCTGACAAATTGTTTCCTGTCTCTTACAACAGCAATGGGTCCTCCATACTGAGCTCCACTTACAATCATGTTGCCGAGGCCTTCATCCATTGACCACACCATGTTGTAAAGATCAAATTTTCTGGAATTTGAATTTGTTTACATATTGTACAGACTGTTTTGTAATACAATAAATTATAAAATGAGATGTTATATAAAAATAACACAAAGTTCAGAATATGTTATAACAATAGTGGGAGGCAGAGATTATAAATATGCTCAGTCCTGCATCAAACAACCCTGGAACAATTTAATATGTAATTCTAGAATTTAATGACATCTGCAACAGCAATAGGCCAATTATATTCAAACCTGTAGAAGGAATCCAGAAGAAACCAATCCGCTGTTAATAAAGCTGACATTTTGTAGACTTATATGATCCCAACAAGCTTCTATAAAATCTGATTAAAAGTAACTTATTTAAAATAAAGTACAAATAGATTTGTTTCACTTCTGTAGCTTGAATGTTAGTTGATAACAGCGAATATTTTTTATTATGTTTTCACTAGGTTCAACATTTATAAAAATGTAAGTATGTTTCCATATCTATATTTTTAAAAGGAAGCAGAAAACCGCAACAATAATTACTCTTTTTTATTTTGAAATGGCTTTTGGTTGCGCCCACAGGGCACAAAAACAATAGTGATAGATAGATAGATTGATTTAATGGCTTTCAGTTGTGCCAGTAAAGCACGGTCGATTCCGCCAATGTCACGTAGGGTGGAGAACACACGGAAGAGATTGATCGGTGAAGATGAGATAACAGTCTCAATTCAATTTGGAAAATAGACGAAATAGTCAGACTTTCATTGTTGCACCGTGATCTAAAACAACACAAATATATAATGTTAGACTATTAAAAAACTACACTTTACAATTACACAAAAATTAACTAATTACACTAGGACATTCACATGGTTACAACTTAATTTTATTAATTTCAAAATATTTACACAGAAATGAACAGTAAGGACTAAACACTAACATTAACAAACATTGAACATTTATAGGACGAGGGATTTCAGAGGGAAGAATGTCATATATAGGACGGAGGAGATTGGGGCATGAAAATAGAATGTGGGAGGTCGAGCCTTCGTCAAGGCCACATTCACACAATGAGTGATCACGAACTCTGATTTTAGCCAGGTGAACAGGTGTACACGCATGACCAAGACGCAGGCGACAGATGCTAGAAGTGACCCAGCGGTTAACTTTCTTATTGAGAAAAAACCAAGGGCGTCTGGGGATGTCTGATTGAACATTTGCATAGAATTTTCCCTTAACCGATTTTGATGAACTCCAAAATGAATTCCAGGATTTGTCCATGTGGATTTTGGCTAGGGAACGCAGGTCTTGACAGGAGTTTTTAAAATAGTCAAGGACACCAGTTTTAATTGCAGCTTTGGCACAGGAATCCGCTGTCTCGTTTCCAGCAATTCCAGAGTGACCTGGAATCCAAACAAGAACGATATGCAAGCCTTTTTGACTACACGAGAGTAAGGCCTCCCTGATCTTAAAAACGATGGAAATTTTCAATCTGCTACGAAAGGGATTTTCCTTAATCGCTAAGAGACAGCTTAGTGAGTCAGTCAGAATAACTGTCGGACCTAAGTCATGGGAGAAGGCGAAAAGGATAGCTTCCAGTATAGCAATAGCCTCACCAGAAAACACAGATGTTTCAGGAGGGCATTTATATTGTAAAGAAATTTTGAATTTAGGAATCCAGCAAGCAGCACCAACACAGCCTGATGGGGAGAGTTTTGAAGCATCCGTATAGATGAGATAATGCCTTGACCAATTTTTATGAATAATTTCTTGAAATTTGAACTTAGTATCAGGATCACCTTTTATAAGACCCAAATCTGTGATGATGGGAACACTATAAGTAAGCGCTTTGAAAGGAGTTGAGTACAAAGGATTGATAAGGAAGGTTAAGAGAGGATTCGGAAGGTTGGAGAATTTATTAAAGCTGATTAAAATATAGGGAAGTGGACGATTTGGATTGTAAAGTTGGGAGAGTTTGTTGAGCTTAGACCAGAGAGGATGGGAAGATAGTTGCAACGATTTAATAACAAAACGATCGCTTAAAAATTGTCTTCTGATTTGCAAAGGAGGGTCAACACACTCAACCTGTAGGGCATTAGTGGGCGAAGATTTCATGGCACCTAGTATAATACGTAGACTTTTGTATTGAATTTTATCTAATTTTTGTGATAGGAATTTACTAATAGGGTCTAAAACAAACAAACAATAATCCATATGGCTACGAACAAGGGAATTATAAATTAATTTTAAGCAGTAGGGATGAGCACCCCACCAAACACCTGCAACTGCTCTTAATACATTTAGTGACTTTTCACACTTTTTGGCGATGAAATCTATATGAGAAAATCCGTTCAGTTTAGAATCGAGAATAATACCAAGAAATTTTGCCTTGTCCACTAGGTTGATATGTTCACCCTCATAAATCAAATCAAAAACAGGGACTAGTCTTTTTCTAGTGAACGTTACTGCCTGGCTTTTGTTTATCGATAAGGATAAACCATTGTCAGACAACCACTGGCCTAGATAGTGCAAAGCAGAGTTAAGTCGAAAGGATAAATTTTCAATGGATTTAGATTTGTAATATAAAACTATATCATCTGCATATTGCAGAATGTTACAAAAACTTTCAACAGACTTATCGAGATCATTTGTATAAATACTATAAAGCAAGGGACTGAGGACAGAGCCTTGAGGGAGACCCTTCCAGACAAGTCTGGGAGGAAGTACAAGTAATGGGTGACTCACAGATATTGATCTGCAAGACAGCAAGCTACATATGAATCGAACAATTCTTGATGGAATACTCAACTGGTGCATTTTCTGCCTGAGTATAGGAAGAAGGACATTATCATATGCAGAAGCTATGTCCAGAAAAATACCTACAAGATATTCTCCCTTAGCAAAAGCTAATCGAATGTCTGTTGTTAATAAGCTTAAACTGTCAGTTGTGCTGAAGCCCTTCCGGAAGCCAAATTGGGAGGGAGAGAGTAAGTTTCTACTTTCTACTATCCATTCCAAGCGATTTTTCAGAAGGTGCTCAGTAATTTTAGCCAAAGTAGACGATAAGGCAATAGGACGATAGGAATTACTGTCTTGAGGGTCTTTACCTTGTTTTAACACTGGGATAATTACTTGAGATTTCCATGATGGCGGTACGATTCCTGTCATGAACAAGGTGTTAATTATATGAAGGTAATGATGCTTTGCTTTATCATTTAAATTTTGAATAAGAGAGTATGGAATGCCATCTTCTCCAGGGGTCGAGTCCTTTAACCCATTCAGAGCGCATTGAAGCTCAGAGAAGGAGAAAGGAGCATTCATATCATCATTTAAATCCATTGAAGAAGCTGGAGTGGAAAAAGAGATATTGTCTTTGTAAGGTACAAATGGGGGAGCGAGTCTGTCAGCAAAATCGTTAAGCCAAGTGAAAGGATCATTAGAGGATGGGTTATTAGAAATTAGAGAGCGGCGAAATTTTTTTAATTGGTTCCAAACTAAGCGAGGGGGAGAGCGAGGACTAAGGGATTCACAAAAATGTATCCAACCAAATTTTTTCTTTTTTGATATCAAACGTTTAAACTTAGCATTTACTTTTTGATACATATTAAAATTTTCAGAGCTCATCCTCAGAGAATATGTTTTCTCTGCTTCCAACCTTAATACAGCAAGACGTTTACAATCCTCGTCCCACCAGGGGATGGGAAGCAAATGAGTTTTAGAACTGTGCTTATTAGGAAAATGAGAGTTTGCTGAAATTAAAATAGCTTTAAGAAAAAGTTCATAACAAATTAAAATATTTCCATCATCTTGAGAGTCAGAGACAGAATCTATCATGTTGTCAACGGAGTCAGCAAAAGAGGAGTAATACGTGGATCGAATTTTAAATTTCAGTAATGAACTAGAATGAATGGGAGAGAAGGATTGATGATTCATTGATAGAATAATAGGGAAATGATCACTGCCAAAAGTGGATGGGAGAACGTTCCAAGATAATATGGAGGCAAGGGAAGGAGAGGCTAATGACAGGTCTACAGCAGATTTGGGGTTCTGACCAGGATATACCCTACGAGTTGGAGAACCATCATTGAGGATGCAGAGATTAACATCATCAAACAGGTCCAGCAACAAGTTACCAAATCTGTCATTGGAGTGGGATCCCCAGGAAAAGTGGTGAGAGTTAAAATCACCCATGACAAGAATAGGGCTAGGAAGGGAAGAAAAGATGAGACGGAGATCAGGAATAAGAGAAGGATTGGGATGAGATATATACAGAGACACAAAGGAGATGTTACAGGATCGTACAGCAACAGCATTAATAAACTGGTTGTGGGAGGATAGAGGAATTTGGGAAAAAGGAATAGAGTGCCGGATAAACACGGCACAACCCGCATACCCATCACTTCTGTCATCTCTCAAACAGGAAAAACCCGGAACTCGAAAGCGAGAGCCAGGGACCAACCATGATTCAGAGATGGCAAAAATGGAAGGATTGTGCAGGTTAATTAAGGATAGAATTTCATGCTTTTTTGGGCGGATACTCTTACAGTTCCATTGAAGGAAGCTGAGTGGGGCCATTTTGAATTATTTGGAAGAGACGGGAAAGTGATTCAGCAACGTGGGACGGTAGGGGTACATCACTACATGTAGTAACAATATTGAGAGCCATTTCAACGAGGTTTTCAAGTAGGTTGTTACTATAGGGAGATGAGGGGCTATGATGATTGTTTAATGCACACCCATTAGGAAGGGAAGAAGGAATATTGCTGATAATGGATTGATGAGCTTGTTTGTCATAGCCTTTGGTTGAATTGACTCTGGGACGAGGAGAATTTGTTACCGTTTTTCGATATGACCAATTATGAGAAGAAGGAGCTTTTGTAAAGGATGGAGGTTGTGTTGACGAGGAAGGAATTGAAGGAATATAAGCAGGGGGAGAAAACATTTCCTTTGCAATCTCTGCATATGATCTTCGGACTGGAGGATATCGGGAGGATGCTTCTAAATAGGATATGTTATCCTGGGACATATCAGATTTTATTTTTATTTGTCGAAGGTATTCGGGACAGTCCTTTTCAGTAGTGAAATGTTTACCAGAGCAATGTAAACAAGATGCATTTTCTTTTGTTACATCGCATGAATCACCTGCATGCAATTGTGAACACTTGTAGCATCTTGGTTTTGACCTGCATTGTGTCTTAATGTGGCCAAAACGGCAGCAGTTGAGGCACTGGATGGTAGGTAATTTGTAGGTCTCGACTGGTAAGGAAGTATGGTAAGAATAAACTCTATTTGGGAGAATTTGACCCCTAAAAGTTAACACAACTGATTGTGTTGGAACCCAAGTAATTAAACCTTCCTGAACATTTTTGCGGTTAAGTCTTCGTGCCTTCATGATTGCACCACAGCCAGTTGGAAGATCCAACGACTCCACTAATTCATCTAATGACCAGTCGACCGGTATACCCTTAACAAGACCCATTCGAGTAATGTTATAGGTTGGAATAGCAGTATTATATTTACACATTCCTAGAATTGGATTATTTAAAAAATTATTAGCAGCTTGAGCTGATACAAATTCAACAGAAATTTTGTTTCTGCCTGCATTTTTAACTCCATCCTTTAAGACTGAGCTGATTTTGTGGGAATGAAGAAATTGGCCAAATTTTAATGCGTGCATTGTAGTTCCTGAGGCTAGGACTGGGGTTTCACGGGAGACATGGACAATGAATGGGCCTTTGTCGTCATCAGAATAACTTTTGGGGCCTTCAGAAAAGGATGGGTGGGTGTACAGAGATTGCATGGATGCACTAGCTGTTGATGGATGAGCGATGGATTTTTTCGGAAAGGAATCGCTAAAATAATCCGAGGCAGCACGTTTTCTCAAATTTTGTTGAGAGGAAGAGAAGTTATTATTCATGACTTCGAAAGAAGAACCACCCGTGTCGGGCGGGTCAGGAGGTCGATCATGATCCATTTTAGGATCAAATACTTACTGTAAATTAAAGAAAAATTACAACTAAATACTTACCTACAATGAAAAAGTTACTTAAACCACTAATCGCACAATTATCTACTATTTACACGGCAAACAATATGAAAAATTAGAAAAAAAGCACCAAGATCACTCAAACACGTATGTTCTTCCCAATTTCGATCGTCTTTTTTCAACACGTGCTTTAATTTTTTTGTAAAATCAACAATAGTGATTTCTTATTATTGTTCTGATGATTTGACATTGACTGTTGACATCTAAAGTCAGTTCTTATTCACAGACTACATAAAAATACTTCGGGTGAGCACTGTTCTATCTTTTGTCTATCTATTTTGATAGAGAGAAATGATATAAGGACCATAAATCAAATCTATCTATCTATCTATACCTATAAAAGAAAGAAAGTATGTATATATGTGCCGGATAAACTCCAAAACGGTTTGACCGATTTGAACCAAATTTTTAGAGGATATCTAGATTGACCCAGCGGGTAATCCTGTAAAGTTTGGTGACTATCGGAACATTTTTAATGAACTGTCACAGTTTTTTTACAACAAATATTGTTTTTTACATCAAACTATTTAAGGTCAGTTATAACGTCTTGACACTGTGCAAACTAAATGTACAAACTAAATGTACAAACTAAAGAAACAAGTATGTAAACGAGTAGAAATGTAAATCGTCTTAATCGAAATTTGCCGAAATAGTAACGAACCCATTCGTGGTTTCTATTCATGAGCTCGAAGCATGGCGCACTCGCGGCGTGAACTGTGGTGGTGAGGGTGAAGAAGAAGATGTAGTCTCGTCTTCAGAGGTTTCACAAGGAATCTTGTATACACCAAGAACGTCTAATTTCGTTTTATCTTTAGGTGGCCGTAACATTGAGCGTAACTTACAATGTGCATGAAAGATCGTCTTAATATTATATTTACAGCGTAATAAGTACCCTATTCTATCAGTGACTCCTTTGACATATGGTAAGTAAATGGGTAAACGTGCTGCCTCTATTTCAGAATTGTAAGTTCTTCCATTTACGAGTCTTAGGCTTTGACGCCAATTGTATCCTTTGTTTTATAAAACATTTCTGACGTGATTAAGTTCGTCATACACGTATTTAGGGTGGTATAGTTGTAAAGCTCTATTGATTAAGGTACGGGGTAACGCTGCTAGGTGGGCCGGATGGTGGTGTGACTGTGCATGTATGTAATGGTCGGTGTGTGTGGGCTTTCTGCACACCTTAATTACTAAACGGCATTCATTAGTTTTTTTTATAATCACGTCTAGGAATGCTAAACTACCATCGGAATCTTTTTTCCATCGTGAACTTAACCTTTTTATGACAATTGTTAAGGTAATATTCTAAGTTTTGAAGTTGATCTTTAGGTACAATTGCGAAAACGTCGTCTACATACCGCCACAAGTATCAAGGCCGGATATGATGTTTAAATAAAAAGGTTTTCCCAAACCACCACATAAAGATGTTTGTTACCAAGGGAGCAATAGGAGAACCCATAGCTACCCCATCAATTTGTATGAAAAAATCCCCAGGCCATATAAAATAAGCACTTTTCAAACAAAACTTTATTAGTGTTATTAAATATGGTTCCTAAATATTTTGAGCAATGTTGTGTATAATATCTATTACCTCACATATCGGGTTTTTAGTAAATAGCAACACAATTTCAAAACTGACCATGATTTCGATGTCTTTGTTTTAATATCACTAATGAGTTGTACAAAGTGTCGCGAATCTTTTACGTAAGTTTCAGTTTTGCCTGTAAATGGTTTCAGAATAGTTGCTAAATAACGGGCTACCTTGTATGTAGCAGAGTCTATCTGGCTTTCAATAGGTCTTAACTAAACTAAACTAGTCAGGCAAATTCCGATTAACACTACATGATTATAGCCGGGTAAATATATATATTTATTAATCATCGTGTTCACGAAAGTTTATATACAAACAAATGAAAATCGAATGATTGATACATTTTAAAGTATTTTATATTATAATAAAGATATTTTGACGACAAGATAGATGTGGTAGGGATAAAATTTTATAAATGGCTGAACTTTTTTTTTTACAGTAAATCATGTTTTTATAAGCCAATCTAAAAGTGTTTTATTTGCAAGCGCTCTGTTCATTAATGATCTCTCAAGGTAACGACAAAAGTTGCTATGTATTTCTAATGAGTTCCTGCTCATTAGAAATACATGACAATTAACACAGTTTTAATGTAATCCAATAAATTTAAGTAATAATATTCAAAATATCTCAGACCAACTTAAACGAACGAATGAAGAAGAAATCCCTTGTTCGAGTCCGTGCACTTGCGTGGAGTTTGCACCTATTAAGCACTTGCTACTGGGATATCCAATAGTGCATTTTAATCATAAAACTTCATTAGAATAAATCATTGTTATAGTTTAATATATTTTAAAATATCCAATTAGAAGTAAAACAGACAAATATGGGTCGCTGGCGACCTCTCCTCGACTTAAATAATACCTAAGTAATTTGTAACTTAAAAAATGTTTATTGTTTGTGTTTTTCCGTCAAACACAAAGAATTTTAAGCACTAAAAAGTTAGTTTAGTTTTGATGAGCGAACAAATAAATAGACTAATAGAAAAAAACAGTCCCACAGATAAAAATAAATAAACTCTTGTTTAGAACTTTCATATATTAGGTACATTGTTTTTAAATAATATGTATTATATCCATATTGTATTATATTCATTGACTAAAAATAATAATATATAAACATTAAAATAATTTATAAATTTATAATACCTAGAAGTGAATCTTCTGACAGTTCATCTAGTATTAACTAGAATTAAAAGCTTGAATATGTTCTTGAAATGTTCAGTTTTGGAGATCAAATGTTAAAATTGATTAATTGTGATATATGTATTGTATTTATGTATAGTAAATATGTATTACTGTTAAATTATACACAACAATAAGCAATCTTAAGCACTTAGAGTAGGCCTTTTGAATAAGTAACGAGCTGAAACTTTCGGAGTAAATGTGATGCAAATTGGTACAGTGATAATATTATTTATACGTATAAAATAGGTATCATGAATTCACATTTACAGAGCTTTTAGATCTGGCATGTTCTACTGACAAAACTAAATAGAATAGTTATGTATATATACAATATATAGCATAGAATTGTTTTTACAATATAATTTTTAACATGAGTTGAGAACATGTAACTATGAAACTATTATTAAGTGCAAAAACTTGAATAATATTTAAATAGCACTTTCTAAAGCATTTGAACATAACATGTGAATGTTATAATAGTTATTTAAATATATTATTAGCAGTAATAAAATGAACATTAATTATATCAATGTGTTTCATAGTTATCACTTTCTAAGTGTGAAAAACTAAAAGGAATTGGCCCTTGTACAGCTTTCACAACACCGGTCTTACGTAATAATATGACGATTTCTTTAAAGTTATAGTAATTTAAAACTAGTATGTTTAATTACACATTAGCCCGTCATTCATTAGTGTATATTTAAAATCTTTTTGGTATTTAATTTAATTTAAATATTATTTAAATTATAATTGATGTCATCAATGCATATTACTTAATATATTCGATTAAATTAGTATTATGTAATTGAGTTCCAATTATCTTTTAATTTAATTCAAATTATGATTTTTATTTAATCCGATCTTTCTCGTTTTCATAATTTAAGTATAATTTTAAATATGAACATTGGTGCCCCCAAAAAGGGGCATAATATGTGAAAGATATTTATTTATTCGTTAAAAGTAATACATACCTACCAAATAATTATAAAAAAATGTAAATAAATAATGACTTTATACATAATAAATAGTTCTAAATGTGACTTAATCGTACTAAGTGCTGTATATTATAATTTATTTGGTTCGTTGAGAAAAGTTTTTTATTTAAAATATAATATATACGATAATATAATATCCTATATTATTTAGTGAAAAATATTGCCGCAAGGTCATTAAACTGTTAGCAAACGAGTAACATAACCCTCGTCAGCATTAAGTAAGGATACTTTACAGAAAAACTAGTTATTTTGCAAACAACCTGTTTCTAGTCAATTATAATGTTTTCGCTTGAATGACTGCGGCCATATTCTCACGACTCGTCTTTTGTCCACGGACTATTAAGTACTGGAGGAATTCATATGAATAGCCACCATCCCACTCTTTCTATACGACGTTGTAGTTGGTGTAAAAGGGACAGCATCTAGGAAAGTGTAATTCTTCTATGGTATTAACTTCAGCTGCTTGCACATACCAAACACTCAATTTTCTGTGCCTAATCGTGATGGTTACGGTTTAGGAATTTGGAATAATTTCCTAAATTTATTTCTTAGACCCAATAACATACTATTTAAAATGTTTTTTTTGTATACTAATGATATCGGCTCTCCGATTGTTTTCGTCTATTAAATTGATATAATAGGTGCCGTACTAAATAATAAAAAAAAAAATTGCCGAGGTCAATATTTGTTATTTCAAATAGGCATTCAATACACATATAAAAATAAAAGGCAGACTCTAGTTGCATGGTTCCAAAAGGTAAGTTCATAGACAAAATTTGGTGGGTACTCTCTTTACTTACTCATAAATATTGTTTAAAGTATTGACCATTGAGTCATAGTGATAATTGATATAGATAACAAATTTGAATTTAAGTAAATCGTGAAATCAAAAACAAACTAGAATGACTAACAACTACTAGTTCTATGATGCTCTCACAAGGTCTTAAAGTATTTAACTTAAAACATTGAAGGAATAGTAATGATAAACTGTTTTAGAAATAAAAATAACAAATGTTGGTTGTTGTTACCGTGAAACAACACTATATTACTTGGTGTACTATTTTGAAAACGTAAACAATAATAAATCAAGAGAGTCGCAATTGTAGACAGCATTCGAAACATCAACTGTCTATCAATCTTATACCAGTAAATCGAGTAAACCAGTAAATCGAGCTGTAAAAAGGTTTGTTGGTCTGTTAATTTAACTTTTTAAATAACTACTTTTAGCTTCTTAAGGTTGGTATCAATAAAAGAAAGTAAATTAATTGCAACCAAACGTTACTACTTACTAGTGCCATAATAAAAAACCATATTAATATTATGATATGTACACCGTTCCTACATTAGCTTTTTGTTTTTATTCAAAGTATCTGATATTTTATATGGAGATAACGTATAAGGTACATGTTACTTTACATAATGTAATTAAGTTACGTGGAATAAATTTCGTATTCAAATTGCACTAGCTTCACAAAAGCAAGTAGAGTCAGTATAAAAGTAAACTAGCACTTAATATGCAAGAGGGTTGGCAGAAATTCAGCATTCCTCACGCGAATGGGGTGGATTGTAAATAAATTAACAAAACTTTGTTGTTGCCACTGTTTCAGACTGATCTGTGATTAATGTTCTTGATTCTTGTTCTGGAATTTGATCTCATGCGTTGGAATTATTAATATCTTATTATCTTTAGTCATAATGAAAATATAGTTGCGTTTATTTTTTATTCTATATTTATTTAAAATGTAAATAAGCTTAACATGGCTATAAATGTTTTTAAATATTTTCATACCTGCGTTTTGTTTTTTTTTTTTTTTGCTATTTCGTAATTCAAATAGGTATACAGCGTAGGTATCAATGTAATTTTTCCCTTAAAAAAATTACTTTCAGTCGGAAATGTTTATTTTGAGTGATATTTAACGAAGTAGTTCCTATAAATACTGAGAAATTTGTTTTTTTGTATATTAAATACTTATTATAAATGACATTGAAGACCTGTATTTGTAAATGTTGTTGAAGGTCTAATCTCTACACGTAAATATAATACAATAGTGAAGAAATTTCCAACAGCAGACCACAATAGATAATTAAACATTAGACTACGAAATCATTATTTTCACAGACTTACAATATATATTTTTTAAAAATATGATATGATCTTTAATTTTTGTTGCTACTTAATGAAACCGAAAATAAAATTAAACTAATAAAAACCTTAAAAAAAAAAGAAAACCAGAAATAATAGATATTGTTAAGTACAGACAATGGATTTTTGTGCTCGTTGATGTCTTTTACATGTAAATTGTTTACTAATAGTTGCGCAAACGCAACAATCTACACATGTTAATCGTTTGTGTTTAATAAATACACTAAATATAAACTTAATCTTCGACATTAACTTAAAATACAAATGTATAATGCACGGGTACGAGATATCTTATAAATAATTTTGAACAATGGCTTCTCGAATCGTGGTTCTTTTTCTTCGAAACTTCAAAGTAAAAAGCTTAACATCTTAATGGAGTAACTTGTGTCTTTGATAACATTATTTTACAATAATAGTTATTTCGCGTGACTAATACTTTGCGTGAACTAAATACCACAACTTTTACTTACTCAACGGCATGAGGAATCTTAGTACTGTTAAATGCACATAATTATGGTAAGGCTACAAGTTCATTTAACTTGAAAATCTGACTATACATAATAACATTATTTACAGGATACAAAAAAGCAACATTATTCATAACATTCAGAACCTTAACATTTATATGTCTACTTATAAAAATGAACTATAAATATCATTCAAGGCCTCAAATTTCTGATAGCGGAGTCATGACATCGAAACGAAATAAACAAAATGTCAAAGCCTATCTCAACCTCTCCCTCCCCTGACAACGGTACTCGCAACGCAGCCGGTGCACACGGCGGACTGTTTCAGGTCTGTGCCCTCACATCTCTCTGCGCACGCGCATTCTTGCCAGCTAGTTAAAATAAAATCAATTGTATTAGATATATAGAAAATGTTACCTCTTAACGCTGTGCTCTGTGATATGTGAAATGTTGTGATTTATAAATAATCTTTGAGTGGTTCTAAGTGCTTGAATAGTGTTTGTGGATTTTAAAAGCTTTGGAAGTTGTCAGCGTCAAAGGCAAGTTGAAACGTTTTGCATTTTATATAGAGGTATTAGTTTAAATGTTTGATGGGTTTTCCAAAAGTTTTAAAATTTGAAACTTAATTTTGCTGTCGTTGGCAAAGCTTACGCTGCCAAAGTAAGATGAAAGATTATTTAATGTACAAGCAGACTAGATAATACTTAAGTTGAAATGTAATTTTAAGTTATTATGGTATAGTTAGATCTTTGTTGAGTGTACACAATAAAATAAGTTGAGAAAAAATCTCAGTAGAAACCACAAAGGTTAACGTGCTCAACCGCTGATTTTTCTCGGTGTGTTGGACGATTTACTACTTTATAGCGTATACAAGTTTGAAAAAAGTTTGACGCTATAAAGTTGCTACAGCATATCTATATTATGAAGTTAGGTCTTTAGTTGAAGAAGTAAGATGTACGTTTTGGTAATTCGAGTTTATAAAGTTATCTAAGCTGTAACAAATAAAGAATTTCTTTACAATAAAGAGTATATTTGTATGAATATCAAGATGATAAATATATATTGATAATAATTCTATATATATGAGTATTAATACAATTACATAATAATTAATTAATGAGGTGATTATGGATGAATTATGAA
This sequence comes from Napeogenes inachia, assembly GCA_959347355.1. Classification (NCBI taxonomy): domain Eukaryota; kingdom Metazoa; phylum Arthropoda; class Insecta; order Lepidoptera; family Nymphalidae; genus Napeogenes; species Napeogenes inachia. Next base: position 20,993,810 of record OY365800.1, on the reverse strand, counting down.
TAGTTTGTTAATGAAGTATAGGAGCTTGAAATTTCAACTTGACAATTTTGTAGTAGGTTAACTTTACTAAGTTTTGAAATAAAATAAAATAGTTTATTAAGAGCATTTATATTTCGTAGAAATGTTTGGGACATTTAAAAAACATTTAAGAACGCAATGGTTTTTACTAAAAATATGTATAAATGTATATAATATATACGCAATTATATATAATATATAATATATAAGTACGCAATGGTTTTTAGTAAAAATATGTATAAATATATTGTGTATTGATTCTGAATAGATAACACATATCTAGTAGCTTACTCTTATCACTCTTATTGTAATCCATAATATAATATAATATAAAGACGTTGTTTCAAATGTTATACTTATAATAATTCAAATAAGTAGTATTTCCATATCTTTAGAGAAGCTATTTCTAACTGAAACTACAAATGATGGAACTAATTGCCATTGTCTGATAGAAATCCACATAGTTTCCATACAAATGTATATCGTCTCAGTCAAGGAAATTCGGTATTTGCATAGTTTGAATATCATACCATTGTGTTGGGATTACCTAACAGACAAACTTCAAATATTTAAAGTTATATGAATTGTTTCTCATAGTAAATATTATTGTTAACATGTATATAAATAATGAGAGACTAAAAGAAAATAAAAATGTTGTAATTATAGTTTTATGAATTCAGAGTTAGAAAATGTGCCTACTACAAAATAAATATCAGTTCGGTTATATTTTTACGATGGATTTATCTAAAACATGTTTTTTTATTTTATTGTTAGTATAGTTTTTCTATTTTCCGGTGAATTTTATATTTTTTCGCTCAAAATGTGTGCTACATGTTGACATAGTTACATTTACTTTAAAAAATATTCAATGTACAAATATTTGGCCTTCGCTAATGTTCAGAATATTCTTTTACATAACTTATACTTTTATATAAAGCCTGCTAGAGACACTTGATGGTGAAAAAAGTAATTAAAAACCTTTGAAGTCTAAAACGTTTGTAAAAAAACTGTAAATTTATGTTAACTTACGTTTATTAAAAAAAAAACATCTATTTTTGTCAAATTAAATGTAAAAATATTTAATATATATACTAGTACCTACCTTTATTTAAGAATAAAAAAGAAACTCAATTCTATTTGTTTCTTTTCGTATCTAACAATCTCAACAAACCCATTTATTATGGATTACATTTTTATCAAAATTATTATGTAACTTTAAGTAAATCGTCTTTTCACTATCGCTTTTAGACTATTTCTAGTAATAATGTTATTTTTGTATATTCAACGCAACTTTGTACCTATAAGTTGCGTTGCATATATGTATATGTATTATTTAGTATTATGTGCTTGTAATTTGTCTACTATTTACATTTAATCTGTATTTGTGTAAAAAAGTAGATCGCTTGTTAAATATATTTTTTATTATATTTCAATTTTTATCCACGGACACGTTCCCCGTGCACTTTATACATTAAGTGTGATAATCATTGAAATTTGAGATAACATGCACAAAAAAAAGTCTGTTATTAAAAGGTAAAGAGATAGATGTTTGAGTAAATAATGACAAGTAAGCCCAAAGACACGATAGTTAAAGATAAAATAAAAAAAAAATAAATCTATAATCAATGAACGATGAAAGCGTTACATTCTGGTCAAAACCTTAATCCAATGTTTCTTAGCAACTAACTTACTAACTTTTTCCAACTAACTTAACTTTATATCCAAATTTTAATTAATTTTAGTTTTTATGTGTATTCTATTTTTAGTTTAAACTTCACTGATTTCTGCGTCACGTGTTTGTTGTATTGTATTGTTGTATGTATAAATAAATAAATAGACTAAAATAATTGTTGAAACATATTTTCACTGGAAAGTAAGAAGGTAACACTATAACTTTCCATGTAATATTAGATTTTTAATCATTACTCAGATAGAGTTAAGTTTAAAACATGTAATATAATACACAGACGATCGCTTTCATTTCAAAGTAGGTATATAATGTGTAAATAGTTTTCGAAATTGTCACTTGGCTTAATGGTATTGTAAATATTAACAAGGAATAAATGAATGAGTATTAGGCGACCAATGTTTGAATATTGATAGTTTTCTTTTTCCGTTATCAACGGAAAAAGTTTCTATATACATATTAAATATTGAATAATGGTGATTGGATATTGGAATATTGGATATTGGAATACTCTGTTCTTAATGGCTGATCTCATCATTTTTTGTAAATATTTGATATTTTATAAACAATATTTAGTATAAAATATCCTAATTTTGAATATATTTTATCGAATATACAAATAACGTGAATACAAAATAATTCTTTACAGATATTTTAAATAAGATCCTAAAATCAATGAATATTTAAAAACAAAAATCTTACTTATAAGAGTCATATATATTAAAAGTTGATTTATCTGTTGACGTATTGTAAAAGTTCAGCTTCATAAAAATAGTTAACTAGAAAATCATGCAGAATACCTCGTTAATCTTGGATATGATAACCATATCATTGAGATGATTATGAGAGCATGACTTATTGATGATCTCAAACTGTGCGTTTTGTCGAACCGATTTCTAATAAGCTGTTGTAATATACCGGAGAGATTATTGTTATGTTCTCATCACTACTGCTTTTCTTATGACATTTAGACCTTCTAATAGTATTTATGATCTTGTGTTTGTTTTATCAATATTAATATAAAATATGAATAAAACTTAGTACATATACAGCCGAATTATCGTCTTATCTTTATATGATAATTAAAAAAAATATCATTTTTTTATAATCAATGGTAAATATATGTTATTATAATATGGAATAAAAAACATATTCTCCATTCAGTGTCGATAATATAAAGCTTATTCTGTATAATAGGTATCAGTAAACCTTTTGTGCTGGCAAAGTTACCTTCGAGCGTAGTTCCGTCGATACTTCAACGTCAGCCTCATTCAGGCGCCATTATGGCTCCGGGACGTTTTTATAAATCGACTTATTTTCTCAACGATATATGTTTTCTGAATTAAGAGTCCGTATTTGAAAAGAGCCTCTTTTTAATTACGTATTGGCAATTTTTGTTAGGAGGATTTTTGTTATGTGTTTAATTTTTATTACTCAATAAGAAATTAATGTTTAATAAATATATTTTTATATATTTTTTTTATGTTTCGATTGTAATTAAAAACAAATCGTATGATACAAATTTTGTGGCAAATACCCAGGGTAAAATGAAATTTCCATAATGAACTTATTTCGTAACAATCGCTTCATTTAGAGCTCATAAAGTTTAATTTCTGATGGCTCTGTTGACGCAGCTGCTTTCAACTTACTGAATACGTATTTCAGAGGTACCGTGAACTGCATAATGCGCTGTAGTTAATCTGCAAAAACATTTTAACTCCAAACAAAATAAGCATCAACAATAGTTTAATTCATTATATAACCAATTTCCGGTTGCAATGACAGTCTGTAGCTAATTTGGTTTTTCTTGTCGTTAAATTTGTGGTTGGTTTCAATCACGGATTGTAGATTGATTATTAATTAAACCATATGTGTACATAAGAGTTTTACTTACGTTTTTATTTAATATAAAACTTGAGATTAACTTTTACACTTGACTTAAAAGAAGTTACTAAGTGTTAGTTTCAACCGGTCACTTTCTCCGCTTGTAAAAAAAGTTACGAGTAAAGCAAAATAACTAGTTTGTATGTTTTCTAATCTTAATTAGACTTTGCTAAAATAATTAAACACATTTATAATTTCCTATTTTTCTGTAATTAATTTCAGGATGCCTAGATTAATATTGTTTTGTTTAATGTTTAAGATCGTGCTTTCAGCGTTGAATACATTTATTATTTCCTATTTTTCTGTAATTAATTTCAGGTTGCCTAGATTAATATTGTTTTGTTTAATGTTTAAGATTGTGCTTTCAGCGTTGAATACATTTATTATTTCCTATTTTTCTGTAATTAATTTCAGGTTGCCTAGATTAATATTGTTTTGTTTAATGTTTAAGATCGTGCTTTCAGCGTTGAATACATTTATTATTTCCTATTTTTCTGTATTTAATTTCAGGTTGCCTAGATTAATATTGTTTTGTTTAATGTTTAAGATTGTGCTTTCAGCGTTGAATACATTTATAATTTCCTATTTTTCTGTAATTATTTTCAGGATGCCTAGATTATTATTGTTTTATTTAATGTTTAAGATCGTGCTTTCAGCGTTAAATAAAAACAATGAAAGAAAGGATTACATTATTAAAAAAAATATACTTACTACCATTATAATAAAAAAAATAAAAAATAACTTAATATTAAAAAAATCAATAGAAGGCTAATCCAACTTACTGAGCAAATGAGATTTATAAGATTTTTGAGTACAAGAACGGGATAATCTAACAGATTCCTTGAGTTTTTTTTATAAAACTATATATACATAATATAAATATAATATATTTTCTTTGTAAAAAAGTATTATTATTTATAAATTAAGTGGTGTGAAGTTGCCTACACATCACACACGATGTACGCATCAACGATTGATAGACATAATTCTTTTGTTTAAAAACGTATCTCATGTTTTAAATGTAAAATTTATTACAAAACACATTGTAAATTAAAAACAGAACAATCCAATATCATCAGTGTAGTTCTATTTTAGTTCCAATGTTCATAGTTCGAGTAAATGTAGTTATGAATGCCAGTCACATACGCTAGTTTGAATGAGTTACTCAATAAGGCACGAAGCGAATGATAACTATGAACTCTACTGAACTGATGATCCTAATATGATCATGTGACATATAAGATCTTTTTAGACGTGACCTTCATTGGAAATATTTCGTAAGATGTTAGCATTCCGACTATTGAAATTATTGAGAAACATATGGTGTTTTGAAATAAATATTATTTTAAGAGTTGTATAGTTTTAGTTCTGAAATCTGGCAATATAAATGTTACCGGGGTCGTAATAAAAGGGTTTATCTTCGCAAGATCTGTCTTCTGCAAGGCGATTAACTGAATAACTAGACTGACAAGGAATGCTTATTGAGCGCTAAGCCATGTTGGTTCGGGTTGACACCGCTAAATGGCTGACGTTCGGAGGATTATAGCGAAGTCATGGCTCTATATTTTTGGGCTTAAAATTCTGAATTATTTTTATCTTGAAGTATTTTTTTGACTTTGTATTTGTATTAATTTAAAATACAATACATACCCAAAATAAAACTTTATAATGACTTACATCTTTATTTAATTTTTACCTATATTTTATATACTAGTTTTACCAGCGGCTTTGCTCACGTTTACTCCCTAAACCTCTTAAAAATGCTTTAGGAAAATGAATAAAATTTCAAATAGTTTATTACAAAATTACTACCTAAAATATACAACTACAGTATCTATTCGACGTTAAATCAATAATTTAATGCCTTCCTTTAATCCTTAATAGTTCCCTTAAAAAAACAATGAAAATTCTCTATTGTTTATAAATATTGCATAATATGATAAATAATAAATAAAAAAATATAAATATCCACACGTTAATAAACCGGTGGACATATTTAGCGGAACGCAAAAAACAGACTGCAAGATCATATGAAAACACATTTTTGTTGTACAATACATTTGATTATTATTCTGAATTAATTAAATTAACATTTTTGAACATAAAAAATCACAAAATTAAAGCGAAAGAAACGAAATTAAAGACAATAAGGTCAGTGACTTAATTCTGAAGAGTTTTGACCTAACACAATGAAAACTAAAGAAAAGTTAATATTGTCCAAATGACTGGTTTTTTCGCGATGGGTGATACAATCAGTATTTAGTGTTGCCACCTCTTGCTGTTAAAACTGCCTGCATGCGTCTGGGCATGCTCTCTATTAAATTGCCAATAAAACTTTGCGGCATTGAGTTCCATTCTTCAACCAATGCGGTTTTGAGGTCTCTTACGTTGACAGGTGATGGATTTCTTTGTTTAATTTGTCTTCCCAGTTTGTCCCAAACGTGTTCTATTGGATTTAGGTCTGGCGAGCGTGCCGGCCACCCCAAAACCTGGATTCCGACCTCATTAAGATATTCCGAAACTAATGCCGCAATGTGAGGTCGAGCGTTGTCATGCATTAGAAGAAAATTGTCTTCAATGAAAGGGGCAAAAGGCATCACAATCTGCTCTAAAATGTCGGTTACGTATCTTGCCGCAGTCAGGGAGCCGTTTTCTACGATGTGTAGCTCCGTGCGTGCTCCTAAGCAAATACCGCCCCATACCATTACTGACCCTCCACCATACGGCTCTCTCCCAATAATGTTACACTGAGCGTATCTTTCTCCGGGTCGTCGCCATACTTTGGTCCTTCCATCATCTGGTTTGAGACAAAATCTGGACTCATCACTAAAAAGAACTTTTCCCCAAGCGTCATTATTCCAATTTAGGTGGAAACGAGCAAAGCTGGCCCGAGCCACTCGATGACCTGCGGTGAGCTGTGGACCTCGGGCAGGCAAGTACGCCCCTATACCAGCTGCCTTCAGTCTTCTTCTGACGGTTTTGGTACTAATTATCACTTGTCGAACTTCCTGCAGCTGGTTTCGTACCTCAGAAGAAGTCAAGGTACGGTTTCTGAGAACACTGCTGACAATAAATCTATCGTCTCTCTCTCCTGTTACTCTTTTGCGACCTTGTCCTTTGCGCCTGGTATACTCTCCAGTCTGCCGGTATCGTTTAACATTGCGGAAAATCACAGACTTGGAAACATGTAATGTTTTAGCCACTTCATTGTAAGTGTAACCATTTTCAATTAAAGTTACAGCTTTAGAAACCAGAGCAACGCTGAGATCCGGCATTATCGCCTAAATTTATCGAATTAAGTTCACTTCACTCAATAATGAAAATTTTTCGTCAAAAAAACAACAGAAATAAAGTTTTTGTTAAAAACAACAATAGCCGACGAAAATTCCATACACTACGTGTCTCAGAAATTAGCAGATAAAAAAAAAAACAAATGAAATTAAAAATAAAATTATTTTTAAAATCTTCTTTTTTTTTTAATACATAATATTGGTATAGAGGCCAGTACGAAAATATGAAAATATTTTCCGTTATTCAACCTTTTTTTTGCGTTCCCCTAAATATGTCCATGAGTGTATTTATAATTATCATTTTGATAGAATCGTAGACTAAAATTAATTAATTCGAATTTTCTGTCCATGTCAGTCAGTTCCGAATAAAAGCTGAATAAATTATTGCTGCTAATTAACGACTAATTAAATGTTGCATAATATATGAAAATATTGCATTAAAATTATAAAATGAAATGATTTGGACAAATATCAGAAAAACTTCAGGACACTTACATGTCATAACATTTGATCTTACCTAAAGAAAAACAAGACAAAAAAAAATATAGTACTGACGTCAACCAACAAAATAAATATTACCTAATTCATTACACAAAACCAAAAAGAACACGAAAACCTTTCAAAAGGTTCATCCGACAAATTATTGTCGTTTATTTAAACAACACATTTATCTCAAGAAATATAACAAACCGTTATTTTTATTTCACTCATCATGTTATATGCTGTTCAATCAAACCGAGTACAAGTTTTTGCGAGATCTGAAGTCTCATATATTCCGAGAGTTTTTTTTACAATAGCGTAGAACAATAACACAGTCGACAATGACGTAAAAATATATCCAAGTTGAAAATTTCCTTTGATGTGACTCAATTTGATTGATATTATAGGTTCGTTGTATCACAATTACAATTATATTACCTTTATGATTTTTAGGCAATCTGTATTATTGATTACAATAGTTTTATCATTGATGATATTATTGCAAATACAGTTGTAATAGAGGTGAGTAAAAAGCGTAGTAATTAAATGCGAAATATAGTGAAAGTGATTACTTTCTATGCCTTTTATAAGTAATATTGTATATTCACACGGAACTATCAAATAGGCTCTCAGAATTGTTATAATATATCAGAATGACAAATTAGAATTGATAATCATTTACTATATATGTATAGATATATAGTACATATTATATATGTATAAATTCCATTAATATTAAAGAATTAAACAACTAAATTGTTTGCTAATATTATTCATTATTTAATGTTACATTTTGTTCAGTAACTTTTTTATATCTTGTAGGTAGTGTTACAGTCATAGTCCCGTTACTGTAGAACATTTGGGACTTCTGATTAAAAAAACCGGACAAGTAGTTTTAGCAGTCCTCTGTTGATGTTAACATGATAGAGACTGAGGACTAGATACCGAAACAGGGTAGAAATCTGAAGGTCAGAGCTATACGGCGGACGCATTAATACCAAACTTTTAAATTTTTTGCTGAGTGGCTAAAAATGTGTGTGGTCTAGCTTTATCGTGATAAAAGACCACACCCTTTTTATTAATCACTTCCGGCCGCTTTCTTTCATGTTCTTACTTTTATCTCATCAGCTGTTGGCAGTAAGGATTCGAATCGATGGTTCTGCCTGACGGTAAAAGCTCAAAATGAACAATGCTATTTCAGTTCCACCATACACACAGCATCATCTTATTGCTTATTTAACCTGGATTTTGCCACGACCTTTTTTGCGCGTTCTCATCGAAGGTGACGAATGTGATCCACTTTTTATCCCAGTTATCAATCTCTCCAAAAACGTGCCCGTTTCATTATGTCTTAGTAAACAATCGCATATGAGTACACGGTTCATTAGGTTCCTTTCAGTGGCTCGTGTGGCGCCCAAATATCGAGTTTCTTTGTGTACCCAGCTTTTTTCAACAAAACTGTCTGAATCAAAACTGTTTTGTGGTCAATCTTCAGTTCTTCTGCTACGTCGTAACTACTGACATGACGATCTCGGTCAACATTTTCAAAAACATTCCATTTTGAATGTTACATTTTTGTTCCTCCATTTTTGGATTGAAAACACTTAAAACAACTTTATGCTGATCTTATTGATACTGCATGAGATCCATAAACGTCACAATTTTCGCATTTTTCCTATTATGTAATAAAACTTTAAAATGTATCAAATTTCTTCATCAGAAACACTCATTTTGACAAAAAGGAAAACAAATGATAAATTTAAAACGCAAACAACGTTAAAGTTAATTGTTTTATTTTTAAAATGTAACCATTTTTATTATACTATATGCGAAAAGACTTTTTCCCCCACCTATTATATTAAAACTGTCAACCAGTTCAGATTACCACCCGCGGCAACGTTCACGCTTCAGTGGCTTATATAAAATAATTGCTTTACCTTTTAAATTTTCATATATGTTATCCTAACAAAATAATTTCGTATCAAATATTGAATGTTATTTATCATTTAGAGTTTTAGAAGTTATGTAGGCTACCGAAGCTGGATCCGATAAAAAATAAATTTAAATATTGTGTCCTACACTTTTTATAAAATATTGTAATAATACTGAACAGACATTAAAAAATAAATATATTTATATACATAATAAGACGAAAAAAATGTCTGTCTATTAAGGATTATTCTTATCTTATGTTATGTATAGGATGACAAATTCAATCAAGTGTAATATAGACGTATGTTTACTTCTTATACTTGTATAAGGGCCACGTCCAATTGTATAGTTTCAGAGATTTTACTAATCACACTTCACTTTTATATACTTGTATTTAATCCTTCCTTGGTACTATCCAGCAGTGTCTGTCCCGAATATCGTTCTAACCGCAGTTTATATACCCTTCTTTATTAACTCCCTCTTCACATAAATAATAATCATAGTCAAATCATCTACTTTAAACGTACAAAAATAACAACTACTCGTAAATTAACAATTGTAAGTATCGGTAAACACGGTATTAAATACTGGATTTAATTATGAAGTCTTAATGGTTCTCACTTTTCTAGCTTATTCAAGTATTTACTAATTAAGCAAATGTCCGACCTCACATAAATAATAGTCTTAGTCAAATAAACTACTTTAAGCATACGAAAATAACCATTACTTGACATAACAATTCTAAATATTACTATTTAAGTTAATAAAACAACAATTTAAATAATTACACCTTATTGGTTCTTCTTATTACAGTTAAATTAGTAATTCATTAATTTATATGGATCAATATAGGGACCATCAAAACATTGAAACGAATCAAAACATTACGAATTGTTATGAAATAGTCGTTTAACAATAATGTAACCTAACAGCTCGGCCGTCCTGCTCTAAGCAAGTCCCTTTGCTTATAAAATGTAAATAACGAAAACAATCGATAATTATTCGTTTTTTCTAAAGCGGTTGAGAAACGTCACTTAAATCTGAAGTTTCTAGGACGCGCTGTCTTTTTCCCGCCTTTAAGGTTTGTACGTCTTTTCTTTCCTTATTTTCCATTTTGACACCGTATGACGAGGCTTCTGTTTGGTATTCCATCCATATAGCTACCCGAGCTACATAGCGTGCTAGGCTTACTCTCGTCCGTAATTGGCATTAGTCCTTCTTTTGGCTGATTAGACTATAATAAACACCTGAGATCCCAGGTGTTCACATTGCGTAACAGTTATTTTCCTCAACTGATACAACTATAGCTAAAAGCCTCCGCTTTCAGTTCAGTCGGTTCAGTCAGTCCTTTGGTTATCCAGACCCTTATCCTTATCCTTATCCTTATCCATGGTTTTACCTTAATCCTTATCCTTGGGTTTCCTTTAACTCTTATCCTTGAGTTTCCCTTAACCCTTATCCTTCGGTTTCCCTTAACCCTTATCCTTGGTTTCCCTTAACCCTTATCCTTGGGTTTCCCTCAACCCTTATCCTTGGGTTTCCCTTAACCCTTATCCTTGGGTTTCCCTTAACCCTTATCCTTGGGTTTCCCTTAACCCTTATCCTTGGGTTTCCCTTAACCCTTATCCTTGGGTTTCCCTTAACCCTTATCCTTGGGTTTCCTTTAACCCTTATCCCTGGGTTTCCATAACACTTACCCTTGGGGTTCCCTTAACCCTTAACCTTGGGTTTTCCTTATAACGTTACCCTGGGTTTCCCTCAACACTTTGCCTTGGGTTTCCACCATTACATTCTCGTTTGTTTGTCTCGTCATTTATTGTAGTATGATCTGTAATTAAATTATATATTAGTGATAATGTTACAAGCAATGAAATCTAAATTATAAGTGTATAAATCCAAATGAATAAAAATCCAAATGATAATCCGAGTAAGTTTACAAAAAAATAACAAATTGACTCTTTCTTAGTCATTATGTTAAAGTCATATTTTTGCTTTCGTAAAATTAACCATACGCCATGAATAAAATTTTATGTTATAAGATAATCTTAATATACGATAAGTCAAAACCTTCCATAAGCACATGTTTCCACTCGCATACACACTATCCGTTCACATAATAAAGTACAATATTTGATAGTTACAAAATCGCTACAAAGTCATACTCTTTATGATGTTCACCTATATCGTATCTCATCTGCTATATCAATGCTAATAACTCAAAACGTCCCTTTCATAAATACCAAATAACTCCATACATTTTGTCGATGACTCCTACATTGGCTCGTAAATCTTTAGTTTTAATGTAAAGAACGTCACAACTTCTTACCTCATCACTAAATATGGCTCAAAGGACTATGTTTGCAAAGTAAGATCCCTTGCGCTCGTCAATGACTCCCAATCTTCTTAACATCTGTATAATATCATTAAGGACCTGCAACACATATATGATTGGTGCCTCCAGCTTAGCATAAAGATCAATCCTTTAATATGTCACAATAATTCTAGGCAGTCAACGACAGCTGTACACATTGGCAGCAGTCAAATCTCTCAATTCTTGATTATAATAGTGTACCCATTCCCCTTGACAAAAATCTTGACCTACACATTGACGGCTTATAAAGCTGAATGCTCATGTTATAGAGTTAAGCCGTATAGTAACAGGCTCACTAAGTGCATTATATCGATATATAAAACGTATTACCGATTTGAACCAAGGCTTTGTTAGTGCAATCACTTATCTTCCCCTCCTTTTATCTATCTCGCTCTACATCTATCTCGCTCTACATCTGTCTCGCTCTACATCTGTCTCGCTCTACATCTGTCTCGCTCTACATCTGTCTCGCTCTACATCTGTCTCGCTCTACATCTGTCTCGCTCTACATCTGTCTCGCTCTACATCTGTCTCGCTCTACATCTGTCTCGCTCTACATCTGTCTCGCTCTACATCTGTCTCGCTCTACATCTGTCTCGCTCTACATCTGTCTCGCTCTACATCTGTCTCGCTCTACATCTGTCTCGCTCTACATCTGTCTCGCTCTACATCTGTCTCGCTCTACATCTGTCTCGCTCTACATCTGTCTATCTCTACATCTGTCTATCTCTACATCTGTCTATCTCTACATCTATCTATCTCTACATCTATCTATCTCTACATCTCTATCTATCTCTACATCTCTATCTATCTCTACATCTCTATCTATCTCTACATCTCTATCTATTTCTCTATTTCTCTATTTCTCCCTCTATCTCTCTCTCCCTCTATCTATCTATCTGTCTCTCCCTCTATCTATCTCTTCCTCTATCTATCTATCTGTCTCTCCCTCTATCTATCTCTTCCTCTATCTATCTATCTCTCCCCCATTGTATATGCTGATGTATGTTGCTCTAACATCTCCGAATGCAACATAAGTAAATGGCACCGTCTCTTCAACAGTTGCGTTCGTTTTATTTCGGTCTTCGTAAATATGTTCGTATATCTCTCAATATCGTTCAAAGCTTAAATAGTTACCTATATGCGAGCAAAGACCTTCTAGATATTTGTGCAAGTCGTTCTCTATATTTAGCGATCCTGTCTCATCTGTATTTAAAATGTATGTTCCAATTACTAGGAAGTATTCACGTCCTTCATCTTTGCTCTTCCTCCAATCATAATCGTTTTATTCCTTCGCATTATACGGGTTCCCTCTCACTCATATATATGACTTGCTGAAATTGAGGTCAATTTAGGTTGCGGAGATTTCTTCTAATAAACACAGTTCCTTGTTTGAATCGTAGAGATGGATCTAAAATAACAGAGCAAAGAGTAACGAATGACAGAAGATAAATAATAGACAAGTCAACATGAAAGTTATGGCTTTCAACCTTTAAAAGTAACATTATCATCGAATGTTTGTCAGGTAATTTACCTAGATAAAACTTTCTATTAACTTCTAGATTTCCGACTGCTAATTTTATAAAACATTTATTAAATTATAAGAACGCAACTAATCTGAACGTCGCTTAGTATGTACACAACGTAGCCGTACCTTTTAATTTAATATAGTTCACTATATGATTATGATAATTTTTCATGTCTACATTACAATTTACACGGTCTAATCCGACCTTGCTAGACAACATTTTGTGTGGGTATTTTGAAATATTTACTTAAGCAATATAAAATTCTATACACAATAAAACGAAATAAATAGAATGTGGCCATTAAATATTTTTTTTTTTAAATATGTAGGTACCCAAAATAATAGTTCACGGAAGTTTTAAATTTGTATGTAAATTACCTTCTTGTTTTATTTATATTTTTCGATTGTAACAAACAACTAGATAAATCGAATCGACTTAGTCCATAATTCATACCAAGGTCCACTGAACCGCGCACTCAAAAGTTAACGTCAGTGGAACTAATAAACTCTCGTCTCCTCATATGGACTCGTTTTTAAGAGGAACAAATTTATGGGACAAGTCATCTCAAAACATAAGATAAAGAAATTACGGAAGAACAACTTACATTTTCAGGATCCCTTAAGATACCTCAGCTCCAAGTAAGATATGTCCCTACACCACGGGCGTATCCCGGCCATCCACGCCTGGAACTTCACTGCAGGCATCTGCAGCGCGGTAGGCCACAGATATTTCTGATGTCAGTTCGAAGAACAATCAAACTCTAAAATCAAGCTCAACCAACAAAACAATTATCCTTTCCGCCGTTTATCTTTCTGCTACTAATATTCAAAGCCTTTGTATTCGATTCTGCCAAATATATATAAATTGTAAAATGAGTCGTCCTTCTGCACACCGATGTAGTCGCACCAGTCCAACAAAGTTTCTCGCCGTCGGGATTGCACGCTGTGTTTAGTACTGCCATTTGCTCTCACCAATATCTCAGTAAACTGAAAATAAACTACAATCCAAAAAAATAAGCCAGTAACACTTACATTATTTCCAATAATGGGCGCGGAGCCAGAAAAAGACAGTTTTTTTCTGGGTATCCCACTTCTGAATTATAAGGGCCACGTCCAATTGTATAGTTTCAGAGATTTTACTAATCACACTTCACTTTTATATACTTGTATTTAATCCTTCCTTGGTACTATCCAGCAGTGTCTGTCCCGAATATCGTTCTAACCGCAGTTTATATACCCTTCTTTATTAACTCCCTCTTCACATAAATAATAATCATAGTCAAATCATCTACTTTAAACGTACAAAAATAACAACTACTCGTAAATTAACAATTGTAAGTATCGGTAAACACGGTATTAAATACTGGATTTAATTATGAAGTCTTAATGGTTCTCACTTTTCTAGCTTATTCAAGTATTTACTAATTAAGCAAATGTCCGACCTCACATAAATAATAGTCTTAGTCAAATAAACTACTTTAAGCATACGAAAATAACCATTACTTGACATAACAATTCTAAATATTACTATTTAAGTTAATAAAACAACAATTTAAATAATTACACCTTATTGGTTCTTCTTATTACAGTTAAATTAGTAATTCATTAATTTATATGGATCAATATAGGGACCATCAAAACATTGAAACGAATCAAAACATTACGAATTGTTATGAAATAGTCGTTTAACAATAATGTAACCTAACACTTGCGTAGGTGCCAGTCGACCTCACTAGCTTGACAAAATATTATTAATACTTCTACATTATATTGCAAAGTAAAATTAATCAATCTCTTAATTTTAACTCATAAAATATTTCTAGATTCAGTATATATGATCAGTTTTACAATAACTTGTACTTTTCATTTTAAGAAGACCTTAGCTTATCAATAAAAATCAAAAAGGTATTTAAACTACTTTTTTATTACACATTTAAACTAAATTAGCCAGTTTAAAACTATAAAGTGAAAAGGTTACAAATACATGCGTTTCAAAACAGACCTTGTGCATTCTAATACAATGCGGATATGAATTGTAAAACCTTTCAAAACAGGACCCGTTTCTATATTAATATTAAAATGAATAAGATAAAATATTACAAAACAAAAACAAAATATAATGTTATATAAATGTAATAAAAACTTCCGAATCTTTAAGTAGCTCTAAATACATATATTAAAATATAATTTAAATTGTATATATAAATATATAATGAAATATACAATCCGGTCAGGAATTCAAAACCGCGACCAAGTGGTCGCGGTTTCCCAGTGGGAAACCGTCCCATCAGTCTACCAACAGAGCTACAGAATCGCTACTCGGTATGGTGGTTGGCTGGAGGTCGCGGGTTCGATTACCTGCCCGTATGGTTTTAATATTCTTTCTTTCTTTATATAAAATTAAAAGAAGCTTAACATGTTGTGGCAGTCTATTATGTTAAGTTACACTGCAAAGTTAGAAATATTTTTTAGGATTTTCGAAAGAAACAAAATAATTATCCAAAAAATTTAAATATGTACCGCATTAAGAATATTAATAATTATGTAATATAATTTGATTCGTACATAATGAATCAATTAAAAAAAAATAAAACGTTTACTTTTACTAATAATATTTAATACATTATTTATTTTGTCCATCAAAAAAGCTCTAGAGAAATTCGTTCACTAAGTGACGCTATCTTTTTTCTCCTAAGAATTTCTGAAGGAATCTCTTGAGATACGGTTTTCCATTTTATTTTATGATTAACCATACCTTGTACTCACGAGTTTTGATTACAAATCCTTTATCGAATGTTTTAAGACTGTTCCTTGCGTTTATTTTTAATACTTTTATCTATTCATATATCTTATTTTTAAATAATGAAAGAAATTAACAAATATGTGTTGAATTTTTTAATTTTCCTTATCGTAAAAAGGTATAGCATAAATAAAAAATGTATTAAACTTTAAAGGAACCTTGGCAAACAGGCTTTGTTGGAACGACCTTCGATCTTTTCTCCGAAAATATTGTTGCCTCACTTAAAAATTTGAGGAGGGGTTAATGTCCCGACTCAGTCGACATAGGACAATAATGTTATCATTAAAGAGCATTCATTATCGTATATATTACATAAAATACTTAAAATTTTGGAGCAATATTAAACATTCAATTTATTTTAATCGATGACGCAGACATGTTGTTGTTGCTCATCAGTGGCTTTTTGTAATGCCGTGTATAGTCCGCAAACATCCATGTGGTGGAAAAGACAGCGGGCATTGTTAACAGTTTTTTCCTCTGAACTCAAAAAAAGCTGGAGACAAATATTATTTACTAAATATTAGTTACTGATATGATGGTTCTCACCTAAAAATGGGTGATCTACAAGGATCTATTCTTGGCCCCTTTTTATTTTTTACTTTATAATCTATATTAATGATTTGCCCTTTTACGTAAAAGAGCTACCTGAAATTGTACTTTTTGCTGATGACCAAACGCTTATTTTTAAACATGAACGTAATAAGGTTAATTATGACAAAGTAAACAGTGCCCTGTCATGTGTTCTTCAATGGTTCGAAATTAATAATTTAGTCTTAAATACTAAAAAACTAACTGCATGGAATGTAAAAAGTCTACTTTGTAGTTTGCTCTTTAACAATGAAGTGTTAGAACTGACTGACTCAACAATTTGGTGTATCTATAGATAAAAAGATTTAGGTAAAACCCCATCTCTTAACACTGTGCAATTAAAAAGTATGATAATTAACAGACGTTAATAGGGCTCGACTCTATTAATATAGTTATTTTCATAGTATTTTGTCTTACGATATTTTACCATGCGCAAGGGTTGCTAAAAATAAATATATACATATTTGTTTTTCCAAAAAAAGAGCTATACGGGCTATTTGTAACTTAAAAGCTAGAGATTTTCTGAGAGATGTTTTTAAAGAAACCGGTACTCTTACGGTCGTTTCTCATTACATTTTGATTAACTTACTATATACAAGCCAAAATTTAAATTCTTATATTAAAAACAGAGACAGACATACAATAAATACAAGAAATAAAAATATACTCGTAACGCCTAAATTTCGACTTTAAAAAGGTTAACATATCCTTCTTGGGCTTACGTACGCATACAAAATAAGGTTCATAATGGCAGATGTACTTTGAATTCAGCAAATTAAATCGGTGAATCTCTTTTGATCAAATCATTATGATTTATTCTTTTCGATTCGATATTTTATGTTGAATTACTGAAATAAGACATAGTTGTCAAGTTGAGTTAAAATATGGTATTGCTTGTAAACAATTGTAATTTTTAATATATAACGTTAATTGTATTGTTTGGACTGATTAATTAAAAGCTTTTGGTAAGAAAAGTTTATAAAATATGAATGTTTATATTGTACTTAAGTATGTATATTTTTTGTTATAATATATTTTTAATATATTGATGTGATTCTTTCCTTACAAAGCTTATATTTTTGAGTTGTAATAACGAAATTGCAAAGATACGCAAGGCAACAAATTGACAATAAACTGTTGCTTGTGGAAGCGATTCGGTATAAGCTAACACGTAACAAGAGCTATAAATTTAAGTGTTTTTATTGGTTCAGCTCAACTGAGACGGAATAAACAAACTGAATAATTAGTATATATACTAAAATTCAACAAATACCTGTTCTGTATGCTGTCTTGTACCGCACCTTGTCTTGACATATGTGTGATGTATTTCGTTTTTACTTTAAGCTGTCTGTTCTTATACAAATATTATATTTAATTTTATACATGTATGAAATTTCAAAATTTGTATGTAGAATGAGTTGTTCAAAGCGAAAGTCAATATTTTTTGTTTCTTATAAGCATACATTGCACTTCTAAAACATTCTAACATTCCGTCATAATTATACCTATACATAATTTATTACTTAGAAAAAAATGTCTGTCAGGTTATTTTCGTGAATGATATCATCATGTACATGCAATTATGTATAATCTTTTTGTAATAAGATAACTTAAAATATGCGGGTTAGTAAGTAGGTCGATAGTTACAACTGAATGAATACCGTTATTAGGCTAGCGGCGGACCAAGTTGGTCGCTGTGTGTTTAACTGTGAATTATCTTACACCTGGCTTCTAGAAGGCTTTATAAAAACAAATAACTATTTTATATCAATGCCGTGGTAAAGTAGTTTAACATCAGTGCCTTAAAATTATTTTAAAGCAGACAATACTTCTTTCAAAAATTAATAAAAGTTTTCCGTAAGACCCTTCTTACAATAGTCGCTAAAACTTTCAACTTTAAGCTATTTATATAATTAAGAATTACAATGTCACAATTCTTGGACACATTGGAGCAAAATGACATTGTTATTTTACAAAGCAATCTGGATACCATCTTATATAAAGTATCTTGAAACATTATCAAGAACTGTCCATGAAAAGTACTAAATAAAAACAATATCTTATAATGTATTTTATTTCATATGGTATTTCATATGGTATGTATGGTATCTGCTCGTGTGCTTATTATTAGCACAATAACAGTAAAGGCCGTCGTAATGGATAGGTTTAAGTCTAAGTAGGTGTAAGGACAGATGCTTCTGCGAACTAACGGTATACTACCTTTTTCTCAAGTATGTCCGCGTGGTGTGGCACCACTGAGAAATAACTGTGTAACGGTAAATGCTTATGCAAGATTCACTGGTACACTTTTTGCGTGGCCGTAATCTTCATTTATTAAGATCGTGTAACTTTAGCTTTGGCTTATTTCCTAAACAGTTAAATTAAGTAAATTTTTGTAGGTTAATGGTAAAGTGCTTTTGTTGTTTAATAGTACTGGCTAGTTTTTTAATAATTTTTCATTTTAATCGTGTTTCCTATTTTTAACCCCCGACTCGAAAAGAGGGGTGTTATAAGTTTGACCTGTCGATATGTGTATCTGTGTGACTGTCTGTAGTAATGTAGCAAGCCAAGCGCGTGGACGGATTTGATTGCGGTTTTTTTTTAATCAAAAGCCTGGTTTGTCGAGATGGTTCTTAGCTATTTTTGGTTGAAATAGAAACGGGCTCTCTAAAATATTGAAATTTTATTGGTGCGGGGGAAAGGTTCTTATGCAGTATTGATACAAATACTTAAGCAAGAGAAAATTAGTGTGTCTGTAGGTTCATTTAGTACAATAATGAAATCAGTAATATAACTTTAAATGGCAGAAAAAAAGAAATAACCCCTGATACAAAAAGACCTCTAAAAAGAATAAAAATACTATTATTATTTACTTATTGAAGCTGTTGCGTCGGGGGACTGTTTAATAAACGAAGAAATAAAATGCAAGTAAGTTACCAAGGCTAATAAAGAAATTACGATATCGTCTCGTATAGTCTAAGTTATTTTTATTATTTTTAGAGGTCTTTTTGTACCGGGGTTTTTTTAATTATACATATTTTTTAAACGCAACATTGTTGATAGTTGCTTTTCGTTGTATATACTAAGTGTCTTGTTGTATGTTTTTTTCAAAATTAAAAAAAAATAAAATATCCGAATTTTAAATTTAGCGTTGTGAATGTTGTGATTAACATGTTGTAATCTGTATCACTTAGGTTATTAGGTTGTGTATGCTACTGAGTATACGTCGAAACCGCCTCATTTTCCCTCCATTGGTCCTTAATACAAGAAAATGTCGCCAGTACTCAAGGGAGGCAATCGACCTGCGAATTTCCATATCTACTGATGGCCATGAGCGACTAAATTGCCGTTTCCAATTGAATAATAAGAACAATGATGTGAAAGTAAAAATAAATAAAAGACAATGCATTTAATTGCATTTATTAAGAAACTTCAGACTTAGAAGGTTCTAAAAGTTGGGTCCATGAAGAATACCTCCATTCCATATCTCTTTTACAATTATATAATTATTAAACAATATTAGTATTGACAATTCAGGTCACAGTCATAATTTATATATGAGAACAAATCAGAATTCAAGTAGAACTTAGCAGTGAAAATAAGAATGGCTTACCACGCCATTATAAGGTTATTTTACTATTTTAAATAAGTATACAATGGAAAACTCATTAATACTAGACAAGAATCTATATTCTCTGTCGGTCAGAACTTGAGCTAGCAGGTATGAGTCAGAATCGTGTTGAAGTTTTTTTTTTCTATATTTATTAAAAAATATGATTACACTATTTCCTTTAATGCACCTTTTAATGGACCTTCCATTAAACCCATTAATCTAAATATGAAATATTGCAAATATTGCAAATTAAATATTTTAAAATTATATCCTCATAAGTAAAACTGTTACTGAAGTAAACTACAATAAAGTTAACTTTTGCAATTCCATTTAAGATGAAATGAAAGGAATCTGAACCAGATGATTCATATCGAGTGAAGAGAACGTTTTAGATCACAAAATAACGCAATATTTAATTTCTTGTGTACGCTATAATGCTTTACATTTGGACAGAGTTGAGAAGTGAGCTGTATTTTAAATAAAATGTATAATTTTTGTAATTAAACTTTCGTGAACCATGATAATTACTAAACATATATTTACCCAGTTATGTCCACGTAACTTAAGTCTCGTGAATAGGAATTATATGAACATAGCCGGGAAAATGTTATATGCATTGAATAATATGTAAACTAAACTGTTAAATACGTTCCTAAATATATTATTGCATTTTTAAAGTTATTAATATATCATTTTAATCACTTTAAAGATTGCAGAAGTTGATTTTCCGAATTAGAGTTTTCTCTAAGTTACTTAAGATTAATTTGTGTCTTCTGTCCGTAACAACAAACTTATAAATAAAGGAAGCAATTTTCAATAATAACATTATATTTAAATATACAACTAATATCACGTTTCAATATCTGATTTTCCTGCAAAGAGTAAAATTTTGAGAACATATTTCTACAAGGGAAGGTTTTTCTAAAATAAGCTTTTAGTGCAGGAGATACCGGAAAATTAGATTTTTTTCCGGAACATGCAGAGCCTCAATATTCAATCTCGTATATCTTATATGGCAGCAAATTTTTAAATTTAGCTTATGAATTTATCGAGATGGAAATTTAAATTTATATTGAGATTTATAAGTTTCACTGCCATGAAGTTCTTCGAGCCTCCAAATATTAGGAGTAAGTAGTTTGTTTATTTAGAAGAAATATTTCAAAAACATGTTAAAATTATCATTATCTGGTTATTGTATTATTATATTTTTATGAATGAATGCTAAAAACAATTTGTATATATTATATGAATATTTAAGTTTATTTAATTACTCCATTCACACATTTATAAGTAATCATAATTTATTGACCTGTTTAAACTCAGACGTCAATATCAAAATTAAAGAATCTAAATTTGGAGTAACGAAAGTAAATTTTAAAAATACGGTTAGAGTTTAAACCTTTAAGTAAGACAGATTTTAAAAAAAAAGGAAAATAATTTAAATAAAACAAACAAACTTCAAAAACTCACGAATTCTAGTTTCTAGTCAAATATAAGTCGAACTTATCGAAGTTTAATATCGTAAAGACAATACTGGAGACAATGTGGTATTGAAAACTGGAGTGAGATGGACTTTGTTACGAGCAAATTGCATTATATCGGATACAGCAAATAAAAAAATAACATTTCCAGGAATATCTTAAAAGGCTTACCGAAAACGAATATTCAAATATGTGTATGCGTGTGTGGCGTGCGTGTGTGTGCGCGCGCATGTGTGTGTGTGTGTGCGTATGTGTGAGTGTGTATGTGTATGTATCTGTTCTATTTTTTGTACAAAATTCACACTTTGTTCGCTGTAAATATTTTTTATTTTAAAAAGAGCTTTAAAAAATACTCGTTTTTCTAAATCACCAGCAGTAATAAACGTTAAAACACATGTTTTCCCCCCGCCTTTTTAAAATAGCACGGAGATAAAAGTCATACATTTAAAAACGTTTAACGTCTGCAAAACGGTTATAGTGCGCGCTAACGACAAAAAGTTTGTGTTCGCGCGGCCGCAAGTGCTGCGTACTGTGTTTAATTTGTTTTTAACTTCCGCTGTGCTATCTGAATGGTCTATTTTGTAATTTTTATCACAAGGTAACTGTTTTTATTGCCATATATAAATGTAGAATAAACTATGCAGGCTTTTTTTCCAGCCATTCTGTATGAAACATTAGTAGCTGTATCTAGGTTAAAATTATGGACTCTCTTTTTTATTTTTTTTAAATAATTATTGGAACTCTAGCCACTAATGAAAAACTAATGAATAAAATATTGAATCTTAATTATCTTATGACATTAAAATAAACATCTTATTCATAAATTTATAAAAACTTTCCCAGTACTTCAGAGTGGGCGCTGCAAGGAAGTAGGTACTACTTTATTTATTTCGACATGTATAGTGTTGTTTTATCATTATTATTTTTTTTATTTTACTATTGTATTTTTAGAAAAAATAAATGTATTTTTATTTTAAATGAACTTTTAGTATGGAATTTCATACCATTTTTCTTCATAAAATATGAATATAAAAATCTTTACAATGATTGTGTTCGTTAACCCTATTATTTTGGATTTCATTTACAATATACTGGTTAAGAATTGGATCTATCTTTTACTGAGTAATATCTAATTAATAGAATAAATAGAACAGTCACTTACAATGAAACTATGCTGATCTAATTTGGCGGCCATCAACATACGAGATATCAAATAATCAGACTGACATACTTATCTTGGCTCTCATTCTGGTATGAAGGCTGAGTCCACAAACAGATCATATATAACAGTGCATGTTATTATATAACTCTGATTTCCCTTATGTATGGAATATGGAGATATGTTTGTTGATGAATATTTATCTATTGTCAATTATAAACGGACGGTTCGTTACACTTGAATGGTGAGATAGTAAATAGGTAGATTATGCTTGATTGTCTCGCAGTCTAGAATATATTTAGAAAGAATATTCAATATAAAAGAGTTGTAATTTTAGAACTTAGTAACATTTAAAAAGCTTATTTGTGTATCTAACGATTGTTTTATATGTATATTAGTATTCTTATATGTGTTGAAATTTGTTTTCATATAAACAAGTCACTTTAATATAAGTTAAATATTCACAATTATGCCCACCTTATAATATCTTTTTTTAGAAGGAATTGTATTCACATTGCTTATAATTTGTCTCTTAAATGATAATATTATAAAATGTTGTTTTTACCTACTTATTAAAAAAATATATAATCTCGAAGATATACAGAAATTTTAGAAGTTATACAATAACACGAAGTAACAAATAGTAATAGGTTAATGAACTTACGAGTGAAGCTAATTAGAGAGTGGAAGCTAGTCACTGATTCATAAACTTTATTAACACGTCAACAGATTCGGAAGAACTGACGAAGTCTAATGTGAAGAAAATATAAATTATATTTACACTTAATTATATTTTATTAGAGTTAATGTTTTTAAAAAAATAAAGTTTTTTTTGTCAGATAAAATCATTGCACCAAAAATATTTGAGCAAAACACACACTAAACTTAGTTTGTTTTCTTTTATACTTTGAATAATTTTATTTTTTTTTGACGTTAAATAATTTATAAGTTAATTTAGATATGATACAGGATTTTCATAGTTGTATGAAAAACTATTTTCATGGAATGAAATTCGATTCCATCTTAATTTATATGTACCTATGTATTAAATGTTTTAATTGTTTTACTGATAAATATATAAGCAGCAAAAAAAAAGTATTTTAATGTTTCAGTTACTGCCCTTTTGCCAATGGTTGGGGGTCGGTACAAAATGTTCTTCTACGCTCTTCTAGAGTTCGTCATCTTAGTATAGACTTGCTTTTCGTTGTAGCATTTTTAACACACCCATCTCTGCCCTCTTCAAGTTTACTTGATCTTATTACAACAAAAGATGTTAATGATGAGAAGTAATCATTATTTCTATCACCGGAGCAACTTTTAAACTACTTACCTCTTATTTTTCGATTGATCGATTTATTTTATTACCATTTTGAACTGACTGACTGAGTCGGAACTGATAGTCGGACCAAACTGGTAAAAGAGCACCATCATTCTCTATTATCTGCACACTAGAGATTGCCAAAATTGCAGAACGTTTATAAAGTTTCCATGCTGCTAAATATCAAGGCAATTTTCATTACCACCGCTCTGCTCTGTTCTGATCTGGATCGAAACCGTCCTCACCTCCTATATGTGAAATCGAAAGACTCGAGATTACGACATACTAAAACTGTTGATGTTACTGAAAGTTGTTCTGAAATGATGTTCTAATCAGTATCTTATACAAACTAGGGTGTGCTCTAACTCTGACATCTCTCTTTAAGCTTCTTATTCCATTCTTCATATACATCTTTCTTTTCCTCTTTCACACTTTCATTTAACAAATTAATATTCTGCCACTCTTTGAATGTTTGTCTTAGTTATTATTTTGGAACTGTAACCTGAATGTTCTGTTACATGGAATGATGTAAAGGTTCTTAAGGACTTCCAAGTTCTACCAAGTTGTGATGATGAGTCACAACATATTGTTATTATAATACGTAGTTTTTTTTCGTTCTGGTTTAAAATATAGTCTTAAGTCCTGATTTTTTAACTTTTTATGAATATGTTAAATTGTTTAGATAAAAAAATAAGTTCTGGTTTCATGGAAGAAGAAAAATTGTAAAGTTCGAATAGATTCAAATGTACCTATATATATATTTATATATATATAATAAAATATATATTTTATTTGTTTAATCCTAACGTGTATTATATTTAAAAAATAACGCAAAAGCTAACAATTACAAAACTTCATAAAATTTATTTTAACTATAGATTTATAATTGTTGGGTCTAAAGAGTGTAATTAATTGTAACAAATACTTTTTATTGCTTAAGATACCTATTTATGGTGAAAACAATGTAGAAACCCATTCGAATAATCTCTAAATAATTTGCACATTAATAAATGTTATGTGTGATAATATTTATAATCTAGTATAAATTGACTGACTAGGATTCGTAGGATCTCGCCTAAATTGCTCTGATAAAACCAATGGCGTATAAAGTGTATAAGTAAAGCAATTTCTCGTAATAAAATGCAAATTGCAATAAGCCATAAGATTTTGTGTTATTACGTCGCGTAAAAGTTGAGAACCGATATGCTACGTTTTATAATGTAATTTTAAGGTTTTTTTTATAGCAATAATAACTTAATATAGGTTACTAATACTATATAAATCATATTAAAATTTTGAATATTAGTATAAGATTTAAAAAATATTCTGTTAAATAAATGAATCCAGTAGAAATATAAAACCATTTCTTTTTGCAGGTCACTATGTGGATCCTTCTATTACTCTTCATGCCGTACTTAATGGCCCAGCAGTCGTGGGTGCCCTGTTCAGAACTGAACGACGACCTTCGTTACCCTTGCCGGTGCAGAGTACAAGTTGACAGAGCCTTGCAGCTACGTATTTTGATGAACTGTGACCGAGTTGTCTTCCCTGGTGATTTTCCTCCACTTCCGTACGGAGCCCCCATTGTTTCTTTCAGTCAACGATGGGCTGGACAGCAGTCTCTACCTACACAGGTCAGTTTGGAGTATTATTGAAAATTAAAATAAATATGTTATCCAATTACTTATGACAAGGACAAGAAACCATAAGATTAAACAACTATTATATTTAAAAGGATATTTTTTATAACTTTGTTTGTTCATATTATCAACCAACCCTAATTTGAACCATTTCGGATCTTAAATACTATTAGCTTAACAAAAATATATTAAGTGCTTAAAAGTAGTGGAAGGATTTTTTTTATCGAAAACTAAAGTTAGTTAGTAAATGATTACGTAGTTAGTAAATGATTACTATATTATTGCGACAACGTCCATATTGTAACATGATACATCCATTCAACATTATGAAGCTAAGAGTATTTCTACAAGTGTTACGGTAACAAAGTTGCTACCGGCAATTAAGAAATATCCATTGAATCAGTGATCTGATTTCTATCACAGATGTCACGCGATTCATGATCTGATAACCACAACACGGACAATGGTCTCGATGCATATCAAGTATATCTGGTACAAGTCGATCAACTACTCTTGATGATAGCTTGTTTGTAATTTGAAATAATTTTATTTCTAGAATTGCAATTGATACAAATTGCAAATTATCCTTAATAGTAAATTACAGGTGGCACTTTTTAGCAGCTATAGTATGGTAATAAGAAAAATGTGTTTCCTCATTCTACTAAAAGAAAATATTTAAATATGATCCATTTTGTACCACATGCGTTAAATGAATTCCTGATCAATCGTTCGCGTTATCAATCATATCATAATTTTTCCCGCATATATTATTTCTGTATAACAATATGAAAACGTTATCCAAATTTATAGAAAAATATGAATGATATTTTGTCTCTTTTTGCTCATTAATATTTATATAACATCGAGGTATAATTAATTACCAATTAAATTAGTTGTGCACTACATTCAATAATTAAATAAACTCTTCAATGGACTACATCATATTTCTGTTTATTTACTTATTAATATGAGATTACATAAACATATGGTAAGAAAATACTCATTTTAATTTGTTACAATAATTTATTAATATATATTTTCAAACTTGAAGTGGTAAATTAATGGCTATTATTTTTAACGAGTTTTTGTATTTTTAATATATTGTGTCTGTCTGTTCTTCTCGATGGAAATACCCTGTGAGAAACTGCAAAAAGTCTGGAGTTTCATTAGCATATTCTAAGAAATAAAAAAAAATATTTGACTTGCTTTGGATATTTTTTAACTGGACAGACAGACGATATATGTATATAAACATGAGTAATATTATTACCCTGATGAGGAAAATATACGAAAAGAGATGAGGAAGGGATGGGGTCTATCTCTCACATTATGAAACTTTAATATCTAATGTGAAAAAGTGGTACTTGCCCTCTATAAAAACCATGTTGTCCTACTCTTATCCAAATCTTACTCCACCTCATCCCTGCCCATTCTTTAAGACCAGGTACGCAGACAAATCAACTGTAAGAAATTGCCACTTACCATCCATGCGACAGAAAAAACTCGATCGAATCTGGTGCGATATATTTTTTCCAACTGAGTGTTACTATTCACCATTGTCATATAATTATAATATAACGATGCACATTTTTTATTCAGTCTAAGTTTTAACAATAAAGTAGTCAATACTTAATATATAATACAAGGTCGTCAGTATATCCATGTTTATATTTTGAAATTCGATATTCTTTTCGTATGATCATTTATATTCGGGAACATATTACTTCGGATCGAGATGGAATCGTTCCTTCAGGTGTTATATAAACGACAGATAAATTTGAGGTTTATACTTGTATTTGAAATTGGATAACAGGTTTGTATACAATTCTATGGTGAACGATTTTATCTGATATTTCCTATATAATCTAACATGATGGGTGGTTTCAGGTAAAACATGTTTTCATTCTGAGGCTTCTGAAAAAATAGATATGTATATTATATATCTATCAATACATATCTATTTTACATATATATACCAGAAATACCAGAAAAAAGATTATGATTTTTTTTGTAAACATCAATGATCATCGTAGATTGCTTTTAACCAATTTTATAATTCAAATGATGTTATGTTTTTGTAAAGAATTATCTCGAATTAACAAATAAGTTATTGCGAACACGGGATAATGTAAAAAAATTAATTATTATTAAAATATTAATACTATTATTACATTTTCAACATAACTATTTCGATAAAGTAAGACACGTATAAATTACAAAAAGGATATTTTTATTTCTACATGACTATATATCTATACCCTAATGTCGGATTTCAGAGATTAAAATTTATTGTATTTGTTTCTGTTGTTTATAGATTTTCTCATCTTATGGCCTTCCAATAAAAGAGTTGGACTTTTCTCATAACAGTCTCCGTCGGTTACCTGATCGTTTGTTAGCGGGTATCAAAGGGAACATCACCAAAGTTGTCCTCGAAGATAATTTATTAGGGGATAATTTGAACCCCATCTTCTCAACCGCAGAATTTCATAATCTTCCAGCTTTAGAAGAACTGGATTTAAGTGGAAACAAGATAAGAGGACTTGAAGAGGGACTATTAATTGGTTGTGACGTAATGAAGGTATGTCATCTAAATAATTGTTTAGACAACTACATATTTTAAATAATGTTAATAATTGGTAAAAAGGTACATATATATAGTATGTGCTTAACTTTATGAGACTGATATTCTGATTTACATTTGATGTTACAAAATTATATTTCATATTCAAAATATTTCTCCATACTTTATAAAGTTTTTCTCCTTTATTATTCATAAACCATTTCGAGGCCTTTAAATATTTTAATATTTCAGATTTTACGCCTGGACCGTAACAATATGAATTCCGTTCCATCTTCCTCTCTCAATGGACCGCAGTCATTAAAAGTTCTTTCACTCAGAGAGAACAGAATAGGTAAGTTACTTTTCAACGTCAATATAATGTACTTTGTTACATAACTTAATTAAAAATTGCTCGAAAATACATTCATTTCTATAAGGTAAATATAAAACTTTTTATTTTATCTTAAGAAATGTCTTTAAAATTTTAATCCGAGCATTAATGAGAAGGTTAAAATAAGCATGATCTTAAAAACAAATTAATGACCCTTAATAACATGTTTTAGGAGCAATAAGACAAGCAGCGTTCTTATCTCAAAAGACATTACAAGATATAGATTTGCACGCTAACATGATATCTACTATCGAAGGAGCCGCGTTTATTAATTTGAGAGAATTGCAAAGCCTCGATCTTGGGAGAAACAGACTATCGAAATTTAATAGCGACGTTTTTCAAGGAATTGAGAACTTGGAGAAATTGGATCTGTCCGAAAACTTCATCGCGGATTTTCCAACGGTTGCACTTAAAGCGTTCGTTGGACTCAAACACTTAAATATGTCAAGCAATATGATTACGGTAAACATTAACAAGATAAATACTGGCCATCAGGATATACGAGTATTATAGTTAGACCGAAAAAATTTCAGATACCATTAAATAACAGGTCACAACATTAAAACATTTTACCGAAAATGTGTATTTACCGTCTTTGGATCTGTCCGAAATGCTCTGTGCATTTCAAATGCTTAAATGACCAGGAAATTTTTGAAATAAAGTTGATTATTTTTCCTAGTAATTTTTTATATTTCCTAGGAAATAACAATTTGTATACAATTTCTAAGTAAATGCATATATTTCCGATAACACATACAATAAATATTTTAAAATGAACTATAATGTTCAAAATATTTTTTTTTTACCTTTATTTTTTGATTTACACATGTATTGTTAAGTTTAATACTCACTTTTACGGCTTGGGTTTTTCGTCAGTAATTTATTTTTGTAACTCCAAGTTAACGTAGATTAATTTGTTATCTTCCTTTTATTTTACAGAACATGGACCATAGTCATCTGAATGCTTTATCTTCCTTGCAAGTTTTGGATTTAAGCAGAAATAATTTGGTAAAGCTGTCTCCAGGGACGTTTGTAGGACTCATTGATTTGAAATATCTGGATATTGGAGTTAACTCTTTAAGAACTGTAAGTAAAATATAATAATCGTTTTCAATAAATAATTTGTGTACAAAGCTTTTCTTTAATATTTTATTATGATATAAATGTCATAAATATACTATTTTAAAAAACAATACCGGTCTACAAAATAATTAAAGTTCATTTTGTTATATATTATACCCTCAATCTTATGTATTTTTTCAGGTGGAGGAGGACGCATTTGACGGCTTAACAAGTTTAGAAACATTGCTTTTGAGAGACAATAATATTCTTCTCATCCCTGCAACAGCTTTGTCACGGTTGCCAAGTCTGACTTCTATTCACTTAGGATTTAATAGAGTGACAGCCTTATCTAGTGATATTTTACGAGCCGTTTCAGAAGGTATAAATTCATTGGTCCTCTCAAGGAACGTTATCAGAGAATTGCCGCCTGCCGCATTTGAACATTTTAAATATATACGTCATTTAGATTTATCGGGAAATCTCTTAAACTCGATAACAGCGGAAGTTTTTAGTGGTCTAGAGACTACGCTTGAATTTTTATCTCTAAGCCAAAATAGAATTTTAGGATTTACAGGGGAGCGTCTGAAGTTTGTGAACCTTTGGTTTTTAGATATATCTGGAAATCAAATATCAGAAATTCCCGTAGATGCTTTTCAATCTATACCAAGTTTAACACATCTTAATATGAGTCATAATTTGCATATTAATGTATTACCTCAAAATCTTTTCAACCACAATGAAGGCCTACTCTCCATAGACATAAGCAATGTTGATTTAAAGGCGCTTCCGGTCAATTTATTTTCGAAGACACACAATCTGGAACAGATATATTTGTCTCACAATATGCTACAAGAAATATCTGAAGGTACTTTTAAAAATCTTAAGAACTTGACTCATCTTGATCTTTCGTACAACAATATAGTAACAATAAGGACACCAGCCTTTGTGAATGTCATGTCAATTCAGTATTTATCACTGAAAGGAAACCAGTTAAATGCGTTTAAAGGAGAATTCTTCAATACTGGAACGAGTTTAGAAGTCATAGATGTATCAGATAATCAGTTAAGCTACTTATTTCCATCATCATTTAAAATTCATCCAAGATTAAGAGAAATAATACTCGCTAACAACAAGTTCAATTTCTTTCCGTCTGAACTTATTAGCACCTTGCAATATTTAGAAAAAGTAGACCTATCCGGTAATGTTTTGAAAAATGTTGATGAATTAGATTTCGCTAATTTGCCTAAGTTACGTACAATTTTACTGTCCAGAAATGAACTCGATTCTGTAAGTGAAATGGCATTTCATAATTCCACTCAAATTCAGCACTTAGATCTATCATATAATAAAATAGATCGTTTAGGTGATCGGCTATTTGAGGGCCTTATTAGATTAGAGGTTTTAAATTTAGCAGGTAACCTATTGTTCGAACTGCCAGATAATATATTCGATAGGTCAAGGCTTCACATGCTGGAATCAATTGTGCTTAGCCATAATGTATTTGAACATGCACCTTTAAAAGCATTACAAAAACAATATTTCTTTGTATCATCAGTAGATTTATCTTATAATGGAATTGTAGATATTCCATCAGAAGATAGTATTATGGTTAATATCAAAAAGTTAGATCTTTCGTATAACCCGTTATCAGAGAAAACAATTGAAAATGTTTTGACCGAGCCGAAAACTGTAAGAGATTTAAATTTAGCTGCTACAGGAATAAAATCTGTGAGGCAATTAGAAACACCATTTTTATATAGGTTAAATTTATCACATAATAATATTACAAAATTATCAGAGAAAACTTTTGCTAGAACTACTATGCTAGAGTCTTTAGATCTTTCTTTCAATCAGATCGGGGACGTTTCATCGTCATTATCTATTTCTTGGCCTAAATTAAAAAATCTTCAAAAGTTGAGTATCTCTAATAATCCCATTATAATGGTACTAGAAGGTAGCTTTGAAGGATTAACTTCGCTCCGAATTTTGAACATGCAAAATTTT
Source organism: Napeogenes inachia (assembly GCA_959347355.1). NCBI lineage: Eukaryota > Metazoa > Arthropoda > Insecta > Lepidoptera > Nymphalidae > Napeogenes > Napeogenes inachia. The sequence goes on along the minus strand of OY365800.1, from coordinate 20,962,004 downwards.
GAAAAATGCACAAAAATTGAAAAAAATACCTTTAGACCTTTACCAAACCTTGTCGAACTACGTGCATATGGATACCCTAGATTAGGGTATTTTGACGTTCAAGGTGCTTTACAATATGTACTCGCAATGGAAAAATTAGATGTTGAAGTAAAAGATACTAATATTGGACCAGATCAATTGCATTCCACCTTACATCCACGTCTTGAAGAATTAGGTTTAAGGGGAAGCCGATTGAAGGCAATCTCTTCCGGTGTTCTTGCAGGTTTAAAAGCACCTGCCATCACAGTGCGGTTCCGTAATACATCAATAACTAATCTTCCTCCTGCAATTCTGTTTCCTTTACCACGATCATCACAGATAACAATCGATGTAGCAGGTAGCTCATTGACAACATTGCAGCCACAATTATTAGTAGCTCTTGATGATCGTCGAGCAGATTTATCGATGTTCGGATTAGATGCTAATCCTATACGCTGTGATTGTAATGCTAGAGCATTAAGGAGATGGATACCTAATGTAGGTATTGAAGACATTAGATGCAATTCACCTGATCATTTGTCAGGATTTTTATTAGTCGAAATAGGTGACGATGAACTGTCATGTGATACAAGAAAAAGAACAACTGCAACGTCGTCAAGTAGCATTTCAACAACTTCGACTCCAAGATTAGTGCATAGAACCTCCGCGGAACCTGATATTATTTGGTCAGTTGCACCATCGCATGACCGTCCGAAAGCACCAGGAGAGCCTAAGGGTGCACCTGTCATCGGTGTGGCTACTTCTAATAACGACGATAATTTGATAATAGGCATAGTGGGTGGGGTAGTTGCGTTTGTAGCAATTCTAATTGTCGTTATATGTATAGTTCGCTTACGCATGACGTCTACTTCATATCGTGGTGCACCATTGGCAAATAGTCCAGGAGCTGGAGCTGCTCAATTATGGGGTGCGGCTTGGCCCGGATATGCTGCAACATTGCCACCACCATCACTGTCAACTGCGACTTTACCCCATAAAGTGCAATCTGGACCAGGATCTGTACGATATATGGCACCGCCACCTCCGGCTCCATATTTTATTAGCTTGCCACCTCATGATGATAAAATTTATCGATAAATTATTTATAATTTTAGTATGTAAAAATGTTAAGTTTGTAAATATACAACTACTTAAATAATTATTTTATGTATTTCCATTAGTTGAGACGCTTGTAATTTGTGCTTTATATACTGTCAATGTCATTTAGACTGTTCTATTAAACCACGTTTTATATACAAAGGGCTAGGTTTCATCTAGTCACCAGTGTCTGCGTTTAAGTCTGTATAGACGAACATAACAAATATTTATCATGAGAATTCTTTTGTAAGTTATTAAAAGAATATAGCACAAACTTTGTATAGTAATCATTATTTAACATACAATCTTCCGAGTAATGTAGCTATAAGTTCTTAGATTAAGTTTGAAATATTAACATAAATATATTATATTATTGACAAACGAGTCTTTTTTTTAAATATTGAAATAAAATCATTATAAAAGATTTAAATTATATCATATTAATTAGACGTCTTTTTGTATCGGGGGTTTTATAATTTTTTTTTTTAAATATAAGTGTATGTATGTTTAGATGTTTGTCAATTCATCAAAAAGTAATGAGAGATTTTATTCGTATTTAAAAACTCTCTTCGTCTTATATGGCTCGGGCATAAGGAGAATCTACTTCACCTCTTCTTTTCAATATCGGACCTCTGAAATAATTATCACATTGTATTTCGGTTTCATGATAAAGATAATACATTCAATTCTGTGAGAACTAGTAAATGGTCTCAAATATTTAAGAATCTGGATAGATATGCCTATGGAATAAACATGTTAATGAAACTAAAAAAATAATTTGAATGAATAATTTCATATCTATGAGCCATACATTTAACGTTTTTTTTTAATTAAGTGGATTATATTATACGAGAGGTATTTTGTCAGTACGTAAATTTTGATCAATTCCGAGTTCGTGTTTCACGTTCATTTCATTCGTATTTACAAAATTGAGTTGCACTTGATGCTCTGTGAACTGAAACTGTTCATTGCACATAATTATGTGCATTGTGTATTTATTGCAGTAAGTGTATTTGCACTATAAATAAATTTTGAATCGAGTGACGTGATTAACATACCAGATTGGTACTGATAACAATATTTCGTTGAGGTTACGTGGGAATTGTTTCACATTATGAATAAAATTTAGTTAAAAACTTTATACTAAAGTGTTTTCTTTCTATTTAGGAATTTAATAAAAATCTAGAACCCGGTAACCAATTTTTCCAACGTTATATATCAGATAGTTTATGTTATACATGTAGGTTCATTAACCTTCTAATTTATCGAGCGTTGAATATTAAAAATGAAATACAACATTTAATAAAAAGGCAACCACAATTAAGAAACTACAGTCGTCGAAATTGCATTAGGTGTTCGTTTTGGAAACAGTTACCCAAATTGTTATTTAGTTTTATTAAATGTATTTGAGTGTGTTTTGGATAATGAAATAATTAGATTTTAATTATTTGAACATGAATTTGATCATTTTTTTTTTCAATAATTCATTGTTTTTAATAATTAATACAATCAATATCATTAGCAAATTGTTGCCGAACTGGAATATTGAGAAACTGTGCCTTTATATGTTTCAGGTTTATTTTTTATCACATCTTAGTATCAATAACAACTTTTATAGACAAATTTAAAAATCATTGATTATGTTAAGACAATAATGTGGTTCTAAATTTAAAATAATATTTGACTGATCTTAATTTTTCTTTCAAAAATGTTAAAAGGCATTAATTGAATTGCGATTATGAAGCCACAAATCTTAATTGACATCAAAATTTTTAAAGTAGGCAAAAATATAAAAAAATAATGAATATATATTTACTAACGATAGGTCTATATTTCAACTAAAATAAAAATATGTATTTTTTAAGACATTTTATCTCTGAAATTTCTTTATGAAATGTTTAAGGATGGTTAAGATTTTTAATTAATCTAATTTAAAGAAATAAGTCGTGCAATATTTTTTTTTGTTTAAAATATAGTTAAAGAATATATATAAAAAAATATTTATAATAAATAAACTAGACGACGACGCGACGATAGACTGAGATAATAAATCCTAAACTTACAGTATCTGCTATTGGTAATATCCAGTGCTCCTGGAATGACGAATACCCCAAAGAAAAATTTCATTTTGTATTTTTTTCTTGTATTTGATTAAACATTTTTAAATTTAAGTAGACTTGGATGTTTCATAAAATTATTATTTTTTTATTAACACCATTGCATGGAGAGTGATCAACCCGCCAAACGTTAATTAATAACCGCAAAAGGAAATCTAAACATTTAGGAATCCACCAAACATATAATAAAATATGAAAGAATACAAAAATTTGAAATTAAATTATGTCAGTTTTGTTACGTTATAAGTAGAAATATTAGAGCGACGATTGAATATTTTCTTCACGAAGTTTATAAAAAGCTTAATCAAACGAACTTTCGTAATTTATGTTGGTTGGTCTTAATCGAAACAATTTAGCTTCTCTGCAATACTTTTTTTATGATTCCGAAGCTAATATATCTTTGTCTTTCCGTGTCATAAAATTTGTTAGAATAGGTCGGTGTCGGTGATACTAGAATGCCATTATTATTTTGTTTTTATTTACGATTTTTTTTTATTAAACCCAACGTTGCTGTGTATGTATTCAGAAAATAATTTTGTTGTGTATGTAATAAAGTTGTGTTAATAATATCTAATAATAATAACAATATCAGGACAAATTACACACATTGATCTAACCCCTAAGTAAGCAAATTATTTACTTGTGTTAAGGGTGTGAGACAACGATACAAATACATAGAAATACACATATAAATACTGAGAATATATTTAATAAACGACCAAACCCAGAAACACAGACATTTATGCTCATTACATAAATGCCTGTCTCTGAATCGAACCCGAGCCCCATTGCGCGGTGACACGTTAGCAGTCTGCGCTAACCACTCCACCAAGACATTTTATAAGACAAATATGACATACATATTTCAATTCACTATTTAAGGAGTGTAAGCGCTTAAAATTACTATTAATTATCCATACACTTCGTTTTTAAGAGTAATTTCAAAATAAAATTTTCTAGCCTATTCACTTATGTGTTCTTTACCTTACATAGGCAAGCTAAAATGTTATCTTTTTGCTCGTATAGGTACTGTTCTGCTATAGACAATGAGTATGGATGTTCACTCAGCAGTATTTACTATAATTTTATAGATTTGAGATTAACATTGTGTTATGAAATTACCCAGAAAGGTTTTTTATTTTGATGAGAATATAAAGCTATAAATAGTCTTTATATTAATATGGAACGAACAATTTAATGAAAAGTTATTGGAGCTTCTGAACAAGGAAAACGACTTTTTATTTTATTTATTTTTAAATAGGAATATAAAATTTTTGGATTTCTATACAAAATAATAAGCATATGAAACCGAGTTAACAAAAACAGCTATTTCAGAAAGGTTAGGTAGATTGAAGTTCACAATATTTTAATAACAAACAAGTGTCATCCTATCATGTTATAAGGGATGAGCACATAACCATTCCTAGCAGGATTTGTGTCCCAAGGAAGTCATTTTCAGAAACCTAAAATAACATAAACACGTAAAACGATGTCTAACATTAACGTCATTGAAGTTTACAACATGTGTTTACTTTGATATTACTAGTAACATGACAAAGAAATTTTGGATAAATGTTATTGTGTTCATTTGATACAGTTAATACTTTTATTCTTATTCATTGTAAAGAAATCAGACAATAAAAATTTGACTACTAATGGTACTAAAGAATGATTCCTATTTTAACAAGTTTCTTCTTTATTAAAAACTAGCTTTTTTCCCCGGCTTCGCACTCCTTAAATTCGTAGTCAAACAATTCCCCTTTTTCTTTTTTTTGTATTGGCTTCTATACCTACGGTAATTCTTTTTATACCTCTCTTGTTTTTACTTAGACGTTCATTTAAATACTTTTTAAACAAAGTACTTAATAACCTTTCTAACCATATATCACACTTCTAGATTTTTATTTCAAATAATCAAAATATGACCATGTAATCTTGAGGAATTCTGAGCTACAAAATCGATCTTATTTTGACCATCAACTTGCAGGTCTGGTTTTATTAAAATAAAAAAAAATCTATTTTGAATGATAAATAATATATATTATCATTTCAGCTATATGCATTAACAATATTTTCAATACTGAAAAAGTCATTTTTGACCCTATATTTTAAATCTGTAATATCTTCAAAAATATTCATTTAAATTACATGTCAAGGGCTATATTGTTTCATATTAAATGTAAAATGTATTTAAGCTAGTAATTAGATAAGTATTGATGCTGTATTCCTCTTGCATCACTCTATCTATTAAAAAAAACTGCATCAAAATCCGTTGTGAAGTTTTAAAGATTTAAGCATATATACGGACATAGGGACAGACGCGGAAAGCGACTTTGTTTTATACTGTGTAATGATGTTAGGAATGGTATTTTAGAACATCTAAATATAACAATATCTAAATAAATAATTTCTGTAATAAAAGTTGTTTCATAACTTTGAAAATAACATACAGATAAATCACAAATTCTCTTTCTGGGTTACGGTAACATTTTATTGGTAGTTTGTCAGGTAAAACTTCCATCTTAGAAAGAATGTTCATTTTTATTTGTTATTAATAACCTCGGTTACTGCCAGTGGTGTATGTTTGTCTTTCTGATATAAAAAGAATTTACGTACATTTTCAGATAAATAAAGTTGTTATTTCAAGAAAGTAAAGAATATTAGAAAATTCAATCTCTTTAGGAACGTGGAAAACTTTGTTATTTCCCATAGGAATTGTATATAAAAATCTGTATCAAAGTCTTCTACCATTTTTAATGGTATATATGAAAATGGTTATATGAGATTTATAAAACTTTAATAAGCCTAGCATGGCTAGCATGTTTACAAATAAATTTAAATATGAATAACTACTCATTTCAGGTTGTTTAGGATTCTAGCCTCCGCGCTGGTTCCACACGAACGGGGAATTGATGAAAACTAAGATGAGGTTATGATCCTGTCATTACTCACACTTATCCGAAATATTTCCTAAACCTTATTTTCAACGTTTCCTTGTCTTATCGTAAATCAATAAACTTATATCGGTAGTTTAAATAAGTAATATCCAATAGTTATTATAAGTAGGTATATTCGGTATTCCGCAATATACAACCTTATTAGTAGGCTTAAGAAAAATATTTAATAAAACAGAAAATCTTAAATTAATATATATTTTTTTACAATTTTTTTTTTGCAATAGTAATTTCATCTTGACATGTCCAAATACATGTAAAACATCTTCATAGCATAAATCTGGAGATTTTAGCTTAAGAAAACTTTAGGTATACCTTAAGAAGGGAAACATTATACATTATTTGTCGAACTATTTTCATAAAATTTGTAAATGAAACCCACAAATAACCTAATGATTTTAGTAAGTCGGGAAATATTATTCGAATCGCCCAATGAAATAGGCTTCTTACTATATACTATAATAAAACCTTTTTAATAAAACAAAAACCCCTAAAGTTAAAATAAAAACTGGGTAATCCCCATGCTCTCTTAATAGAGCGATAGAGATTTAAGTTAAAAAAAAAATAAAAACAAAGAAAAATGAAAAAACAAAGAAAAATTTGAGCAAAGTAAGTTTCTTGACTCGGCTTATGAAACTTCTAATTCAAAATCTTGATTACCGTAACAGTTATATAGTAATGATCACCTAAAGAAGGATTGGATAGTTTAGGATCATTTACAGTTTACGTTAGGCGTCTGCGCTAACCACTAGATCAACAGGACAATTAAACTATATGTATGTTTCAGCTCGATGAGCAATACACGTCCTCTAAGGATCACTGGGAGGTATACCAACGTCTCCAATCCGCAGTCGACTCCCTCGAGAGTTGGTTGCGGAAATGGCGGATCGAGGTAAACCCTGAGAAGAGCGTTCCGGTGCTCTTCGAACGGGCCCCGTTATCACCCAAGTATCCTCCCGCGAATCAAACTCTTTGATAAACCGATACCTTAGAAAGACAAGGTAAAATACCTAGAAGTAACGTTAAATAGAAAGTTAGTTTTCACTGAGCATATTAGGACCGTTCGTAGCAGAGCGGCCTACATATTAGGTCGTTTATATCCGCTGTTAGGCAAGCGGAGTCAAATGTCCCTTGCATACGGTCCGTCATGTCCTTTGCGAGTCCCGTTTTTGTGCACGCTAATCTGAAACCCCTTCAGGTGATTCAGAACAGGTTTACACGGATTGCAATCGGGGCGCCGTGGTTCGTACTCAACATCGATCTCTATAGAGACTTAGTTACTTTTTTTGCTAATAATATAAATATTACGTAACCTTATAAATAAATAATACTAAGACATACTTATTAAAAATTCTGTTAGCCTTTGTTCAACAATACAATTATGTAAGCTATCAGTAAAAGTAGAAACAGTTTTAGACTAAAGTTATAAAGTGTATAATGTTATAATCCATTACTAATTTAATTTTGTAATAGTAATAATATCAGGACAGATTTACACAACTTGATTTAACCCCTAAGTAAGCAATTTATTGGCTTGTGTTAAGGGTGTAATACACATTATGAATACTGAGAATATAATTAATTAACGACCAAACCCAGAAATACAGACATCTATGCTCATCACAGACTGAATGCTTACTGACTGAGTCTTATTTACTAAAATTAAAAAATATAAATTACATACATTTAAATAAAGAAATATTATACGTATATTCAAAATATATTATTGATATTAAAATTCGTTTCCATTGATTAACAGGTCGTGGCATCTTGTTAAGGATTTAAAAACAATAGTACCCTCATTGCGAATATAAATATTATACATTACATTTGGTTACAAGAGTTTAAATAAGGTAATTCATAATTTTGCAACGATCGTATCCTCAGGGAGTTAACGATACGAGTATAACATGTAAAATAATGATGGCAACATTCTTTTGAGAATATTTTGTATAAAAGATAACTTGTCTGAAAAATGTATTCATTGTTTCTAAATAGACTTTAATAGACTAAAATGAAAAAAAAAAAAACGATTCAAGAGTTTTAAGTCTTTGACCTTAAATCTATGATCCGTTTAAACGTTTCAGACTTAATACGTGTAACGACTGTAATTAACAGATATTTAATAAAAGTGTAACGAAAGAATTACATTGCAGTGTTATACCAAAAATAAAAGAGGAAAAGAATGCTATAAATTTTGCTAATGAAGTGTCTGATGTTCGAAGCTTCGAGAATTGGCTCAGCTTGCTTTTACCGTGTAGATGTGAACAGTGCACTTTTATTTCTTATTTCTATAGTAGTAGTAGTAGTAGTAGTATGTATGTAGTATGCTATTAGTCAGTGAAGTACGTTCATTTTTCATTTTCAATGTTATTTGTCATTAATTCATGAAAACATATTATTTTAATTCTAATATCTCTACTAGCATATTAGGTATGGTTAGTTTTAATATTTTATGTCACCTATCATTTTCAAAGACAGTTGTCATCTTAAAAGAGTTGATATTATTATTTCTTCCAACTTTGTGTCAACATTTATTAACCAAAAATATTCTAAGTTTATTAAGATTTCATTTCAAAAAATATATTAGGCCTAATTTGAAAAATATTGTTTTAGTTTCCAATATAGTCGAAAAAGAAAACAAAGTTCATTAAATAAATAGTGGAGAGCAACTAGTTTCAATTACTGCTAGCTTTTCTTACTTTTCAAAGACTTAACGATAAAGAAATCTGAATAAAAGGTAAGAATTAATGAAATGTTTTGTATACCTTTGCTTTTTTTAGCTATAGGCTTTTACAAGCTTATATTAAAAATAATTTAATGAAACTATATGAAATAATAAATTACTACCATTGACGTGGTTTCAATAGTTAAACTGAATAAAACTGTTGCTTTTATTTGGTAACGTATAGAAGAATAAAGGGTAGTGAATGGAAATATTAGATATTGGTATGGACTTTGGAGAGATGTTTGTGAATTTGAAACGGTATTATTATACAAGGAATCTTCTGTGACTTTTTGTGACCACTAACTCCTTTCTTGACCCTGCACACAAATACAACACTTAAGTAAAATAAGTATGCATGTTATGACTGCAAGTAATCGGGCTGTACCCGTCTCCTTCCACCCAGCCTCCCCGAGTCACGGCGCCATCGCCTCGACCCCCGGTTTACAAGGTTCCACGCTCAAGGCAGCTAGCTGCCTTCCCCCGGACGCGTGGAGCCTTGCAGTCACTGCTAACCGTAATTAACCATAACTTAACCTTAATTAAGAGCGTTGTAACAAAAAACTTGAATGGGTTATTAACGTAGCAAAATATTATAATGTAACTGTCAGTACTTGTGAATTGTTTTATAAAATACCTTAATAATAATACAAAAAAGACAACTAACTCCATCTCAATTAATGAAACAAATAGACATTCATAATAACCAAAAAATTTAAACTAATTTTCCTTGGTGGTAGACCATAACATCGGGTCGCCGGCAAAGTTACCACCCATCGGGCAAAGTCGTGCCGCAAAGCGACCTAGTCGTGTTCCGGCACGTTGCTCGATGAAGCCGTTTATGGGAAATGGGTCTGAACAGCTGCGGTACGTTGGCGAACCGGTTGACGTCGAGTTGGTATATGTTTTGTCGGGTGTCTAGTCGAGGAGGGTAGCGGGATCCGAAGAGACGGCTTTCCGCTGGCCGCCCGCAGATAGTTGGGGGCCCAATTAGTGGGTTAGCCACCCATGAAAGGCTGCCCCGCCAGCTGCGAAAAATCCCAGGGTGGCTCCATCGTGCTGGTTGGCGACCAGACGAGGAGGCCCGATGGCGATCCCTGGGGGGGTTCGGGCGTCCCCGCAGTCTCCAGGCTAGCCTCTCAGTGGCATGACTCAACCAACTTCGATGTTGGGTTCGATACGTACCGCCTCGTTCAACTGCCATTTCCCATCCCTATTCACTTTAATTTTTTTTTTATCATGAAGAAAAACCAAAAAAGGAAAAAGTTTGTACAGCGGTTGCACTCCTCCTCATTTAAAGTGCACCTCAGTAATATTAGGGGTTTGCACTCTAATATCTTACCTGTCCATCACCACCTGGAGACAGAACAACCGCACCTCTTCTTTTTGACGGAGACGCAGATACAATGTCCCTTAAGCGCTGCGCACCTGGATTATCCCGGATACACGTTAGAGCACAACTTTCGCTCACGTGCCGGAGTCTGCGTGTATGCGCGGAACGACCTCTGTATCCAGCGTCTCCGTCACCTTGAAGACCCCACTTTTTCTTCTTTATGGGTTTTAGTAGACACAGGAAACGAAAAAATCTTGTATTCCTGTGTTTACCGTTCGCACAGCGGTGACCAGGAGACAACTAGATTATTCGAGTATCTCGGTGAGGCTGCTGATATGGCTCTGCATCAGTTCCCTTCAGCGCAGCTTGTCTTTTTGGGGGATTTTAATGCCTGTCATCAGGACTGGCTGTTCCCGTACCAGAAGACCGACCATGCTGGAAGAGAAGCGCGGAACTTTGCGTTGTCCTTGGACCTCTTTCAGCTGGTGAAGCAAGCGACAAGGGTACCAGATGTGGTAGGCCATACAGCCAATTGCCTGGACCTTCTGCTGACAACTGATCCGGACAGGTATCGTGTAGAGGTTACCTCTCCCTTGGGAACCTCCGATCACTGTCTGGTGAAATCTGTGTTTACATATTCCCCACCAGCTTTCGAACCTCATGGTGTTAGGCGAGTATGGAAATACAAGTCAGCAGATTGGGATGAGATGCGACACTTTTTTGCTTCTTATCCTTGGCGGCAGGTCTGCTTTTCTTCTTTAGATCCGTCGAGTTGCGCGGATGTTATAACCGATGTGGTGCATCAGGCAATGGAGTATTTTATTCCTTTTGCTGACGTACCCATCGGTGGCAAAGCTCGCCCATGGTTTAATGCCGAATGTGGTCATGCTCAAGACCGAAAACATTCGGCATATCTCATTTGGGCTGATGCTCGAAGCCGCAAAACTCCGGATGTAAGTTCGAAGAAGAGAGCCTTTAACCAAGCTGCCAAGTCCTACAAAAAGGCATTGCGGAAGGCTCGTCTCGATCGAATCGCTAAGAATGGCGAAAAGCTCTCTGTCAGACCAACTGGCAGTCGAGCTTTCTGGTCTCTTGCGAAAGCGATCGAGTCGAATTTCTGCCAACCCTCACTGCCTGCTCTGCTGAAGCCGCATGGATCCCTGGCCCACACAGCAACAGAGAAAGCGAATGTACTTGCTTCTCTGTTTGCTGATAATTCGCATCTAGACACTGGCAATGCTTCTCCAGCACATCTTCCTCACTGCGGTGTTTCGATGCCTGAAATCCGCATCACTAACAAAGAGGTATGGAGAACATTGTGTCGTTTAGATGTGAATAAAGCCAGTGGTCCTGATGGTATACCAGCCATTCTGCTCAAGACATGCGCAGCTGAGTTGTCTCCTGTACTGACACGTCTGTATCGTCTCTCTTTCATGACTGGAATAGTGCCGAAATCCTGGAAGCTTGCTAATGTGCAACCCGTGCCCAAAAAAGGCAGCCGTGCTGACCCTGTCAATTACAGACCGATTTCAATCACCTCCATACTCTGCAAGATTATGGAGCGTGTTTTGAACTCGCGCCTACTAGCATACCTAGAAGGTAACGATCTCCTCAGTGACCGACAGTACGGGTTTCGCCGTAATAGGTCTACTGGGGACCTCCTAGTGTATGCTACTCACATTTTAGGCGAGGCCATCGAGAAGAACGGAGAAGCGGTCGCCGTCTCTCTGGACGTCTCAAGGGCATTTGACAGGGTCTGGCATGCGAGCCTTATAAGCAAGCTTTCAGCGTACGGTATATCTCCTGGTCTGATCGGCTGGGTAACGGACTTTCTGAGCCACAGATCTCTCCGAGTAGTTGTCGACGGGTGTTCCTCGGAACCCTTGACAATAAATGCCGGAGTGCCTCAGGGGTCCGTTCTTTCTGCAACTCTGTTTCTGCTGCACATTAATGATCTGTTGAAGCCCGGTATCTATGGGTATGCAGACGACAGCACAGTTGTAGAAAGATATCTGCCGAGTACTCGGGCTAGTCGAGATCAAGTACAGTCTGAAAGAGAAGCCATAGTGCAACGTTTGAATGACAAACTTCAGGCAGTCTCCGCATGGAGCAATGCCAATCTTGTCAAGTTCAACGCCACCAAAACGCAGACGTGTCTATTCACCGCCAAAAGGAGCCCTTTCACCTTGGCTCCTACTTTCCAGAATGTATCCTTGGAATACAGTGACCGGCTTCAGTTGTTAGGCTTAGAGATTTCCTCGAACCTCAACTTTGGTCGGTTCATTGAGTCCAGAGCAAGAGCTGCAGCAGCAAAGCTTGCCGTTCTGGCGAAGGTTCGGCAGTACTTTACACCGGGACAGCTTCTTGTTTTATACAAAGCACAGATCCGGTCGTGTGTAGAGTACTGTGGTCACATATTTGCTGGTGCCGCAAAGTCTCATCTTGCGGTTCTGGACTCAATTGAGAGGCGAGCAAAGAGGCTTATAGGCGATCCCGAATTAGTCGGAGCCGACCTCCAAAGCCTTGAGCACAGGCGTAGAATTGCTAGCCTCTCAGTATTCTATAGGATACATTTTGGTGAGTGTGCGCAGGAATTACACAATTTAATTCCCCCGTCCCCCTTCTATCTCCGGACGTCCCGACGCACGGCAGGTATCCATCCTTTTATTGTGGACATTCCACCTGTCCGAACGAAGCGCTTTGCTTCCTCATTTTTACTGCGTACAGCAAAGGATTGGAACAGCTTGCCTGCGTCGGTATTTCCGACCGAATACAATGTGGGTGTCTTCAAGCGAAGAGTGAATAGGTTGCTAGGGTAATGCGCCTTACCACCTAAGACTACATTCCACTTACCATCAGGTGGAATGTAGTCAAGCATTGCCCTAGATAATATAAAATAAAAAAATAAAAAAAAAAAAAAATTAAAATTGTTATTGTTATTGAAATTATTCGTCTGATCCAATATTATCAGAGAGTGAAAGTTTGTTGTTTTTACATTATATTTAAAAAAACATTAAAATATAAGCCTTTAATAAAAAATATATGTTTATCAGGATTTTTATAAACGCTGCAGAAGAAAGTAATAAAAAAACAGACCATAATTGGGAGGATCTGTTAATAATTACTACGGTTAAGAGAAATCAATTCAACGTCGAAAACGTCGTCGTCGAAAACAACGTCGAAACGAAAAGTCAACTCCTAGGAATTGGCGTATCTCTTTAAGTCAAAATTACTTTTGTGGCTTAACTAAATCAACAGTTATACAACAATTAAAATAATATAACTATGCCCAGCAAAGTCATGTGTAAGATGGGTTTTGATACTTATTTTGTACTTAAAAAAAAGACGAAAAAATTGAGATCAAAATGGGATTGCTTTAGACTTTCACAGTTTTAATTTTAGATGTTATGATTTAGTTAGACTCCTAATATATAATAAAAATACTTCCCTTTTTACTAAATGAGCAATACTTAAACTTAATTGTTTTATTGTAAAGATCTTAAGCGTAAGTTTTTAAATTTACTTTGTCTTATAGAAAACGAACATTAGTTCTTATAACCTGAATACTGAATTAAGAGCAAGGCATTCTCTAGAAGGTTCAGTAAAAGTTTATTTATTACCTACAACTTTATAAAAACTGGACATCAGAGACTCGTTTCATTTTACGACGCTCTTGCCTCATCTAATGAAATAAACTACTATGGTAGCAAATTAACACAATAGCCCAAGCAGATAGCCACCACATATAAAATAAAAATAAATACCAATTATGTTTTTTATTATAAAAAACTAAACTAATATTAAGATGCCAAATAACTTTTATTTCTAACCCAAAATAATTTCAGAAATGAATATTTTTGGAAGTAATAAAACACATTCATTATTGTTGTTGATTTATTGATTATATCACTTTTATTAAATTATAATTATAATAATACTCTCTTTAACTATGTTCTGTGCTTAAAAATAATTTTAAATAAATTTGTTTCTATTACTTATAATTTTATTGCTTGCTAAAGTTTTAAGTACATAATAAATAATAACCTAAGTGGCTGCTATATTTATTTTTTAAGAAAATACAAGTTCCTTACAAATTTATCCAAGAAAGAATTCCAGTCACCAAAATCTAATTGTACGTTGTTCATTTAGTCTTATTCAATAAGCCTAAAATTAATACCGAGTACGTGAAAAGTGTCTTCAATTGGAACTTAACGATTGTGTGTATTGAAGACAAGGCAATTCTATTTACTCAAATTTATTAATACATAAGTGCTTCGATCATAGTCATTAACAAGGAAATTCTTCTTAGTAAAATCGTTTGATAAATATTCTATAAAAAATATTTAAATTATATTCGTTATTTCTTCTTTTAAGTGTGTTCATTATATAAATGAGCATATTGTCATTTTATACCATAATAACATAACAATTTTGAATGTCTCAAGAATATAATTGACATCTATAAATTGATACCCGATAACGGACCCTGTCGTAAGTTTGTATATTGCGTACCTCAGTATGAGCAGACCATAATAAGTTTTATAATAGTGGTACAAGTTTGCGCAATTAGAAGTTTTGTTTTATGTGTATATGATTAAATTTATTTATATGATTATAACTCTTAGCTCTTTTCTTCTGACTATAAGTAAATAGTTTTAGAAGCAAGTATTTATTACTTTTGAAATCTATAAGAAAAATTCTCAATAGGATTGTTTAGATAGACGACTACATTAAGAAAAATAAGGGTATGCATATGTAGAAGATTAAAATAATATTGAGTTATTCAAATGCCAATTAATCATAAATTCAGCAAACCTTTATTTTAATTCCGTTTAATAATAATTATAAGAATTATTTAATTTAATAACAAACTTTAAATATTTAAGCATGTGAACGTCAAGTAATTAATTTTGTTTTCAACAATTACGATCCTAATTAATTTCCCTAAAAACCATTATCTTCAGCTGTCGTTCTTTTATAAAACATGTTGGAGATATTATGGAATATTTGGATCTCCTTGAATAATATTACAAAATAAAATATCGTTTATCTTTAATGAGCAGCTAAACTAAAAAAAAACTAAAACTAATTTACTTTCATAGTATCAAGGGTTTTACATAATTACGTATTTTGAATATACTTTATATATAACATCGGCAAATTATGAAAATGAGACAGCGTCAGGCACTATGCTGAGAGCCATTTATATAAAAAAAAGGACACTACTATTTATTTATTTATATTTTTTCAATCAATACAAAAAATCACTTGGGTACAACAAACGGAAGTCTCAGGAGAGCCCTCCTTATTAGATTTCAAACTTATCAAAATAAACTCTTGAGTATAGACAATTTGGATGCAATAATGAAAGATTTTCCACTCATCATTAATTAAATCTACCGAGAGACTTTCAGATTATAAAGTTAGTCTTAAGTAAAAGCTTTTGAATAATACACATATATATATATCTCCTTAACCACTTTATCTGTGTCTTTTTTAGCCTCTAGTGCAGTAATTAGATTTGTTCATAAAAAAGATACTCTACAATTCTTACATTCTTACTTTAATAGACTTTACCGGTGAAAACTTTGTGAAGAAGATGTTTGTTTATTTATAACTAACTTAAAGAATAATTATAAAACATAATATGTAGGTATATAGCTATTTATATAAACAATAACATTTAAGTGTAAGGTCTGTAAAACTCTATTCTCTGTATTAATATATGTAGTGTGATTATGCATGATATCCCAGTTTGTTTTAGTTAAATGGCTACAACTCCGTCAGTAAATTGTTAAGTGTTATATCGAGACTTTCTACTTAAGTCCAATAAGAAGTATTTTCAAACATACAAATTTTATATAAGCATTATATTAAAGTATAATGTTGGCAGTTTGTCTGAAATGTAACTGGAAAAGAATTTTAACGGTAAAATTACCAGGAAAATTAGGTATGAAGGCATTTCGTGATTTGAAATGGCAGACATTACTGCCGCGAAAACGTAGCTATCTCTTTTATTACATTCCAGCCTCAATGTACTGAACCCAGTGTACAGAGACTACAATAATACTTACATTATTTTGTATGGTGTGAAGTTTGTCTTATTTTTTTAATCTTCTACATAACTTTCAAAAGCTTTTCAAGACCCAATATACATTACATTGATACTTAAAATCCTTTTTGATTATAAAAATAACGCCGCGCCTAAGTAGACATAATTTCTAGTAAGTTTTCTTCAGATAGTTATGTAACCGTTTGCACACTTTTTTAAGGTGTACATAATGATTGTTTGCTTACATAAAAAAAAACAAACATGTTTGATTATGCAATCATGATAAACATATTATATATACTACATGTTATAATGTTATATGACATGTTATAATATAATATGATTATGAAATGTGATATGATGATTATGACATATTATAATATAATATGATAAACATATTATATAATAACCATATTATCTGTAATGTTTCCTTCGAAAATAATAACCAATGTTTCTATCCCGGCAGTTTAGAATAACTTTGAAAAGACGTCACAACAGAAATTAGTTATTGAAATTGTCAATAAACTTGTTTAGTCATGTTCAATTTATTAACATTTAATATAGATATAATATAAAATTTAAAATTTATCAGGATTCGAACCTGCGGCTTCTGGGAAACGTCTTTAACGGGACGGAGTATTAAATAATCTTAAAGTGACTTATCATTTCTATAGACAAAATCAAGTATAATTTTCGTCTTAAAATGTTAAAAAATTTCTCCAGAATATTAACCATAAAAAAGTGAATATGTAGTTAACGTATATTTATAAGAAATTTAAAGATGATATATAATTCAACAACAAATAAAAAAAAGCGTTAATTAAAATATATTGCAAAATTAAAATAACGCATATTGTATATAAACATTTTTGTCTATATTAAATATGTAAAGCTACATTGAAAATACAATATGTACCTACTGTTTGATTGTAATAAACATTACAATTTCGTACAAATCTAAGTAAGTTACCAGATCATTGTGGCAATTTATTGTATGAAAAATTGAGTGGGTGAGCTTGAGTGTCGTAAAACAAAATGACGTTCAATGAGTTCACAGTGACTGTGATAATAGTTCCTCTTACCTGCATTAAGACATGACTTTCTTATTATACTTTAAAATAAAAAGTGAAGTCAAATTATCTAACTCAATTTTTTTTTAAATAATAAAAATCAGTACAAAACAGAGGTTTTTCTTCCAAATATACTTTGATTGGAGCCCATTGTGCGAAAGGTTTTCTGTGGGGTAAACTGTCACTAATAGCATATTACAGTTTTATATGTCGACATTTTCTTTGGTATGTTTGCTTTCATAAAATTTTATCGCAGTTCTTATGAATCACGTCAATATTCACAGTTTGTTTAACTGCTCCAGCAATAACGTAAGGAAAAATAGAGATAATTGGAAAAAAGATATAGCTGCTATATGTTAAAAGATATGATTTTTTGATAAATATTGTTTTTTTTTAATATATATTACTCCTCTTGTTTAGTTCCATGTAAATAATTAATACTACTACTACATACAACATAATTCATTTATATATCAAAACCTATTGTTGAACGAGTCAAATTTACTTTCTAAGTCAAGGATTATGATCAAAATTCAAAGAGTTTCTTTTGCGATAAATATTAACTTCTTTCATTGTATGTCTGATGTTATTCATGATTCAATCTTATAAAAAGTGATGGATCTCGTCCTACTTAAATTTTGAATAATTACTTATAACATTACATTTTTCTTATTATTTTTTTTCGAAATTTATTATTTTTTTTACTAAAGTTAAACGATGTGTCTTGCTATTTATATTGTAACTGAAGGTTTATTAACAACTGGGTTTTTACTACATCATCAATGTTTCAAACATATATTATTTAAATGTTGACATAAATACAATAATTAACTAAATATATATGTATATGTGTTTTCATGTAAAATATAGGATGATATTAAGACAGTTTTGTAAAATTCGCATGTATTCATTACGTAATAAATACTCCTTGATATGTATTTAAAATCTAACGATAGTTCCTTATAGATTAATTATTTAAAAATTAAAGTCAATTATTTCCACATAAATTTGTGAACTGCGAAAGTTTCAAACAACTTTCAAAGATCCATTTAATGAAAACTTCGTGTTCTCAGTTGTTGTTGGGTTTTAATTAAAACAATCGGCCTCGGTAACTCTAACAGTGATACTACAAAAAGGTAGTTACTAAAATAGTAGTCGTTTCTAATATTGATTGAAAACAATGTAGTTATTCTTTTTGTAGTTTGGTGTTTGGCTTTAGTTAAAACAAAATAAGTGTCAATTACTTCCCTTTGTTTTTTTATTGCAAAATATTTAATAAAATATTTTATATAATTTATAAATATTTTATATAAATTATTATACATCCTAGTTATATTGTAAGGAATCAAAATAAATAATATATCAAAAATGATATTATATATTTATTTCAACAAGACTAAGTTTGTAAGTTAGGAAATTGTTTCCAACTTTTGAACGATATTTTGACAAAGATAAAACGGTTAAAAATTGATAACGCGATTAGGTAAAGTTTACAACAACTTTGAGTAACGATCAAAAGTTTTGAAGTTCCATTTCTTTTTGTAATAAAATGTGTTACATAGAGAAATAGATGTGACACAGTCGATGCTTATATAAATTTTCTTTATGGTTTTAAATATCTATGATTCAAGTTATCAAAGAGATATAAAGATGACAACATAAAAATATAAACAACTTCCTTAACTTCCTTACAAAAAGAAGAATCTCAACAATAGTCTTGCTGCTTCTGCAAATCAAAAACTTCCGTAGAATTTAGAAAGTTCCAAGTTCTTCTTTCAAGTACTTGAAGTTTTGTGAGATGAAGAATGTTTATCTATACTGCAAAGTTAGAAACATTGGTTAGGATTTTCGAAGGATACCGAATAAATGTCACCACCGTCCCGATAAAGACGATCACATATTATAAAATGTTTAATTCACCGAGACGGACAGCGATATGGTAGCTAGAGCGACGGGACGGTTTCCCATTAGTCACGGGTTCGAATCCCTGTCCGTATCGGTTTATTTTTCATTGTATGTTTATATAAATTTAAGTGTAGTGTATTAATTTAAAATTAAATTAAATCACACGACACATTATTATCTTATATGTATAAGTAACTTGCTAGTTACAATTCCTAAATAATTAATTGGTAGAAAGGCAAAACAACTATAAACTACTAAGGGTCGTAACATAACACTATTAAATAAACACCACTACTGCCAACAATTGCTTTTAGGTTTCCTACTATAATATACATAATAGATTTACTCATTAAATATGTGCAGATGATAGAGAAAGACAATATTAGTAGATTATTAATATCTTGCATTATTGGCTTTCAGACCGTTATTTGAGAATTTATTATTCACCATAACCAAAGCATTATATCGTCAGTTGCTGCTTTAATAATTTGCGGCTTTTATTAGTATATATACATATACGGCTGTAATGCTTTAATGTATAATGTATCTGAATGTATCATACTACACTGAAAAACAAGTTATATTAAATGAAATTACGTTTTGTTTGTATATGTTGTGTTTGTTTGTAGTTTATATATTAAGCTTATTATCAAGTTTTCTCATTAGATTAATTCATGCACAATATGAGGACATTAAAAGTAAAGTATAATTAATACTTCAACTATTATCATATATGTACACACATATATGATAATAGTTATATAATGTTATATTATATAGATAAAGATAACACAGTTAAATACAAAATAAATGTGAGAAACTTATAAAACAATAATAAAATCATAAGATAAAATATATTTTATCCCATATACACTTTTCCAAATAAACATATATTAAAACGGATAATTAAGAATATAAATATATACATATTTATCTTCTTATTTCCATCACTCCCATGGTGACATCAGTGTGGTAAACTGTGTTTTATATTATTAAATTGACTATTGTTGAACTTGTGTTCCATTCACTGGAAATCGCATGTAATACATATCACTCGATAAATTATAAATGCTTTTATTGTCTTCGTTAGCACCATATTCAAAACATTATTGCAAAGGCAGCGAAATAGGCAATTGCAGGTCGAGTATGAGTTCGAAGGCCGAGCCGCAGGCGAGGAATTCAATGATACGAGACAGGCAATTGCCATTTCGGCCGAGGCATATATAGTATTATTTAAAAAAAAAAATGCAAGGAAATAAAAAAGAGCCTTTTAAGTAATAAATTAAATTAATATTAAAAGTTATATTGCTCAATTTTTCTTTTGATTTTGCTGAAAGCAGGTTTTCTATAGCAAATTTAAATTTGCGATCATAAATCTGGTATAGTGCAGTTAATGTTTATTTCATTTTCACTTTCAGAATCATTGCAACTCATTTTAACTTTACCGCCATTTTGTTTAGTTTTTGCCAAAAGGTTAACGCATCTGTGGCTATACACTACAGCCACGAGAACGCAATGTGTACGATAGATGAAAGAGTTTTAAATTCAAACAGTAAATCGTTTCATACAACATTGCCGGCGCGCTCTTCGTTCCAAATTCAAAAAACGCGCCGGGAAGTGTTTTTGGTTTTTCAGTCTACCTAAATATGATACTTCGCGTGTTATTTATTTTGTGATAGGTCATCAAGACAACAATAGAAGTAAAAAAGAAATTAAATAAAGCACGTAGCACTTGCGGCAGAGTGAAATACTATAAACTTTCGTCGTTAACTAGCAGTATAAAGTTCAACGCTGTTAAATAGATGACTATTATCTCCTCGCTGAGAACAAAGCAAAGCTGCTCGAAGACCATTTTGTAACCCATTATACAAGGATATAAAAAAAGATTAATACAACAACAAAACACCTTAGAAACAGAACAGTCGAGCTATACTAAACTTATTTTAAAGATTCATTATATTGCACCGCAGTGTTGAAGCTATAATAATATTAATGAAATAAACATAGCTTAACTATCTTATATATTAAATAATATATATAATAAATCATTTATTTATCAAATTATATAATTAAATAATATAATAAATCATTTATTTATCACATATTGAAAGATACATTTTTATTTATGTTAATTTCGGTACTAATTTTTGAAATAATGTTTATGATGCAAATTTAAATATTTTTGATTATTATCCACGTGTAAAATCATCTATAAATATAATAACTACGGAAAACCTGTTTAAATTTTTAATTAATTAAAAATGTATACTATACCAACAAGGGCAGTACCCTGAGACCGTTCTCTTCACCCTGCCTACTAAGATTGCAAGTAGTTAGAAGCCTATATCAGGATAACTGTGTTTGTAAGGGACGGTGATACCACTGCCGCCACCGTGACAATTAAAGAACTTGCTAACATTGTGGCTAACCGTAGACATGAATAAATGTGTCAGAGTTTACGCGTGCCTCTATAGGACCTACAGCGGTAATGCAGAAACGGATCATCGGATATCTGTATACTGTTTTGAGTTGACGTTGTAACAGCGAATAGTATATAAATTGGTTAAAATATTAACTTGTCTCCTGACTGAGTTTCTAGTTCATTTTCTACTTCTACATATCCCAAGAACGACCGAGTTATGTTGACACTCTTTTTGGGTTGTACCATTGCTTGGTACAGAGTAATGCCCATAAAAAGCCCATGTTGTACAATATTTACGACCCGTCTCGTCTGGCACTACAGGTCAGAAGATTGGGATAGAATTTGGACACAGAAACAGTAAACAGCCGACAAGCTCAATCCTGGCAAAATCAATCCTTTTGGCATTCTTTTTGCCTGAGATTCAATAATTTTTTTTTTTTTTTATCGTTGGAAAAATGCGTTACGCATCATCCCTTCGGCCAGGAAGGTGATGACCGAGGGGGTATGTGGGACTACCCGGCAGCATAGAAGACGCTGCCATTTTTAAGGCTACCCACTAAAAAACCAACGGTTGACCTCATCGCCTTAGTTGGACGCCACGGGATCGCTTTCGCACTCACCGTGACGCCCCGGCGGAACCCCCTGCGAGGGGCCCCGATCAACTTAGGGACACCCTCACCTCGTAGGCCTATAACGGGCGGGAGAGGTCACCCCCCTCTCCCGTCCAGGCACTACAGCTGGGGAAGGAGGCTGCGGGCGTAATCCCGCCTCCTTCGACCCAGCCTACCCCTGCGGAGCGGTTCAGAGGAGGCTGCCTCTCTTTCCCGCTCCGCGGCCTCCTTCTCGGCAATGACTTGCTCGCAGAAGGAGGCCATAGATCCAGGACCTCTCGTCATCGAGCATCGCGGAAACAACGCTCGGCAACGAGAGGTCGCTGCCAACCACGGCCGTCAGCTCAGTACGCTGATGGTCCCAGGCTGCGCACTCCGCCAAGGTGTAACGAGCCGTGTCCACGGGCTCGTCACAGTGGTGGCAGGAGGTGGCCGCCTCTCTGCGCGCGATCTTGTACAGGTACTCACCAAAGGCTCCATGCCCCGTGAGCACCTGCACAAGACGGAACGTTAGAGTCCCGTGCCGCCGGCCGATCCAATGATCGAGATGGGGGGAAATAGCCCCCACCGTCGCAAGACCGGCCGACGGGGACTCTAAGTCCCTACTCGGATCAGGGCTCGGTGAGCTAGAGCCCTGATCCGATCCGCGGTGAGAGCTCCCGACCATATGGGAGCATCGTACAGGGCCATGCTCCTCACCACTCCGGCGTATAACCGGCGGCAAGGAGCCTGCGGCCCTCCGGCGTTGGGTAGAAGCCTACTCAAGGCGACTGCAGTGGAGATTAACTTCGGGGCCAGCAGAGAGAAGTGAGCCCCGAAGTTCCATCTTCCGTCCAGGGTGAGGCCCAGATACTCCATCTGGGCCTTCACCGCCACCCGCGCACCCTGGACGGAGATGTACGCCCGACGAGGGGGACCCCGGCGAGGGCCGTGGAACAGGATGGCCTCCGTCTTGGAAACGGACACCTCCAGTCCCAACAGCCCTTTGCGGTCCGCTACCAACGTAGCGCCGACCGTGGCAAGACGGGCTGCCTCCGCAAAGCTCCCTCCGCGCGCCGTGACGAGGGTATCATCTGCGTAACACAGCACCTTCGTCCGGGGGAGGAGCGGACAGCGAAGCAGCCAGTCGTAGCCAAGGTTCCACAAGACCGGTCCCAACACGACCCTTGTGGAACCCCTCGGCTCACACCAAGTCGGTAGACTCGCCGGTCGCCGCACTCCCACAGGACCTCTCTATCCTGCAGGTACGCCGCCAACAGCCTGCGGAGATAGGGAGGCACTCCATGGAACCGGAGCGCCTCAACCAAAGTCTCGAACGGCAGGGTGTTGAAGGCGTTGGCGACGTCCAGCGAAACTGCCAGGACGACATCCCCCTCGGAAACAGCCTCTTCGCTCAGGTCTCTCAGAGCCCTCAGGGCGTCGATCGTTGAACGACCCGCCCTGAAGCCGAACTGGGCGTCTGAGAGACCTGGACCGACCTCCTGGAGGTGCTGGACGAGACGGGCAGAGAGGACTCTCTCGAAGAGCTTGCCCATCTCGTCCAGCAGCACGATCGGCCTGTATGCGGAAGGAGAATCGGCAGAACGACCCTCCTTCCGCAACAGGCACAACCTGCCCTCCTTCCATGCCTTCGGGAACTGTCCAGTGCGCAAACACAGGTTGAACAGTTCCCGAAGCCTGCCTCCCAGGTATTCCAGGGCGATGACCAGAACCCGCCCTGGAATACCGTCCGGCCCCGGCGCAGTGTTGCGGGCTTGCAGGCGACTCAGCGCGACCTCCAGCTCGGCCTCCGTGATGACTGGGACAGAACCAGCTCCCCCCCTTTGAGAAGGGGGAGCCATCACAGGAGGAGAGTGGCCGGTGGAATCCGAGGAAATCCGGCTGAAGGGACTCCATGACCGGGGTGGTCGCGGCGCGGATTTTATTCCGCGCAACGCGATACGGTCGCCCCCATGGGTCCCTATCGAGACCGGCCAGGATTTCCTCCCGAGCTAGGTCCTTTGCCTTCCGAATCGCGAGCTGCAGGGTCGACTTCGCTTGGCGATACTGACCCTGCAGCTGGGCCTCCATCTCCGGGTCCGAGCCGCGTCTGCGGCGACACCGGAGGAAGGCCCTGCGAGCCCTGCAACAGGCCGCCCGAAGTTCGGCTATTTCGGGCGACCACCAGTAGACACCCCTGCGCCGGGGCCGGAACCCCGCCCTCGGCATGGCCGCATCGCAGACCCTCGATAGGGCCCCGCGCATGCGGCCAGCCAACCCCTCGACGTCGGTTTCTTCGCTGGGGGGATCGGGAAAGGCCCAGCCCTGGACGATGGCTGCCTCGACCGCCATTTCCCGATCCAGCCGCTGGACTGCCCAGCGAGGAAACCGACATCCCGTCCGCGGTGGCCCGGCCAGATCCGGTCGGGAGGCGGAGATCTCAAATCGGACGTATAAATGATCCGATAGCGTCTCCACCTCCGTCTCGACTCTCCAGTCGTCGACCATGCGCGCGACAGCTGAGGTGGCGAACGAAACGTCCATCACGGAACTCCCTTGCTGCCGCACGCAGGTCGGTTCGGTCCCTCTGTTAAGGAGGGACAGACCGGAGAGGAGTGACCAGACCTGGACAGCCCTACCCCTAGCGTCCGTGGCGTGGTTCCCCCAGGCCTCGGATTTGGCGTTCAGGTCGCCGAGGAAGATGACCTTCCCCGACGCCTATCTGCGAATCGCAGCACTGGCGGAGTCGAGAAAAACCTCGAACTCTGCCAGGCTACGATTGGGGGAGAAGTACGCGCCTACGACGACGTACTCCCCCCACCGCGCCACTACCAAACCCGGGCGTCTCCAGAGTGGAGAAAGGGGGACCGGGACCAGGTCCTACAACCACCGCCACGGAGCCGTTTATGTCTCCTGACCAACTGGAATTAGGGGGGACATAGTAGGGCTCGCAGGCCACCGCAATGTCAATGTTCCACTCCGCCAAGGCCTGGACAAAAAGGTCCTGGGCCCTGGCGCAGTGGTTCAAATTCGCCTGAAGGAAGCCATGTCGCCGTCTGGTCATTGCGATATGGCTTCCACAGGCGGTTTCCCGCCACCACCGCCTCTAGGAGCAGGAGGGGAAGCGACTGCTTTCCCCCTCTTTCGTGGAGCTCGGCACGCTCCACTACCGAGCTCGTGGCCTGCTTGGAGTCCCAGGTCTGCGCAGAGAGCGCACCTTAGGACCCCGGTGCAGCCTGCACGGGAGTGACTCGCTAGGCCGTACCGGTAGCAGACCGTGCTCCTATCCACTCCGGAGGGGCAAACCGCACGCGTGTGTCCGGGCTCAAGGCACCCGAAGCACCGCTTGGGCCGCTCCTCCAGTAGCTCCACTCTGGCCGAATTCCAACCAACCAGTAGCCGCCCCAATTCAAGCAACGTTTTTGCCACACCTACAGGACACCGGGCAAAGGCAACGCCCGTGTGTCCGTTGCCCCAGCGAATCTCCCCAACGTGGAGGGAGACTCCAGAGCACTTGGTGGTGCGGCAAATTGCTTCCGCCACCTTCTCGCGAGTGGCAGGGTCGTCCAGGCCCTTGATCTTGAGACCAACCCGTTTAACGGGTTGGACGACTTCTGCCACTCCCTCCATGAGATTCAATAACTAAATCAAGATTAAAAAGTGTTTTATTCACATATTTTCAAATGTTGCTGTGTATAATTTTGTTTTTTAACATATTTAATGCGTTAAGTAAACGAATTAACTTGATTAGATTTCTCTTAAAAATTAAAGTTAAGCCTCTGTCCTGTTTTATTTTGTTGTGTATTATTATTCCTATTTAAGCTTTTATAAATAGTCAATAAAGATAATATTATAAAAAAAAACTAGCTTGAAGGTAATTTTAATTAAATCACAGTTTAACATAATATTCATAAAATAAACTATACATTTAAAAATGTTATCAAATGGTAAGTATTTTACTTAGTAACTAGGAATTACCACACACATTTTGTTTTAATTTTAGTCATTAGATTCTCAAATTAGCTTTAAGGAATAGGACGTTGGCATTCAGGCACATAGTGAGACTAGGCTATTATTAAGTTTACATTTTAATTAAATGTATACTTAGTTTTGACTTGTTGTGTTTTTGTGATTCAAAATGCTTACTCCGTCAATGCAGAATATGTTAAAATTAAATGCTGATAAAAATAAATACTAAACATTTTAAGTTTTCTTTGATATAAAAGTTAACTAATTTATGTTTAAATTAATGGTTTGTCCCCATTTTAGACACGAGTGTCATTTAGACAGGTGATTTTGTAGCGTCCTTTTTCAATGATATTTAGTGTTCTCTCTAATACCAGATATTCGTTTAAATCAGAGCTTAGGTGCTAAGCTTTATATTGTAAAGCCTTTAAATATAAAGCTTATGAGAGTCTTTGGCGATTATAGGTTTTATGCCATAATTATTATTTATTATGTTGATGATACCTGAAAATAATAATAAATTATTTAGTGTCAGAGATAAATATAAATATTGATTTTAGTGTGAGACAAAATGTTTTAACCACAAAACAGCTTTTACAAATTCTTAGCCACGTCTTGTTTAAACACTTCAAGATGGTTTGGTTGGATTTCAATTACGTTACGATGCTTTGTTCAGTTTACACTTTAATTACAGTTTGAGTGCAAAGCGAATAACTTGCTTGATCAGAAATTACAATTGCAAGATATTTTTAAAATTTACATGAATATTAAAAGAATAAAAATAAAGTAATATGTTCAATATGTTATGGAAAGTTTAAAATTTGCGCCTGCTTAGATATGATGAAAAGTACCAGGTTCGCGTAGTACAGGCATATAATGAGAAGAGCCGAAAACAATAAGCAAGCTATGTAGATAAATATCAATGGATATGCGGTTGGAGGGAGTCCAAAAAAGCGATGGATGGATTGTGACAGGCGGAGGAAAGAAAACCGGCAAGTAGAGATTACCGATAATAGCCGATACAATACGATACGATACGATAAACCGATACGAGCAGTGATTCGAACTGCGACCTCTGGGAATCCGTCCCGTCGCTCTACCAATTGTGTTACTGTATCGCTACCCTTCTCGGTAAATTAAGCATTCTATATGTGACCGTCTTTATAGGATATATGTATCCTTCTCTATTAACAATATAATAAAAATGTTCCGCTAAACATTTTACGAATAGTAATACGTTGTTCAGAGTGTTAATATACTGAGCTATCCACGGCATGCTTTAGTGTAAAGTATAGTGCAGGTACGTGCGTTACATAAACGAAATAATTCGACAGAATACACAGAAGCTTCCACTACGTAAATAAGGAATGAAATGAACACGAAATACGAACTTGTAATTGAGGAGCAAATTAGCATACTAGTAACTGTTCTCTTTCATGATGTATGAAAATGTAAAACGTTTAAAGCTATTGAATATTAACGTTGCAAAGCAATTTTAATATTATTTTAGAGTTTTATTACAGACCAAAATATATACATCTTTCAACTGTATTAGTGTCTTATAATAATATTAATAAATTTGTTCAAAGGTTCATGTATAGTAATTCTATAATTAAAAAAAATGTTAAGATTTATTCTAATATGTCATTCTTCTAAAAATTGTTAAATGTTAACATTTAAAGGTAGAAATTCAATTTATTATTGCAGTTTTTTTGTTTATTTCATTGTCGACATATAAAAGCTGAGATACAAATTAATACAAAACAAACGACAACGAATAGCAGACTGATTCAATTAATATTTATTATTAATTAAAGACTTGATATTTTATTTTAAACCTTCCAGACAAATTAATGTATAAAAAGACCGAGTGAAATATTTTAATATGCAAAATATAAGCCGGAATATGTTGATTCTGTAATTTTTTTATAAAATATTTAATAACATCATTGATTGAAAGTAAATTTGACAGTAATATAGCACTTTATAATTCCGTAATTAGGAACTCTTTTTTAACCAGTTCCGCAATTCACAAACTACAATAAATTTATTGTAGTTTGTGAATTGCGGAACTGGTTAAAAAATTGCTAATTAGCAAATAAAGTTAAATAATGTTAAACCAATTATATATTTAAAAATAATCTCTCCTATGTTTTATCCTCTTACGCAATTTAGTCATAATACTTTGGAGATTTTATTAAATTTTTTGATGGTGGTATAATTATTTGTACCGCTCACTTCAGTATCCCAATTTAATATTAATAAGGTAAAATTTTCGTTTGAAAGAGATTTTTTAAATATAATTTTATATTACACAGAATGGAAGCAATGAAAAAATAATTTATTCCATATAAGTTAATATGAGGAACAATCACACAAAGCGACTATTAAAACTAAATTACACTTAAAGGTCCACTTCGGTGTTGAGAAACAATTAAAAACAATTATGTTTTATGATTTGGGTAGGTTTGCTGTTTGAATTTATAATGTTTGATATTTCAAAAGGTTTAGAACACTAATAGAGGTTAACAAGAAATAAACAAAATAAACTTTCAATTAATATCTTTTATTAAATCGTTAAGGAAAAAGATTTTTATTTAATAATTTGAGAACATACGTTCTCGAAAAGAAAATATCGAAATGTCAAAGCGAATCGATTAAGAACTATATACCTGAACAAAAAAATACCGTAAAAATATTTGTGGTATAAGTATTAATAATTTTAGTAAAATTCTAAGAAAAAATCATGAAACAGTTAATTTTTTCCAACTTTGTTACTGATTTAAATCTAGTTTACTAACAGCTTATTACTTAAAAACCAAGTGGTTCTCTTAACTTTACTTTAAAATTCAAGTTGGTTTCCATTAGAATATCTTTTATTAAGCATAACCTATCTTTTAAAACTTATTCACTAAAATCATTAATGTCTTTGATACCAAATATATCAAATTACACTTTCAATAGAATTTACGTATAAATACAGCTAAAGCTAATGAAAACTAATGAAAATGAAAATATTTGTTTATATAAACGGTTTTAAGTTTAACAGCCAATGATTATTATCATTATAAACAAAGGTTGTTGTCATTATCATTATGTATTAGTATCATTATGTCAAAGGACATAAATTGTACCACATTGGTATTTGTAGGTTTAGACAACACGAGTTGCCATGAGGTGGATCTTCTGCTCGTTTGACTTGAAAAATTAACATGAGTTAATCTGTTTAAGACCGATGATGTCAGTCAGACAAATAGATTTAGAGACGGGCACACATGTTAAATTTAAGACGGCCATTGTTTTTGCTTGGCGTGTTAAAAATAACCATAGACTGTCACTGTTTTATATTTTATATCTATAAATCTCCCAAATTGTGAAATTAATAATGGAACGTTTATTACAGCATCATAAAGCTCAGAGCTTATTATGTGTTACGACTTTATTTACTCCGGCACTAAATCTTGTCTTTATACAATGAAAAAAAAAACTTTAACTAATTATTACAATAGTGAGGGGCTACCCTTTTACTTAATTAAATAAAAAAAAATACCACTGTACTCATTCTGTTAACGGATATTCCTTCTAGATATTACAAGATCTTAAAGCTGTTCATAGTGTAACAATAGTTTCCATAAAAATATATTATGCTGTTAATTTTGTAGTTACTATTAATCTTCGAAAAAATAAATTAATATTTTTTAACTTCGCGTATAGAACAAACAAAATCAAACAGTTATACTATTTGTCCCAGGCAATAAATACAATAAAGTAATTGATTGCCGAGTTTCAACGGATTGCATTGTAAATAAGAATAACACTAGCTAACAATATAAAATTTGATTAAAAACGAATGAAACAATATAAACATTTTTTTGGTTTTTCAATAATTTAACATCATCAATCCGTCTAATTTCCAGGTCTCACGTATCTGTTTTTCTAACTCCAGTGCGTTACTGGGTGACATGGGATGCATTTAAGACCTAGTAAATTATATCCTCAAATATATTTTTTTTTCCATGAGATCTCCAGACAAAGTCAGGGTAAGTAGGCACATTCATGGAGTACATCACAGTACAGTAGTAATACAGTGGTATCGCATGCTCTGAAAGTCCGTGAAAATTAGTCAGCTAGCCTGTTAAATAAGGTAGAGAAGTAATTTTCTAAATAAAGTGAAAGTGCATATATTGCAACTTCGTTTATTAAATAAAGTAAAAAATTATTGCAACTTGCAGATGCAATCCAATTTTGATATTAAGTTCATGTTATTCAAAGGAAATACTACAATAAAATATTTACAAAACAAACTCAACTAATAAGTTTTTAATTCATTAATATTGAAAAGAATTTGCTAGAAAAGGGGAAAATACAATGCAAATGGTAAATTAACCAAAAAATTGACAAATTAAATATTTGTAACCTAACACATCTTTAAAGACTACCAATATAAAAGCAAAACATTGATCTAAACAAACTACTCATATTAATATAAATAATTATATTTAATAATTAAGGCTCTTTTATGTTTGCGTCTATATATCATGAGGTGAAAAATATACGTATGTAGTAGACATTTGAATCATTGAACCATAAAGAGTAAATTAAATCTACTAAACTCAACCAATCAACTTAGAGAACTGGAGGACGATGATGAGATAAGTGGTATATAAGGTACTTACCTAGCCTAGCCACTTGGCTAGTGAAGGTGGCGACATGTCCAGACTTACAAGGCCGCCCAGCGAGTACTTGAACTCGTTAATGAGACTCAGTTCATACAAAGATTTTATTTATTTCGTTCTGTTTTATCTGGAAAACTATGATTTATATTTATTTACCAAAGCAAATCATAAGTCGCTGACAAGGGTTTACTTATTTATCATAGAACATGGATAAACTTTAACATATAAGATACTACATATCATATATAAAAGGTATAAAGTAGGGTTGTTAGGTATTTTTACCAAAATCGACAATAGTTATTTCAAATTTACATTTGAAATAACTTATTGTCTTAGTGTATTCTTTAATTGACTTTAATTAATATAATAATAGTTACCACATTCCATTTTTAAGAAGTCATTGATTAATGTACGAATATCAGATATCACTTCTGTAGTTATTGTCGCGATGTAACACGGATAGGTAATAAATAGTGTATACATGAGACAACGTAAAATAACAACAGCTGTAGTTGAAGTCAGGAGCTGAAAAAAATCATAATAGGTATAGTTTGACTGTAAGTAAAATAATATTACAGTTATTTTTATAACCAGTACAGTTTGACTATTATCTATATTTGCATGCTGATGACAGTGACTTCATGTTTTCACCTTCGCCACAATATAAAAAACTATTCATCATAACTCAACCATACCACATTAACAGACATAGCCACTAGAAACAGCTAGTCTTATTTATAAAACGAAATAAGCGCTTACAAATCCATAGTTTAATGGGTCCGAAGAATCTCCTTCAATAGTTTCAATTAGATTCTTTAAAAGCACTACCGTTGACAAACCTGATTTTATTAAAATGACCGACGGTTGTAAATTATTTATATTTAAAATAAATATACTTTTAATGTTATACCGGCAAACACATAATTGATTACAACATTTCTACGTAATAAATCCATTTCCATGTGATAAGCCACTAAAGAAAGATAAAGTATATGATACATCAGTGTTACACCCAGCGGGGTAAATATAAATCGTTTGGATGTGGTTTTAGATACTTCATTGTTAATATTGAGCATGTGATCAAATAATTCCAAATCTGAGAAAAAATGTTTTAAGTCGATTTCGATTTAAAGTCAAAGCATTGAAATACAATAATATTCTACACCAGCTACACTTTTTATAACAATATGAGAAACGTAACAAGTGTCCTGGAAGATAAAAAAAACTATTTTAATGTAAAATTCAAAACATTTGAAGATTTTTATCATAGGGATTATTTTAATTGGATTATCTTGTAACAATTGGTTTCCATCACAAAAAGTAATAAATAGTCTTTTCATGAATATAAATATTTATGCATGATTTTCCTCATGTCCATGTCCATTATTTATTGGTAAATCTGTTAAGGTATTATTTACTGGTAAATCTAAACAATCACTTTGACAAATTAAATAATTAAAGTTATTATTAGGATATTGTTTTGAACATTTAAAATCGTGTAACACTCCCTTCGGAATTAATTTGAAATTTGTCGTTCGCATATTATTTTACCAATGATTATTATTTTGAACACAATTATTGTAAATTACACATAGAGATATTATACACGTATATTAATTCTATGAAATTACAACATAAAATATTACATTATTAATTGTTTCATTCCAATCTGAATTCGTGCATTCGTAAGGGTGTCCCAAGAGGCTTCAGTATTTAAAAAGGAAAATAATTATGTCCGACCCGAATAATGTTTCCCAGGAGGGTGTCAGCTATCTCTGTCCCATTCGACTACTTTGGTAATTTTTTGCTTCTCTCTCTCATGGGGACTAAAAAGTCACTGGACCTGATTCTGATCAATCTCTTCATAGATGAAGTCCATACTCTTTATTAAAAGAATATGCGGCATTGTGCAGTGGTTAGTGTAATGAAGAGGAGGACAGGAGGAGAAGAGAATACCGAGGAATTAGCCACCACCACCAGGTAGTAGGAAGAGCGTGAAGATTAAACGACTTGCTTATTATTTAAAGGAAGGTCCTTTAAATAATAATGATGACAATTAGCTTGTTGCTGTAGCCGAGTGCAACACTGCTGACGCGACACACGAATGGCAGGTATAAAACTCAACTACGAGGCTGAGGATAAGAAATTTAAGACGAAGCTGGTAAACAAGCATGCTTTCAAGAAGAAACTTGCTTTTGATTTTTTTTAATATAATCTAGGGCAATGCTTGACTACATTCCACCTGATGGTAAGTGGAATGTAGTTTTAGTAAGGCGCATTACCCTTGCAACCTATTCACTCTTCTCTTGAAGACACCCACATTGTATTCCGCCGGAAATACCGACGTAGGCAAGCTGTTCTAATCCTTTGCTGTACGAAGTAAAAACGACGAAGCAAAGCGCTTCGTTCGGATAGGTGGAATGTCCACAACAAAAGGACCTGCCGTGCGTCGAGACGTCCGGTGATGGAAGGGGGCCGGGGAAATTAGGTCGTGTAATTCCTGCGCACATAAAAAAACGTTTTATTTCTAACAGTTTTCTTATAGTATTAACAAGTTTTACAATTAAATACATTTACTGAACTTGATTGAAAAATTAAATCAAAAGTTAAAGGAAAGTATGTGCAAGATTAATTTAATTAAACTGTGTTAATTATATAAATGTTAAGATACCACGAATTGTATATTTTTTATAAAATGTATGTCTAAATAACAACAAAAAGGAGAAGAACGGATTAAGTGTAAAAAAAAGAAGGTCAAAAAGTATGTTTATGTATCACAAAAATATACCAATCTACATGCTAAAAACTCCTTTGACGCTGATACTTTAAGAAAATCTAATATTTTTTTGGATTTATAGCCCCTAAAGAGAAATTTACAGCTTTGACCTAACGCTTACACATAACATGCTGTTCCCATTTTATTGGCAATTTGTAAGCCAAAGTGTCTTTAAGGTTACTTTTTACCTAAATTGTGTTGCATTTTTTTAACAGGTTAAGAATTTTGTATTAAATATCAACATTGACAAATTGTCTAAACTCCCCAAACTATTGTGCTTACAAAACGTCAGACTCTAGTGGCACTTTTATAAAAAAATAGAAGCATGGGCGTACACAGATTTAGTGCTAGGGGGAGGCAAACCAGATTTAATAATTAATAATTTTAATTTTCTGAGCATGGTTTATTAATGAAAGAGCAAACACTGATGATTTGCTGGGCAGCTGCCCCCAACTGCCCCCTCCTCGGTACGCCCATGGATAGGTGTGTGGAAGAAAACTGGCAAGAAACTCATAGGATATTCTTCTAAGTTATTAATTTTCAAAACTTAGTAATAGATTTAACTTTTGAGTGAAAAGTGCCTGCGTGTTTGGCTATTGATAAAAAATATAATTACATTAGTTACACTATTACAGAGGTCTAAGGTTCGCTTGCTGGTCTGTACACCAAATAGGATAACTAGATTTAATTTATTTCTTGAGAGACAAGAGATATTTAAATTAAAAACTTTCAATAATAAACTTACTCCATATGGTAAAAATAAAATTAAATACTTAACTTTTAAATTTATTTAAAAATGGGTTAAATATAACCTTATGTAATAGATGTATAACTTTAAAGTCCCGCATAATATAATTCCGTAGAACAGAACAGATTTTGATACTGTTATTCTATAAAAGACTTATTACTCTCTGTACTAGTCATTCCAACTTTGAACAAGACCATACTGTTTGAATACTTCGGGAATGTTTGATTTCAATTCCATGAAGTGAGAAGCGGATTCCGTTTGTGTAACTTACATTTGCTATTCAAACTAAAGATTTATCATAATATAAATAAGTTTTGATGAATTTGTTGACCATTATATTAATATTTTATTTTTAAACAAGATTTATATTAATATATACTAGTAAATCGAGCTCTTGAACTAAACATCCTCCAGTTTATGTTTTTAAAATTGTGAGAGAAGTATTCGATTAACCAATTAACTTTTTTATCTAATTTGGTGGCAATCAAGGAGATAAGGAGATGGTCGACCTGATGGTGGTGGTGGCGTTGCCAGATATGGAAAGTTGCTTAGCATTTCTTAATACGTAGCTCTTAAGAAATGGATAACATTTCGTAAATGTAATACAAAGTAGAAATTAAGTACCAAATATGTACAGTATTAATTTAGAAGAAACATAAATAATCTATTTAACATTCCGAAGGTCATGGTTATAATCTTACATAATTTACTAGAATGTATATACCTTATAATTACGTAAACAAATCCTTCTACATATTTTGCCTTGTTTGCCGCGACAATAACATTAAGTATTTTTGTGAGAAGGATATAAATTGTACGCTTAATTTGTTCTATTGCCCGGGGCAATGGCGTAGCTAGTACGGTAAGCTGACATTATGTTACGGACTTTAGATAACAGAGTTTTATTGGTAGCCACACTATATTTTTGAATATGAGCCTGTCTGTCTTTCTACATATTTTAGTATATTAACATTTATCTATAGACTGATGAAAGTAAAAAATACATTTCTTTTTAAGCTGTGATCGCAGATCCGTAAAAAAAGAGTCGAACAAAATATCTGCCAGTATTTTAAATTTGTTTTTAACCTTTAAACCTTCGGGAGTCATGAACTTTTGCAAGAATTTATGATCTCACTAGGGGTTTTTTATTTATGACCCAAGATGAATTAAATTTAATAGTAATTCATTACACTGAATTATATTTGATAACGGAAAAAGAACCAGAAAACCTGATAAAATCTTTATCCGACAAATTAATGTCATTATTCTGTAACAACACATTTGTCTCAAGGAATATAACATAACGCAATTTTATATTTAACTCATGATATATATATGCTATTCAATCATACTGAGTACAAGCTTTTGCGAGAACTGAAACATCATATTATTCAAGCGTTTTTTCATACAATAACATGAGACACTGCCGTGACAAGGACAATGACGAAATATAGGTATCCAAGTTCGAGATTTCCTTCATTGTGACTCGCTTAATTTGATTAATATCTGTTTTATGAGTTCGTTTGTATTACAATTACAGTTATATAACATTTATACCTTTTAAGTAACGTGTAATGTATACGTGCTTATATGTATACGTGCTATTTATATTTCTACATCAAATACATTGATATTTATGCAACATATACAGCCCAATATGTAACTTGTGTGCTAATACCAGTCTCATACTCTTGCAATAAACGACAGATGGTTGGTTCACATTGGAAATATATAACTGTCAATCAGTTCAGATTACCACCCGCGGCAACATGTTCACGCTTCAGTGGCTTATATAATTGCTTTACCTTTTAACTTTCATATATGTTATTTTATCAAAATAATATTTAATAAAAATATGGAATATTATTTATTTATTTTATAACTTATATAGTCTTTCACAACATAAAATTTGCGGATAACAGAAGAATTGAAAAGAATTTTACGTTTTTCAGTAACTATGGTAATCATGTTGAATACAATTTGTAGGAAATGAATTAGGACACTAAGAATAAATAACTAAATACATTTCTTTTGTTTATACTTATTCGGTCTTCTATTTTATGTTTAAGCCGAGTGAATTTTGTTGAGTGTAATAAAGCGTATATTCAATTATAATACTTGGGTTAACGAGATTATTAATTAGTTTTAAAATTATATACGAGAATTATTTTTATTGAAAAAATAATAATAAAAAAATTATAATTGTAATTGTAGAGATATTATTCTATTAATTATTATTACTTGTCTTTAATCAGATATCATATTAAAAAAAATAGTCAAACAAAATAACAAATCAGTGTTTAACTTTTAAAATTTTCCTTGTCGTAAAAAGCTTAGCAACGTAAATAAAAATGTATTAAAAGAGCCTTTCCAAACAGGCTTCGTTTGAACGACCTTCGATCTTTTCTCTCAAAATATTCTTGCTTCACTTGAAAGTTTGAGGAGGAATTATGTCCCGACCCAGCCAACATTGAAGGCTAATATTATCATTGAAGATCACACAACAGGGTAATATTGTAAAAAATGCTTAAGATTTTGGAGCAATATAAAATATTCAGTTTATTTTATTTGAGGAATCAGAAAAGTTAGTCCTATACCTTATTTTGTCAAGGTCAGCATTCTGACGTCCGATTTCTTTCCTTTCAATTCAATAAAGTAAATCTATAGGTCCCTGTTGATCAAATTCGAACTCCAAATGGTATTTTGAATTTATAAATATTTTATTTTGAATCACATAAACATAAACACATAAACTAGTTGAGTGAAAATATGATGTTGTTTATAAACAATCATTATTTCATTAGTCACTCGATATGACACCATGTCTTGAGTAGTTTGTTTCGTTTTGTCAATGGCCAATATATGTAAAAGATTAAAAGCGTAAAGTTTAAGCATAAATCAATGTTTGTAAAAGATTCTAATTTAAAGTAATCAGATCATTTATTTACGACTTTTAATAAAAATTATGTTGGTCTAACTGAACAATTTCAACATTATTATGGTTACAATACATTAATATTTTATAAAATATTCATATCCGTTAACAATTAAAAGGTAACTTTTTGTTTATATATTGATGTGTATTTTTTCCTTAGAGAGTTTATTTTTTTGTGTCGTATCAGCAAAACTTCAAAGTTACCCAAGGTAACAAATTGCCTATAAAATGTTGCTTATGTAAACGATTCGGTCAAAACTGTAAACACCCGATAAAGGTCATAAATCTATGAAAAAATATCGGCATCGCTAAATCTAGTTCAGCCAATCTGTTTTGAAGTACGCGGTTTATTGGAACACCAAATGTTTTTGTCTAGTTTACAAGAATACACTTTATGAGAATTTTTATTGATTCAGCTCTATTGCTCAGTTGACTTACACTGCATTCTATCTTGATATTCGTACGCTGGAAGGTCAAAAAAATTGCGGAATGGAGGGGTTGGTGGGGGTAGGTTTACTTGTCCAGATAGTCACTAGTTGAACATTTCATTAATACTATATATACTATGTTTGAACCTAATCGACTCGAATTTTAGTTATCTGGACAGCCAATTGAAACCACTACTCCGGAAATGGTCGAAAAAGTAGAAAAACTTGTATTTGAAGATGGCCAGTTTAAGAAGAAGCAGCTTGCAACAATGATTAAAGTATCAGAAATAATTATTTTGAATATTCTATATCACCATCTTGGCATGACTAAGGTCAGTGCAAGATGGGCTCCGAGAATGCTCACGCCACTTCAAAAACGTGAACGTGTCGAGTGTTCTCGACAGTTTTTGGAACTCTGTGGAGAGAGAAAGGAAGAAGTTATGGCCCGAATCCTTAATCCTTACTGATGATGAAACCTGGTTTCATCACTGAACCTGAGTCGATGGAGTGGCATAAAAAAACAAGGCAAAGTGACACAATCCACTGGCAAAATCATGGCAACTGTCTTTTGGGATATAGAAGGCATTTTATTGATTGCTTACAAAGAACGTGGTGTGACTATAACGGGACAGTTCTACGCTTCTTTACTGGAAAGATTAAAAGAAGCCATCAAGGAAAAAAGAAGAGGAAATTTGTCAATAGGTGTGCTCCTTCTGCACGACAGCAAAAGTTTTTGCTTAAATTGTTTGTTCTTTAAAGTAAAATTTATTGAATTTTATTTTGAAAATTGATTGCGTTGACATAAAAAAAATGTTGTAAAAAACTTATTAATGTTTTGATTTTAATTGGTATCTTTAATTTGTCGATCAAAAAGCAAAAAGTCATTGGTAGATTATTATACGAACGATATATTATAAATAATTGAGTCCCAAGGGAGTATGATATGATTTTAAATTGTCAAACAATACCCTAATATTGACGTTAATTATTTAATCTATCAAAGTTATTCTGTAGATTTATTAAGTGAATGTACTATTTAATTAGTTTTTTGTAATGGAAACCAATTGCTCCATGGTAATTAATTTAAAATATTAGTTATTGTAAAAATGTTGAAATGTTTGGCATTTAACGCTAAAATATTTGTTACTTTACAAATGACTAGCGTTCCTACAAGTACGTAAAACATTGACTATATATACATTGTAAAACAATACAATAAATCGAAAAACATGTTCTTTATTCAATCATCAAGAAAAATATCTCCAGAAGTGCCTTCATCAAAACAAAATAACTTTATTAAAAATGGCACAAACATAATACAGCAGTTGAAAATAATAATTTTATTTCAAATGTGTCTTGGTGTTAATCGTGAATATTTGTTATGTGATAGAAAATGTGTGATTATATTTTCTTACATTTACAATGTGCTACTTGTTTTTTTTTCAGTAACTTTTTTGCTCTTCCAGGACACATGTGACGTTTCTCATATTATTATAAAAAATGTAGCTGGTGTAGAATATATATTATTGTATTTAAATGCTTTGATTTTAAATCG
The DNA here is from genome assembly GCA_959347355.1 of Napeogenes inachia. Classification (NCBI taxonomy): domain Eukaryota; kingdom Metazoa; phylum Arthropoda; class Insecta; order Lepidoptera; family Nymphalidae; genus Napeogenes; species Napeogenes inachia. The sequence continues at coordinate 20,922,636 of OY365800.1, read as the reverse complement.
AAATAGACTTAAAACATTTTTCTCAGATTTGGAATTATTTGATCACATGCTCAATATTAACAATGAAGTATCTAAAACCACATCCAAACGATTTATATTTACCCCGCTGGGTGTAACACTGATGTATCATATACTTTATTTTTCTTTAGTGGCTTATCACATGGAAATCACTAACTCTTTTTATTTCATGTATTTACCACTGATAGTCCAAGATAGTGAAATAATAACTTACTCTACATTTCTTGTTATTATTTGGAAAAGACTTCAGATTTTAAAAATTCATGCTGCTAAAATATTTGCTGTCGATGATGCTTTATATAAGAACAGCAAGCAATTAACAACCAAGCTTGAAGAATTGGCTGCGAACACCAACCTTGACGTAACTTCTTTTCATAGTGCATACGAGTTATTACATAAAAGTGCTGTAAATCTTAATTCAATTATGAGTTTGCCGGTATTATAATAAATGTATTTTCTTTTTATAATACTTTTTATTTAAAAAGCATTATATTATATATATCTGCTTACAGCTGTTGGTAATTTTAATAAAATCTGGTATATCAACTGTAATGCTTCTCAAGAATCTTATAGAAACTATTGAAGGAGATTCTTCGGACCCATTAAACTATGGATTTGTAAGCGCTTATTTCATTTTATACATAAGACTAGCTGTTTCTAATGGATATGTCTGTTAATGTGGTATGGTTGAGTTGTGATGAATAGGTTTTTAATATTGTGTATAAACATTAAGTCGCTGTCATCAGCATGCAAATATAAATAATAGTCAAACTGTACTGATTATAAAAACAACTTTAATATTATTTTATTTACAGTCAAACTATACCTATTATTTTTTATTTCAGCTCCTGACTTCAACTACAGCTGTTGTTACTTTACGTTGTCTCATGTATACGCTATTTATTACCTATCCGTGTTACATCGGGACAATAACTAAAGAAGTGATATCTGATATTCGTACATTAATCAATGACTTCTTAAATATAGGACAATGTGGTAACTATTACTATATTAATTAAAGTCAGAGACAATTAACAATTACACAAATTACACAAAAAAAATTTTAATTAATAAATTTTAGATTTTAGTAAAAATACCGTACTCTACCTTATATTTTTTTATGTTCTCTGTAGTGACTTATATGTTAATTTTGGCCTATATCCTATATATCTAAAAATAAATAAGTTACCCTTGTTAGTAGCTTATTATCTGCGTTGGTAAATAAATATATAGTCTAATTTAATAGGTAAAATAGAAAGGCGTAAAATAAAAGCTTTGTATCAACTGAGTCTCATTAATGAGTTCAACTACTCGCTTGGGGGCCTTGTAAGTCTGGACATGTCGCTGCCACTGAGCTTCACTGGCCTATGTACCACCTATCTCATCATCGTCTTGCAGTTCTCTAAGTTGATTTAATTTATTCTTTGATTTGGTTCAATGTTTTAAAAATATAATAAAATAAAGCACATAATTTATAGGTCTACTTAAAGTACATTTGTCACCTTATGATAAATAGATTGATAGAACATTCTTAATTATGTAAAATACACGTTATTTTAAAAACAGCTATAACTATGTATTTTATTTAGTATTTATAGTTTCTTTCGAATAATATTACCTTTTATGTTGGATTTACTAAAACATGTGTCCACTCAGCATTACTTTAATTTCTCTTTCCTCTTTCAGGCTTGTGATTAAAGGTTTTGCCGTATGCAAGAATTTTGTATTTAACTTTTGTCTGTATTTTGTAACACCGATCTTTTATCTTACACTCGTAATATTTTTTATGTATTGTATTGCATTTTCCTCTTTGGATTTTAATAATAATTATAATAAATATTCTTTATTGCAAACATAAAGTATAAAATAAAGATAACAATATTAAAATAAAATAAAACATAGTGACACAAAAAAAGGCGGCCTTGTCGCTGAAAAGCGATTTTTAACAGACAATATTAAGGTAAAGGATATGTGATAATAACAAAATTATAATAATAATAATAAATAAATAAAAATTATTCCTTACTTATTTATCTTATCGTCTTGGTATACAGTCCTTTTTTCTTTTGAATAGACTATATATATTCATTTATATAATTAGAAAAGAAAAGGAAGATCTATATCTTGTGGAACTTTATTATATATGCGTACACTTGAGTGTATGGACTTTAGTCCATGAAGGATTTCTTAACTTTTCGAAGTCGAAATTTCAGCGTTATGAGTCTATTTTTATTTCTTGTATTGATCGTATACTTTTTTATCTGTTTTTAATATAAACATTCAAATTTTGGCGTATATATAGTTATTATAAATGTATTGAAAAGCCATAGTAAGAATACAAATTTCTTTAAAAACATCTCTTAGGGAGTCTCTAGTTTTTAAGTTACAAATAGCCCGTGTAGCTTTTTTCTGTATAATAAATATAGAATTAATTTCGGCATCGCTGCTCATAGTAAAATACTGTAAGACAAAATACTGTCAAAATAACTAAAATGAACCGAATCAAGTCGTATTAACGTCTGTTAATTGTCTTACTTTTGATATTGAGAGGTGGGGGTTCCACTGGAGCTTTCTGTCTAATGTTATACCTAAGAAAGAAAGTTGTTGAGTCAGTCAATTCTCACACTTCATTGTTAAGGAGTAAACTACAATTTTGACTTTTTACATTAGGAAGTGTAAATTCCATGCATTTCGTTTTCTTAGTATTTAAAAACAAATTATTAATTTCGAACCAATGAAGAACACGTGACAGAGCACTGTTTACTTACGCTCAACTTTAAAAATAAGCGAGGCATCATTAATATTGTAAAAATAAAAAGGGGCCAAGAATAAATCTTTGTGGAAGACCCATCTTTAGGTGAGAACCAGCCGATTTACAATTATTTACATAAACCGTCTGAACTCTTTGATTCAGGTAAGAGGCAATAAGATCAAGCGCAGCACTATGCACACCATAGTGATTAAATTTGCTTAGTAATGTATGATAGTCCACGCAATCAAATTCTTTAGATAAATCACAAAACACTCCGATTGCATTCTGTGACTTTTCCCATGCGTCGTAAATGTGCTTAAGAAGGGCGGCACCCGCATCAGTTGTTGATTTGCCTTTGGTGAAACCATATTGTTCGTTATGCATGATTTCATTGCTATAAACAAATTCTGACATTTGGTTTAGAATAATTTTATCAAAGATTTTACTAAAAGTAGGTAAAATATAGAAAGGTCTAATTTCCGGGTTCTAGTCTACCGCAACTTTTGAACAAGGGAACTACTTTACTATTTTTATTAGACCTTCGAATGTACCGATTTCAATACATTTGTTAAAAATTAAGGATATATGTGGAGCAATATTATTTATAATACTTATTAGTAATTTTACTGACATACCCCAAAGATCACCGTTTTTTTTCATATTTAAATTTATAATAATTTTAACAATTTCCTATGATGTAACAGGTTTAAAAATAAAACATTTATTACTGACTCTTACGTTATTTGTTAATTCGACGATTGCATCACATGGTGAAGAATTTAAATTACGCGTGACTGTTAAAGGAATTTCGTTTAAAAAGTCTCAAAAATAGCCGCCACATTCAAATTTGAATTTATTTCAATATTAGAAATTTTTAACTTAATAGGTCCATTAGCAGTCCTAGTTTTCCCAAACAATAGATAAAAATCCCAAGTTGCCTTTATTTTATTTTCTGAATTTAAAATGATATTTTTTAAATAAATCGACTTAGCTAAGGTTCGATTTCCGGCAAAGACAGGCATTTATGTGATGATCATAGATGTCAGTGTTTCTGGGTTTGATCGTTTATTAAATATATTCTCAGTATTCATATATGTATTTCTATCTATTTGTGTCGTTGTCTAACACCCTTAACACAAGCAAATAATTTGCTTACTTAGGGGTTAGATCATTGTGTGTAATTTGTCCTGATATTATTATTATTAAACGTTCTTAAATATTTTACAAAAATACCTACCTTTATTCAAGAACACCGGATCTTGATTCCATTGCCTTTCACCATATAAATCACATAACTTAATTCTACTTTTATATATTCCCACGGTAGCTCAATCACTAAATTTCAGTTTTAGGTATTTCTTCATAGTTTTTGGCTTACAAACATTATTAAATTCTTGTAACAAAAAATTGAAAACGTTATTATATAATTTATTTGCATTATCATCGGTCATATCTACAGTATTCCTAAATGTAAGGATCCGGTTTTTCGTAATTGGCCTGCAAGTAAACTTTTGGGGCTTTTCATTTACATGATTAATTAATAGAGAAAATTTTAAACCACAGTGGTCTGAACTTAAATTCGTCATTACTGTTTCTTCATAGATGTTATAGCGACAGAACACATCATCAATACAAGTCGAGGTAACACTAGTAATGCCAGTAGGTTCAGAAAAGACGTTCAATAAGATAAAACATTTAAACAAATGTAGTAAACGTACACTAGACAAAGTTACTTGTAATATATCTACATTGAAATAATCGCACACTATCACGGACTTGTTTTTTTAGCAAAGCTTAGTTAAAATATCTTCCATTTTGTTTTAAAAATTATCAAAGTCACCAGAGTGGGGTTCATCACTCAATACAGGATAGTTCAATAATTCGCTCGACAGAAAGCGCCACTATGTCTGATCGAGACTTAAACACTACAGCGTTACGAGCTAGGATAAGTCAGCCACCGCGAATAGCTTTCTCTCTACAGCAGGGCTATTCGCTAACTTTGACTTTTCTAATGACCATCAGCTGTGACGTCATGGCAGTTTGTTACTATAGTTACATAATACGAAATTAGTTGTTTGACAATCATTATGTCCGCACTTACTGATAGTGATTTTCATTTTAACTGTCAAAAAAGATACGCAATAGCCCTGCTGAACGAACTTGACAATTTATAATTTTGAACATTTATAATATTGTTATTCTTTGATAACCAGTGCACTGTAATGCTCAATAAACTTATGTCATATTTTTAAACAAGGAGTTCCACTTCCGATTCCTTGCCAACCTAAGCCTTGTACCTATATTTTGATGGACAATAGTAAACAGCTTAGATTTTATCTTAAAATTTAGTTTAAAGTAGAACGATTATGTTCTGTCAGTACTACACTATTTAATTTACATTTATTTTTCGTTATATCCCTTATAACGAAATCTTTTAAATTAAATGCTACTAAAGTAGCAATCTGTTTTTTTATAATATACATTGTACCTTTTGTCATCCTAAATCTATTAATAATAAATTTGTTTACATCAAAGTAAAAGAATGCATCACTATGACGGTATGTCAGATTATATAATGTCAAATTTAAATTATATATTTATTTGTTTTGTTTGTCTGAATAAGAACATGTATATGGAAATGTACAAATTACAAATTTACAATTATTCTTACAATGTAATTTTAATAATTTTTGTATATTTTTAATTGTTTCAATTTTATTAATCTACAAACCATCACCATATAAAAGTACAATAGTTCTGATTTCAGTCAACTTTGAGTTAAAAATAATTATTTTACCTAAATTGTGCTGGTAACTGGCTCCAGGCGAGCATACATTATGTACATTATTTAATTCCCTACTTAAAAGAGATCAAAAGCCCTGACCTAATTGGTCAGAAAAAACAAAGTAATTATGTTTGAGCACAACAGAGGAAATATTATTAATTTGATTTTTATTCATAATATTTATGTTTGTATTACTACTTCAGTATGTATAGCCGAATCACCTAACATCTCCGAGTCTAGTTTAGAAACGACATTTAATTTTTCAGTTAAACAATTACAATTAACATAATTATTAGTTAATAACTATAGTTAAGTTATAGTTATAACTTACATAGGTCAACTAAATTACCTGTAGCTTCAATATGTTCCTTAATTTTGAATTTTGAGAAGTTTCATATTTTTCACTTATTGAATGTAATGAAGAAGTTAATTGAGAGATTTCCTCATGCAAGTTTTGGGTGTCTCGCTCATACATTGACCTAATCTCAATCATTTTCCTGTTATAAACACTCACTTTTTTAATTAATTTGGAACGTTCAAATTTGAAACATCTTATTTTTTTTGCAGAAAACTTGTTATTAATGAGATTTTTACTTTTATTAATTAATTTTTTAATTTTTAATTTTTTATGACTTGAAAAGTATATGGGATGCACAATTTTAATTAAATCAATTATAGTAGAATTAACATCAATGAAATCTGATTGAGTAGGTTGTGCATTCAACCAGCTCCTCATATAAGCTTTGAGTATGCTGACTTTCTACATTTAATTTGCAAAGTTTCTAGATCTGAAACTGCCTGCACCAAATCAGACTGAAGCTCTGAAATGCGATCTAAAGCCCTTTCATGCTCATTGCTGTTGTCCAATGCAGTCACTATATTTTTTAACTGATAAATATTTAAAATAAAAGAGGAGACAACACTTTGTGGTACAGCAACTTGAATGTTAGACCAATTTGATAAGGAGTGACAAAGTAGTACTCGCTGGCGGCAACCATGCAAGTAACAATGAAACCATTTATGTTCTGCAGGAGTATATTAATAGAATTCAGAATAGCATGTACAATGTCAAAATCCAACGTGTTAAATACATTTCTAAAATCCAGCATAGTCATAACCAGATTCCAGAATCCAGAACCAGTCAGATTTTGGCGTCAGTTATTGTAGACCAAAGTAGTAGTCTTTTGACCGGTAAGAAATCCAGATTTAATTTGTTATGGTTAGAAAGAAATTGCTAGGTTGGTGATGGACTAGACGTTCAAGGACTTTGGAGAGCAAAGGAAATACATGTATGGGACGAAAATTAGATAGTAAGAAAGGATATATTTTCTTTGATTAGGTATACTTGTGCATCTTTCTCTATGGTTGTATGTATTGATGCTTATGGAATGATTAAAAATAAAGGTGATAACGGGAACAAGGCGATCAAGGATAGGGAGAATCATTTTACGACTTATGCTGTCGAATCTAATGGCGTCTGATTTGATAGCTAATATATTCTTCTTAACATCGCTAACAGTACATAGAGCAATAACATTTTTTTGAGTACCAGGAGTGGATATTTGTCTGGAAATCCCACAGAAAATAAGGTTATATTTGAGGACGTAATTTAAACACAAAATAAGCTTTGAGCTTCATGATGCTGTAATAAACGTTCCATTATTAATTTCCCAATTTGTGAGATTTATAGATATAAAATATAAAACAGTAACAGCCTATGATTATTTTTAACAAATGAAGCAAAAACGAATGGAGTCTTAAATTTAATATGTGTGTCTGACTGTGACTTCATCAGTTCTGAAGAGATTATATATGATATATTATATAGAAACCGTTCCGTAAAAAGGACATCAATAATTTTAGTTTTTAAATGAGTTTTAAAAAATAGTTAATGTTGTATAATAAATAGATATTATAGTGGAAAACAACTTAAATTTTTAAATATACAGTTAAGATAAGGTCCAGTTTGTTTTTTAGTAATAAAATTGTAGTAAACTAGTTTTGAATTTCTAATAAAGAAGGAAAAAATATATGTTCCTTGCTTTTTTAATAGGATTTTACAGAAAATATTTATATCGAAGAATAATTATTTGTATTGTGATTATTTTGTTCAGGTATATAGTGCTTAATCGATTCGCTTTGTCATTGTATGTGCTCAAATTATTAAATAAAATTCGTTTTCCTAATCGATTTATCAAAAAAAATTTCATTGAGAGACATGAGCCAAATATTGTCTCGTTTATTTCTGGTTAACCCCTATAAGTGCCCTGAACCTTTAAAAAAATGAAAGATTATAAATTCAAACAGCAAAAATTAAATTAAAGATTTAAAAACCCCCGACACAAAAAGAAGTGTAAAAATTATAAAAATAACATTATTATGTACCTACTTGTTGAAGTCGTTGCGTCGGGGGACCGCTTAATAAAGATAAAGATAAAGAATTCAAAATTTAAGTAAGTTACCTAAACAAATAATGAAATAACTATATCAAATCGTATAGTCCTCATTCATTAGGTCCTAAAATGTTGTAAAATGGACACCATCATCAATTTGACTACAATGGTAAATAAATGGTTTATTTTTTTTTCTGGTTTTTAATTTTTTTTTTCTACGTTTTATTAAATAAACCTACGAACACACTAATTTAACTTGTTATTTTCACTTGTTTATTCCTATAAATATTGTATACTTTTACCAGCACCAATAAAAGTTCCATATCTTTTTTTTTAATAAAAAAATTTGAAGGTTAAAAACGATTATTTTTTTACTATTTTTTATAGTCTATTGCAATTTGTTTAGTATCTCAGCTGTTCTATGTCAACAAAGAAACAAACAATAAAAATGCATTAGCAAAAAATAAAAGTTCTAAATGTTATACATCTAACAATATTACTAAAAGGACATATTGGAATAGGTAATAACAAAGTGTTTATTATTGAATTACTATACCCAAACCTTTCAATAAATTTATTAATATAAAACATTGATATAGTTAAAAAGGTTATATATGTTTCTCTATAATATAACAGTAAAATATACAAAACCTCAAAATAAATTAAATCCTAAAATAATGTTAAAATTGCTTTGCAAAGTTGATATTCAACAACCTTAAATGTTTTGCAATTTCATACATCATGAAAGCGAACATTTACTAGTATGTTAATTTGCTCCTCAATTACAAGTTCGTATTTCGTGTTCATTTCATTCCTTATTTACGTAGTGGGAGCTTATGAATATTTCGTTCGAATTTCGAATTATTTAGTTTATGTACCGCATGATCTACACTATACTATACACTGAACTTTAGTGACTAAAGCATGCCGTGGATAAAAAGTATAATAACACTCTGAACAACGTATCACTATTTGTAAATTGTTTACCGGTACATTTAAATAATAATAATAATTAATAAAGAAAGATAGTCAGACTATTATATTATATTAGAAACCTGATAATTAGTTGTTGCAATGTTGTTAATTAATCTTAATTAATCCCATTATTATTATTTTTTCTATATGTCTACTTAGTTGTTTGAAAAAAAAAACAGGGAAAATTACTATTTATTTATTTATATTTTTATTGGTAATAATTTTAACAAAACTTTTTTTTATTATTGGCTACATATATTATGTAAAAATTTTCCCACGAAGAATTGAAATAAATTTAAATGTAGCTATTAAAAAATTCTAGGTGTAATACTAATTGAAGTATATGATAATTGCCGCCTGTAAATATTGCTACCCATATCTTCTCTTAAAAGCTTAAGAGCTGCCTAAAAGAAAAAAATAAAAGTCAATGTCCACCCGACACCGACACCCTAAAGGTGGCGGAAACCAAAACGTACCGTTCTCTCAAGGAGTGTTGACACTAGACCGGCGGGTGGTCTTAAAGCTTTGCCTAATCAGTTATCAGTTGCGATGCATTTTTTGCACCGACTACTACATGATGATAAATTGTCGTTTTTTTACGGGGTCCTCCACATAATACATGCAAAGCTTAGTTGTAGAAGGCGTGTAAGCTGTTTGTTTATCTTTATTGACTAAAACTTATTATTTTTTAAATCTGTTTTGTTTTTAAAATATTTTATCTTATATTAAAATCAGTATTTATATTTATTGACTAACACTAAATAGTTTAATATAAATACAACATTCAGTGTTACAAAATCATAATAAATAAAAATATGACTTAAACATATAATCATTTAAAAGTAGGTGTTCCATTTTGATAAATAGGTTTTAGTAATTCGATTTAAAAAAACCGCGAAGGATCTTTTATATATTTGGAGGGTTTAAAATATAGCTGACAACAAAAAGCATAACAGCTAAGCTCTGATTAAAACGAATATCAAGGCTCTAAAGAGTACACAAATGTTATAAAAAAACATTTAGAAACATGTCATAAAAAAATAATATCATTTTTAATCTTGATTTAGTTATTGTATTCCTAATTAAGTTTCAGGCAATCCATAGTTGAGTTTCAGGCAAGAAGACTGGCAAGAGAATCGACTTTCTCTGTTGCCATGTGAGCCAAGAAGTTGGAAGTTGCCGAGAGCATACAGAACTTTAGATTTCAGAGCATATAACTTGCCAGCTGCTTACGACATGTTTGAACTTTGGCGACATACATGAACTTTGACAACATACTTAATTTTTGCTCTAGTGATTTTTTTTTTGAAAAACCTGGAGGTAAGGTTGTACTCTCTCTTTAAGTACTTAAGAGAGAGGGAGAGAGATTCAGAGTTTGGATCTTTGGTAACTAACACATAATAATAATAATAATAACAAGGTTTTCCATCAGACATATTATTTCCGGTTGTTGTCCATCAGACATATTATTTCCGGTTGTTGTCCATCAGACATATTATTTCCGGTTGTTGTCATCTTGCCAATGGAGAGTATTTGCACAGGCACAACCAAGTAGCCAAGATTATCCACCAAGAACTTGCTCTTCGATACGGTCTTGTACCTTTTGAAGTGCCCTATTATAAGTACTCACCGGAGCCAGTTTTGGAAAATGGTCATGCTAAGCTCTATTGGGACCGATCTATCATAACGGACAGGACTATTGTAGCCAATAAGCCTGATATCGTGTTGGTACATCGGTTAGAGCGCCGGGCATTTCTTGTTGATATCAGTGTCCCGTGTGACGCTAATCTTGTGAAAGCTGAGAAGGACAAACTGTCAAAATACTTGGACTTAGCTCACGAGATTACCGACATGTGGGATGTTGACTCAACAATAATTGTCCCGATGGTGGTTTCCGTCAATGGTCTTATAGCGAAGAGTCTCGATCATCATCTCAAGAGGCTCTCACTAAAAAACTGGATCAAGGGTCGGATGCAAAGAGCAGCAGTTTTGGGTACGGCACGCATTGTGAGGAAGTTTCTTTCGCTGTCGCCCTAACCACCGACGGACTGGTTGTAAGGCCCACGTCGGCGGGATACTGTTTTTTATATTTATATTTAAAATGTTCTTTTTTTAAATGTTATATGTATAAATGTAAATAATAAGATTAAAATAAAATAAATGAATAATAATAATAATATCAGGACAAATTACACACATTGATCTAACCCCTAAGTAAGCAAATTATTTGCTTGTGTTAAGGGTGTTAGACAACGATACAAATACATAGAAATACATATATAAATACTGAAAATATATTTAATAAACGACCAAACCCAGAAACACAGACATCTATGCTCATCACATAAATGCCTGTCTCCGCCGGGAATCGAACCCGAGCCTCATTGCGCCGTGACACGTTAGGCGTCTGCGCTAACCACTCGACCAACGGGGCGGTTATACCTGTCCTGTCATTTGTAAGTAGCAGCTGCTTTAACACGATCTCCGAACCCTGGCCGCCATCTGCAACTGATTGGCACTGCAGAGTTGGGTAGAATTTTATCCATTTTCTGAAGTATATTTGGTGTCGTAATCAATAATATTATTATAAAAAACAAAAAAAACCTGCATTCTTGGGTAATAAATAAAAGTCGAAATTCTATCCCAATCTGCTGACTTGTTGTGCCAGACGAATCGGGTCGTGGATATTGTAAACATGGGTTTTTTATTGGCACTGCTCTGTACCAAGCAATGGTGAAATAGCCCAAGGGGAGTGTCAATAGTTACTTGGTTGTTTTTGGGGTATATAGAAGTAGAAAATCAACTAGAAATGCAATCAGGAGACAAGTAAATATCTCAACCAATTTATACACCATTCGCTTTTACAAAGTTAACTCAAACAAAGTAAATAGATATGCCTGCGTTGTCAGTAGTACGTGACCCAAACCAATCGGTATGATCCGTGATTTAAGTCACTGAGGACTGTGACTTCAGTAAAGATAACTCGTGCTAGAGTGTCGTCTGTTGTTGTTGTTGTTTGAACATGGTCCACAAGATGATCTATAGAAACACGCGTAAACATATGTCTATTTATATAAATATATAATGAATAATAAACCGATACGGGCAGGCATTAGAAGCCGCGACCTCTGGGAAACCGTCCCGGCGCTGAAACTCATAATTGAATAATAACGCTGTCCATCTCAGTGAAAAGGTCAATGTTCTATATATACTGCATAGAATTTGAAACAATGTCCCCGTGGGAGTAATTGAAATAAGAACTTAACTATTTTCAATTCCCATTTCAATATATGTTTGTAAAAACGTAGGATTGTTCCACTTTTTCAAACTTTGCGATTTCCTCTTACAACGTAATTTGCATCTTTTTCGGGGAAATCTTATAACGTTACCTTTATTGCTGCTCTAGCATTTATCTCTGTTTTCCTGTCCGTACCCAACATTAACGCCTAATCAGCTCCTTGTTCTTTTTCACAATTACCACTCCTTATCCCCAGTTCAATCCTAGCTCTTTGACGTGACACTCCTTTTACCAAATTCACTCATTTCAATTAATTAATTGATTAATTATGCTGCGTTTTAAGTTCTGCGTTCTGCGTTCAACAACGGTTGAATATATATATTTTAAACCATAAATTAATTTTATATTAGCATTGACTAAGTGTTACATCTGTTTATCGCTGTAACTATACTTGTTTTATTAACAAAGAATGAAACTTCGAAACTTTTGATCGTTACTTAAAGTCGTTGAAAACTAAACCTAAACGCATTAGCAATTTTTAACCGCTTTATCTTTGTCAAAATATCTTTTAAAAGTTTTAAACCATTTTTTAAATGGCAAACCTTGACAATAACTTTGATCATGTATTGATTTCTTATATAACAAGCGTCTATAATAATTTATTTTTGTTATAAAAAATCTAAGGCGGGAAGTGTTTGAAACTAATTTTGTTACAACTAAAACCAAAAAGCCAAACACCAAACAAAAAAAATAATAAATACTGTTTTAATTAAAATCCAACAACAGCTAAGAACTCGTAGTTTTCGTTAAATGAATCTTTGAGCCAAAGTCGTTTGAAACTTTTGCAATTCACAGACTTATATACATCTTTTTATATATTTTATTTGTTAGTTATACTCAAATTAAAAATAAACACCAAATAGTTATGATATAATGTCTTTAATGTCATGTCTTTTTTAAATAAAAAAAATCTAACTAACAATAATTATTACGTTCATATCTACATTAAAATAAAGTTGTATTTGAAACATTAATAGTGCACTAAAAACTCAATTACTAATAAACCGTAAGTTACAATATGAATAGTAAAATAGATCATTAAAAAGTAAAATATTCAAAAAAAAATATAAACGCTGAACAGATCATAGAAAATTGTCTCAAGAAAAATGTAATGTTAAAAAGTTATTATTCAATTATGAGCTCAAAGACTGAATTTATGAATGAAGGAATAAGATCAGACATACAATGAAAGAAGTTAATATTTATTGCAAAAGAAACTCGTTGAATTTTGATCATAATCCTTGACTTAGAAAGTAAATTTGCATTGACGTTCTATATAAGACTGTTTCAACAATAGCTTTTGATATGTTAATGAATTATGCTGTAAACAAAGGTTTATTTTGATCAATAAATATCAAGGCAATACTATAATAACAGAAACATAATTGAATAGAATAATAATTGAAAGTAGTCTTCTGTATTTTATAAAACATAATCAATTGCAATTAGATGAAGGATTAATTACTTTCTCTGTAACCAGTATGAGTTAATATTCTCTAAAAGATCAAAATAAAAGTATTCTATGATGTGTAAATAAAAAAGAATGTTTAATTAAACGTTATAAAATTTATTGCTTTGAATAAAAATTTGAAAAAATATTAACGAGTATCTTTGATCAAATTTTGTTTAACCGAGTTAATTAGTTATTACATATGAATAAATTGTTCATTATTTTTCATTGTTCATTTAAGAAGATTGACACTTAAAACTAGTCGTCAGAAGAAAATTCTGCTGATTTTTTTTTTATAAATTACCCTATTTATATTATTTATGTTATTTTTGTTTCGAACTTGTGCCGCGCTGGTGCAGTAGTGCACTAACCATTACACCAAACGTACGATTGACGATAAGCCGTAATTTTGAAACACACTCGATGGACGACGTGATCAAAGCTACGATAAAAGTGAAGATAAGACGAAGCTTCTTCGCATTTTCGTGGATTCACCGTGCGGGTGTCGGGCCCATCGCGTTGCAAGGAGAGGAGTGCAAGCAGTGCCTTGGACTTGCGACACAGGAGTAAGTTTAAGGGGCCCCTTTATTATGCGCAAAAACGCTCACCTTCCCCTCCACACTCCTCTCCCTACCTAACCAAATTTGGAAAGAACCTACTAATGGCGCCTTTGAAATACTTTCTAGAAATTAACCGATGCTTGTTCTAGAAAGGCCAAGGTCTTTAAGTAGGCTATGGAGAGATTTTGCTGTTATACCTCTCGCTCCCACTTCTACGGCGTACGAGCTGAATACAATAAATTTATTCCTGGACAGTTCGTTGGTCAGTTCGTAATACTTATTAAGCTTGGATCTTTAGATTTACCGATGATATGTCTTTTGGTAACTCTTAGATGTTTGTAGAGCTCCGATGGTAGTTTTTAACGTTACTTATTGGTAGATTGTCTACCCTTTTTATGAGCATTTAAAAAGCTGTAGACTATTATATCCAACGATGGAGTACGGGCTTGGTAATCATTTTTTTTATCTAAAAATTTAAACGGAGCTGCGTCCGTAACCGTACTAACGCTCTGACCGCCTATTATAAGATTCGGATCGTAAGAGGTATTTTTGGTATATCCGTCTACCCAGACACAGACTAAAGCATTTACTTGGTTTTTTCCTCAATACGCACGTCCACGTACAGAAACCCTCAACTACATTTAAAAGTACCTGACATTGGTTTTGATTACGTGTCAGTATCGCGAGATCATCTGCAAAAGCTAGTTCCATACTAGTATTTATTCTGTGTATTTGTTTTTAAACTTAAAACAATAAACTTACTTTTTTTAAATTCTAATTAATTTGTTTTTTAAAATATTAATTACTATATTAAATATAATAGGAGAAATATAACAGCCTTGAAATAAACCAACGTTATAATTAAGTGGTTTTGAATGGTTTTAATAAAAAAATATTGGGAATTTTATTTTAAATAATATGATGCAATAATAAATACCTACCTTAGGAAAGTTATACCATTTAAGCGTGAACATCATCAGTTCATGTCGTACCGACCCAAAGGCGTTCTCTAAGTCTATCCAACAAACAGTAATTTGTCTCTCGCTAGTTCTGGCATCTTTACGGCTTTCTGATATTAACGTATTATGTTCCAGGTATCCAGAAATTCTGTACAAAACCCTTTTAATTATTTTATTGATTTCCTCCAAAAGTGGGTTGTCATAAAAATCTTCAGTAGGAGTCTCAGGTTTGTGTTCGTTTGGATCCCCATACAGTGCAAACTCTGGCACTTCGTATGTGCTTTTATAATGGTCGAAAATTTGCTCGTTGGTCAAGACAAGCTTATTTAGCTTAGATTAGCTTTAGATTACCTTTTTCATCTTTGAAAATGTTTTTTCAGTGTTCAAAATGATTTTTATCAAAGTCTACTTCATGTTTTGCTCGATCAAAGCTATCACGATTTTTGTTATTTGATTTGTTATGCCTTGGATTAGTTTAAGAATTGATCTCAATGCCCTAGACAGTTGGTTACTAAGTTGATTATCTCCTAAGGCTGTACGAAGTTTTTTTATAAGGTTTCTTTTTCAATTTATAACCGTTTTCTTTTTATCTATTTTAGTGAGCATCACGATTCGTAGGTGGATAGTGTCCATTAAAGTTGTCATAAATAGTATTTTGAAAAGTCTCTACTTACGCATCGAGCACCTGATTTGAGCCCGGGTGCTCTAACAGGGCCGCTATATTTTGGTCATGTACTTTCCAGGTCGATTGTTTAATATTAGGAATACTAAGATGCGTCCGGATGGTCATGGACTCCTGTAACGGAACAACTTACAGCAAAAGCGGCTCGCTTGTACTTCAGCCAAGTCCCGGAACTATAAAGCATAAAGGAGATTGGAAAGTCTTGGGCTTAAGGATAAATCTCTTTCGCTCCTCACAAGTTACCTTAAAGACAGAAAACAGTCCGTCAAAATAGGAAAATTTGTTAGTGACACTATTACTATTAAATATGGGGTCCCCCAAGGAAGCGTGATTGCCTCGACCCTATTTTTGATATACAGTAATCCATTATATAATATGAAGGTTGAAGATGGCCAGATCTTCACCTATGCAGATGACACTGCCATGCTAAATGAAAACTTACTGACCTTGAACATGTCCAAGTCTAATTACGTTTGCTTTACGAAAATTAACAGCACTCAACCAAGATCTGATTTTATTATAAAGATTTATAAAGGCCCTTACACCATAAAAACAGATTGTGAATGTTTCTACCACTGAACTATATGAAATATTTTAACTGCTTACGGTAAAAAAACTTTATGTAGTAGCAACAGTATTAAAGCTCCATAAAAGTTTGAAATATTTACCTCCGTCAGCAAACACACGTAAAAATTACACAGTTTTCTATAATGAATCAGTCAAAAGTAAATTTGCCTCAAGACAATATCAAGACAATCTATTTATTTATTTCATAAAATAAACCAGGAAGTGGACACATATTCCAAGACATACTATGATTGCAAAACAACTTTAACAGATTGGTTGGTAAAACGTAATTATAAAAAAATAGAATCTTTTTTTGAATACGTCACCTAACACAGAGTACACTTTAACAATAAACTCAAAGACTCAGACCCGTACAGAAACTGACATATACTCGCACATACACAAATAATCCCTCACTCTCACATCAAGCTGTAATATAGAGCACATTTGTATCATATCATAACTCTCAATGTATAAGCCATAGTTGACATGTTTACGTGTAATAATTTTTAAATTATGGGGAGTCAAAAGCTACAAATGGTTCGAGTAATATAACACACGGGTGGCGAGCTCCAGCTCGCCAGTTCTGTTAGCTTGAACTTGACTTGACACACTACAAGGTGTCTAGAACAAGGTCCCTTCCACTGTTGTCTGAATTTATTTTGAAACTTGATTATTTCATTAGACAAATAACTAAATGTTTGTAGAATTAAAATCGTTAACTTTTTATATCCTCTCCAATTTTATACCATTACCGTATAAATCGGTATTGTTATTTTTGTAATTTATTTTTTTATTACCAATCCAAACATCAATACATATCATTAACAAGCTATACATGAGAATAACAAATCTATTTGAATTATTTATTACAATATATTTATCGACACAAAATCTATATGCAACTTTAACTTTAAGTTAAATTAAAATGGACTATTACATATTTGTAAAGACTACATACATAAATATACTTTTCAATTACTTTGCCTAATGAAATAAAAGTTCTTCACATCAAACTTATACATACATTTTATTCTATAGTTCTAATTCTAGCTTACAATATGATCACTGTAAAGACATGTAAAAAAAATTCTCTAAGTGAATTAGTGACCAAGACCAAACAAAAAAACTTTGTTAAAAATGGACCGAATATAAAGCAATTAAAATATTTATTTCTTTTTCAAATCTCTCTCGGTATTACTAGACAATATTTGTTTTGTGAAAGAAAATGTGTGCGGATATTGTATTCCATTTACAACTCCATACTAATTTTACTAACCATGATTTCTTTAATTATCAACGATAAATATAAAACCTCTTATATTATCATGAAAGTCGCAGCAGGCGTCGCATATCTTGTGCTGTCTTTTATTGCTCTTTTTGTACAACAAAAGAAACTGCAATCCTTTTTCTCAAATTTGCAATCCTTTGATGAAATACTTAATATTCAAAATGACATTCCAATAACTTTCCCAAGACGATGGTACATAATTCCAATGGGAGGAGTGTTTATATATCATGTGCTAGACTTCTCACTTTGCTTTTTGTTAGTCATCTATTATGAAAAAACCAATTCTCACTCATTTTATTTTATATATTTTCAACTTATAGTCCACGACTGTGAGATAATTATGTATGCAGCTTTCCTGGTAATGATTTTGAGGAGACTTAAAATTTTAAAAGCTCACGCTTCCAACATATTTGTCATCAATAATAAAGAAAAGTGGAATGTAAAGCCGTCCAATGATAAGAATGATCTAAAGTACTTGGCTGAAAATGTCAAACTTGATTATGGTTCTTATCATAAAGTATATGAGCTGTTGCATGGAACTTCCGAAAAACTTACAGCTCTTATGAGATATCCGGTACACGCATATTTTTCTTTACAAATATAAAAATATATGTGTTATGTAAGTAAAATATCTTATGTAAGTAAAATAATGCAACTTGTTTTAGATAACAGTAATATTGATAACATCAGGGTTGTCTACAATACTGCTGGCTCAAAAATTGATTCTTCTTATTGATGCTGGTAATAACTCTGGGTCTTATCGGGTCGTAAGTATTTAAATATCTTTGTGTGTGTGTATTACACTAGAAACAAATTTAGTGCTAAACAAATACATTTATTTTGTAGATTTTACGATTAACTACTACCATAGTGTCCGGACGTTGTCTGATGCATTTGCTACTAATTATGTTTCCTTGTTTTATTGCTAACATGACAAAGCTACAAGCTTCTGTTATCCGTACTATGATATATGAATATCTAAATACAAAGCGGCTTGGTAAACAATTATACTAAATACAGTTTTAATAAAAAAATCTATACATTTTATTACCCATTTTAAATAAATCTCTCATCAAATCTAAAAGATTTTCGGATTTTTACTTGAACACAAATATATAGTTTTTTTTTAATGTTTTCATTTTTTTTTGTATTTAGATTAGTTTATTTATTTAGTAAAAGAACTTTTTTAATTATAGATAAACTTAAACGGCGACAAATAAAGGCGCTGTACCAGATGACCTGCAACAGTGAATTCTCATACAAGCTGTGGGGAGCCGCTGGTCTAGACATGTCCCTACCATTGCAATTCACTGGCCTGTGCATCACGTACCTTATTATTTGCGTGCAGTTTTGTAAATTCATTGATTAGCTCTATGTCATGAGTTTTGACAACTTTTGAAATATTGTGATGATTATGTTACCTTTTTACGGTCTTTTAGTAGTTAATATTTTCAAATAGATCAAACATATATGTAGTTGTTTTTTCAATATCATTTTCCTAACCTGTAAGTTCTTTAGCAGTCCCATAATATAAAATAAACCGTCAATGAGGTCAAGGAGGTCGCGAGTTCGAATCGGTTTATTTTTAATTCTATATTTAATTAAAATTTAAATAAGCTTAACATGGCTTCGCTCAATATGGTTTAGCTTAACATTGCACGTATATAGCCATTTTGGAGCAAAGCAAATAATATTACTTTATTATAGTTAGCAGCAACAATGGATAGTTGCGACTTTGTTGTTTTTTATATTTTCTAAGGAATTGCGTAAACTTTATTGCTGTTTGATTAAACGTAAAACTGAACACACAAAAGTAAACTTAAGTATACACGAACTAAGTGTAATACTGTTGTAATTATCCAAATTGATTAAAACTCATTAAATATTGCGATATTAATAAATGAGCATATGAATTAATTATTTTTGAAGAAACATTATTTTTTAATATAATTATATATTTTTTTTTATCATTGTTATTCCTTACGTAATTGCTGGAGCAGTTAAACAAACTGTAAATATCTGATCATAAGAACTGTGATAGAATTTTATGAAAGCAAACATCCTTTGAAAAGAAAATGTCGACATATAAAACTTTTATATGCTATTAGTGACAGTTTACCCGGCAGAAAAACCTTTCGCGCAATATCCTCCGACCAATATGTTTGAAAGAAAAACGTTTGTTTTGTAGACATTTTTATTATTTAATATTTCAAACACACATTTTCAGAATTTATTCTACTTTTATACATTTCTAGTTTATTTTTTTTTTAATTTCTATATGTGCTAATTTGCTTGTTTCATTGTTTACTATACGGTGTTCAGAATAGTTGCTGCATAGGGTTTTGTATAGGTCTATATATTTATTTCGGTCGGTGTGATTGGTGCCAATTTGGTTGGCAAGTCATTATCTAGGTTTAGATTTATGATCAACATTTGTACAATTTAATAATTCGCGTATAAATTTCGGTAGCATGGCCAATAAGATCATAATATTTACAACGATACAGTGATAATTAAGTGCTTTTATTTTATGTTTACATCACAACATTGTAGATGTAAGTAGAGGTAATTGGGCATCTATACAATATATAAACATTTCGAATAATGCAGAGATAAAACAGTTAAGAATAATCATTACTCCCCGATGTAATGGTATTTAGGATGACAATTTAATTAATTATATTTAATCTAGGCTTATTGTGCAAATATATGGATGTTACTATATTAATATCTTACTCACGAGGTACATTACAATTTGGAAGTTATGGAAAGTAGATATTTTTCCCTTTTTCCATATTTTCACAGCCCAAATCAAAACCAATATATTAAAATATGAAGCTTGAGGATTGTATCCGTAATTGGCTCAAATTTACTCAAGACCAATTGTCTCACAAAAAACCTACCTATTAAAACATCCGTTCAAGGCCATGGTACAATGTGACTTCTAAATACCAATTGAATATTCATTCCAATTAAATAAGAACCAATGTTTATTATGATTGTTTATTTCTATGTTTATTATGATATAAATATTTCTTCAAAGTAAGCAAACAATCACTATGTACAAACTTCAAAACGAGTGCATTAAGATTGTATATATAATAATACTAGAAATTATATCTGCTAACACACAAAATTGAGTATTGATAGTTAGAGTAAAATAAGACGGACGCGGTGAAAGGAAAGAAGATTACTAAAACATAGGAGTGACATCAGGATAACACGGCGCTGCGTTGGTTTTATAATCAAAAAGGATTTTGAGTATCAATGCAATGTATATTGGGTCTTGAAAAACTTTTGAAAGTTGTGTGGAAGATTAAAAAAAGAAGTCTAACTTCACACCATACCAAATAATGTAAGTATTATTGTACAGTCTCTGTAGACTGGGTTCAGTACATTGAGGCTGGAATGTAATAAAAGAGATAGCTACGTTTTCGCGGCTTCAATGCCTGCAATTTCAAATCACGAAATGCCTTCGTACCTAATTTTCCTGGTATTTTTATCGTTAAAATTCTTTCTCAGTTACATTTTTGGCAAACCGACAAAATTATATTTTAATATAATGCTCCTATAAAATTTGTATGTTGGAAAATAACCACTAATACTATGTATATTAATAAAGAGAATGGAGACTTACGAACCTAATATTAAAATTGTGTTATTTATATAAATGTATTTATAACTTATTTCTTTTTTTATATTAATTATATAAGTTAGTTATAAATAAACACCTTTATTACAAAGCTGACACTTACAAAATCGGTTAATGAAGGCCCTTATGCGGGAGCCTGTGATAATTGTAGAGCCCTGGAGTCTTGTGCAATAATTATATTTGCACATGAAAAAAGATATCGTATTACAGAGATTAAGGAGAACTGTATATTTATTATTAATAAGCTTTTACCTAAGACTACCTTTATACTCTGGAAGTCTTTTGGTGGACTTAATTAATGAGTGTAGTAAATACGTTGATATTTTATTTTGTAATTTTATGTTTTATTATTTAAGTTCATTTTTTTATTAAGGGTATAGAATAAACAGCTTTTGTGTTGTTTATCAAGAATTGTAAAAAGTTGTAGAACATATGTTTTTGGGATTGATGTAGAGATACTGCTTAATATATTTTATAAAATATATATGCTGGTAAATATATTTTATAAAATATATTCACAAATACGTAATTACATTAAAACCATTGACACTATTAAAAGGCATTAGCTCATTCTTTTACAGTTTACCTGCTCATTAATGGTGAATGAAAAAGAATTAAGTAATATAATTAAAAGAGATTCAAATAATCCAAAATTTCTCCAACATGTTTTATAAAAGAACGACAGCTGAAGATAATGGTTTTTACTGAAATGAATTAGCCACGAAATTGTTGAAAACAAAATTAATTACTCGACGTTCGCATGACTTAACATTTAAAGTTTTTAATTAGGTTAAATAATTAATATAATTATATTATGTTCGTATTTGTAAATGCGTATAAAACACGAGATTTATTTCAAGAGCAATCACGCAATTTAAAAGAGAGGGAGTAAGGCTTACTAGGTTTTGCTCATACTGAAGTACGCAATATACAACGGGGTATTTATTATTATCGGGTATCAATCTCATTTATTAAATGCATACATTTAAAAGCCTTCTTTTAAAATAGAGAATGTATTTTAATTTATTTCTTGTTATATTTGAAATTTATTCAATAATATAATATATAAGAATTAGAGTCATGAATAATTATGATCAAAGCGCTTTGGTATTGAAACTGGAGTAAATAGATTGCTCTGTCTTCAATACACACAACCGACAAGTTCCACTTGAAGACACTTATCACGTCCTCGGTATTAATTTTGGTTTTATTGAATAAGACTTAATGAACAATGTACAATTAGGCTTCAGTGAATTGGATTTCTTTTTTGTTGAAAAATTAATAAAGAACTTGTATTTCCTTAACCGTCACTTATGCTATGTTATCAATAATTTTGAATTTAAAAGTTAAGCAATGAACAAAGTAATAAAAATAAGATAATTTACAATTACGTTTTTTTTTAAAAGCGCAGATATACCTACTTAAGGAGAATATTATTAAAGTTTTAATTTTATGAAACTATTGTACTAAATGAATCATTAATAATAATGTGTGTCTTGTTATTTGTATAAATTATTTTGTCTGAAATTATTTTGGGTTAGAAATAACAATCTTTTTATATGCTGGTGGTTAAATGGATGTATTCGGCTATTGTCTCAATTTGTTACAGTACATAGTTTATTTCATTGGATGTGATAAGATCATCGTTAAACGAAATGAGTCTCCGAGGTCCAGTTTTTATATTGTTGTTATAAATAAACTTTTACTGATTTCGGTAAATGAAAATGTCCATCTTACTACTAAAATTTTAACAATAAAATATTTTAAGTATAAGCCAGTCATTCAGTAAAAACTGAAGTATTTTAAATACATATTAAGATGCTAACTAAATAATACAATTTAAAACGAATCTTTATCTCACGACAGTGCAGGCCAATATTTGTTTTCTTATAACTAACTGTTTATAGTTCGAAATACCATCAACTATATATAATTATTATATATAAAAAAGAAATCAAATAATATGACTTCAATTTTCTTATAATTTTTTAATTACTTGTGTGTGTGTGTGTTTTTTTTTTGTAGATTTTATGAAAATTATTTGATTATAAATGTTAAGTGCTTCAATTCTTAAAGTGTGAAGTTTCCTTAAGGTAAAATAATCTCTAAATAGAAACTTGAATGAAAAAAGTAGTTTCTCATTGTTTCCTCGACAACTGACCCAACTATTTAAGTACAGTTTCATTGCCACTCGTTTTTTTGGACATCTGTATTTATAATAATAATAATAATCTATTGGCCAATAAACAAACAACTAGTCTGAGACTGCCAATCTTGAATTGGTCGGAAAAAATATATTTCATCAAAATCATAAGCGTGAAATGAAAGTCAAGTAAAATTTTGTAATACGATTAGGTATATTGTCTTGGTTATTAACTTCAGCGACAAGAGAAGCGAGATCCTAATGAATGTCAAAAAAAAGATTTTAATTAAAACAATTTTTTATAACTGTCTTTTCTAATTAGAAAATTTAAAAAGAATTTCTGGTCTGGATTTTTTCGTCTCGTTTCATGCATTTATACAGTTTTTTTTTACCAATAAAGAAGTTAATAATTTCTTATTGCTGCTTACCAGTTTGAAGGTTTATAGTTTTAATATATATTGGTAAGAACAAAGAGTACGTATTATCAAAATCTAAATCTACGCGTATAAAGTCGCAGGCACAGCTAGTAATAAATAAGAATGAAAATACTAACTGCATCAAATAAACACAACAACATTTACCCAAAATTTCTATGTCATGTTACTAGTATCATGAAAGTTAACACATATTGTAAATTTCAATGACGTTAATGTTAGATGTAGTTTTACGTGTTTATGTCATTTTAGGTTTCTGAAAATAGCTTCCTTGGGATACGAATTTTGCTAGGAATGGTTATGAGGTCCTATAACTAAATAGGATCACACTTGTTTGTAAGTATAATATATTGTACTACAACCTTTAACCTTTCTTAAATAGGCGTGTATGATAACTCGGTTTTATACCTATAAAACCGTATACAAAATAATAAACCTTTATTATTTTGTATAGAAAACCAAAAATTTTATGGTATTGAATTTTTTTTTGTATAAAAATAATAGTAATATAATAATAATTTTTAATAATTAAAACAATCAATATGATTAGCAAAATTGTTGCAGAACTGAAATGTTGAGAAAAGTATTTAAGTAGCTAATTTAACGCTAACTTGACAGAATTTGAAAAAAAATTAAGTTTCTTTGAACTCGAAAAACATGCTCGGGAACACACGTTTTCTCACATTTCTTCTACAGTGTGGAAACGTGGACTTTAAAAGCTGCAGATAGGATGCGCTTAGGAACAATAAAACAATTCTATAACAATTCCAGATTCTACAAATTCTCAGCCTATCTAATGCCTCCGCGTCTTTTAAATTCTTCGGGCACGTTTCACGCAAATTAAACAGAAACTTAAAAAAGCTAATTGTGACCGGAAAATATAACGACAAGAAGCTAAGAGACTATACACTAGTCAGACCAGACCAGTACCATATAGCTCATTGCACTAGATCAGGGAAGATGGAGGTCGATTAAAAAAAATCTCTCCATCACCCAATGATGACGATTCATGGAGGAGGCGAACACAGAGAGGAAGTAATGTTTGTATAAAAATTTAAAAATATATATCTTCTTAACTTTATATAACCATCATCATTTAGAATTTCTTAAGTAAAATAATGTAGGGTTTTATTTATAAAAAATAAACTTTTCTAAACGATTACGTAATTTTGTTCCTTTTAAATATTCAAAGTTTGTTTTTAGATTGGTGCTGAAATTTTGGTGGATATTCTAAAGGGGATTAAATGTCTGTCTGAGGCTGATTAATTATTAATGAGTTTTATAAATTCATACAACTTTTGGTATAAAACTGTAATCAAATTAAAATTATTTGTAGGATCAAAGAAAGTTTAATTAGGTCATTTTAAAGTAGCTGTATATATAAAATTACTATTACTAATAATAAAATAAATATATTATGTACATTTAATGATATAACCAACGTATCTTTTGAGATAGCTCATAAGTTATTTAAATGCACTTAAAAAAACGGAGTCATATAGTAAAAGACTTAAATTCAGAAATACAGATATACATGCTTATAACATACATTCCTGTCCCTGTAGGGAATCGAACCCCATTAAGCCGCTACGCATTAGACGCCTGAACGAATCACATGATTAACTAATTGTTTCTGCTATTGTCATAAGACTTACCTAATTCTTTTAATACAGTGGATAATGGGGTCCTACTTTCCACAGAGGACCGACCGGCCTTCAATTAATTTTCATCTGAGCTTCGCATTCGTCAACAATTAGTTCAGTTTCGAAAGTAGTCGTAATAATATACTGATTTTTCGTCGTGTGACCTGCAGGACTATAAAGACCTAAAGCAGTGGGCTAGTGGCATTTTATTTCACATAAGTAATACTACTAATAGATATTGCCTTTAGGTCATTGCACATTAACTTCAACGTCATCAAATACCATCGGTGCCACTTGATACCCGGTAATTAGGTACTTAGGTATTACTGATAAAAAAGCAGAAAAAAAATATTTAACACCCCCGATGCAATAAGAACTCTAAAAAGGATAAAAATTATATTATTAAGTACTTATAGAAGTCGTTGTTTCGGGGGACCACTAAATAAAGGAAGAAATAAAAATACAAATAAATTACCAAGGCAAATAACGAAATATCAATAACAAATCATAAATCCTCATTCACTAGCTCCGAAAACTACGTCTTGTTGTCATTAAATATACGTCAAAGTAACAGTTCCCCGACGCAATGTCTTCAATAAATATATAATAATAATATTTTTATTATTTTTAGAAGTCTTTTTGTAGCGGGATTTCTTTTTAAATTTGGAAAATTTGTTATGGATATTATGATGTCAGGAAAAATAAACCTGAAACATATACCACAAGGATACTTTTCTCAACATTTCAGTTATGCAAAAATTTTGCTAATTATATTGATTGTATTAATTATTAAAAACAATTTAAATATATTTAAAAAAAAAAGTAATCAAATTCATGTTCAATTGATTAAATTCGAATTATTTCATTACGCTATTGTTGCGTACACAAATAAATTATTTTAAATTAAAAACCAATAACAATTCGGGTTGACTGTGTCCAAATCGAACGGTCAATGCAATTTGACGACTGTGGTTTCTTAATTGTGATTGCCTGTTTAATAAATATTGTATACTAGCTGACTCGGCGAACTTCGTACCGCCTTAGCGTTGCAATGATGCACTACTTTATTTTGTATAGCTGACCTATCTTAGGTATGAGTACCTATTCAATTTGAACTGAATCCTCCATATAAAAATGAATCCATAATTCCCTGGTCTCGCTATTCCTGAAAATGACTTTACTAATTTTTAATTAAATAAAAAACATAATAGTGTTTATTTCTTAGGATTCAATAATTTCACTATTATTTTTACAAATCGCTATTGAACAACTTTGCATTTTTATTTAGGCACTAAGTTCAATACGATGCTCTTTCATCAATATAATCTATGGCTGTGAATGACATTGACATTTGTTACTCGCGTTTTTTAAAATATGCAATATTTAATGTACATTTTTCAATATTTCTGAGAGATTTTCTTAATATTTTTTTCCGTAAGAACCTTCTCCTAATAATAACAAATACAACAAAAAAAGAATTAGTGAAATCGGTCCAGCCATTCACGGGTGATGCCGTGACCAAGGAAAACGGGCTTCATTTTTATATATATAGATCAGTTTTAATATCCAATATTCGATAAATTAGCAGATCAACGAAGAAAAGCATAGTAAACTAGTGATTTTCGAGTGATTTACACATATTATAACGTCTCTTTCTCTATCTAATAAGTTTCCAATTATTACGAATTATATTTATAACATAAACAATTCCATGACTGCGTGATATAACGTAGGAACAATTGGTGACACGTCTCTTGATTTTTTCTCTTATTATTAATTTTCCTTAATTTAGAGAATACCATAATATAAAGTCATTAAATGACTTTTATACATAAAGTGAAATAACACAACAACAAATTTAGGAAAAATTGGTATCAATTTAAATTTAGGTATCAATTTGGCAATTTAATTATGTCACTCGATTCAGAAATTATTTAAAGTGTATTTGTGTGCAATGAACAATTTCAGTTCACAGAGCATCAAGTGCAACTCAATTTTGTAAATACGAATGAAATGAACGTGAAACACGAACTCGGAATTGAATAAAATTTACATACTGACAAACTGATACCTATGGTATCGCAACTTATGTGATATATAATAGCAGAACATACTTCATATAAACCAGATAAAGAAAGATTTCGTTCAATGGCTCATAGATAATAAATTATTTATTTTAATAAAAGCTCGCATCGCCTTCTCTTTAGTTTCATTAACATTTTTATTCCATTTTCTAAAATATTTAAAATACTTCACTGGTTCTAATAATCTTTATAATGTAACAATTTACTTTATACATAAAATTAAGTTTTAGAATGTGTTAACTTTATTTGTAAACCATTTTCTATATTAATAACACAAGCATTTAAATCTTTATTGTGAATAAATAACGTAATCGTTATCATATTTTAAAACGTTTACACCTTCATAAATAATTTCTAAAATAACGGAGATCCATATTTAAAGGAAGAATAGGTTTTCCTTGAGCGAGACTAATATAAGACGAAAAAAGTGTTTAAAAAAACTCATAAAATCTCCCACTACTTCTTGATCGATTGACAGACATGAACATATTTACTTTTATTTTGAAAACTAAATATGAACGTTTTACAATTTCGTACAAAGTTAAACAAGCATAAATATTATGCAGATAAATTATTTTTTTTACTTTTCAAATCAAGTTTTAATAAAATCCATTACAATTGTTTTTATTTTTAATTAATTTTTTTTTAATTGGATTGGACATAACACATAATAATATTAATATATATAGTTTTGAATGGATTTATGTTTGTTATTCAATCACGACAAAACTACTGTACAGATTTTGTTATTATATACCAGAATAACACATAGGCTATTTCTATAGTAATTGATAGTAGAAACCACATATTTAATGTTAGATTTATTAGAAGATACCATGTTGGCGTGCAAATGTATATCTTGTAATATCTTTTGAGATATGAACCCTGCTTGCCTAATTGGTTCTAAAACATGTAATTTAAGATGATTACTTTGTTTATAAGATGTTTGTTTTAATCTTCTTATTAATGCATTATTAAAATTCGATTTTTTTTACATAAAACAAAAAATATTATATTAGCCTTATTGAACTGATGGTATTTTGGAGCATTTTTTAACAAAGTTTTGTAACAAACTACAATAATCGGCGTTAAAAAGTAAATTACCTCTATTCTCTCGTAGCGAAAGAATTTTTATTGAGTGCGGTCCATTGAGAGATGAAGATGGGACGGAATCCATGTTGTCACGGCCAGGCGTAAAATCCGAAATATAAATATATTTAACAGCCTGGAAATACTTTATGAATAATAAAGGCGAAAAAAAAATTAAATTATGGAGAAATGTTTTGAATATAAAATACAATTTTGTAGCATTAAACGTAATTTAAATATCAGAATATCAGTCTTATAAAGTTATACTCAAATATTACTAATATTACTTACATCAATCATTTATCTAATTATTAAAATGATTTACACTAGGTAGGTGTCTATGTCTATAAAATTGTTTAAATACCTTCATTACGTCACACCCAATTAATAGTCACTCTTCAATTCCTCTTATCTTGTTTCCAATTAGATCCAGTTCTTCTAGAGCTGGAAGATTATGGAACTTGGTTGAGAAGATGGGGTTTAAGGTATCTCCTAATAAATTATATTCGAGAACAACTTTGGTAATCAGGTAGCCGTAGGCGGCTGTTATGAGAAGTCTGGCTTTTTTTTGGAAAGCATAAGGTGAGAAAATCTATTTATAAAAAAGAAACAAATACCTATCAATAATTTTAATCTTTCAAATCCATTAAGAAAGCCGTTAGAAAATAAAAGATTTTTTTTTTTTTTTTTAATAAAAACTTTAATAAATATTAAATACTTTATATTATTATAACCGCATCTTGTATCAAAAATAAAAAAAGAAACAATAACTGAGCAAAGGACTCAACATAGTTTTTGATATACCTTTTACTAACAGACTCCTTTTTGAGTATGTTAAGTCAAATTACAAAGTATTATCTGACAAATATACTCTAAATGTGAAATGTGCCCGTGGATAAAAGAAAGATTAATAAAAAAATAAAAAGTCTCAGAAATCCGGCATTTTTGTAACCTTTATACTAATAGATATGTTGAAAACGTAGTAATAGTATTTATATTTTAATTATTTTATTTTTACACTATCCCGCATTGCAATAACTTATTTTTATTTGAGGTAATTCTTTACAATAACATTATATGTAGCGAATTATCGATTTGGGTAAAATCAATCTAATGAGATCATTAAATTAGACAAAAAAATCATTATATTTATTTTAAGTATATATTAAATAGTTATATGCAATATCTTAAAGAATTATATAATAATAATAAGTCTTTATTTCGAGCAACACAGGCACATTTTGATTACAGTTATGTCAAATTACAAATAAAAATTAATCACAATAAAAATAAAAAATAAAAATAAAAACAATGATGTCACAAATTTAAATTTAAAAATTATTCTAATATACAATTAATCCAATTATAATAAAATAAACATTGTAAGCATTTCGAATGTCATTTATACTTTAAACTTAGTTACTAATATACTAATAAAATGCTTTAACAAATGTGAATCGGTTTTAGATGCTAACATTCTCAGAACACTGTTAGAACTTAACCGCATTCCTTTCAGCAGTGAAAACGTTTTATTCCTTATTATGGCATAAAAGTCGTTTGTCCTTTCGGAGGCAAACATGCCTGAAGCTGAACAAAAACGTGGTAAGCCCAACAGCATTCTGAATCCATTATTATACTGGACCCTCAGTGTGTCCATCGCTCTTTGTGTATAGTTGACCCACAAAGCCCCCGTATAGAAGTTTTGACAGTAAGCTTTAAACAGCGTTATTTTAGTATCCTTACTACATCGGGCAAACCTTCGGGCCAACATATTACACTTTATAGCTAGTGCTCTACGTTCCCGCTCTATGTCCATCTGATCTTTAAGGTCCTCCGCTACATAGTGACCTAGATATTTAAAATGTGTAACCCGTTTAAGCAATGTCCCATTAAGTTCTATAACGGGATCGTATCGCACTTGCTTACGAAGGGCCTTAAAGATCAGGTACTCACATTTAGAGGTGTTATACAGGAGACCGTGTCTAGCTGCGTAATTCTCACAAATTTTGAGCAAGTCTCTGATTGAACCCGCCGTGGGACCCAGCAACACCATATCGTTGGCATAACTCAAATTATTGATACACGTACCGTCTATCCAGCACCCAACTGATGACGCGCTGAGTTCCTCAATGAGGCCATTCACATACAGGTTGAAAAGTCTCGGTGAGGTCAATCCCCCCTGCCTCACTCCGCACTCCAGCCTGTACGAGTCAGAGAGCTCCTTGCCCCATTTGACATGGTTTAACTGATTCGCATACCAAAAGCGCATAAGACAAAGCAACCCCGGCTGCACTCCCGCCTCCTCCATCTTATTCCAAAGCATATCATATGAAACTAGATCAAAAGCTTTGGTAAGATCGAGGAAGCAAGCGTACACCGGAGTTTTTCAGTCAGTGTAGTATTGGACAGTCTGTTTCAGAGTGAATATGGCGGTCTCTGTAGAGAGTCCAGATTGAAAGCCAAACTGCAAGTCGTTTAATTTAATTACCTCGCTAAGATTTCTATCTAACAGACTGTCCAACACCTTTGCGATTATGGTAGCCAGCGATATAGGTCTATAATTAGCGCTGTCTGAAATATTGCCAGTTCTATTTTTTACAATAGGGATCACTATGGTCCTCATCATTTCCATGGGAAGATAAGAGTGCCCGATACATAAATTATAAAATGATGATAGAACTCTGGGTAGATGAGTGCCAGCGTACCTTAGATGCTCGATGCTGAGGTTGTCATGTCCGGGTGATTTTCCTCGTGTCATTTTATTTACAGCATCCAAAACCTGGTCAGTGGAAAATTTCAATGGCTCCTCAACACTACGAACCCCAGCATCGGCCACCCAAGTAGATGACCCCAGAGGTGAAGAGACCTTAAAATGTTCCCTAAACATGTTAGCTACTTCTTTATGAGTAGTACAGTTCGCGACACTCACTGGTAGTCCCGGTCGAGGATTTAATTAATTTGTTGCTTTCCAAAATTTCGGAAAATATGCGTATATAATTTTTTTTCGAAAACTTCGGAACCAATACAATATTTTACTTCAAACCTGAATGTTTTTTTAGATTATATAGGAAATATCAGATAAAACCTATCAGCATAAAATTGTATATAACCCTGTTATCCAATTTCAAATACAAGTATAAACCTCAAATTTATCTGTCGTATATATAACACCTGAAGGAACAATTCCACCTCGATGCTCGTAATACGTTCCCGAATATAAATGATCATACGAAAAGAATATCGAATGTCAAAATATAAACATGGATATACTGACGACCTTGTATTATATATTAAGTATTGACTACTTTATTGTTAAAACTGAGACTGAATAACTAATAATACGTTGTTATTTTTTATACGTATAATTATATGACAAAAGTAGGAGAAAATTAATTTCCTCTGGCCTGCCCTACAGGGTCGATTGACCGGTTTTTCTGTCACATGGAAGGTAAGTGGCGACATCTTACAGTTGATACGTCAGCGTACCTAATCTTAAAGAATGGACAGAGGTATAGTGGAGCAGCATAAAGGTAAGAGTAAGAAAAAATGCTTTCAATGGAAGGAAAGTTTTCTCATGAGGGTCATAGCACCTATTTGTATTAATGTTTGTATAATGTCTGTCTGTCTAGTATAAAATATCCAAAGCAAGTCAAAGTATTTTTTTTGTTCTATTTCTATTTGTAGATTATACTAATGCAACGTTAGACTTCTGTTGCACGGTACCAATAGGTATGTTCATCGAGAAGAAACGACAAAAAATAATAAAAAATATATTAACTCCCAAAAAATAAAAGCAATTAAGATACCACTTCATGTTTAATATCCCTTGATATTAATAAATTATTGTAACAAATCATTAATAGTTTGTTTTTAAAATCTCAAATTAATATTTTTTGTAATTAAACTTTCGTGATGATGATGATTATTAAATACTTATTTACCGGGCTATATTCCCGTTATCAAATTGGAATTTTTTCCGACTAGTTTAGAACCCACTACACGCCGCGAATTCGCCATGCTTCGAGCTCATAAATAGGAACCCCAAAATTGGTTAAACAGAAATCAGTTCACTGTTTTAATGGATATGTCTTAATTGATAACACTTGTAGAAATTTCCTTTGCTTCATAATGTTAAATGGATGTGTCATGTCACAATATGTAGGTACTTTGTCAAAATATTCTAGCGTAATTTAATTAAATTAAACTATTGTATTATATTAAATTAAACTAAATTTAGTTCTCCATAAAAAATCCTTCCGCTACTTTTAAGAGCATAATATTTTTTTTTCTGCTATTAGTATTCAAAATCGGAAATGGTCAAAATTGGGTTTGGTTGATTACATGAACAAACGTCCATCATTTTAAATATAATTTTTGCTTAATCTAATAGTTTCTTGTTCTTATCATAAGGATAACATTTGAATTTTAGAATAATATATCCTTACTAAAAGAAACTATGGAGGCTCCATACGGAAGTGGAGGAAAATCACCAGGGAAGACAACTCGGTCACAGTTCATCAAAATACGTAGCTGAAAGGCTCTGTCAACTTGTACTCTGCACTGGCAAGGGTAACGAAGGTCGTCGTTCAGTTCTGAACAGGGCACCCACGACTGCTGGGCCAGTACGTACGGCATGAAGAGTAATAGAAGGATCCACATAGTGTCCTGGAAAAAGAAATGGTTTTATATTTCTACTGGATTCATTTATTTAACAGAATATTTTTTAAATCTGATACTAATATTAAAAATGTATATACATTTTAAACACTAGTAACCTATATTAAGATATTGCTATAAAAATAACTGCCTTAAAACATAAAACATAATATATTGGTTCTAAATTTTTACGCGAGTCGCGACGTAATAACTACAAAATCTTATGGCTGTATCAATTTGCATTTTATTACAAAAATTGCTTTACTTATACTCTTTATACGCCGTTGATGGGATATCAAAGCAATTTGGGAGAAATCCTACGAATCCTTAGTTAATGCCAATTTTTTCCAGACCATAAATATTATATTTATGTCTTAATTATAAAAATATTTATTAACATCTGAATTATCCAAATATTGAAATATTTAGGATTAAATAAATACAATACATACAAATATTATATAGGTATATCATCATTACTATATTAATACATGAAGCAAAAACTTTGGACCTCTTTTTACGAAATTTGACGGAGGAATATAAAATTTGACACAGTTATATAGTCACAGTATAGTTAGTCAATGGGTCGGAGAAATAAAGAATTTTTCAATAATAATGTACTATTTATATGTAATTTAATGTACTTTTAATAATGTAAATGACACACTACGATGTTACACACATTACACACACTACTTCGTTGGTAACGTTCTTGTCTCAAATAATATCTAAGAATATTATAAATAATTATGATAATATATACTACGTTATGTTAAGTAAATCAAAAAGATAGCTATAGCTTGAGCTAAAAAAAGAACAAACATTGATCAAAAGAAAGCTTACAAATATTCAAAGAGTGGCAGAATACTGGTTTGAGGAATGAAAGTGTGAAAGAGAAAAAGAAAGCTGTATATGGATAATGAAAGAAATAAATATCAGAAGTCATAAATGAGAGAAACACTCCGGTCTATGATGCTAGCTGAGGTCATGCTCACCGGTGAGTACACTTTTGAGGTTCCGAGCAGAGCAGAGCAGCAATAGTGGCTACAGGAATAGGAAATTGCTACAGTTTCCTATTCCTGTAGCCGAATGAAAACTGTTAAAACTTTCGTAATTTTGGATATTTCTCTTGATTCTAGCTTGATCTTAGCTAGGTTTCCATCAGTTACTATCAGCAGATAGTCGGAACAAACTGGTAAAAGAGCACTTCTTCTTAGTCGTTCAAAATGATAAAAAAAAATCGATGATCGAACTTTCGTAAAATGTTAACAGTTCTCGGGAATAACAAGCGACTTCATTATTTTCCTTGATAAGATACTAGTAAAAATATAACCTTAAATGAATGAACCTAAAAGTTACACCAGTGATAGAAACAATGATCACTTCTTATATTTTTTTGTCATAACCTTTGGGAAAAAAGCAGTTACTGAAAAATTACAATGCTTTTTTATTTATATTTTCTTCACATTAGACTTCGTTAGTTCTTCCGAATCTATTGTCGTGTTAATAAAGTTCCTGAATAAGTGACTAGCTTCCACTCTCTATTTAACTTCACTCGTAACTTCATTAACTTAATACTTTGAGTTACTTCTTGTTTTTATATAATTTCTACAATTTGTGCTACCTTCGAGATTATTAAATAAGTTTTCTAATATGTAGATAAAAACAAATTATGTATAGTGAAATGTTTCTTATAACTTATATTAAATGGACTTTATATAAAAGCAAATTTCAACACATATTCTTATATGTGTATCTTCTAACTTATATTAAATGGACTATACATAAAAGCAAATTTCAACACATATTCTTAATACTCTTGCATTAACACATAGCACAATCTTTAGAGATAAGCTTTTTAATTGTTACTAAGTTCTAAAATTATAGTTTTTTATTTTGAATACAAACCCTTTCTAAATATTTACAGACTGCGAAGAAACATTCATTCTCAGCTTAATCTGCCAATTTACTATCTCACCGTTCAAGTGTAACAAACGGTCCGATTATAATTGACGACCTTTGTATACTTTATCGTGATTATAGACAAATATTCATCAACAAACACATCTCTATGCTCTATACATAAGGGAAATCAGGAGTATATAATAACATGATATATAGATCTGTTTGTAGACTCAGCTTTCATACAGGATTAGAAGCAAAATAGAAATGCCAGGCTGATTATTTTATGTCTCGTACCTTGATGGCCGCCAAATCAGACAAGCATTGTTTCTATTTTGGTGACCATTCTATTTATTCTATTGACTTGATATTAATTAATAAAAGATAAATCCAATTCTTAGTGTGTGTACACTGATTTTGTTTTAGAGATTGAAAACAAAATCTTTGTAGACGTTTTTGTATTCCTATTGTTATAAAGACTATAAATACAAAAAAAAATTGTATGGATAAAGAAAAATCGTATGTAATTCTTAAATTAAAGTCTTTATTTAAAATGGATATTTATTACTGCGTTGTGGCAAAGTATTAGGAAGGTTTCTATTAATTTATTTATATGATTAAACATTTATTTAAATGTCATTAGAGATAAAATAATTGATTTTAAATTCCTATTTCGTAGTTTTCATTAGTAACTATAATTTTAATAATAAAATAAATAAACGGCAGCCCACAATTTGATCGCTTCGTAAATACAGGTGCTAATGTGTCATATAGAAAAGAGTCTGCATAGTCTATTCTAAATTCATATATTGTAATAAAAACAGTTATTATTTGATAAAAAGTATAACATGGACTTTTCAGATAGCACAGCGAAAATTAAAAAAACAAATTAAACACATTACGAAGCATTTGCGGTTCTGCGTACACCAACTTTTTGTCGTTTGCACTATAACCATTTTGCAGAAGTCAAACTTTTTTAAATGTATGACTTATCTTTAATTTTTTTACGTTTATTATTGCTCGTTATTTAGAAAAATAGGTATTTTTACTTATTGTGTGCACTTATTATTACGTGGACGCTTGAAGAACTTCAACGAAGAAAATCTCATATAATCTAATCTCGATATAAATTTAAATTTGCATCTCGTTAAACTCATACGCAAAATTTTATAGAAAAAACATAGAGGCTCTGTATGATCCGATCGAATCTAATTTTCCCAGTATCTCATGCCTTAAAAGCTTACTTTAGAAAACTTTCCTACATGTCGAAATATTTCCTTTAAATGTTGCTCTTTGTAGGAAAATCAAATATGGAAACGTGATATTATTTGTATAGTTAGTTATAATATTTTTATTTACATTTCTTCCTCCATTTACATGTCTAGTATTATGCACGACATAAAATAGTATTAAGTAGTAGAGAATACTCTATTTCAGAATTTCAACTCCTGCAATCATAATTTAGCTATATATTTGATATGATATATGTCAATCACTCTGCGGAATTCAATTATATATTAAGGTAGATATTTAAGAGTTTTCTCAGTTTAAATTATACATTTTATTAAAAATATATATTTGTCCAGCTATGTTCACGTAATTTCTATAACTCAATTTACATAAACAAAGACAGAGCCGGGTAAATATATATTTAATAATTGTCATGGTACACGAAAGCCTAATAACAAAAATTATACATTTTAGATATAATTTTATAATAACATAATTTATTAAAAATATAGTTCCTTACTCAACTTCTTCCAAATGTAAAAAAAAACGTTACAATGTATACAAGAAATAAACTTATGCATTATAGTCTAAATAAAATATTCACTTCTTTCGATATGTCATTAGGTTAAGATTCCTTCCATTCCAAACATATATTGGATTGATAGATTTTCAATGGAAGGTTCTTTTGCCTTACATACACATAAACATTTACCGTTACACGGTTATTTCTAAGTGGTACCACCTCACGCGGACATAATTGAGAAAAAGGTAGTAATTCATAAGTTCGCTGAAGCATCTGTATTTGCATCTACTTAAAAACAATTGTTAGCAGACGTGAAGAAATACGTTCAAATATTCTATAATATTCTATAATAATCTTCAATAATAATTATATATATAACTTTAAAGCAAGGTATAATATAATTTCCCAGAACAGATTTAAATACTGTTATTCTATAAAAGACTTATTACTCTCAGTACTAGTCATTCCAACTTTGAACAAGACCATACTGTTTGAATACTTCGAGAATGTTTGATTTCAATTCCATGAAGTGAGAAGCGGATTCCGTTTGTGTAACTTACATTTGATATTCAAACTAAAGATTTATCATTATAGAAATAAGATTTGACGAATATGTAGAAAAATATACTTATATATTGTAAACTATTAGTTGTTATTTTTATACTACTATTCCTAGATAACTACATGACAAGAAAAATATCTTGAAATATTTTAGTTGTATCTACAACTTCAACTTTAGATTCTTTTGTTAGATGTTGTTAATATTTCTTTCCTAACTATTCTATACTAACAATAAGAGTTTATTTTGTGACTGTCACTGATTACTGACGTTTCGTAACCATGAATTTGTAAATTGATATATAACTTAAAAGGAACTCATAAAGTCTTAGCAGTTACCTTAACAAAATAAAAAAAACAAATATGTACAATATGAACTAATTCAAAAGAAACTTAAATTAATCGGTTAAATATGCTGAATGTTATGTGTATGGTCTCCAATAATCTACTATAATTTAGTATTTTTATTTTATGTATCATATATTTGAATATTACTACTAGATATTTTACCTTATTTGCTACTACAATTTAATAAAATATTTTTGAGGATAAAAAAATGTAATCTAAATTGTTATATCAAAATAGTTCAAGCGTGGCTATTATAACGAAATACCTAATCTACCCAAGACTATCAATATATCTATAAATCCTAAAATAAATTTATTTATCGCCTATAGCATATTAGGATCAATTTATGGACTGATAAAACTATAGCAACAAATACTCTCCTTATGTGCCGTCAATGTCAAATACAATCTCTTTCATATTGCATAGTTTTTTCAGTATTTAACCCTTCCAGCCTCAAGGCTGTTAGGAAAGTTTTACACCCGTATTATTATTAACGGTTAACTTTTATCGGAACTTAAGACTCATCATGGATCATATTGACTTCGGAGTGTGGGTTGTTTATTTTTCTTAATTTGTTGTTCTTTACTAAACTCAATATTTTTAACCTTAACAAGTAAATTTACTTCCTAAACTTTAAATCTATAATGGTGTAATCTCTTAAGGGATAGAAGTTAAAGTAAATAAAATGTTATTTTATACATGTATGTCAAATAGTTTATAACTTCACACACTTTTCAGGAAGACAATTAATAAAAATAATAAAAACAGTAATTTTATTTTGTTACATAACTTATAATAAAAAGACAGCAACAATTTTAATAAAACACTCGCGTTGTACTTTACTACATTTACGCAAGAAGTAGGTAATCCATAAACGTCAACGACAGCTGCGTAAATATTATTCTCCTGTTTTATTAAAATTGTTCAAGATTATCTTATAGAGACTATATAAAAATAATAGTATGGAGCATTATTTATGTAATTAAAATTAACATATTACTTTGGAATCTTATATTCACTTTACAGACTGTAATTAAAACATTAACTATACAAATTCATTCAATTCGAATGCCATTGAAATTAAAGTAAACCATCTAGAATAAACGAGAAGTGGGCTTGCCAGGAATTCTAAACTGCTCTTGAAGACATTTTGTTTCAATAAAAACAATATTAATATTTTAAACTATTATTTGAATGTTATTAATTTCATAAATGGATAATAAATGACACAAAAAGGAATAGATGTATTAATAGGTGAGGTGTCATTTTGTTTCGCTTAGAATTTAGATAGTAGAAATTAAATTTGAGATTCTTTTTAACATTTATTTTTGGGAACTTCCAAAGAAATAAAATGTACACCTCACTTCACAACGCAGCATTATGATGCAGATCGTATGTTGTATTTGTATGTAATGCGGGAAGGAGATATTATTTCAAGATCTATTTTTTGTCTTGTACAATAATAAGATTGGTTATGAATTGATAATGACTGAAGCGAAGAAAATGTTCAGCACCTTCTATGAAAAAAAGAAAGATAAGTCATAGAGGAAGTGAATCTTCTTAACACTCATATAATTATAAACTTATAGTACGGCGTTATTTTTTAAAATTAAAATCATTGCGACATTGCTCTTAAGTAATGTTGAAGGGTTTAAAGATTTAGTTGCGACCTCAGAAGAGTTCAGAAATAAATTATTTAATTTAAAGTTCATCCGCTGAGATTTAGCTCGTCAGCTTCTTTATTATTTATTTTCCAAGTTTCTACAGTTAAATGTGGCAAACACATATGTATATATATGTATTTGCCACATTTAACTATATATATATATATATATATATATAGATATATATAAATCTATTATCACATATATATAATTGCCCTAAAGATAGAATTTATCTTTAGGGCAATTATCATTTCGTTTTATTGTTATTAATAAACAAATATAATTCACTTTGATAACTAAGAGTTTAAGATTCAAAGAAGTATTTTTTACAACGAATACTCTTTGAAAGTAACTTATCAGAACGCCTGACTAACGTTAAAGGATATTCCAGGGATTTGATCTCCAAAACAGTTTCATTCATATTAAGACTATTTGTAAACCGAAAAACTTAATTTGGTAATTGTAATTGAGCTTTGCTTCCTTAAACCGAATAACGTATACACTAGACTATAAAAGTAATAATATAAGAAGACTTATACATATTCCTATATTATTATTTAATGACCTTAACCAACAAAGCCTCCGGGTATATTTGTAGATTTCACATAATGGCTCACACCGTAGTGTTGAACATCCCTGAGTACATCAAATAATATCCGGCATGAATAAGGCCGCTTCAAATTCACCTGTCTAAATGAGACCCGTGTCAAAAATGAGCAACAACCCTTCAAGTAATAAAAATAGCTTTATTTTCACACAAAGTTAACGTAAAATACTTACTATTGGATTTTGTTATATTTTAGCCATGTAATAATTATTATGTTATATTATTAGCAATAGTATGGGAACGAATTTTATAGTTCTTTCGGATTGCTACCTAGCATCGGAGCAGTTTTAGAATCATATAAAATGTAATTTAATTATAAAATAAATTAATTTTAAGTATGTCTTATTTTCTTTTGCACCTTCCGCTGCGACCATTTATAATTTTGGTTCGTTGTTAATCAAAGTTGTTATATGAGCTAGTAATAATTTTATTTACAATCCGTTGAAGCACGGATTCATTTATTATTATTTTATATCCATTTAATTATTATTTTATATCTTCTTGTTTGTTGGTCAATGTAACTCTTCGTGCACTTAGTTCTTTAAGACAATTGGCCTCGTACAAAGATTTACCTACGTTAAGAAGATTATCGGGGAAGAAATACATACGATTATCTTCTTCTTTCTGGAATTAATCTCAACGTATGCCAGGATCTGCCTTCCTGCGAAAACTACTCCACTTTGCACGATCTTTAACTTCCTAAGTGGTTAGACCATTGGCTCTCATGTCCTACTTTACGACATCTAACCAGCCCTTCCTTGGGTGTCCGGGACAGTCTCACTCCAGGGACAGACATATCAAGGCATACGAGTATATATGAATGATATAGGTTACAGCAATAGAGTTTCACGAAAGTACAAAAATAAAAACAAAATGAAAATAAATAAACAACGTATCGAAACGCAATCCGAAGTTTTATTTTATGATTTATCATATTACCGGGTCTGACTATCCCGCCGATTGTTTATAAAATATTAGGTCATCGATAACAACTCGAGAAGAAGATATCTTCGCAATAAATGCATAGTCTTTTTTGAAGAAGACTCATATAATACATATACAACGCACTAATAAGACACAATTTTCTTGAAATATCTTTAGATAGCCTCATATGTTGTCTTTTCATTATTACTTTACCCTAAACAAACATTTAATGTAATA
Organism: Napeogenes inachia; assembly: GCA_959347355.1. Taxonomy (NCBI): domain Eukaryota; kingdom Metazoa; phylum Arthropoda; class Insecta; order Lepidoptera; family Nymphalidae; genus Napeogenes; species Napeogenes inachia. Next base: position 20,881,212 of record OY365800.1, on the reverse strand, counting down.
ATAACCTATTTCATAACAATCGTTTTCTTTTTAATAATAATATTATTATCCAAAGATTACCGTAAATTTGCGTGTTTATTCAAATAATCATAGTCGCTTCCCTTCGATACTTTGATTGATGTAATTCTCGTTTGAAATTTAATTCACGGTTTATATACTACATCGATGGGAACCGAGCAGCCAAGTACTCTCGGCGATGCAACCCGAGTCTATAGTATTTTCGGCAGCCTGCGTTGCTGAGTCTGTGAGGAGCTTCTAGAGCTAAAGCGTTCCGTGAATGCTTCGGTGTACCTAATCGCCAACTGTCCATACCACTGATGCAATACAATCTATTATTATACCGATGAGATCTAATCAATCTTATCTACATAGGTACAATCCTTTGCACTTTGTAATTTTCTTCTTTTTTTTTGTATTTTTTATTTAATGGTACATAAATAAATATATAAATAAATAAATTAATTAATTAATAAATAAATGAATGAATGAATGAATGAATGAGTGAGTGAGTGAGTGAGTGAGTGAATGAGTAAATGAATGAATGAATGAATGAATGAATGAATGAATGAATAAATGAATAAATAAATAAATAAATAAACTAATAAATAAATAAATAAATACATACATTTTCAAATTTGATGGGAATGTCGACGACGAAGATCTGGTGTGAAATGGTAGACTCGTTAGTAAAAGTTAGATTAAAACAAGCTTTGTTAAAATAAATAAAATAAACTAAATAATAAATTAACCTTAAATTATGTTATATATCTAATAAATGAGATATTATAATAAACAACAATGTTAATATTATTTAATTACTGTACCTGAAACAAAATATTTATAAAAACACTGATAATATTTAATATATTACAATAAATTGCAGTTAATATTGAATATTGTTATAACAGAATCGTATGAAATGTAGAACCATAAAAAAAATCAACAATTGGATAGGAAAAAGTTTTAGTGAACAACGGAAATTGCAAAATTTATATGAAACAACTTTAAACATGGTTCCAATTTCATACACGAGACGAGATAAAATTTGCTAGTATGTTAATTTGCTCCACAATTACAAGTTCAGATTTCGTGTTCATTTCATTCCCTTTTTTACGTAGCTTTGTACGTTTATAATTTTTATATATTTAGTCAAATAACTAGTTTTGTATGAAGTACGCGGTACTTTGTACTAAAGTAAATCATGGGTAGCTGAGGGTAATAATACTTTAATCTACGAGTTTCATTTGTAAAAATGTTTGTCAGAACTATGACTATGTTTTTATTTCAAATCTTTAAAGCACTCCATTTTATAATATAACTTAACAGAATTAATTAATTAAAGGTGAAATTCCGTTATATGCCAACCACGAAAGAAGTACGCCGTAGGTGCCAAACGTGTATTGGTAACAGAGGAGCTGTGTTCGAACATGTTTCGAATTAAAAATAATAATTGTATTTATTTCAGTTGTTTGAATTTTCCTTGATACCTCATTTATTCAACAAGCCGGTAAGTATTATAGCTATTTAGTTAGTTGCAATAAGTGATAAATAGATAAGTTTTTAAATGTAACATTTACATTATTTTTCAATTTGTGCGCTCAACAACATTGTTTCTAATTTTGCTGGTCGTGGCCTGAATATCAGAGACTAAAATCAAGTAACAAAATCAATTCAACCAAACCCAGAAATAGAGACATCTATGCTCATCACATAGATGCCTATCCCTGGCAAAATCGAACCCGAGCCCCATAGCGCCGCTATACGTTAGGCATCCATCAGAGCTAACTAGTCGACCACTGTGAAATGGGGTTTTGCATACATTACATTAAATATTACATTATATAATATTATATAATAATTCGTTGAATATTACTTTTTTACGGTTTAGTAATGCGAACCAAGCCACAGTATTTAGACGTTTAACACACGTTATACATTATATAGATACCTAATGCCTTCAATGATCATTAGCGCTATGAGTAAACAATGATATGAAGCGTTAGAAATGATAAATGGTAGAATGACATGAGGGCTGAAAGCATAAGCGTATTTAATTAATGAGCCCATTATATTATACTAAGAAGCCTAAAACTATGTTGTTAACTATTGCTTATTAAGAAAGATTGTTTTACAATACTCTCCATCCGTTAAAAGAATAATCATAACCATGGAATCAATGCCATCACCATACACTTTTTCTTTATGTTTAATAATTTGTTTAAATAAAAATGATCAGGGCAAGATTTATAAATTTAAAAATTGAAATTGTATTCTTGAAATATGGTTATCTTATATTAATTATCTTTTATATTTTAATAGAACTGGTAACAACGTTTATGGTTTTTTATTTATGTTAAATATAATATCTTTATTTTTTTATTTTAAGTTTTTGTAATTAATTTTTTTTTACTTTTTTTTTATACTAATGTTAAGAAAACTTCTTGTATAATTATCTTTTGAAACAGTATATGGAATATTTCCACAAAGAATTGTAAAAAAAAAATGAAAATATTTACAAATATGATACAATAAACAAGTAATTAAATAATAATTATTATAATACACACATAATATATAAAGGTATTATAATAATTAACATACAACAGTAGAGTAACAAAAAACATAAATGTGAAATAAGAGCCAACTTTAATTTTATAAAATATGCCTTGAGGGTTTATTTCAATGACAAATGAAGTGAGATCTGATTGGGTGCCAAGCTCAATGGTCACTACTAAAATTTATTTATATCAACATATAATATCTTACAACAATTATTTTTTTTATAACTTAAGTTAAAATATTAAAACCTAAGGTTTGATTTTTGATTGATTTGATGATTCTTTTAGTAAGCATTTAGAGCACCATTATTAGAACTAGCAAAGGCTGGTTCTCATAATGGTGCTCTAAATGCTTACTAAAAGATAAAAATACACGTGAAAGCCATGCGACACCGATATCCGGTAGGTGGTGGAAACCTTAACGATACTTATTCTCAAGGAGTGTTGACGTTGGACGTTCCAGGTCTTAAATGTTTTTGCCCAATCGATTGCTATATGACATTGCGCCGACTCCAAATAATTGAGATAAGAGCAAATCGATTGTGATACATTCACTTTCACAGGATCAGTGTTAGCCAAGTCCTTCATTTTTTATTTCAATATTTAAACAACGCATATGTGTCCTATGTGTGATAGTCGACATTAAGGTAGAAGCCGATATTTTCACACTTCTATTTTTATCGTTTAAATACAAAATTATTTTTTATGATACCATGTAGACTTGTTTATAATAAAAGCTTGTAATGATATGACTTGCATATCATATTTTTTTATTTTTTTGCCGTCTATTTTTATTTATCTCCTTTGGTGTTAATCAAAAGCAAATTGAGGCAACTTTAATAGGACGCAACATTTGAAGATATCACACTGTAGTGTAGGTCTTTTTAAATGCGATTCTATCGAGTTTAATGTTTTAACTCTATATAATTTTAGGTTATTGTAAAAAAAATATAGTATCTTCGTAGGGGGTGTGACGGGAACAGTATCCTAAAGGTTTCAGGATCAAGTCCTGCCTTTTGAAAGTTTTAATTTTATATGATTTAATATTTTTTTTGATAAGTAACGTGGCTTATATATTTATGGTTAAATGTAGCAACAGTTGCTTTTGTTATAAAATCTATGTGGTCGTTAAATAATCAAAAGTATTTAAATTAATATCATACACATTATTTCAACAGTTAGTGCCGAAATATACATAAATATTTTATTTATATTTTTTCTTTTAATGTTTGATATATCGTTATTTGTTTTGGTCTATACTTCTTTCACATGTGCTGCTATGTAACGAGTATTTAATAGCAGCTTACTGTATCTTGAAGTTGGGATTTTGTTATGTTTTTTCTGTTGTATTTATCTACGTGTTTTTGTATCCTAACACAGATATGAGCAATCTTTGACAAGTTTAGTTTGCAAATATAATAAATATTTATATATTTAAAAAGAAAAATGACTGTGCACTTGATTAGTATCAGTTTGTAGTATTTTTATTGAATATAAATAAGGTTTTTCAAAATGTCTTCCGGGCCGGATCAAACCATACAACGGGCCGGAAATGACCCGCGGGCCGGACATTGTCCACATGTGTCCTAAAATAATAATATGGCCAAACTGACTTCAATCAGCTTTGTTTTAGTCTCAGTATGAAGATAATAGTGACCCATTTAAAACGCTGAACGTTATATTGCTCGCTAACGACGAAAGTTTACAGTATTTCACACGGCCGCAAGTGCTATTGGCTGTGTTTAATTTCTTTATTACTTCCACTGTGCTATCTTAATGACCAATCATAAAATACTTTGTTCTGAATAAGTGGCTGCTAATATTTCTTACACAACAAGTTATAAGATATTGCTCATAGTATATAAGGAGGAAAAAATATAATGGTAATTGTATTGTAAGAAGTCGTCACTAATATTTAAACCGTACTGGTTTATTGTTCATACTATATCTATTTCAATTTTTAAATGTTCTATCTACAGTATTAAAAATACTTTAACTGGAGGTGGCATTACAAAATTCCAACAATATATATTAGTATTTTTTTTGTATTTTTTATTTCGTTATCTCCAGTGCCCTCATTAGGTGTCGTAAAATTGACACCAATTTTACGATACATTTTTGTGTTATTAATTAAATTCTTTTGTTTTGCTGTGTAATTTATTTTAAGGTGAATAATTGAAGTTATAATAATATCGATGTTTACTTAAAAATTATAATTTCCATTTTCATGTTTTCATGTCATGTTTATTTGTAAAAGTGTATTATTATCTATAATGGAATTAAATTTATAATGGTTGGATTCTGTTTTCTTTATCTCTATTATTATAGAGATAAAGAAAACAGAATCCAATCATTATCTATAATATAACACATCTTAATGTGTTATATTTAACACATTAAGATGTGTTATATTATAGAGCTTAGCAACGTCTGGACATATATAATATAATAGCTAATGCAATTTATGTTTACAACTTTCTAAAAAACAATTTGAAACAATTAAAACGTTTTTACGTTTTTTAAATATAATTCTCGTCTTGAAAATATCGTTCGAATATTTTATGGCTGCGTATCCGTAGATTCTTGTGACGTTTTTTAAAATAACGTCCAATTTTATTTTACTTTTATAAAAATACTACAGTGAACAGAGATTATCGGGACACAGGATTTGAAGAACTCAGCCACCAAACCAGTCCAAACCTGGTTCCTAGCGAACATTTTTTCTTTTTGCATTTGAAAAAAGACCTCTGAGGACTAAAATTTTTGCAGTGATTATGAAATGAGGCGGCTGTAAACAAACATTTCCAATAGAAAAACGGAAAACATTTTTCGATCGGGGTAAATCCCGTTATAGTAAATGTAAGAAATCTATTGAAATAAAGGGAAATTATATAAAAAAATATTTTTTAAAGTATTATTAATACCTTAGGCTTAAAATTTAACAGCTGTCCCGGTATTATCAATTTATACACGTAAAAAAATGAATTCTATTTCTAAATACTTATTTAAATAGACATGCATTAAAAAATCTATAGTGAGTTTTATGGTAAATGAAAATAAACTAAAGCATATTTGTAAATGCAAATTGAAGTTATACAAATATTTTCTACGATGGGTAAACATTAGGTATTAATTACTTAACCTAATGAAATTAAAGTCTCTATTTAAAATGGCCACAACATCTATGAATTGACTTATCAATATAAAAATATTCTAGTTCTTTTTCTAATGTATAATATAATTATCGTGAAGACATCCAAAAAAGTCTCGCCATGTGAATTAGTGCTTTTACAAAAAACTTTGTTAAAAATGGATCAAATATACAGCATGTAAAATATTAACTTCTATTTCATCTATCTCGGTAATAGTTTGTAATATTTTTCTGTGAAACAACATGTTTGCGAATATTATCTTTTGTTTACGATTCACAAAACATAACGATACCTACCGCGTTATATAATAACAAAAAGGACGATCTGCATCATGAAGCTACTTTGTGAGGCGAGTTATAAATGTCATTACTGAGGATGTTGCAAAAATTATATCACAGAAAAGAATCTAATTAAACTACTGTTATATAAGCGGTACAGAATTATATGAGACATACACAACATATATACATATATATCGTATAGGAATTTAAACTTTCGTTAACTAACTTCTCATCGTTTTTCAAGTTTTCTCGTAAATCATACCACTGTTGTCATATCTCGCTTACCCCTCGAAATTGAACGCCATCTTTCAAAATTATTATCCGTTTTACGTCTTTATTTTTATTTATTATGAAAATGATGTCTAAAAATATAAAATGTTATATTAATACTATATACATTTTATATAGTATTAATATAACATTTTCTGTTTATTTGTTTGTTTTGTTATAATATATATGTTTTATAACAAAACATTGATTTCGGTAGTGGCATCTTTTCAATGTTTATCTATACTGCAAAGTTAGAAACATTGGTAAGGATTTTCGAAAGAAACCTAATAGATGTCACCACCGTCCCGATAAAGACGATCACATATAGAATGCTTAATTCACCGAAACGGACAGCGATACGGTAGCTCAGTTGGTAGAGCGACGGTACGGTTTCCCAGTAGTCGCGGGTTCGAATCCCTACCCGTATCGGTTTTTTACATTCTATATTTATATAAATTTAAATAAGCTTAACATGGCTATACATGTTTAAAGATAATTTCAAACAAAAATATACATATTTAAATAAAAAGGGGAGTTGTTGAAGCGTAAATAGAAATTCGGTCTCAGGAGAATCATAAAACAAAATGAGTTTAGCACGTCCAGTGGTTTTATATTGTTGTAATAAACATTCTACTGCTAATTCCACAATGCTTGTGGCTAGAAGTACGTTCCACATTATATAGCTGTATTCTTATAAATGTGTTTATCGAATTACCTTAAATGGTGTTATTTAAGAAGAAACAAATGATGTAAGAATTTCTGAAAAATAGTTTTTTAATAACAAGTAATTTAAAAATGACAAGAACACCTAAAAGTGTATAGAATAAAAAATGCTTTTCTATCGTGAAAAGTAACACTAATAGCCTATTACGTTTTGTGTTTCGTCTTTCGTCACTTTCCTTCCAAAGAGTTCAGTTGAGTTGAAAAATTAGAGAAATAATCAGAAAAGATAAAAGTAACCAAATATCGTATTTTAGTATTTTTTATTTGTATTATTTATGAATAATAATAAATGCTTGATAAACAATGTATATGTATAAGAAAAAAATATGATATGTTTTGTGGAGTGAAGGATAATATCTAGGACATACTAATACTTAAGGCAATCATAAAAACCACAACCAAAGTCAGCTCATCTCATAGCCTTGTACTTAATTAAAGACAGTTCGAGGCTTTTGGATTCAAAGCATTTTTAATCAAACAAGCTTCAGTGACGTAATATTTTTAATTATGTTGTAACTAATCGAAACCTTATACCATCAAAGGTTAAAATTAAGAAGATTATTTCTAAAAAATTCCTTATGTATCAAAATGCATATGACAATGTTTTTCAAAATCATCTTGTGTCAAATAAAAATTTCTGCTATAACCTAATTTTACTACTTATCGTCGAATATTTTACCAAAACATAAAATTTTCAAGCTAAAGTTTAAATAACATCAGGTATCGATTTCAAACTAAACTTACTAGAAACAAAGATTGAACTGATTTTTATCAAAGGAAAAATGTTCCTTGAAACTTCGAGTAGTGCATCAAAACGAAATAAGAATATGCTCCTATGAATACTAAATTGATCTTTGGCATTGAATTTAACGTGTTTCTACTGAGACTTTGATTCTACAATGACAGAATAACATTTTATGTTTGAAATTCACTGAAAAACGTGTTTAACGTGAACTCAGAACAATAACTAAAGCATTGCTTTAGTTATTATTCTGAGAACGTGAATTAAAAAAACAGTAACGAATGGAAAACGCATTGACATTGGCAGTACTTGAATAAGCGGCAGCTTCAATAAATTTAAGATTCCATTTATAATAATTTTTATATGTAGGCCAGAAACAACGTTTATTATGTATCTTTAGAAAATTCGAAATTTTGTACATAAAATAAAATTGAAAAAATCACACAATAAAAAATAATGGTTAATACTTTATCATCTTTATAAACATATTTGGCAATCTTAAGTTTATTTTATTTTTAATTAATTCCATATGCCAAAGAGGTTGCAGGTTCAAATCCTGCGCGTATTGATTTCATTCTTCATTCTATATTTACTTACTTATAAGTTTTGTTTTTCTTTAAAAACTGTGAATCTAATATTTGAATATGTTTGTATTGTTAAGTTATATTAAACTTAATTAAATTAAACGTGTACAATATATATATATATATATATTTTATTTTATAAAAATATATTATATATATACAGGGTTATTTTTAATTAGTTGAGCACCTTTTGCAGGCAGCCTCTCTACATCAATCCCAACAACATTTGTTCTACGACTTTTAAAAAATCTTGATAAATAACTCAGAATAAACGAACAAAAAAAATTTTTGCTCCCTCGATTATTTATTACTCTGTATTTTGTAAGCAGTCTAAAGTATAGGTCGCGGCAGGCTAGCGAAAGTCAGGAACTGTTAAATGCGCGCGCCAGCTTTTTTCGTATAGCTTCATCTCTTTTACACCATGTTGCTATGGAAATACTAAATAATCAAAATGACAAGTATGTGGATTACAAAACACAATTTACATTAACCAAAAATAAAATTATCGGATTAGAGTTTTATAATTAAATAATGAATTGTAATTACATACTGGACAATACGATCTTATGGACTTGCTATTGAAACTAATAAATAAATTCAAGATTATAACATGAAGAAATTATGAAATGTAATTTATAATATTTTTAAAATGGCTGCATCTATTCATCCGGTAACCGGATGAATAGATGAATAGATATTCGTCCGGAAATTAATACAATGCGCGTTTAACAGTTTCTGACTTTCGCTAGCCTGCCGCGACCTATACTTTAGACTGCTTACAAAATACAGAGTAATAAATAATCGAGGGAGCAAAAATTTTTTTTGTTTGTTTATTCTGAGTTATTTATCAAGATTTTTTAAAAGTCGTAGAACAAATGTTGTTGGGATTGATGTAGAGAGGCTGCCTGCAAAAGGTGCTCAACTAATTAAAAATAACCCTGTATATATATATAAATATAAGAAAGGAAAAACACACAACACCCCGAAATGGCGGGTGCTTTTAAAAAAAAAAAAAAAAAGACCTAACCACCTAACCTAATATATAGGTGAACAACTCAACATTACACGTGACCAAAAACTACCTTCTGATTGGTTCACGATTTTTCACTGCCCTAATAGACACTAATAGTCCGTATATACGGATCAATAGCCACTGCCCTAATAGTCCGTATATACGGATCAATAGCCACTGCCCTAATAGACACTAATAGTCCGTATATACGGATCAATAGCCACTCCCCTATTGATCCGTATATACGGATCAATAGCCACTCCCTTTTAAAATACATTGATTGTCTGAAATAGAAGAAGTAAGAATGAAAAGAAATACGAGTTTTGGCTGAGAAATGGAACGTTGGGGTCCTGATCTTTACAAGGTCTGTTTTGCTATACCTAGAACGAACAACAACTCGAAAAAGCAGAAACCATGATGAAGAATAATTTTATTTGTGATATAGTGACGATCCAACATGTTAAGAAGCCTAAAGTTATTATTTTTAAAGTGGATTGTGTACATTTGTCTGTTTTTATGGTACTTATGTGTTTCTTCTATGAGAATATTATACGTCAGAAACAGTCGATTCACTTCTTACGTTTTAATTAATTAATATTAATGAAAATTATGACGTTTTTCTGTTACGCGCCATCTAAAAGAAATTAGTAAGTAACTTATTGTTTTATTGTCATGATATAAATATTAACAAACGAGATAATATGATATGTATAAAGTAAGTTAAAGAGAAGTTATTGTTTTTTTGTATAAATAATATTTACCTATTTGGTTTCGTTACAATGCCCTTATTTCATAAACCAAATAAAAATATTGAGACATTCAACTTGTGGACAACTTCTATTGGAGATTTTGTTTTTTCATTAGATTCTTAAACAGTTAGACAATATGTGTTTCGACTATTGTGGAAAATATTTTAATAAATAAAAGGGGAAAACGATGCTATTTTTTATTACACCTTAGAAAATGATCAAGTTTTAAGGTGCATAGCCGCCGCTGCGTCACCCCGCCACCCCGCGCCCCGATGCACGTGGCCTTGGCACATATTTTGACAAGTTGCGTGGCCTCTCTTTGCTCAAGTTTAATGCACGTTTAGAGGCAATAAATAAATGTTGTATGGAAAAAACTAAATTTTTAAAACTATTAATTTTAAAAAGTCGTAGAACAAATGTTGTTAGGATTGATGTAGAGGGGCTGCCTGCAAAAGGTGCTCAACTAATTACAAATAACCCTGTATATATATATATATATATATATATATATATATATATATATATATATATATATATATATATATAAAATAAAGTTAATATAAAATAAAAACAATACTATATAAAACTTGTTAAAAACTGACTAAAAACACTACATTTTGATTAAATTCATTATAAAGTAAACAAACAAACAAATTTATATTCAGATTGACTGAAACCAATAATATAATGCAACTTCAATAAAGAAATGTATTATTTATAAATAAATATACATTTAATTAAACATAAGTACCTAGAGCATAAATGCTGATGATGATTATGGAACTTATTTATAAATCATCCAAATTAATTATAATTTACAAAAAGATAAGGATGAATCGTTTTTCCGATTGTTTTCTTTACATTTTCTAAAGAAAAAATTGTGTCATCTTTATTGGTGGTTGAGTTATATAAAGTGATTTAAATAATAAATAAAAAAAATAAACGAACAAGCATACACGAACTAAGTTTAATGCTATTATAATTATCCAAATGGATTTAAATCATTAAATTTTATGCAATATTGATAATTGAGCCTGTGAATTATTTTATCCAAAAATATAAATAAATTAATACTTAAACATTAAATCATAATAAATAGCAGTTATTTTTCAATTATCTTTATGTTTTCCATTACGTTATTGCCGGTAGAGTTAAATAAGCTGTAAATATTTAACGTGATTCATAAGAACTGTAAATATATATATTTTATGGAAACAAATATTCGTTGGAAATAAATGTCAACAGATAAAACTGTAATAGGCTATTAGCTACACTTCTCCCAGTAGGAAAATCTTTCGCACAATATTCTCTAAATTAGTTTAGTTGGAAGAAATACGCCTGTTATACATTGTTTTAATTTTATTTATTATTAACAATTAATTGCTAAAAAATAAATAAAAATTGACTTTATTTTTTATTTCATGCATTTTAAATGCGGTTATAAGGAACGATTACTACAGTTCTATGCAGCCATTCAACGTCCGAAACTCATTTTGTTTTACGACTCTCCAGCTCCCTCACTCGACACTTCATACAACAAAGAGAACTACTGTTAGGACTTGTTTCAGTAATACACAGTACTTGCACTTCAATGTTTAATATCCAACCATTTGTAATAGAATGGGCGAGAACAGCCTACAACTTTTATAACATTTTATAATATTTTTTATAATATTTTAGCACTATAATATTTAGGTGAGCCAAATTTAGTATTTCATAACCAACTTACAGTTGCTATTATTTATGTATGTAAATATTCTTTGTTTTTTATTAAATTTGCAATACATAAGATATATTTTATTTAATTTAAGATCGCGGTACAAATAACAATAACATGGCACCACAATATACCGTTTATTTATTTAATTATTATCTGATCTAATAATTTGTGTGCTATTTCAACATATTCTATTCAGAATACTAAAAATCTACTTACCTACTAATTGCGAATTACGAAATATAGTATATAGTAAATCTTTATTTAAAGAAAAGTTATTATGACCCCATATTGAAAAAAAAGCCAAACATGTTTATAGATATTTTAAAATACTAATTTCGTTTGTGGCATCTTTTCAATCTTATCTATAAGATAGTTTGATTGATTGAAGATTGGAAAGAAAAAAATTGCAGTATACTACAAACTTAGAAACATTGGTTAGGATTTTCGAAAGAAGTCTTATTAAAAGAAGTCGTCTCCATCCCGATAAAAAAAAGATTATATATAGAATATTAAATTCATCAAATCTGATATCGATGCAATATCGGAAATCGACGGCATGGTTTCTCAGACGTTGGACCTTAAATTTTTCTATGAATTTTTCACTATACTTATATTTTAAATTTAGGACTCTATTGTAACATACAAAATAAAATATAATTAATTAAAATGTTTAAAACGATGAATAAAATAAATAAGCATTTTAACACCGAGTATTACGTAATTAGTTTTAGAATAAAATGCCTCTGTTAATCTGTCTGGCACTTAATCTAATTAAAACGCTCTTCACTAACATTTTATTTTCCTTCCCATTTTGTATAAGTAACTTCTTATACAAAACAAAGAAAGAGATTTAAATAAATTAACTATTAAAACTTTGAATTCATAGATTTTTTGTATTTATCATCAATACATTATACTGTTGTATATGATTTACTGGTTTATTAATAAAACTTATTTGCTGTATTATAAGTACAAATTTAAATAAATAATTTGGTTTTGGCTGAAAATATAAATAACAATTTAAATAAAAATATTGTACAGATTGATACAGATTGTACAAAAAATATAATATGTGTTGTTAGTAAAAGTGGACCTAATAGGCAAATTTTTACAATACTGAATTGTCCGGAGTAGCCTCAGGTAATTGTCAATATGAGTGAAATGTTCCAATGAAAATTTATGTTGATAAGTAATGTTGTAATGAAAGACAGAAATGTCACAAGTCCTTGTCATATATGACAAGTACTAGGATACAACAAAGATGATGTTTATAGGAGCAACTATCGATTCACAAATTTACGTTAAACAAAATACCAGGTAGGAAGTGATGGAAAAAAGAAAACCCTACATCAGGCAATGGAGCGAGCAACCGAAAATAGGTACCACTTGAAAGGAGAACAAACCGTTGCCGGTCACAGAAAAGATATTAAGAATGATTGCATGTAATCTCCAAAACTAAGCTTTCTTGACAGCTTCAAAGAGGATCAACAAATCCAATATGGTAAACTATGTTGTTGGTGGATAATCAACGTCATTGTCTCACCCAAAAAAAAAAAACCATACAATCACATACATTACATGCAATTGGAATCAAAAACAAAGCAACGACCAAAAATCATGGATTACCATGAAAAGATGTATGCTTCTTATAAGAAAACATTTACAAATTCTCAACCTTTAAAAAATAGAAGACATTACCAGAAGAGTTACAAACCGCAAGTGGAAATAGAGTGGACACATTGTAAAAGGTATCGTTAAAATGCCTGTTATAAAAATTATGATCACAATTTAAAAATGGAATCAGAACATAATTTAACAATTTTGATCATATTTTCCTAATGAAGCTTACGCTATTCTATTTGAACAGTAGTTCAAATATCATGATTAATATTTTAAATATACATATTTGATTACTTTACTAAAGGGATTTAAAATGAAATAAATTATCTTTCTTCCATTTGTTGTATCGGATTTTGTTAAGGCTAGTGTCAACATTTTGAGTTTATTATTATTAAGGGACTGGCAACTTTGTCTTTGCCTTTCTCCCTGAAACAATCTTTATTTTCCTGATTTCCCAATATTATATAGAAAATACATTCACGAATACGTGATGCGTCACGTATATTAAACCAATTGACACTCTGAAAGTCAATTAGATCAACAACTATTATCAACAACTATATATTATATAAAAAAAAATAATTATCGAAGTTTAGCTTCTGAAGGAAAAATCTAATATAAATTAAGGAGATTATTGTAATCCAAAATATCTCCAACATTTTCTATATAAGAACGACAGCTGAAGATAATGGTTTTTAGGGAAATTACTTTGCCACGTAATTGTTGAAAACAAAATAAATTATACCCGATATACGTAAGCTTTAACTTATAAAGTTGATAATTTAATTATTTAGTATGTTATTACTTGTAAATTCGTATTAGCCACTTCCTTTTATTAAGATTTATTTGTAACAAAAATTTCAATAAAAAAATAACTTTTTAATCTCATTAAAGAAATTTAAAAATTACAGATCTACAATCGATTCTCACTAAATAGATGTCCATTATTTTTTAAATAAATTTAAATTGTATTATAAGTCGAGCAATATGCAAATAAAATTACGATTTGTGGCATCTATTTTCTATCAATAATTAACACAATTACGTAAAAGACGGAAGGTAGTTTTATATCAGACATCTATCAAACGATATTATTTATTAGAATTAGAATTGTGAATAATTATGATCAAATCACATGGATCAATACCCGGATAGACAATACATAATGAGAAGCTCTAGTAATTAGATTGCTTTGTCTTCAATACACACGACCGACAAATTCCACTTGAAGACACCTGTCACGTCCTTCATATTAATTTTGGGGATTATTGAATAAGACTAGATGAACAACGTGCAATTAGGCTTCGGTGAATTGGAATTCTTTCTTTGAAAAATCATTAAACTTTCTTAAAAACATTATAGCAGCCACTTAGGTCATTAATAATTAATTCTTGATTTAAAATTTCAAGCAAGTAATGAACCAATAAATAATAAAAATAAGTTTTTTTAAGCGTTCACATTCTTAAGAATTATAATAATTATAATTTTCTAAAACTTATATACTCATGAATCATTAATCATAATCTCTCATAAAACTCATCCTAATGAGTGTATTTTATGACTTACAGACAGTATTTTTTTCTGAAATTATTTGGGATTATAAATAACAATTATTTGGCATAGTATTATTAATTGAGTTTTTCATTATAACAAATACAAAATTTATAGTTAAATATTTTTAAAATGTGGTGGTCATCTATTTTGACTTTTATATTATTTTGCTAAAGTCAATAATTTATTTTTTAGCTCAGGTAAGATCGTCGTAAAACGAAATGAGTCTCTGAGGTCCAGTTTTAAAATATTATAAATATGGTAAAAAAAGAATTGCAATTAATACTAATATGCGTTGTTTATAAGATATATCAAATACCAGTATCTGGTTTCTATTAAAAAATATATAAATTAAATTCGTAGCTAAGATCACAGAAAAGGAATAGTATTATTCTTTATATTATTTATTAATCATAATATGTAATTGATTCTAACTTCGAATTGTAAAAAATATATTTGAGAACTTATGGTAATGTTTTGTTTACAAACTAAACATACTTCAAGAAAGTAATGGATTGACCGGACTGGTTTAATGGAGTCCTAAGTAAATTGATCGACGGCTAAATCAATATTAAGTAAGCGGTTTTCTTGTCGTACCAAGGATCTTGCAAATGAAAACGTAGACAGAGAATAACATTTTACGTTTAAATACTAAGTGTATTTTATAGACTTGGCTGATAAAATAAAAACTGTTTTAAGAAGATAAATGATGGGTGATATAAAATGTTGAGATTGTAATTAAAACTAAACATAGCTATTTTAAAATAAAAATATTGTTTTCATGAATAAACGCTAAGTAACAAAGAAAAGGAAAAATAAACATACTTTACTTACTAATAGCGTACACATTACTAGAAGAAAAATAGGAAATAAAAGTGCACTGTGCACATCTACACGATAAAAACATGCTGAGCCAATTCTCGAAGCTTCGAAAATCAGACACTTCATTAACTATGTTTCTCGGAATCTTTTTAGGGTTCCCAAATTGTAAAAACGAAACCCTATTACTAAGACTTGAGAATCCATCTGTGTGGTGGTCTCTAGACTGTCAGGCTGTATCTCATGAACCGTGATAGCTTTCAAAGATGATGTGTTTCTGTTGAATAAAGAACAACAAATACAAAACCGAATAAAACAAATACTTAAGAGTGCCTTCTGTACAATAAACCTATATTTAATAAATAAAATAAATATTTAAGGGAGGGCTACCATACAACAATGAGTGGTTCTTTGCCTATTTTTTTATATAGTGGTACGGAAAGCTGTTAGACTAGAGTTAGACTTTATATATATATTTTTTGGTATAAAACTGAAATGTAATTTTTTCATTGCATATTATTAAATATTTGTTAATTATTATCAATAATCGTACGTATGGGTTCTTAAGAATACGATCATTTCAAAATGATAAATTACTTTATTCAAACTAAGGTCTTGTAACTAAATGTAATATAAAATATGTTTATTCCGTCTATTATA
The DNA here is from genome assembly GCA_959347355.1 of Napeogenes inachia. NCBI lineage: Eukaryota > Metazoa > Arthropoda > Insecta > Lepidoptera > Nymphalidae > Napeogenes > Napeogenes inachia. The sequence goes on along the minus strand of OY365800.1, from coordinate 20,864,771 downwards.
TTTAAGAGTGCTGTTGCTTTCAAACCCTTAAAAATATCCTACATCCTTAGTAGATAGGTAATTTTATACACCTAATTTATAATACTAAGCTGTTACTACTGTTACTGTTATCCTATAATATTATGGTATGTTTAAATAAAGACTAACAGTATTTTAACTTAGACTAACTAACTTACTAACATGTCTTGGAATTACTTATCTATAAGATTACGTAATATAATTATTTTCGAGCAAAGTATCCCGCATTATATATTTTTCAAGTAAAATATTTGTTATATCTTGCTTGGCAAAAAAATATCAGTTGAATTTACTCTGAAGCTATTTTGGGAATTTTCAATTACTGGCTCTATAACCGCAGTGACATTCCTATCTCTGGTATTACTTTCCGGCTTCCACGTACAGGAAGTCAAAGTTTATGTATTATTTTTATTCCGAATTTTTTATTAATAAAACGTTACTCTAGCGGCATGGGTTCAATTATTTGATTCAAATTATGAATTAAAATATATATGTACTCGAATATATATTGCGATATTTTTAAGTAATATTATTAGTAATACTATTTATATGTATAATGCTTCGTTCATGAAGTCGAGTAGCTCAATGAGCAGGGTAAAGAAACGCAATGCAAGCGCAGATTTTAGTCTGGTAAGTGTCAATGACTATCAAAAAAAAAAGTGTTTTAAACAACTGTAAACATTATTTTTTTTTTTGTATAATTAATCTTTGCATAATGCCTATATATAGATAAATATATTTACAATAAAAGGTGAAAGTTTCCTCTAATAAAATGGATTTCATAAAAAAACGATTATTATATTTCGATAGTTAGAGGGAACTTTTACCCATAAGGACATACCAGCTTCACCGTACATTATAACCTACAATATAACTAAATAAAATAAATAACAATGTTTATACTGTCAATAACAATAGTAAAAAAAACAATAAAAATAATATTAAATACAATGATATAACTAAAATATTTAAAATTATTTATAGACAATTTTTAGATTATTATCAATATATTTAGGATAATCACTACGATCAATCACGCTCTTCATCTTTTGTATTTAACTCAATCTTTCAGTTAATGGCTTATCGGAAAATATCAGTTATGCGTCTTAACATTAGCTTTATATATTTTTTTCTAAATTTTATATTATCAGACAAAGGTATATGGATAGGCTCACCCCGAATTGAACTATAAATCTTTTTCCGTTGTTCTCAACATTTCGCGGTGTCACATGATGTACTGCGCTTATTCTATTAGTAAAATTCACTATTTTGTAATTTTTTTATTTATCGATAAACTGTATTTAGTTTGAAAGACAATATAATTATATCAACGTTGACTTTAAACACAAGTCTGTTATCAACATTTTGAAATTTTACACTCCCCATTATTATTAGCTTACAATTTCGTTATACTTCTATTGCTGCCTTCAGAAATTGCAGTTGCAGGTAATCAAACTACTTATTTTGGTGTTTTCTAAATGAAAATCTAGATTGAAATCTTATTATACCCATATATTTATTGTATACGAGAATACGTTTCATACTTAATGAATATACTTCGATAGATGACGCTGTATTAACATTCTTAGATAAATATTTTAATAGATCTCATTAATACCTAAATTAAAATATTATTATTCCACTACTTCCGCGAACTGGGAACATGGAATAGAAAAATTTTGTCTATTATAAGCAATTATCGTAAGCTAATGACATAATAATGACATGACGAATCACACAATCAAAATGACTTGAGAATTCGGAATCGTGTTATAGCAAAAGAAATGTAATAACAGAAATGGAAAGCTGAACACCTGAAATTCACAGAAAAAGTGTTCTCTATTTCAGTCCGCATGATACAAATATTATTGTGAACGTACAAAATTAGTATCTTATATGAATAAATATTAACTTTCATTGTCAATGGAAAAAAATATAAGATATATTCTTAATAAAGCTGATCTTTATTAAAAATATAATAAAAATTAAACTCGTCTATTAGTTTTAGAAGTATACTTTAAAAAAAGATTTAATTCAGTTTTACCCGAAGTTTTATAGGTTTTAACTCCCTTTAAAAAATTCTGACAAACGGCCTCTTGATAATTATTTTCAAAATTTTCAGCGTCAAACTTTAGCGTAATTATGAAAGTATTATTAGAAATTCTGTAATTAAAATAAATAACATTTATTAAAGTAACAAAAAATATAAGTATACAAGTTATTAAAAATGAAGATTATTATTTGAAAAATTTATTAACTTTTGCACGTAAAAAATAATTGTTTTAAGAAGAAAAAATAAACATACATTAGATTTCTTACAATTGCAATTTTTAATTCAGATAACTACTATGTTTTGTCATCAAGTGTATTAATTATCATGTAAAAACAAGTATTCAAATTATATTTTTATTGAAAATTACCATCAACTAGGACAAAAAGCACAATAAACGTTTTTATTATTAACATAAAAAAAAACTTAGATTAGATTCTATCTTTCCTAGCGTTTGTCTCTACCTATCTTATTCTATTAACTTATATACTATCTTATTCTATTAGCTAATAAATGTGAAGATGCGGTGACAGACATTCGAAATTATTTGAGGTAATGAAAAATACCCGTTTCTAATTCGCATTATAATACAAGAATGCTACTTGTTATTGTAATCAACAAAATGACTTGAACGACAATGACAGTTTTATGAAATAATATTGAAAACTCTCATGCAAAAGAAATAATTTTATTATAAAAAAAAAAAACTGTCACATATCAAAATTAGTGCGTGAAAAACTGAATTATGCCATGATTATTTTTTATAATGTTAGTATCTCTTATATCTTAAGGTTATTCGTACCTTTCTTATATACGTCACGTATTTCTCACGTCACGTTTTTCTCATTATGAACATTTTACTATATATTTATAATAATATGTTCATAATGAAAAATTGATTTAGTAAGTTTTTGAACATGTTTGGGTGACGATCCAATTATTATCTCAGATTTCAGAAATTCCTCGTTCAAATAAAACCTTCTCTCTTTGTGGAAATTCTCAACAATATGAAATGCGTAGTTATTTAAATTTCAATTTGTTTATAACATGCTAGCCAAGCTAAGCTTATTTAAAATTGTAATATTGAGTTCTTTCTATATTTATTTAAAATTTTAAGATATATATTTATGTTTATTTGTAAAGCTCATATAGATTTTTTTATAAACCTTGAAAGATAACAGTACTCTGTTATCTTTCAAGGTATATAAAAAAATCTTATATATATAAAATTATTATCCTAATACAATCTTCTATACCCTATTCCCTTGGGAAGAAACAGTTTCCTCTGGTTCCAAAAAGGTTGAATTTCCTAAAATCTTTTGGTATACACTTTCTTGAAATAATAACTTTAATTTTTTATCTGAAAAAGTATATAAATCTTTTTTATATTTGAGAGGCCAAGATACACTGGTGGTAGTATGCTAGGTTAGTTAGACACGATAAGGAACATTCTTACTGGAAAATTCGCTTGACAAAGTACTGATAAACTGTTACTGTTACTAAGAAACGTTTAATTTTTATGTATCAGATTATTTATTAGTTAATATATATGGTATTTAAATGTGTGTTATATTTTTTTATTAATGTGATACCCGTTTTGGATGTCGCAGTAACTATTTCTATTTATTCTTTCTATTTGTTTTCTACTTAATTTAATTTTTTTTTGTTTTAATGCTTGTATTTGGTATCGTTGCGGTTTCCCAGTAGTCGCGGGTTAGAATCCCTGCCCGTATCGGTTTATTTTTTATTTTATATTTATATAAATTTAATTAATTTTATTTTTTTATCAATTATTATTATATGTATTATATATTATTATTATTATTATTTATGATTGATATGTTTATAACTATTGCTAACCTATCCATATCGTCTAGTTTTTTTATTCCTAACAATATGATGGTTGTAACTAGAAGTAATGTAGTTTTTATATGGTTTTCAATAACAATATAAATAATGTTATCTCCCAAGTAATAAAACAACATTGTTACAGAAATTATTAATAAATTACAACATTAACATATTTCACATAATTTAATAGCAAGGACAAATCAAACTCGGCTATAAAGGTATAAAAGGTACTCAAAGATTACATTGTAAATCACTATTCATACCTATTTCTAAAACCGACATTTTCTATAGCCATAGATTCACAAATCGCTCACAAATATAATTAATATTATAATAAATATTAATTTATATTCAATTATATTTTTTATTACAACCACGAAAACTTATTTCAAATCGAACGGTCAATAGAAAGAAAGAAAGGAAGAACAATTCGGTTTCTTAATTGTATTTGTCTTATTATTAATTTTTGTATTTCTATTTTAGTGTACAATAAAATTCAACATAAATGAATAGGGCAATAAACAAAAGCATTGGATAACTGGTGATTTCCGAGTGATTTGCATATATGACTCCTCTTTCAAATAAGTGTTTATCGGTTCTACGGCTTCCCCACAGAGGTTGCAAGACAAAAAATAAATAAATAAAGTAAATAAAAATAATAAAATAAAATTAATAAATAAATTATAAAATGAATAAATGAATAAAATAAATAATAAAATGAATAAATAAAAAAATAAATAAAATGAATAAATAACATAAATAAATAAAATAAATAAATAAAAAATAATAATTACATGATTTATACGTAAATTTAAGATAAACAATTCCGTGACTGTCTGATATACATATAACATAGTAAAAATCGGTAAATCGGTGATTATTTTAAATTCCTAAATAGAAAAATACTATAAAATAAAGTTTTGAACTTTTATGCATAAAGTAAAACAATTCCGAACCTAAACTTTACGAATTATTAGTACCGTGAACTTTAGTACCAATCTGGAATTTCTTATCATATCGCTCGACTCCGAAATTATTTAACGCAAAAGTATATTTGTGTGTTATGAGCAATTTCAGTTTACTGAGCATACAAGTGCGACTCAATTATGTAAATACGAATAAAATGAACGTGAAACACGAACTCGGAATCAAAATTTACATACTGACATAATATCCCTCGTATCACAAATTATGTAAAAATGTTACCAAAAACCGATAATGGCAGAACATGTTTCATATAAACGACATAAAGAAATATTTCATAAATACGAAGTTATTGATTTTTATTCAATTTAAAGCTTTCATTGAATTTTTTTAACAAATATTTTAAACCATAGTAATGACTTATCTATCCAGACTCTTAAACATTTGAGAATTCTAACCAGTTTGTTATCCTTTTAATACAACCGTTTATCTTATACATAACATTTTGATTTAAAAGACAATTATTTCATTCAGATTAGTTCTAAATGTTAACTAACTCTGTAAAAGCATTTTGTATATTGTTACATAATATGGGCACATAAATCTTTTATTGTGAATAAATAACGTTATTGTTTTTTATATTTTCGTATAAATTTAAAGGTGCTGTGTTGAAACAAGTCTACTAGTTGTAGACTTCTTGATGATAACTTCTTGATTATTTGAAATCATTTTATTTCTAGAATTGCAATCATACAAATCGTATTTTATCCTCAATAGCAAACCACAAGTGCCAAATTTTACCAGTTATAGTATGGTAATGGAAAATAAATGATAACTCGTTTTACTAAAAGCAAAATATTTAAATGTGATTCATTCTGTACCACATGCGTAAAATGGATTCCTCATCAAACTGCGTTACCAATCTTACTATGTTTTTTTTCGTATATAGTGATTTGGTTTAACAATATGAAAATGAAATGAAATTGAAAAGCAAAATAAACTTTTATATAACTTGTATTGTTTGTTCTTTTTAAAATTATTTCTGTTTTTATTGTATTTGTTGTAATCCCATTGATTTTTTATGTGAATTCACTTGACGTTTATAAAAACTATAAAAGCTTATTATGAATTTGAATAATTATAATTATCTTTTTTCATATTCTATTGAAATGTCCAAATAAAATGGTTACTTTTCTTTGCAGAGGTTATTTTGCGAATTGGATCAAACATATTTCGAAGTCGGTTAGCTATTGAGAAATATTATATGAACTTTGTACTTGTTAGCTTTTTCGTTGTTGGCAGTCGATAAAAATGTAATACACGTAATATTGAAACTAAAAAAATTAAAGTCTAAATAAATAGTATATAGTATATAGGAATATAATAGTAAATATTACTAAATATAATATGCAGGTAGATATAAATCTATTATCAGAACGTCAACATATATATTATATGTTGTTATTACTGTATCAGTCAAACATAATTACTTTGTTTTTTCTGACCAATTAGGTCAAGGTTTTGGATCTCTTTTAAGTAGTAAATTAAATAATGTTTATAATATATGCTCACCTGGAGCCAGTTACCAGCATAATCTAGACAAAATAATTAATTTTAACTTGACTGAAAACAGTACTATTGTACTATTACATGGAGATGGTTTGTCTGTCAAGAAAATTGAAATTATTAAAAATATAGAAAAATTATTAAAATTACATAATAGGAATAATTGTAAATATGTAATTTGTACATTTCCTTATTCATCATCTTATTCGGACATACAAAACAAGTATATATATAATTTAAATTTGACATTGTATAATTTGACATACCGTCATAGTGACGCATTCTTTTACTTTGATGTAAATAAATTTATTTATAATAGGTTTAGGATGACAAAAGGTACAATGTATCTGCCTGTATATTATAAAAAACAGATTGCTACTTTAGTAGCATTTAATTTAAAAAACTTCGTTATAAGAGATATAACGAAAAATGATTGTAATTTAAATAGTGTAGTACTGACAAAACATAATCGTTCCACTTTAAACTAAATTTTAAGACAAAGCCTAAGCTGTTTACTATTGTCCATCAAAATATACAAGGCTTAGGTGGCAAGGAATCGGAAGTGGAACTGTTTGTTCAAAAATATAACATTAGTTTATTATGCATTACAGAGCACTGGTTGTTAAAGAATAGCAATATTATAAATGTACAAAATTATAAATTGTCAAGTTCGTTCTGTAGAGAGAAAGCTATTCGCGGTGGCTCACTTATCTTAGCTCGTAACGATGTAGTGTTTAAGTCTCGATCAGACATAGTGGCGCCACCGTCGAGCGAATTATTGAACTATCCTGCATTGAGCTCAATGAACATATTACTTTATGCGTGTACCGACCTCCCTCTGGTGATTTTGATGAATTTGAAAACAAAATGGAGGATATTTTAACTAAACTTTGTCATAAAAACAAGTCCGTGATTGTGTGCGGTGACTTTAATGTAGATATATTACAAGTAACTTCGTCTAGTGTACGTTTATTAAATTTGTTTAAATCTTTTAACTTATTGAACGTATTTTTTGAACCTACTCGCATTACTAGTGTTTCCTCGACTTGTATTGATAATGTGTTCTGTCGCTGTAACATTTATGAAGAGACGATAATGACAAATTTAAGTTCAGACCACTGTGGTCAAAAATTTTCTATATTAATCAATCGTGAAAATGAAAAGCCCCAAAAATTTACTTGCAGACCGATAACAAAAAACCGAACTAATACTTTTAAGAATATTGTTGCGCAAAAACTGCATAAAGTAGACATGAGCGATGGCAATCCCAATCATTTATATGTCGGAGATAGATGCATATTAGTGACTTGTTCGTTCTTGATGGAATATTCTGGTACAGGATCCGAGGCGTAGGTCTCAGGCAATTAAACCACACATACAATATGACAATTCTTGTATTAAATGTAGGTAATCAATTCTCACAAATTACTTAGTAGGTATACAATTATCAGAGTTGCGTGAACTACCGATCCCGTTTGGGGTCCGAACTGTAAGGGTCTCACTAATCAATTCCTCCTCGACTCAATGCTCTCCAATATTTAAAATGTCTCCGGTGCCCCTCCAAACGATTCGGGTCACGAGACTCGTTACGTCACGATGTTCACACCCCACTGTTACTATGATATCAATCGAGTTACTAATTATCGTTAAATTATCGTGATCTACGACACGGCCATTCTGACAAGTCACACGCCCTCGTGTGCACGTATCTTGCCACCTCCATCGAGTGACGATAACCACCACGCCACCTCCATCGAGTGACGATAACCACGCCACCTCCATCGAGTAGCTTTAGGATTCGCGGTTGTCCTGGGATGTAGGGTCTGAAATAAAACAAATAACTCCAAGGATAACTTGCTCGGCTATTCTGAAAAAACCAGTGAATGTCACGTCTCAGGTTTTTACTCTATATACATTCTTAACACAAGGTGTGCACTACACCTTATTTACAACAATTTAAAACTACTCTAATCATTAGATCCATCACTTTACTTTACAAAATCAATCATGATTTTACCAGACTTGCGTACTCAACTCAGCCAACTCAATACTTTTGCAATATGATACAGTCCATCGATCATATACAAACAACTACCATGAACCAGTCCTTCGGTCATGTATTAATACTTTTGCAATATGATACAGTCCATCGATCATATACAAACAACTACCATGAACCAGTCCTTCGGTCAGGTATCAATACTTTTGCAATATGATACAGTCCATCGATCATATACAAACAACTACCATGAACCAGTCCTTCGGTCATGTAAATCACAAAACAGACCCATCGCCTACACGTGTTACACCACACGTGAGGTGCGGTCAACAAGTATGAGTAGGCAAGCTATTATCTGTAGTGAATTCAATATCACTTTGCTCAACTAAAACATTTAGTTCCTGAGGGATCTTGTGATCGGAATGATTTGAAATAGACTTTCTAATAGATAATTATTAATCATAACCTCTGATAAGATCTATAACGTACTCTGGACACTATGATCGTTGCCAGTTAGAATTACTGAGTTATTTAAATGTTACACAAAAATTGTTTGCTACACATTCCAAAACAATATGAAAATGACTCACCAAAGTCCTATAGTACCATTAAGGTAGCTTACGTGACCACTTCAAACCTTCTTTCTCTGTGACTGCCTGTCGCTGGCACTGTATCAGAACTACTCGAACCCCTGTTGCACCTGTGCCTTTACAACTTATTGAAAAAGAAAAAAACAGTTATAATAAGTTGAACATCATAAATCAAAATAAATGACCACTCAATTAAAGCCTAAAGCAATCAAGCACCACTTTTCATTACATTTTAAACCAAAAATGTATTCTAAAAACATCATAAAACACAAAGCATGAATCTTATTCGTCACATATGGCTTTTCACTAAGCCCTACCAACAAACCTCCTGTTTGTTTCATGGCATTGCATTTAATTCCGAGTCCCACGGACTCCCAATTGAACTAAGATTCACTACTATCACTTTTACTCGAAGATTCAATCGCTTTTACTACAACCTCTACTTCAAGTGGTACTTAACCCTCTGGCATCGCTATATATCAAAAACAAAGGTTTTTTTAGCTTTTTCTATCATAAGCTCTAAAAATGAAACTTTTGCAACCCTGGTCATTGTACAATTTGTCGCGTGTTAAACTTTATCTATGGCATCTTACCCCGATCGAATATTTCTAGTCTCTGTTGCGGAAAACATTTACAAGACGTAAATAATAAGTTCTTACTTTTGCTAAATTAACTAACCGCTTTATTTTACAGCATTTACGGGCCTTGATCGGCAATAATACGCATTCACAATATACGATAATTTAATAATTGTAAGTTCGCCCGTGATTCCTACACATGTAGGTAGACAAGAAATGAAATATGCCGAAAATCGAATTACATTTTTTTTTAAGTCTTGTCTGGTCTTAATCGGTTGAATCTTTAGAGCTATCGCGTTACCATTGTTTTCCGAATTTAAAAGAAAGTTATTTAAAACAAAAGCTTAAAACATTGTTTTTCGAGTTTAAAACAAACATTCACTTTTACGAAAATCCGGGATAAAATAATTTCGCGTCTTATCATACGTAACAAAACGACGTAAAGTTATAAAATAATTATCAGTAAAAATTAAAAAACAAGATCGTGAGGGTTGATCGCTAATCTCAAAACCAGTCATCGCAATAACAATAATAAAGTTCTTACCACTATATTTGATAGCTTAATTTTCTTTATCTGTCGAGTATTTACCGCAAAAATTGGAAGTAAATCGAAACGAATTCACCTTTATGCTGTGACGTATCCGATGGTTGATAAATTGTTCAGACCTCAACGCGTTGCTCGCACCGTACTTTACTAGTACCGCTGCCATAGCTGCCATCGCCACGACCGCCGTCACGACCATCAGCACCATCAGCGCCATCCACGCTGAGCCGTCACCGCCGACCGCGCAGTGCCGTCACCGCCAGCCACTCCGCGCCGTCACCGCCAGCCACTCCGCGCCGTCACCGCCAACCGCGCCGCGCCGCGCCGTCACCGCCATCGCCCCGCACCATTACCGCCATCCGCGCCGCGCCATTACCGCCATCCGCGCCGCGCCATTACCGCCATTCGCACCGCGTAGTCACCGCCATAATTTCTCACTTCTTTTCTTTGTTCATCAGCATCGATTTCTTCTTTCATAAAAACTTCACTAGATTTTATTGATATGTGGGTAGATTTCAATTTTGAAGTTTCGAGATAACATAAATTTATTTTGATTGGTTGATTGATTTACAACCATTGATTATCAACTATTGATTGATTGTATTGATTCTGGAACTTCATTGTTATTATCTTGTAGTGTGCGTTTCCAATAATAAAATCACTTCATTTCTTGCTTGACGTGATTTGTAGCTTCAATAAACTTATCTCGTGGGTAGTTGGTGGTTGTAATGCCCGATTGAATCCCACTTCTGATGTCGGAGATAGATGCATATTAGTGACTTGTTCGTTCTTGATGGAATATTCTGGTACAGGATCCGAGGCGTAGGTCTCAGGCAATTAAACCACACACACAATATGACAATTCTTGTATTAAATGTAGGTAATCAATTCTCACAAATTACTTAGTAGGTATACAATTATCAGAGTTGCGTGAACTACCGATCCCGTTTGGGGTCCGAACTGTAAGGCTCTCACTAATCAATTCCTCCTCGACTCAATGCTCTCCAATATTTAAAATGTCTCCGGTGCCCCTCCAAACGATTCCGGTCACGTGACTCGTTACGTCACGATGTTCACACCCCACTGTTACTATGATATCAATCGAGTTACTAATTATCGTTAAATTATCGTGATCTTCGACATATATAATAAAGTTTTCGATTTTTTGTTACAAGAATTCAATAATATTTTTAAACCAAAAACTATAACTAAATACCTAAAACTTAAATTTAGTGATTGGGCTACCCCGGGAATATACAAAAGTAGCGAAAAAATATATGATTTGTATGGTGAGAGGCAATGGAATCATGATCCCGTGTTCTTTAATAAAGTTAGAAATTTCTCTAAAATATTTAAAAACGCTTGCGTACATGCCAAGTCGATTTATATTAGAAATAAAATTTTAAACTCTGATGATAAGATAAAAGCAACGTGGGATGTTATATCTAGTGTTTCTGGGAAAACTAGGGCTGTTCATGGACCTATTAAGCTAAAAAATAATAATATTGAAATAAATACAGATTCAAATGTTGCGGCTACTTTTGAGACTTTTTTTAAAGAAATTCCTGTAACAGTCACGCGGAATCTAAATTCTTCACCATTTGATGCAATTGCGGAACTGACGAATAACGTAAGAGTCAGTGACAAATGTTTTGTTTTTAAACCTGTTTCATCAAATGAAATTGTTAAAACGTTTAGAAACCTAAATATGAAAAAAACAGGGGATCTCTGGGTTATGTCAGTTAAATTACTTACCACTGTTATAAATGACATTGCTCCCCAATTATCCTTATTTTTTAACAAATGTATTGAAACCGGTACATTCCCAGATTTAATGAAAAATAGTAAAATAGTTCCTTTGTTTAAAAGCGGCGATAGACTTGAACCGGGAAATTATAGGCCAATATCTATTTTGCCTACCTTAAGTAAAATCTTCGAAAAAATTATTCTCAACCAAATGACAGAATTCGTTTACAGCAATAAAATCATGCATAGTAAACAATTTGGTTTCACCAAAGGCAAGTCAACAACTGATGCGGGTGCCACGCTTCTTAAGCACATTTACGACGCATGGGAGAAGTCACAGAATGCAAGCGGGGTATTTTGTGATTTATCTAAAGCCTTTGATTGCGTAGACCATCAAACATTACTATGCAAACTTAACCACTATGGTGTGCGTAGTGCTGCGCTTGATCTTATTGCCTCTTACCTAAATCAAAGAGTTCAGACGGTTGATGTAAATAATTGTAAATCGGCTGGTTCTCACCTAAAGATGGGTGTTCCACAAGGATCTATTCTTGGCCCCTTTTTATTTTTACTATATATTAATGATTTGCCCTTTTATGTAAAAGGACTATGTGACATTGTACTTTTTGCTGATGATACCTCGCTTATTTTCAATGTTGATCGTAATAAAGCTAATTATGACGAAGTAAACAGTGCTCTGTCACGTATTCTTCATTGGTTCGAAATTAATAATTTGGTCTTAAATACTAAAAAAACTAAATGCATGGAATTTGCACTTCCTAATGTCAAAAGTCAAAATTGTAGTTTACGCCTTAACAATGAAGTGTTAGAACTGACTGACTCGACAACTTTCTTAGGTATAACTTTAGATAAAAAGCTCCAGTGGAACCCCCATCTCTCGACACTCGCAAGCAAACTTAGCTCAGCCGTCTTTGCAATTAAAAAAGTAAGACAATTAACAGACGCTAATACGGCTCGACTCGTTTATTTTAGTTATTTTCACAGTATATTGTCTTACGGTATCTTACTATGGGGCAGCGCTGCCGAAATTAATTCTATATTTATTTTACAAAAACGAGCTATACGGGCTATTTGTAACTTAAAAGCTAGAGACTCCCTAAGAGAAGTTTTTAAAGAAATCGGTATTCTTACGGTCGCTTCTCAATACATTTTTAATAACTTACTATATATACGCCAAAATTTAAATGACTATAAAAAAAACAGCGACAGACATACTATCAATACAAGAAATAAAATAAGAAATCCTTCATGGGCTTGAGTATACGCATTTATAATATGTTTCCACAAGATATCTTAGATCTTCCTTTTCTTGGTTTCAAATCTAAAATTAAAGATATATTATTAAATAAATCTTACTATAACATTCAAGAGTTTTTGGTTGATCGAAATGTGTGGAACTTGGGTCATTGTATCATAAATCTTGGGTCATAAATCTGTATTGTATTGCGAATAGCTAGTAATCTCCGCAATTTGTTTTTTGTTGTAAATTAATTTTGCTTTATCGACCTTCTGCATCACACCGATTCCTTAGAAGTCACTACTTGCGGTAGCATCGGGAGTCGGGTTGCCTCCCTCCCTCAAATATGTGCGAAGGGGGTGATGGCTGGCTCTTGTGTTATGCTCGTGAACGGGTGCTGCTTGCGGTGACTGGTTGTGTGGCAGGCCGAAGATTTATATATATGTATATATATATATATATATATTTACTATTATTATTATTTAATTTTCGTTGCCTGAAATCATTGGGCTTCTTTTCCGATTGATTGCGACGGTTCTAGTTGTTCCAAAATTGCATTTAAGATTATAAAATAAATAAAATTGACTCATTTGCAGGGTTGATGTTATAATTTATAAGTCAAACATTGTTAAATTTTATATAAAAAGAGCAACTGTTGAGTTTCTGGCCAGCTCTTCTCAGCAGAACAGCATTCCGAGCTGGTGGTAGCTTACTCACAGACTGACTATACTGACCAATTTAATGTAATTGACGATTCAAAAGTGCGTGTAAATGCCTACTTGAATAAAGATATTTTTAATTTGAATTTGAATTATATAAATATTTAATGATTCATTCATTCTATACTAAAAACTAGACCTATAAATAAACTACTATTGCGATAACAATAGATTATGAACTAATTTCGATCGATGGTTCTAAAGAACCATTGTAGAATTTTATATACAAAAATATCTAAGAGTCTTATAAATAATCTGTCATATGTTTTTGGCATATGGGTAGAATGATTGAAGGATATAGGTAGAGAGTTCGTGGAGATAGAGAAAACAAAACTGCTATTTTGACGATTCATCTCTATTGAAAGCCGCTTCTCAGCTTAGTTAAAAAAAAACAAATAGTTCGTCCTCTATAAAAAAGGCCAACACAAGACACAAATTAATTACTTTCTAACAAAAGGAGGAAGAATAAACTGTGTCAAAAATTGCAAAGTATGGAACAAAAAGTTCAGACTGTAATCAAAATTAAACTTACAGACATTCAAAGAAAGACAAGAGTTTTGAAAGAGGTAGCAGTTAGCAGTCTTAGTGCATATCACTAGGATGTTGGATTGTTTAAGATTCTGGATGATCCCAAAGTGCGAAAGAATCCTGTCGATTTTGGAAAAGCAGAGAAAATAAAAAGTTCGGGTTTCTGCCGGTTCAACAAAATCATATATGCCATCTTTGCTGTTCGCACATTTTGCGAGTGATACAGAATTTAAAAAAAAATCAGCATGAAAACTGTAAAGGCCAATTTTAAAGAGAATTAAAGTACAGCCATAATAAAACTACAGGTATAACTAAAGATTTACAAAAAGTAGTGTTTCTTGCCAGCTTCCATATTGATCAGTAAAACCTATATCAAAACATAGAACACGTAAATATAAATTAGGATAGAATCCAATTTCATTCTAAGAAAATAGTTTTTCGTACAACTGAGTAAACAAGTGTAAATTACATGTAGCAAATAAAAATTTACTTATCAATTATCAAAGCTGAGTTGAATGCCTGCGTCTGGATTAAACATTTTTGGTACAATGATTATAACTGACTAATATTTTTCCTCTTTGTTTACACCATTTAAAAATATGAAAATACTCTTAACTCGAATAAAATATAATCAAGTGTGAATATCTTTGATATTTTCTTCACATTCAAACTTCGTCAGTACTTCCAAATCTGTTGAGAACTAATGAAGTTGAAATAAAGTTTACAAAGTTCATGAATCAGTTTCCACCTTCTACTCTCAAGCGAACTTCACTCGTAACTTCACTGCTTAATTTCAGGGCAACACTTCAAACTTATTACTTCATGTTATTATATTACTTCTAAAACTTATGTCTATCTTCGATATTATTATCTGTTCTAACATGCAGATAAAACCGAAATTGTATACAAATTATGAAAATGTATTTTGAATTCCTTACTCAACTTACTTGATTATAGATAAAATATAAAAATTTTACTAAACTGCTAAGCTTTTAATGTTACATACAAAATGACTTTAAAAATCCTAAGCAGTGTAGAGTTTCACATTTATATATAGTAACAAAAAAACACTTCTTTGTGTTAAAAAGTATAACATAAACCTTTCAGATGAGGAAGTTAAAATTAACAACTTGTGTTCGCGCGAACAACTCTTTTGTCGTTAGCGCGCTATGTAACTGTTTTCAAGACATTCAACATTTTTAAATGTATGATTTTATTTTTGTGCTATTAAACAAATTTAGCAGGGAACATGTGTTTTAACTTTTAAACTTTTACTATTATTTGTAGAGAACAACGGGTAGTTTTTTACATTAGTTAAATAAAAGAGAAGGAATATGGGAAAATAGGAGATATACACAACTTAAATATATGTATACTGCACTTGAAATTTTGGTATTTTTCTATCAGCGGTATTCGATATAGTGCAATTTGCTCGTAACAAAGTCCATCTCTTTCAGTTTTCAATTTTCCACATTGTTTCCCGCATTTCCTTTATGGTATTAAACCTCGATAAATCCGACTACTATCCGACTAAGATAGATGGAATTGGAGGTGAATTTTTGTATCTTTAATGCTTGTTTTATTTAAATTATATTTTATCATTATTAAACCGTGTAGGTTAATGCTTAGATCTTCGAACTTATTTAATAAATATGTATTCTGGTAATGTTGTTTAAGAGGTCAATAATTAATTGTACTTAAATACACACAAGATATTTATACAATTATTTTTCTGCATTAATTCCTTTTTTCAAATATAATAATAACCCAATAATAATAATATTAACATATTTCTTTTATATTTTTCATAAATATTGATAAACTACTCAATATTCGCTCGAAGAACCTTAAAGTTGAAGCTTTTAAATCTCGATATAAATTTAAATTTCCATCTTGATAAATTCATACGCTACATTTACTAGTTAATCTACTACCTGTATATAACATATTACGAGATTGAACATGGACGCCGTGCTTGTACCGGAAGAATCTAATTTTCCGGCATCAAATGCACTAAAAGTTTATTTCAGAAGAACCTCTGTACCTATATTTCAAAATATATGCTCTATATTTGGTCTATGCATTAGTATCCCATTAAAAGATAGTATTATACCTAATATATATTTTAAAAATTATAAAAATATAATTAAAATAAATCTTTAATGAAATATAAACATGATCAAGACTCAAACCTGCGAGGTCTGATTAGATCATAAATTAGTTTCCTGACCGTTGTCGATCAATTTTTCGTTCTATTCTATTGAAAAAAAATTGCTTAAAATGGATTAACTTTTTTATTTACAAAAAGGTCATTAAAAGCAATTAATTCTAATTTCAATACAACTAGATTACTTTGAAGATACATCACGATAAAAACGATCAGTTTTAGAGCATTATACGGATACGAAATAAGAACGGTCAGAATTAAAGCTGGATTCTAATGTTCATGTAGGACAAAAATGAAAACGTTTTTTTTAATAAATGTTTAGTTTTGGCATATTAAAGATTAAGGAGTAAGATACATAATAATTGGGTAAGATATATTAAGGATTTCTTTTGGAAAGCGTAAGGAAGGAAGGAGTAAATGTCTTATTAGACATTTACTCCTGTAGAAATTGCGTGTTGGTTCGAAGACGAGGCTGTGTATAGTTACTATTATGTTGTTTTGTATTGTGTTATTTTTTCCTTATGTTCATAAAGTGTATCATTTAAAATTACAGAAACATTTACCGTTACAAAGTTATTTCTCAGTGGTTCCACATCACGCGGACATACTTGAGAAAAAGGTAGTATACCGTTAGTTCGCAGAAGCATCTGTCCTTACACCTACTTAGACTTAAACCTATCCATTACGACGGCCTTTACTGTTATTGTGCTAATAATAAGCACACGAGCAGATACCATACATACCATATGAAATACCATACATTACCTTATATTTTCAAATTTGTGCGACTGTTGCACAATGAATCTTACTTTATTATTACTTATGATATCCCTTCTCAAATATTCTGAGAGTTATTATTTTGTAAGTAACAAATTATTTATAATAATGAAGTTTTATATAATGTTTTATAAGTGTAAAATAAGTATATTTGAAATAAAAAATGTTGCATTTGATTTGAAATAAAAAATGATGCATTTGGCTTTGAACAACACATTAAAGATACATTTTTCAAACATCTATAAAATTTAATAAAATGTTCTTGCAAGAACCGTTTCAGCAAAAAACTATTTATATCATACATATATCAAGATAAGATGTTGTGCAGTAAAGGAATTTTCGTGTAATAACTCAGTTTATCTGTACAGACCCAATCGAGCTGAACCTATATAAACCTTTGTATTTTCATAAAGTCTATTATTGTAAGTTAGAATAAACCATTTGGTGTTCCAATACACCGCATATTTACTATAACTAGATTAAACAATGCCGATATTTTTTCATAGATTTATAGCCTCTATTGGGTGTTTATAGCTTATACCGAATCGCATACACAAGCAACGCTTTATTGGCAATTTGTTACCTCGCGTAACTTTGAGGTTCCGCTATTACGACACAAACATATAACTTCTCTACATGTGAATGGATATGAAAGTTCATATAATAGTAATATTAGCAATTATGAAAATTAATCTTAACAATTATGAAATAATACAGGAATTATTTAGATAAAACAATATAATTATCACAAGAAATCAAATTATAAATTGGAAAAGGTCTTTTACAAACATTATTTTTGGGCACTGATAAAACTGTATAAAATATTCAAGAAAATATTTTATCATTTCGTGTGTTATAAAAAAACTCCATAATAATGAAAAAATAATCCTTTTTAGACAATATCATATTTTAATTCAAATTAACCGCTGGGTTACGCGATTCAAAATAAAATATTTATAAATTCAAAATTTAGCACCTTGGAAATAATAAATCATATTAATTTGATCAAAAGGGACCTACATTTACTTTGTTGAATTAAAAGGAAAGAAATCGGAGGTCAGAATACTGACCTTGACAAAATCAGACGTGGGACCAACTTTTCTGATTTATCAAGTGAAATGAACTGAAAATTTTATATTGCTACAAAATTTTTTACACTATATACGATGTTGTGTGATCTTCAATGATAATATTAGCCTCAAATGTTGGCTGGGTCGGGAGATAATTCCTCCTGAAACTTTCAAGTGAAGCAAGAATATTTTGAGAGAAAAGATCGAAGGTCGTTCAAACGAAGCCTGTTTGGAAAGGCTCTTTTAATACATTTTTATTTACGTTGCTAAGCTTTTTACGATAAGGAAAATTTAAATTTTTTAAACAGATTTGGTATTTTGTATTGCTACTTTAGGATGAGGCTTAATGGTTTCCGGAGAAAAGATTTGTCAAAAACTTTAGAATTTGTACCAAATGGTAAAATGAAGCTATTTGATTCTGGTGAGTTTATGATCTGGATTTTTGGCCTGTATCTTCTGTGTAGGAACAGGAAAATTTTCTGTGAGTTGGTCGTTTCTTCTATTATTTATTAGGCGTAAAATAAAAGCTTTGTATCAACTGAGTCTCATTAACATACATGCTGAAAGCCCTTGTAAGATTGGACAGATTGCTACCCAATGGTAGCAATAGCTCAATAGCTTCACTGGCCACCTATCTCATCATCGTCCTCCAGCTCCCTGAGTTGATTGATTGAATTCAGTAGATTGGATTTACTCTTTATGATATCAAAGGATCATGTTTTAAAAAAATATTGTAAATTATAGATTATCTTTTTACACTATAAAAGTATATTAGTTACCTTTTATATTGGTTGCATGAAAAGATGTGTCCACCTAGAGAAACTTTTATTTCTCTTCTTCAAATATTTTGCAGTATGTATGTAAAATATTGTATTTAACTTTTGTTTTTTCAGATACTAAGACTTATTTTGTTACCCCATTATTTTATCACACTCGTAGTATTTGTTAGGTATTCTTTTATATTTTGCTTTTTAGATTTTTTAAGATTTTCTTTCGGATTCTATTCAAAAATAAGCCATAAAACCTATTTGTGGTACATGCTTTGTAGATATTTTAATGATGTTTTTTTTTTATAACCTGTTTTTAATTTCGATATTTATTCTTTGTAGGTATTAATTATAACTTAATAAACTTTAGCTCCATTTTGTAACATGGATATATATCTATATTTTTAGAAATTGCTATGTCTATAGATATATATAGATATATATCTATAGACATAGCAATTTCTAAAAAAAATATATCAATTTTTTATGAAAATCAATTAATTTTCTAAATGAATCAAGAGTTGTGAATGAAATGAATTAAGTTAGAAAATTCTGTAACAAATGCGAAATTTGAATTATTAAATATTAGCTTTATATAGATAGTAAGAACAAAGTTGCAAAATATGCATGATTCACTTTATTCACGTAATGACTTCCATACATTAGTTAGCACGCTTGCTCACTAATATTCACGTACTTACAAAGCTCGCGGTACCGTAGGTAATCATGTACTCTGTAACTCTTTCTGTCAAAAATTTTAATTGCCATGTGATGTACTCCCTTAATGTGTCTACCTAACCCTGATTTTGCTTGGAGATCCTACAGAGATAGAAAAACAAATATATCTAACCAGGATATTAGGTTGATGAACAATCATCATGTTGAAAAAGAACAAAAACATTTATATCGACTCGTCGTTTTTAATCAGAATTGTATTTGTTAGCTAGCGATCATTTTATTGACAATGCAGTACGTTGAAACATACAAATCAATCCCTTTATATTTCATTTATTGTCTGGGACAAATAGGATTATAGGGATTTAGTTTGTTTTATAAACAAAGTTAGAAGCATAAATCTATTTTTTCAAAGGGATATTGTAACCACACAATTAACAGCACCACCACCGTGAAGATAAAGGGATCATATATAGAATGATTAATTCACCAAGACTGGTAGCTCAATTGGTAGTGCGACGGGACGGTTTTCCAGAGGTCGCAGGTACAAATCCCCACCCGTATCGGTTTATTTCTTATTCTATATTTATTTTAATTTAAATAAGCTTAAGATACATGTTTCAATATATTTTCAAAAGATAGACATCTTAAATTTAACATGTAAGTTTATGATTGTGACATCGTTCCTAAAGAAATAAATCGATTAGAATTATTTTTTTAAATACGGCAAGTCAAACAAGCAGAATGCCTACCTTAACTATGATAAGTGGTGTTGTTACAACTTATAGATTTAGCTGCGGTTATGTGAAAGTTTTAGAAATAAATTATCATTTAATGGTTAAAGGTAAAATGATTTTTATAAACAAACATATTTACTAGATTGTAAATTCAAAAAAGTTAAAACTATTCTTATCATAGAACGTAATTCATTACATTGTTTCGTAAAACTGAAATGTTGTTTTTCGTAAAACTGTAAAAGCTGATTAGTCTTAATAGTTGCTTTGTCTGTTTGTCGATTGCATAAACTTATATGGTATATAGAAATTTTGTCAATATCTTATATTTCCATCAACATCTCTTTGTTTCTTTTCTTAAAATGGATAAACATATATTTAAGTTTGTATTAACATCTATTCTAATAAACGTCAGTTAAAATTTAATTGTAGTATTGTTTCTAATTACAATATAGAATTGTTTTAATTTTGAGTCGTTCTAATAATAAACAAGATTAATCATAAGTAAGTGCATAAATAAATATAGAACATTTTATATTCATTCTATTTTGTGACAGACAAGCTGTCTTATTTTACAAATGTCAGCATCTCGATATGTTTGACAAAAACACTTTTAAACTGAATACAATATTATGATAAGACTGTATTGATCACATTAACATGAAGTATCCTTTTTTTAGAATTTTCTTCGAATATATGAATCAAATTTTAAGTAACCGTAACATATTAATTACGCATAAATATTCAGTATTTTTTAAAAATTCATGTCTGATATTCTGATTTTATTTTGCATTTATTAGGCATAAAGTTAAAAGATATATAAAAATTTATTTTAAAATAATAAATAAATTTTAAACACTGTTATATCATTTTTAACTCCATAACAACAAACTTGGTAAAAGCTCATATTATTTATTATACCTACAATATTATGTTATCAGTGTAAACTATTTAGCATATTTTTATTTCAGCATCCTACGGATGGGCATTCAATTCCATTTCTTATTCATGAAAATAAAAAGAAATGAGCATTATACCTTATTAATATTAAATTGGGATAATGGAGTGAAAGAATATTTTCGATCCAATAATTAAATTACAAAAAAATAAATTTTTAATCTACAAAAAATAAGTATATTGCTTAAAACAAGAGGTTGGGAGATAAATTTTTAAATGTTCTTAACGAAGGCGCATTGAAATTGGCTAATTGTTTTAGTATTACTTAACTTTATTTGCTAATTTATTGTAGAGTTTGTGATTTGCGGAATTGGTACAAAAAAAAATTGCTATTTACGGGAATTATTAAGTGCCATATTACTGTCAAATTTAGTTTCAATCAATGATGTTGTTAAATATTTTATACCAAAGATTACAAGATCAACATGTTGCCAATCATGATTTGAACATTGAAATATGACGCGGTTGAAGGTTTAAAACGAAATATCGAGTGATAAATTATTTCTATGTTTGTTTAAATTCGTTTCATACCTTGGATTTTGTATGTCAACAATGAAACAAACAATAAAAAAACTTAATAAATTAAATTTCTGCCAGTAAAGGTAACACATGCAAAAAACTTTATTTAATTAATATATTAGAATAAATAATTACAAAGTTTTTATCATATAATTACTATACTTTCATACTATATGACATATATATATATATATATATACTTACTAAAAAAATTATAAAATCATTTAAATAAAAAACTGATATAGATAAAAATGTGTGGTATTATTTGTCTGTAATAAAACAGTATTATAATACACAAAATGGAACAAAAAATAAAACAATAAAATTATATTAAAATTACTTCGACAAAACTCAATAAAGACTATAAACTACGGTAATTGAAAAGTGATTTGGCAAAAATTTTAAGCATGTTTACAATTTCATACATGATGAAAGAGAATTTTTACTAGTGTGTTATATTTCTCCTCAATTACAAGTTCGTACTTCGCGTTCATTCCATTTGTTATTTACGTAGTAGGAGCAGTTTTGTAAATCTACACTTAGCTTTACACTAACGCATTTCGTAGCATGCATAGGCCAAGGTAAAGGCATTTCAACTGATGATATTTAAAAATCCCATTCAAAGCGATGAATATTTCGTATTTCGTTTACCTAATTCAAAAAATCTTCTTTCAATAGATTTAATCAGTAAAAAGTAAACATGAACCTAAGAATGATGTTAAGAAGGATTACCTAATTATAAATAGAAATCTTATTCTTTATTCCAATTCGATTACCAACCTTATTATCATCTGAAGGTGAATTCTAATTCTAATCAGCCTATATCTAACTTAAGGTGCCGTATGATCTAGCTTAAAGACAAAAATAAAAGTATATGTCCACCCGACACCGACATCCGAAAGGCGGAAATCCCAACAATACGTATTCCGAAGGAGTGTTGACGTTAGGCCTCAGACCGGTCCTATAAGCTTTTGCCAAATCGATTGCGGGATGACATATTGCGCCGACTCCAAATAATTGAGATAAGGGCAGATCGATGATGATGACCTGTCGTTCTTTCACGGTGGGGAATGTGAGATAGTATTTTTTTAATCTATGAATAACGAATGTTTGTCAAATGTGTGAGATTAAGGTGAAATCCGGTATTTTTGCAGTATTATTCTTATAGTCTAAATAAATGTTAAATGTTTATGACACCACCTAAACTTGTCTATAATAAAAGAATTTATCATATATAATATTATTTTATTATAAAGTATTTTTATTTATCACCTTTGTCGTAAATCAAAATTAAATTAAGGCAAATTCAACAGGACGTTACCTTTACAAATTGAATAGAACGGTTTTACAAAGGAAGCTATAAACGCTGGCACGACTTTTGCATCGTTTGAGGATATATATCACATCACACAAGTGCAGTTCTGCTTAAATGTGAATGTGTCGTGTTTATTGTTTTACCTTCATATAATTTAAATTAGTTATTCTTACATAAAAAAACAAATTTGTGGGAACGTATTTTACCAACACTTGGTTTTTGCTACTCTGAGCAATGTAAATTTTAGAAAGGTAAATATATATATATATATATATATATATATATATCCGATACATATATATATATATATATGTATCGGATATGGATCAAAACAAACGAGTTGTTGTTGTTGAGCTCCCAACAGCAATCTACCGTGTTGTTTGGAATTCCACCATCTGTCGTGGTCTCAGACGGTTCTATGTCATTCTCGAAAAAAAATTGTTCCGGCCTATTAGAAACTATGACAGCACACCATTCAGTTATTGATTCAAACATATAATTAAAATGCACAATCGCTTATGGTGATGATGATGATGATGTTTGGCTTGTATAAGTTTATTAATCACTATTTAATAAATTTTAATACTATATATTAACGCTAACTGTAACTCAATAG
Source organism: Napeogenes inachia (assembly GCA_959347355.1). Taxonomy (NCBI): domain Eukaryota; kingdom Metazoa; phylum Arthropoda; class Insecta; order Lepidoptera; family Nymphalidae; genus Napeogenes; species Napeogenes inachia. The sequence goes on along the minus strand of OY365800.1, from coordinate 20,840,803 downwards.
CCAATTCTTTAAAAATGAATAACTTATAATTTAAAGGAATATCATTGGAGTTTTTTCAAATACTTTTCCGTACCCTACTTTTGAAACCGTACTCATATCTCTTTAATATTTATTACTTTATTATAATATCTTTTTTTTTGGCATATATAGCCTACAGCCGCATATCTATCCATATTTATCTACATTACTTGCTTAATCTCTTTAAATCCCTTCTCATTATATGCCTGTACTACGCAAACCTGGCATTTTTTATCGTATATGTATAAGGACGCAAATTTTCTTCCCCTAAGATATTAAGATTCCCCTAAGATATTGAACATGTTATTTCAATTATTCTATTAATATTTAAGTTTAAAAATTATCTTGCAATTGTAATTTCTGATCAAACAAGTTATTCGCTTTGCACTCAAACTGTAATTAAAGCATTAACAAAGCATTGTAACGTAATTGAAATCCAACCAAACCATCTTCAAGTGCTTAAACAAGACATGGACTTGCTAAGAATTTGTAAAAGCTGTTTTGTGGTTAAAACATTTTGTATTGCACATAAAAACGATAGATAGATAGATAGATATCAATAAAATAATAAATAACAATTAGGATAGACAACGTATAATAAATATCGACAATAATTTAATATTATATGATTGAATTTTTGTGAACATTCTTAGAAATGACATTTATTTCTATCTTGCTTCATAAAGCAGCTTAATGAAGCAGATCGTACCTACTTTGTTTTATCATGTACTACGGGAGGTATTGTTATGTTTCTCAATAATATTTTTTTGTCTATTATAACTGTATTTGTAATAAGATGATGAGATTAAATGCAAATTTAAGATAACTTAACCAAACACAATAAACCCGGTTAATTACAATACATTTTGAATAGTTTTGAGGAGCTACTTTAATGATCTGTAAAAATGTTAAAAATATATGTTTTATTCAATACTTTTCATAACATTTATAACATATTACATATTACGTATTTGGAGTTCTAAATAATTGCTTACAACATGAAGCTCAATACCTAAGCTATAAATAAATCAAATATTCGGCGTTAGAGACAACACTAAATATCTTTGAAAAAGGAGTTCCTTTTTTATGTAGTTCCTTGATTTTGTAGTTACAAAATCACCTGTCTAAATAACAGTTGTGTCCAAAATGAGGACAGACCATTAATTAAAACAAAAATTGGTTTACTATTATACTAAAGTAAGCTTAAAAGTTTAGTATTTCTTTTTATTAGCATTTATTAAAAAAAAATATGCATTGACAAATCAAAGTAAGCATTTTGAATCACAAAACAAAACAAAGTTTAAATTTAAGTAAAATGAATATAATCTAGTCCCACTATGTGCTTGAATTCCAACCTTAAAGCTCATTTGAAAACCAAATGGCTAAAATTAAAACAACATGTGTGTGGTAACAACTAGTTATTAAGTTTAATAATTACTTTTATCTTTGTAATCTTAACAAATAGTAGACTTTAATAACACAGAAAATAACAAGTGAGTCTTGTGATTCTTTACATGCTTCAAAATAATTCTGCAATAATTTAACACCAGCCAGGTGCTGGTGTTAATAGTGTTCAGCAACCAGGAGTGAAACCAAAAAACATTTATGTCGGAGGTTGTTTTTATTAAAATGTTTAACAACTTAAATAAGGATATGTTTTTGTAAAGATTTTACTAAATGTGGGTAATACTGAAATAGGTATACAGTTACCTTGACCTAATTTACTGCTAGGTTTATTAATGACGTTATTTTACTAGGTTTCAGGTCAGGTTCAGATCACGAAGCACGAAGCAAGCAAAGCTAATTCTTACGTAACAATGTTTTTTAGTAGCCTAAATAAGAAGTTTCATTTTATATTCCTATTTTACAGTTTAGTAATGCTATATTCCAAGACCTATTTCTAGAGTCTAAAACTTAATAATGCAATATATTAATAGTCTACCACTATTTTATTTCTCTAACACCTACAACTATAACTGGCTACATAAGCGTATTTAATTAGTAAACCTATTATGTATGTTACAGTAGGAAACTTGAATATAATCGTTGGAACTAGCGGTGTTCATTTGAAATTGTTTGTTATGTTATTCTATGAATTGAAAGAAAAAATATAAATAATCATGGTATATTATCAATTATTAATTTTCTTTACGATCGATTAGTAGTGAGAATAAATATAATAAGGAATTCATTTATCAATTACTATATTAAAATTTTTATTTGTTTAAATGTTATAATTTTATATTTGGTCTTATTTTCTTAATGTTGGTAAGATATATATATTTTTTTACCTACCTAAATATATAATTTCCTAGCCATGGATTTGTGATTTTTTGCATTTATCAAACTAAAATAAGAATTTTATTAGAAATATTGAAATTTTATAAATATTTTCTTTACAAATATTAAGATTGTACATATTTACTTATTATTAATATTTTGATGTATGTACTTTTAAACTAAATATATAGTAATAAATAATATAAAAAGAAATTGTAGTTTATAATTTGCAGTTTATTTATCATATTAATATAAGCATAAAACAATTAAGAATAAATGGCCCTTTTTATGGTGCGATAGCGGTCTATAAATGACAGCCCTCTACGATCGTGATGGAGACAAAAAAAAAACTATCCTGACCTTCCAAAACGCTGTATTTACATGAAGAGCTGACGTTAACTTAAGCGGACCCCAACTAATTATGATAAAAGCCAATCTATGATGATAAGTCAGAATTACTTTCATGGAATTAGTGTCAGATGAGCCCCTCATTTTTATTTTAATAAGTAAATCTACGGTTGTGTATTAGGGAAACCTTACATTAAGGTAGATCTTCTTTTCTTTGTCGATGGTTTTTGATGCGCCAAGAGGTCATAATATATTTCGTTAATGTCACATAGGATGAAAATGATACGACATTAAATTGACCGTTGCGATTTGATATTTATCAGGTGATATTGCAGGAATTGTTCTAGTTATTATATAAGAGAATCAACAGAAATATTACAACATAATGTATCTCCTTTTAGTAATACTTGAACAAATAATAAATCCTTATCACGCTACCTTATCATGTTTACATAAAATACTTTAGTATCGTAAACTTTGGCACCTTATTCATTTGTTTTAGTTTATAGTTTATTTATAATTTTTATCTTTAGGTGTTCATAAAAACAAATTATAACAATTTAACAGGATATACGCTCACCAGCTGAATACAACGACTTCACAAAGGAGCCCATTAGAGGCTGGCACTAGCATGGTAAGAGGATTTACTCAAGTGCAGTTCTATATCAATGTGTGTGCTAAAATAATTATGTGTGTCGTGTTTGACTTTGCACCTCCATATAATTAAGACATAAAGGACATATTTTCCACCCGCATTTTATTTCTGATTTTACTTATGTAATTCAGAAAAGTAACAGGTACATAATGAGTTAAGCTAATACCGAACTGAATACATTTAATGTATATTTTTTGTTTCTACAACATTCTCGAAGATCAGCGTCTAGTAGCTGTTTCCTACCTTGCTTTAAAGAAATGTTGTAAACATACATAAAAACTATTCAATCCTAAGGACATTTACTCTTTTTAAATAAATATGCCAAATGAAATTTTAACCGTTAATATTAAAAAAACTGTAAGATTTAAAGAAGATACTTTCATTCCTGAAAGTACTTGTCTCGTTTCTTTAATATATAATCTGTGTTTCTATTTATCTTTTTCACATCAAGCTTAACTTAAGTGTGCGTCCAGATTTTTCCGATTAGGGTTTCTTAGATTTTTATAGTATTTTTTATAAAAAGTCATAAATATTCAGAAATATATCAATAATAAAATCCCTTACAAAGTTACATTATACCCAAGAAATTTCTAAGTGTAACAAGTAAGATATGTACTTGTTATTGATCGTCAATGTAATTTTGGTTTCAGATACGAATGGTTATCGGTGCAAATTTAAGTTTTGGTGATATAAATGTGTATCCAATGCTGATTTCAAGTGAAGTTCAATAGTAAAGTGGTTACTTTTTATTATTTTGGTAATAATTGGGACGGTTATTATGAATAAAAGAACTGAATGTTTCTATTTTACGAGAAGATTTCATAGTCAAATTTATTAATAAATTAGTTCTCCAAGGGTATTTGTAATAAGTATTACTAACAGTCATGTTCAAATCATGAACAATATACAGTAGCTTAAAATATCACATAAACATGGACAGAAACTTGCTTCTAAGAAGAGGATGTAAAAAATACCAAATACCAAGTCACTGGTATTATATATATTTTTTTAATTTGTAAGTTGATGCGTGGCAACCTTACACCAGATGGTAAGTTGAAATATAGCCGTAGATGATAAAACGCAATAATTTAGAAGAGGCCTATACACTCTAGTTTTGAAAACACGCAAATGCAAGTTGTATTCGGATGTAAAAATCAACGCAGGCAAAGTTCCTCGTTGTGGGAATCAGAAGAGATGGGGAAAAATGTTTCGTTCAAGTGAGAGATTCACGACGTAAGGATAAAAACATGACATAAGGTAGTATTCAACTCTTAATTAGTCATATCTTAAACAAGAAACATGTACTAGCAGTTATTTATTTTTAATTTAACATCATATTCCGGTTAAATAAATTGTTACGTATAATAATATTTTCTAATAAGAATATGTCGGTATTCTAAGAACCAATATGAATTCTCAATTAATTAAAATACTGTTAAACGATAGCAATCTATAGTACCTACTATGAAAATGAATAAATATAGTCTTAACTTTACTTAATAATTTTAATAGCAGGTACGACAATATATTGCCCTTAGGTAATACATTGTCTTAGTTTTAAAGAGAACTCTTTTAATATAGTTTTTTGAATAGATATTAATTAAATTGACCCTTATTAAATTTATGATTTACGTAGATAAAAAATAAAATAATAAGTAGATGAATAAATTCAAATATAACGTTATTGAAACGTAAATAGATATTCGGTCTCAGGAGTGTCGTAAAACAAAATGAGTTTAGCACGTCCAGTGGTTTTATATTGTTGTTATAAATAGTCTACTGCTAATTCCACCAACTGCTTGTTACTAGAAGTACGTTTCCTATTATAAAGCTATATTTATATAAGCATGTTTAACGTATTACCTTTACTGGTTAATCCGTCCCAGAGGTCCCTGATGTGGCTAGAGAATGCCGGCCCGTATCGGTTTATTCGTTTTATACTTATTTAAAATTTAAATAATCGTAACATGGCTTCATATGTTTATAGAATTTTTCAAACTATAATTTCAAACAAATTTTTCTAATATAGCTTTCCTAAAATATACAATGGAGCAAGAACGATGGATAGTTATTGCGATTTTGTTTTTTTCCTTTATATTTTCTAGGAAAATTTTGTTGCTGTTTGACGATATAAACATAAGAATACACGAAATAAATTTAAAGTCATTGCATTTATACATATTGATTGAGAACGATAAAATAATACAATAATAATAAATGAGCCTATGACTTATATGTATATAGGTATATACATATATGCACATGTAACTAAATTAAAGCCTAAATATTGTTGAAAAGATAAAAACTATATTTATGAAGCAATATTAGCCGAGCTTTATATATATATATTTTGTATTATCTTTATTTTTCCTTTCGTTACTGTGGGAGGAGTTAAACAACTTGTAAACATTTGACGTGATTCATAAGAGCAGTGATCAAATTTTATTGAATCAAACATCCTTTGGAAATTAAATGTCAACTAATATAACTGTAATAGACTATTAGTTACATTGTTCCTAGTAGGAAAACCTTTTGATGAATTAAATAAAGAGTAAGACGTTTATCTATAGAAAGGTATTTATTTAAAGACTATTAACAACTGTGGTAGTGAACACTTCGAGATTATATATGAAAAAGAAAGATGATTACTCCCACTTAACGTCAATGCGCATGCACGCATAATTGCGTCATTGCTATTAACCTCCACTAGGCGCAACCTAAGTCTGCGTTTCTCCCAACATTCTCTCCTGGACGCAGACCCATCGCTCTGCTGAAGGCTTCATGTTTTGGTCTATGCAGCCCCTTAGTCAATATGTCCGCAGTCATGTCTTGACTTCTTTGGTATTTTACTAGAACTTGCTTGACAGCAATTCTCTCTCTGATAAAGTGATAACGAACATCAATATGTTTACTGCGGGGATGATAACTTTCATTTCCTGAAATGCGAATGGCACTTTGATTATCACAGTGTACAACAATAGGAATGGCTGATGATTCAGGCCAGAAGTCTTCGTCTAATTGTTTCAGCCAAATTGCTTCTTGCACAGCAGTGGCCAGAGACATATATTCAGCCTCTGTGCTTGACAGGGCTATAGTTGGTTGCTTTTTTGAACACCAACTTATTGCTGCACCCTGAAAAATAAAAAGGTATCCAGTGCAAGATCTACGGTCTTCAGAATGACTGGCCCAATCAGCATCACAATAGCCTGTGATGTTGCTTTCAAACTTTCCATCATATGTCAATTTATAATCAATGGTGGCTTTTAAATACCTTAAAACTCTCTTCAATGCAGACCAATGCTCTGCAG